>CM033395.1:11905976-12505976 GCA_019426215.1 Buddleja alternifolia
TCTCAAATTAAAATTGTTTTAAGCTTGTTCTAAAAATTGTATATTTCAAAATTAAGGGTTATATTTAATTTTGGAAGTTGAAATAAAATGGGTATTTTATTGATTTTCAAGATTTAATAAAATTGGATTTTTGAAATTATTTTTAGATTAATTAAAAAAGTATGACTTTTGCATGTGGATTTCTAAAATTGTTTATTAGAAATTAAAGTCTTTGGATCCATTTATTTAATTTTATTATCCTTAATTAAAGACGGTGAATACTAATTTATGTTTGCATGATAGCATGTTTATATAATTATGTAGTGATTCGGGTTGAGCCATAGACTAGTCGATTTTATGATTTGAGGCCCGCGTGCCATGTTTTATTTTCTTGTAATTGAGAGGGAAAGGTTTTCTTTAAATGTAATTTTATGAAGACGAGGATGGAGACGTTCAAGCTCATGGAGATTTTAAGACCTTAGTGTGGGGTCCAAGTCCTTAGATTAGATTGGTCAACACCTTGATGGTTCAAGGTGTTAAGGTATTGGCTCGACTAAGATTGCATTGACCACTTTATGATTGTTATTGCTTATTTTCTTATGCTTTGTATGATGTGCATGTTTGCATGATCACCTAAGAAAGATAAGTAATTGAAAGTGTGAGACCATGTTTTGAAAAACCCCTTTTAAACAATATTAACTCCCTAAATGGACAAATCGGGGTCCGGAAGCTCCTTGATTAGGTCTAGTGTCTTCCATCACTAAATGTGAGAGGGAATAGCATGAATCTTGTTATCATTGTCTCACGAGTCGGGTCGAAATGTAATTTCTCCTATTTCCAAATCTTTTTCGTTGGAATTGACTTTTAGGCCTTGGGTCATTTTTGCAATGTAAATTTAAAAGAGCAATCCTAATTTGTGATTTTATAAAATTAAGGTTTTTGAATCTCAAATTATAATTGTTTTAAGCTTGTTCTAAAAATTGTATATTTCAAAATTAAGGGTTATATTTAATTTTGGAAGTTGAAATAAAATGGGTATTTTATTGATTTTCAAGATTTAATAAAATTGGATTTTTGAAATTATTTTTAGATTAATTAAAAAAGTATGACTTTTGCATGTGGATTTCTAAAATTGTTTATTAGAAATTAAAGTCTTTGGATCCATTTATTTAATTTTATTATCCTTAATTAAAGACGGTGAATACTAATTTATGTTTGCATGATAGCATGTTTATATAATTATGTAGTGATTCGGGTTGAGCCATAGACTAGTCGATTTTATGATTTGAGGCCCGCGTGCCATGTTTTATTTTCTTGTAATTGAGAGGGAAAGGTTTTCTTTAAATGTAATTTTATGAAGACGAGGATGGAGACGTTCAAGCTCATGGAGATTTTAAGACCTTAGTGTGGGCTCCGAGTCCTTAGATTAGATTGGTCAACACCTTGATGGTTCAAGGTGTTAAGGTATTGGCTCGACTAAGATTGCATTGACCACTTTATGATTGTTATTGCTTATTTTCTTATGCTTTGTATGATGTGCATGTTTGCATGATCACCTAAGAAAGATAAGTAATTGAAAGTGTGAGACCATGTTTTGAAAAACCCCTTTTAAACAATATTAACTCCCTAAATGGACAAATCGGGGTCCGGAAGCTCCTTGATTAGGTCTAGTGTCTTCCATCACTAAATGTGAGAGGGAATAGCATGAAGCTTGTCATCATTGTCTCACGAGTCGGGTCGAAATGTAATTTCTCCTATTTCCAAATCTTTTTCGTTGTAATTGCCTTTTAGGCCTTGGATCATTTTTGCAATGTAAATTTAAAAGAGCAATCCTAATTTGTGATTTTATAAAATTAAGGTTTTTGAATCTCAAATTAAAATTGTTTTAAGCTTGTTCTAAAAATTGTATATTTCAAAATTAAGGGTTATATTTAATTTTGGAAGTTGAAATAAAATGGGTATTTTATTGATTTTCAAGATTTAATAAAATTGGAATTTTGAAATTATTTTTAGATTAATTAAAAAAGCATGACTTTTGCATGTGGATTTCTAAAATTGTTTATTAGAAATTAAAGTCTTTGGATCCATTTATTTAATTTTATTATCCTTAATTAAAGACGGTGAATACTAATTTATGTTTGCATGATAGCATGTTTATATAATTATGTAGTGATTCGGGTTGAGCCATAGACTAGTCGATTTTATGATTTGAGGCCCGCGTGCCAGGTTTTATTTTCTTGTAATTGAGAGGGAAAGGTTTTCTTTAAATGTAATTTTATGAAGACGAGGATGGAGACGTTCAAGCTCATGGAGATTTTAAGACCTTAGTGTGGGGTCCGGGTCCTTAGATTAGATTGGTCAACACCTTGATGGTTCAAGGTGTTAAGGTATTGGCTCGACTAAGATTGCATTGACCACTTTATGATTGTTATTGCTTATTTTCTTATGCTTTGTATGATGTGCATGTTTGCATGATCACCCAAGAAAGATAAGTAATTGAAAGTGTGAGACCTTGTTTTGAAAAACCCCTTTTAAACAATATTAACTCCCTAAGTGGACAAATCGGGGTCCGGAAGCTCCTTGATTTGGTCTAGTGTCTTCCATCACTAAATGTGAGAGGGAATAGCATGAAGCTTGTCATCATTGTCTCACGAGTCCAAGAATGGTGGCAAGATTAAGTGTACTAATCTCACATTTAAACATTCTATATAACAATGATGTTACATTAGAAGAGCACACGAATTTCAGTTTCGCTAAGGAGTCATCCATGAGTCGTGGGACCACCTGGATACTGTTATGCAGTGAGAATTTGATGGGTCAGCTTAAACGCAAACTAGTGTATGGTTGCATTGTGTTCTCGGGACATACATGAAATGTGGGGAAAACATCTCGAGGACCACCTGGAAGTGGATGGGGTCGGCATACCCAGGCATGTATTACCGCCCATTGTCTCACAAGTCGTGGAATCAGGTATGGGATACATGGAAGCTCGAGCCCATTGGAAATTGTTATGTTTCCCATCTTCTGTCCATTGGGGTGAGGGAATTCAAAAAAGTTAGTGGGAGCACACATGTATTTTTAATATTCCTTAATTGCATGTGAATATAAGTTAGAATCGAATGTTAATAATCATTTTTGCTTGATCGCATATACATAGTAATATCATGGATATCGTTTGTGCAAGTTTAACAGTTCTTGACAACAACAAGTTTGATGGCTTGAATTATGTCCATTGGCGTAAATTTCAGGATGTGTACCTAAAGGCTGAGAAACTTGATTATGTGATCAAAGAGGAAGTCCCATCTTGGCCCAGACCTGCAACTCGGACATGTACTTTAGAGTACTACACGAGGCAGATAGATGACGAGGCTTACGTTCGATGTTTCATATTATCTATGATGTCAGATGATTTGATTAAGATATATGGAGATGTCAAACTAGCCAAGGACATCATCAAAGATATGGTGGATACATTTCGAAAGAAGACGCTAAAAGGTGACTGCCCTCATTGCCATGGGATGGAACACTTGACCAAGGATTATCCTAGTACCTTCAAAAGCCACAAAGAAAGTGTGTTTATTGTTAATTTGTCAAATAACCATGCGTCTTGGGTGGTTGACACCGGCTCTGGTACTCACCTTTACAGTGATTTCAGGTGCTGTCTAGAAGCAGAAAACTAAATGACGGGGACATAGTCCTGAGAATGGCTAATAGAGCCTCTGTCGTTGCGAACACTGTTATAAACGTCGTTTTAGTTCTTGAGAATAGTAGTAGGTTTATTTTAAAGGCTATTTATTATGTTCCTGAATTGATTAAGAACCTAATTTCGGTTTCTGTATTGGAGAAAGAAGGTTTTTCTTTTAAATTAAATAATGGTTTTCATTCAATGTTTTTAGGTTCAAAATTGATTATTAGAGCATGTATGTATAACAACCTTTATGTTTACCCGCACACTGATTCTCTTGCAATTCAACGAATAAACAAAGGGTAGTGTAAATCTAATAATCCACCTAATGCACAAATTTGGCATGGTAGACTTGGTCATGCATCTAAGGATACTATTCGCAAGTTGTCAAGTTTCCTCGAGCTTGATGAAGAAGAGGAACTACCCACTTGTGAATCTTGTCCAAAGAGTAAAATAACAAAGTCACCACTTGGAAGCCATGTGGATCTCGCTAAGGATATGCTTGAGTTAGTTCACAAAAATGTGTGTAGACCACTCAGTGTCAGTGCATTAGGGAACTATTCTTACTTCATAACCTTTACCGATGATTATTCTAGGTATGATTATTTATATCTTATAAGATATAAATCTGAAGCTTTTGATAAGTTCAAAGAATTCAGAAATGAATTAGAAAAACAAATTGGTAAAAGTACTAAGGCTCTTTGATCCAATCAAGGAGGAGAATACTTATCCGGTGAGTTCTTGGATTATTTGAAAGAGAAAGGGATTTTCTCCTAGTGGATGCCGCCTAGAACACCACAATTAAATGGTGTGTCCGAGCAAAGAAATCACACGTTGATGAAAAATGGTATGATCAATGATGATGTCTGCCGATTTACCTACATTCTTCTGGGGCTATGCCCTGGAGACGGCGGCTTATCTATTAAATAGACTGCCATCAAAGACTGTTCTTGAAGTGCCTTATAAGATGTGGCATGGTAAATTACCCTCATACAAGTACCTTACAATGTGGGGATGTGCTGCTCAAGTCAAGCAGCTAGTGGGCGATAAATTAGATTCTAGATCTATCTTATGTAGGTTTGTGGGTTACCCTAAACAGTCCTGTGGGTATTATTTCTATCACACCTTGGAACAAAAGGTAATTGTTTCAAGAAACGCTATGTTCCTGGATAAGCAACTCTTCAGTGAGAATATGGATAAAGTGATGGAACTTGAGGAAGCTCAAGAAACACAAACTCCACTGGCAATGGATGAAAGGCAAAATGAACCGCACACTGTAAGTACACAGATTCCACCTCCGAGGAGATCTGAAAGGATACCGAGATAACATGAGAGGTATTATGGTATCTTGCTAAAGAAAAGAGGAGAGCCTCCCATTGGATGAAGATCCAAGATCCTATGATGACACAATTTCTGACAAGGACTCGGGAAAATGATTCGAAGCAATGGAATCTAAACGTGAATCCATGTACATCAACAAGGTTTGGACCTTGGTAGAACCACCACTGGGCATTAAGGCCATTAGATTTAAGTGGGTATACAAATGCAAGTTAGGAGTAGATGGAAATGTTACCACCTTCAAGGCTCTGTTGGTGGCGAAGGGTTATACTCAAAGGCAAAGAATTGACTACGAGGAGACTTTTTTGCCAGTCATGATGAAAAAGTCAATTAGAATTCTATTGGTCATATATGCCTATCTTGGTTATGAGATATGGCAGATGGATGTGAAAACGACTTTCCTCAAAGGAAACATTATGAGGAAATCTACATGGAACAGCCATAGGGTTTCACATCTAGTGGAAGCGAGCACAAGGTGTGTAAGCTATAAAGATCTATTTATGGCTTAAAGCAAGCTTCCTAAAGATGGAATTCTAGATTTTTTGAAGTTGTAGAGGAATATGTTAGGTTTTTAGCAATAAAAAACAGCGAAAAATAAACAAATCCCAAGTGATTCATCTCGATTTCATATATTTAAATCGTGATTAGAACTGTGTACCTTTCTCCGCGAATTTTGTTTCTCTGAACCCGAAATCACTATCCTTCTTTGAACAGCAAACTTGTCGCCGTCTCTAAATTGCCACGCCGGAATCAAAAGCGAAAAATCCTCTTCTTTTGCTTCTTGAAATCGGCTAGAGGGAGAAAGAGAGTTGGAAGACTTTTGACTTGGAGAGGAAGTTAAGAATTGGAGGCTTGTTATTAATTTAACCAAGTAGTATATTTATACTACACTAGAAGTTAATAACCCTAGGCAACTCACCTACATGGACGCCCACTTTAGGGGTTTTAAAGGCTTCGGGCTTTAGTCCACTTTTATTCGTTTAATTAATTAATTAATTAATATCATTTATCCAATAAATAAATTAATTAAATAACTAATTAAATCCATGTTAATTCTATAATTAAATTCCTCTAACAAGTTAATTAACACATTAACTTAATTAGTTAATAAAATCATCTAATGATTAATTAATTAGTTAATCTCAATATCCAATACCGAAAATTCTCTCAAGTCAATTCCATGATTTTTCCTTTTGCAATTCAGGTTCGTCTCAAAAGGCAATTGGGAGGAAACCAAGAGGATATGAGTAACACCTAGCCAGACCCGTGGCTCACATCGTATCCCAATTGAGAACGAATGAATAGGACCATTCTAAACTTTTTACGTTGTGAATACCGTACGAGTTTAAACCTTTTATTCACATATCTCAGTCAAGTAAGAGTCATGGCTTAGTCAAACTCACTGAACTTGACCATATGCTTTGCTCATAATTAATCAAGGTCATTGAGTACACTTTCATGTCTAACATGAATATCTCTAATGCTTTGGCCGAAGTCTTTTGACCTTATTCATTCATGACTGCATAGGATATTTAGCTCATCCACTTATGAGAGAATAAATCCCATTTTCCTAATCAGTTAAGACTGCTACTTGCCCATCCAGTCGCACTTCGAGGTTGACCCCACCAATGGGTGAATTTGATCTAACTACGCTAATGACAGACTTGATGTCACAAGTACATCTTCAACTTGATTCCTCAGGTCTAAGATTCACGCGTATCTATCACAACTTATCAGTTTTTTCATTGACTGTCAGTGAGTGAAAAACCATTTGACAAAACCGATGTGAGTCGTGTTCTAACACATCAATCTAACTGAGGTGTCTATGACATAAGTTTCCACTACCATTACCATAGTGTTCGACTGGCACTTTTTCTGTCAAAATTTACATCATACAAGTCTCTATTCTGTATTGATGTCCAGTCAATACTCTCTTTGACTTACAAACCAATTTTAGACAATAAGGATCAAACTCTTCTAGGGCCATTTTTCCTAACCCATTGGCAGTAGAAGGTTTGCCTTATTTTTAAGGACTTTTACGTTGTTCATTCACACCTTACAAATGCCTATAAGTAAACAACAAGAATAAGCCTTTTATTATGAAAAAATATTGTTTAGTTACAAATCAATGCCCTATAAATGTATCATCTTTATGGCATTGGAGGGAATACACACTAATAGAATATGGCTACGTCAAGAATGGTTATGAACCATGTCTGTACAAGAAAGTTCATGGGAGAGCCATAAGCTTTTTGGTACTCTACGCTGATGACATTCTTCTCATTGGAAATGATGTAGGAATGCTACAATTAACGAAGGGTTGGTTGTCGACCCAATTTTCAATGAAAGATATGTGAGAAGCATCCTAAATTTTTGGTATGAAGATACACCGAGAAAGGGAAAGTAGGTTGCTAGGACTCTCCCAATCTAAGTACATAGAATGAATTTGAAGAGATTCAAAATGGAAGACTCTAAGATAGGATTTGTTCCAATAAGATATGGTTTCTCTCTTTCCAAGTCTATGTCCCCAAGGACACCCGAGGAAAGAGAGAGGATGACAATATTTCCCTATGCTTCGGCAATAGGAAGCATTATGTATGTTATGCTATGTACTAGACCGAATGTGGCTTATGCTCTCAGTGTAACAAGCCGGTTTCAGCTGAATCCAGGAAAAGACCACTGGACTGTCGTGAAAGCGATTCTAAAGTACTTGAGGCGTACTCAAGATCTCTTTCTGGTATACAGCAGAGGAAAATTGGAATTAGAGTGCTATTCAAACTATAGTTTTCGGTCTGACGTAGACAATCTTAAATCAATATCTGGATATGTGTTTATACTCAATGGAGGAGTTGTAATTTGGAAGAGCTCCAAGCAGGAGAGAATGGCTGACTCCACCACTAAAGCTGAGTATATAGCGGTCACTGAAGTGGCGAAGGAACTTGTTTGGATGAGGAACTTTATCAATGAATTAGAGGTAGTTCCCTCAATTGGCAATCTGGTGCTTATGTAGTGTGATAATATGGAGCCATAACTTTGTCAAAAGAGCCTAGGTCTCACCAAAGATCCACGCACATTCTAAGTCTATATCATTTCATCAGGGAGATAGTGGAAAGAGGCTACGTGGGAGTTAAATGAGTCGACTCTGCGGAAAACGTAGCAGACTCCTTTACCAAAGCTCTGAGTTAAAGTGTATTTGAAAAACATCTGGAAATGATGGGACTAAAGTACAAGGGAAATTGGCTCTAAGGCAAATGGGAGATTGATAGTGTTAGGTGCCCAGCAGCCCATTTGTTTTAGACTCTACCATCTTAAATGTAAAACATTATGACAATCTTGTTTTAAATATATTGAATGTTTCTTTATGCTATGCTTCTTTATTGTTATTACTTCTGTTCGTATGGATAAAGATCCCATGAATTACATATGGTTAGAGGAGTGGTCGGGATACCTATGGAATATTCTCAAAGACTGTAATCCTAATTAATGTTCCAAGTCATAGAGGCTGTGAGATGTGGGATATCACTGGCCTCGCCAAGACTTGTTCATGCATGTAACTCTCCTAAGAGGTTGACGTGTTCCATTGTCGATGGCTAGGATGGTCAATACATGTATGAAGATTTATACATTGGGTGAGTATGGGATTGAACGGCCCTACTAAGGATTCCTAGTTGGTGCTGTCGAACATGCAATCCTTGGATTTTGTAGTGTGAGATTAGTCCTTAGACCTGAGATGTCATTGGAAAGGGTATTACCCACTATACTTTGATATTTACGTGCACTCCGGGAGAGCCATACGGCGTGTATGTTCTGTATAGTCTGGTAATACAGCGGAACAAGTGGCAGTCGTCGAAGGATTTATCCAGGGTCACAAGTAGACAAGGGATTCATTTAGTGTCACAAGTACGCGGTATTTCCTTCGATTAAAGCATTTGTCTTCTAAGAGGGATTGGTGGTCCTGACTTAGAAGACTGGATCATTAAATATCACAACACAGACATAGTTTCTAAGGTTATTAGGGTTCGACCATTGCCATACCCTAGACCATAGACGTGAAACTCATGAAAGGATTCTACTCACATTATAGATCGTTACTTGGATAGGTTTGCTTTTCATCGTTGATGTTAGGAATTTCATGTTAGATGTTTTGATGATGACAATTAGGATCTTATGTTAGACCCCAAAATATGTAAGTTTGATTTTAGTAGAAATCATGTATAAGCTTTGAGTGTTAGATTTGTAATAGGCTTTATAGGCTTTGCTTTATTTTTTGTTCTAGATTGCTCTGAGTGAATTTATCAGTAGCGTAGTTTAAAGACTCAAGCGCCTAAAGTCTGAATGAAGATGAAGATTCCAAGCGTCTAAATGACCAGCTATAACAAGCGTCACTTACAGGACAAAAGTAATTCAAAGATGAATGAGCGTCCATTAATGACTGATTTCACCTGAATTTATTTCTAAGTCCAGGAGGAGTTTAATGCAAATATTCTCAGGGCATTAAGTGTTAACGGGCATTTAATTCAAATGCATTAAATGCTGATAAGAGCATTAAATGTGATAAGCTCTTTCGGACCTACGGAGAAGCCACCCTATTGGACTGTTAACTATTCACAGACTGCAGCACCAATTTTTGTATAGCAGATTTTCAGGAAAAAGGACAAAAACTGTTCACTCGCGGAAGTGAAAGACGCGCCTTTGCATGTGTCAAACGGACACCTTGTTCCAAGAATGCCTATAAATAGGACTTCAACAACAAGCCAAAAGACACGATCAACTTCAAGCCAAATTGTTGTCGCATTGAAGTCTCATTCCATAACATCTCAGAAAAGCCAGAATTTTCAAGAACACATTCTCCTTGCTCTTCTTCAATTCTTGAGACAGTCAACCAAATATCACAAACATTGTTTTCGGAGAAACCTACATTTCTATTGAGATATTCCCAATTGTTTGAACTTTATCAAAATCAAACAAACCATTTAGAAAAATCTCATCCAAGCCTAGCGATATGTGTGAAGTCGAAGTTAGATACTTGCATTATTTCTGAGTGATAGAAGCAAGAGGATAGAAGTGTCTTGGAGCAGAAATCTATGTGATCAAGGAGTTCAAGTCATTAACATCCATCTCTCTCTAATTTTTCGAAGTTTCTGTGTGATTCTTTGAGAATCATCTTAGTGGGTTGCCTCTGAGTGTTCAAGGAGAAGAAGGACGTAGTTGGGATTACACCACTCCACGAACCTTACAATTATTATGCTATCTACTTTACAGTTAAGTTTCTTATCATCATAACATTACATAAATTGATTAAGTAAAACACAATCAATCGCTAAGCAACTAAAATATTTTCTGTGACGCTAAAGCTTTCAAACAAGAAGACTATAAAATCAATTCTGCAATGCTAACACTGATCAAAGAAGTGAACGCTTAAACCTATTTGGTTGTAGTATTCAAATCTTGAAGTCTAAGTTAACTTTCTAAAAATAGTCTTCATTAGACGCTCAAGTCAAGCGCCTATTTTTCAAGCCTGCAACGAATTTAAATACAAATCTTTTTGAAGTTGAAAAAGACTTCAAGGTCTATTCAACCCCTCCTTTCTAGACCCTTTCGTATGCGACTTGGGACCAACAAGTGGTATCAGAGCGGTTAAAGTTGAAATTTTAAAATTTTCAAGTGTAACAGCTTGTTTAGATCCCTTTTTAAATATAGTTGCTTTAAATCTTATTTTTGGAATTTTCTGAAGTTCCTAAGTTGACTGATGAGTGTCGAAGAGCAAATTTGGACAATGTTGGTTGTAACGCTCTATATATGGCTATTGGTGATAATGATAATTTATTCAACAAAGTCAAACCATGTAATACTACTAAAGAAATCTGGGATAAGTTGGCCATAATCTGTGGTGGCTCAGCTCAGATCAAGGAAAATAAGGTCTCCATTGCTAAAGAAAAATTCAATAGCTTTAAGATGTTAGCTAACGAGACACTAGAACAATTGGATATAAGATTCACAGCTCTTGTTACGGAACTTACATCGTTGGGAATGAACTTACAAAACAGAGAGATGGTGGTTAAAATTTTCAAAAGTCTACCTAGTAGATTCTTGATGAAGACAGCAGCTATGAGAGAATTGAATATGTTGAATCATCTAACTCCAGAAGACGCATTTTCAGAACTCAAGGCATTTGAGTTTGAGTTGAATTCAGCTAGTGATGTTGTGAGTAGTCTGGTAATGAGTCTGGAGCGCTCGTAGCATCAATCAAGGGTAAATCAGGTAATAAAGGAAAGGTTGCAGACATTAGAGAGGAACAGGAGTTTCCTTTACTGAATAGATTCAGGAAGTTGTTGAGATATGAAAAGAAAGGAAAAGGTTCCGGCAATCAAGGACAAAGTTCATATCAAGCGCCTGCTCCAATACATCAACTATTTCAAGTGCCTCAGTATTCTGTTCCTACATCCCAAGCCCTGTTCAGTACCAAGCGTTGTTCAGTACCATGGGTCTGCTCTAAATCTCTAGGCGCCAGTGGTCTCAAAACCACACACTGCTAGGTTAACAAATGAACAAAAGATGAAAAATAATATTTGTTATAATTGCAGGAAACTAGGGCACTACCAGGTAAATTGCCCTTATCCAAATGTATCCAAGCCCTCAAGGCAGGATTACATGGATAGAAACCAATTAAGGAGCAATCTTCGCCAACAAGGTTTGCTAGCGAAATCAGAACCAATGTCCGCACCTGAGATTTGGAGTCTTTAGAGGAGAGTAGTGATGATGATGAGCCAGTGGATGACTCAGGGCTTATTTGTCTCATGGCTAGAGATGATGAAGCTTTCCTTGAGATAAACACTGAATTATCCCTTCCTCTCTATTATGAAGAATTACTTGACAAAGTCAGAGAATATTATAATGATTGTCAAGATGCCGCCAAATTATATCAAAATCACTTTGATATTATTTCATCGCTCTAAAGTGACGCTCAAAGCAGAGTTGCAAGTTCAGCAACAATGCATTGAGAAAAACCAATCGCTTGAGAGTGAAATAATCCAGTTGAAAAGTGATCTTGATATAATATTCAAGAGAGAAGCTGAGCTGATTGCTAGACTTGCTAAATCAGAACAACTCGTCTCATCATTGTCTAAAGCGTCAAGAAAGCTAGACAATGTGACTGAGGTAACAAGGTCATTTGGTGAAAAGACCGGTTTAGGATGCAATAAATTAGGTAAACAACCAAACAAACCTAATGTTATGGAAAACAACAAAGGAAAGGGTGTTCTCTTTGTTGAACAAGGTTCACAAAGTCAAACACATGTTGAACCAAGCGACAATGGTACGAGGCCAAATGAGAAGCCGAAGCTAACTCAGGCTAGGGTAAGGCAAAGGCAATTAATTCACAAAGACGGGTTCAGCCTAACTCTCAAAAGGCTAAGGATAAACCTAACCATTGTGAATCAAGTGCTAAGCGTCCAGCACCAAAAGTGCACCCTAAGCCAGCGCACAGGAAATATCAGCATCAATATCCACAACGGTCTAGATCATATTATCGCTACTATGATGATTATGACTATGACTATGATTATGATTACTATTATAATCGAGGATATTATTATACACCGAAACAACACACACAACATAATGTGAAACCCAAGAAGGCCAGTATTCCTACAATGAAGACTAGGCAAGTATTAGTTACTAAATTTCTAATTCAAACTAACAATGCCACTAATGTTGAAGGACCTATGCAACAATGGGTACCTAAATAGAAATAGAACTTCCCGTTTGATTGCAGGTACCTAGAGCTAGAGCCAATACATCTGTTTGGCACTTCAATAGTGGATCGTCAAGGCACATGACTGGTTCCAAAGATCTTCTAATCAACTATCAGGCTACCAATGGTCCTCAGGTTGTATTTGGTGCCAACTCCAATGGTAAAACCAAAGGTATAGGTACTGTGCATAGGGGGAACATCTTGATAAGTGATGTTTATTATGTTGAAGGTCTAAAGCACAATTTATTTAAGCATAATTCAATTTTGTGATAAAGGCTTTGAAGTCATATTCTCAAGCGACTGTTGCAATATAAATTATGCCAAGACTAAGTCTACTAAATTAAAAGTTAAAAAAACAAACAATGTATATTTGGTAGATTGGGGTTCAACACTTGATAACAACCCAACATGTTTTGTTGCTAAAAATGAATCTAAAGCGGGTTGGTTTTGGCATAGAAAAATGAATCACCTTAACTTTAAGACAATTTCTCAGCTTATAAATCAAAATCTTGTAGAGGGATTACCAAAAGGACCATTTCATAAGGGTCGCCTTTGTGACGCTTGTGAAATGGGAAAACAAGTCAAATCATCTTTCAAAAGAAAACCTTATCTATCTACCTTTAGAATACTTGAACTACTTCACATGGATCTGTTTGGACCAGTTCAAACGATCAGTGTGAGCGGTAAGAAGTATACTTTGGTGATAATAGATGATTTCTCTCGATTTGCTTGGTTGGAATTTCTTTCATCTAAAGATGAAACATGTGACAAGTTAAAAACGCTTATTCGGCAGCTTCACACATTGAAAAATCTAAAGATTGCAAGAATAAGAACCGATCACGGTACTGAGTTTACTAACAAGATTGTTGATAAGATTTGTGCAGAGAATGAAATACATCATGAGTATTCAGGCCCCAGAACTCCCCAACAGAATGGTGTTGCAGAGCGCCGGAACAGAATGCTCAACCTCGTTCCTAGGTTTTGGGCCGAAGCGATCAACACTGCTTGTTACACTCAAAACCGTTGCATGATCAACAAACAACATGGGAAAACTCCATATGAACTGTGGAAGGGACGTAAGTCAAATGTTTCATACTTTCACGTCTTTGGTTGTAAATGTTTTATTCATAACAATGGATCCTAAAGCCTAAAGACATTTGATCCTAAAGCAGATGAAGGGAATCTTTCTAGGTTACGCCATGAGCAAATCAAAGGTTGAGGAATCTATTCATGTTCTTTTTGATGATGCTAACCAAGAACCGAGTAAGGTTAATATGAATGATGTAGGAGTTCAAGATCTGTGTCATCAAGCGTCTAAAATAACCATTGATGAAGAAAGTTGTTAGGAATTTCATGTTAGATGTTTTGATAATGACAATTAGGACTTTATGTTAAACCCCAAAATATGTAAGCTTGATTTTAGTAGAAATCTTGTATAAGTTTTGAAGAGTTAGATTTGTAATAGGCTTTATAGGCTTTGTTTTGTTTTTATTCTAGAATGTTAGGCTAAGTAGTCTTAGGCTGAGCGTCTGATAATTTCTGAGTGAGTTTATCAGTGGTAAAGTTTGAAGACTCAAGCGCCTGAAGTCTGAATGAAGATAAAGTCTCCAAGCGTCTAAATGACCAGCTATATCAAGCGTTACCTTATAGGACAGAAGTGATTCAAGTAAGGATAAGCGACCATCAATGACTGATTTCACCTGAATCTATTTCTAAGTCCGGAAGGAGTTTAATGCAAATATTCTCAACGCATTAAGTGTTAATGGGCATTTAATTCAAATGCATTAAGTGTCAATGGGATTTTTAGGAAAAAAGGACAAAAGTTGTTCACTCGTGGAAGTGAGAGACACGCGCCTGTGCATGTGTCAAACGGACACTTTCTCCAAGAATGCTTATAAATAGGACTTCAACAATAAGCCAAACATACAATCAATTTCTAAGACAAATTGCTGTTGCATTGAAGTCTCATTTCTTAAATTTTCAGAAAAGCCAGAATATTCAAGAAAACATTCTCTCTGCTTTTCTTCAATTCCTGAGACAGTCAACCAATATCTCAAATATTCTTTTCGAAAAAACCACATTACTATTGAGATATTTCCAGTTGTTTGAACTTCATCAAAATCAAACAAACTGTTTAGAAAACCCCATCCAAGCCTCGCGATCTGTGTGAAGTCGAAGTTGGATACTTGTATTATTTCTTGGTGAAAGAAGCAAGGGGATTGAAGTGATTTGGAGCAGAAATCTGTGTGATCAAGGAGCTCAAGTCATCGACATCTATCTCTCCCTAATTTGTAGAAGATTCTGTGTGATTCTTTGAGAATCATTTTAGTGGATTGCCTCCAAGTGTTCAAGGAGAAGAAGGACGTAGTTGGGATTACACCATCCAATGAACCTTACAAATATTGTGTCTTTTACTTTACAGTCAATTCTCTTATCTATCATATCATTGCATAAATTGATTAAGTAAAACACAATCAAACGCTAAGCAACTAAGAAACAACTTGTGACGCTAAAGATTTCCAAAAGAGAAGACTCTAAAATTATTTCGCTGTGCTAACACTGATTAAAGAACTGAACGCTTAAACGTACTTGGTTAAAGTATTCAAATTTTGAAGTCTAAGTTAACTTTCTAAAAACAGTCTTCAGCAGACGCTTAGCCTAAGCGTCTATATTTCAAGTATACGCTCCGTCAAGCGTCTACATTTCAAGCATCCAAAACCATTTTAATACAAAACGTTTTGAAGTAAAAAAAGACTTCAGGGTCTATTCAACCCCCCCCTTCTAGACCCTTTCGTATGCCACTTGGGACCAACAAGTGGTATCAGAGCAGTTAAAAGTTAAAATTTAAAAATTTCCAAGCATAACTGCTTGTTTAGATCGTTCTTCATAATCTAGTTGCTTTTAAAATTGTTTTTATGGCATTTCCTAAAGTTCCCAAACTGACTGAGTCGAATTATGACACATGGAAAGTCAAAGTATTTACATATCTCTGTTCATGTGATGATGACATGTGCAATATTATTTCAGATGGGCCAATCAAAATATATAAAGTTATCACAAGAGCGTCTGGAGCCACGGAAGACACTCCGGATGGTTACGTTGCAAAATCGAAACAAGAATGGTCTCCATATGAGCGTCGAAGAGCAAATTTGGACAAAGTTGGTCGGAGTGCTCTGTATGCAGCTATTGGTGATAATGACAATCTATTCAACAAGATTAGGTCATGCAACACAACTAAGGAAATCTAGGCTAAGTTAGCCATGATCTGTGGTGGTTCAACTCAGATTAAAGAGAACAAACTTTCCATTGCCAAGGAAAGGTTAACAACTTTAAGATGTTGACCAATGAGACTCTAGAGCAATTGGACATAAGATTCACAGCTCTTGTTACGGAACTCACATCCTTGGGTATGAATTTACAGAACCGAGAAATGGTGGTTAAAATCTTTAGAAGTCTACCTAGTAGATTCTTGATGAAGACAACAGCTATGAGAGAATCAAATATGTTGAATCTCCTAACTCCAGAAGCATTTGAGTTTTAGTTGAATTCGGCCAGTGATGCAGTGAGCAGTCCAGTAATTGAGTCTGGAGCGCTCGTAGCATCAATCAAGGGTAAATCGGGTAATAAAGGAAAAGCTTCAGATATCAATGAGGAACAGGAGTTGGCCTTGCTGAATAGATTCAGAAAGTTCTTGAGCTATGAAAAGAAAGGAAATAGTCCTAAGCATCAAGGACAGAGTTCATATCAAGCACCCGCTCCAGTACAACAACAGTACCAAGCGCCTCATTATTTTGTTCCTTCACCCCAAGCGCCTGCTCAATACCAAGCGTCTACTCAAAATCTCTCAGCGCCCGTGGTCTCAAAATCACACACTGCAAGGTTAACACACTACTACAAAAATGACCTATGACAGCGGTTTTTTTGGGCCTATGGCAGCGGTTTTAACCGCTGTCAAAGGTACCGCTGGTATAGGGGTGGACCTATGACAGCGGTTACAAAACCGCTGTAATAGGTCTACCTATGACAGCGGTTTCCTGAACACCGCTGCGAAAAAACCAAAAAAATAAAAAAAAATAACAGACCTGTGGCAGCGGTTCTGGGAAAACCGCTGCCAAAGGTCTCACCTGTGGCAGCGGTTTTGGGAGAACCGCTTCCACAGGTGAGACCTTTGGCAGCGGTTTCCCCAGAACCGCTGCCAAAGGTCTTACCTGTGGAAGCGGTTCTCCCAAAACCGCTTCCACAGGTGAGCCCTTTGGCAGCGGTTTTCCCAGAACCGCTGCCACAGGTGAGAACTGTAGCAGCGGTTCTGCAGAACCGCTGTTTTTTTTTCTGTTTTTTTTTAATTATTTATTGCGCTGTCATGATAGTGCCTGTAATATGCAATGATCCAATCAACAAATTTCAACTAACAACAAAACATATTCAACATAAGCAAACATCATCCCAAACTTCAATATTACCATCTTTAATCTCCAACAAAATGTACAATTAACTAATTAAATTACTAATGACCTTACGAAATACAATAAATCAAATCTCAATTTATAGCAAGTCACAATGTACAAAAACTAAATTACCTAATTTCTAAGGAGCTGCTAAGAAAATGTAACGTGCAACTTCGCAGCGTACTTCATCAATTTGCTCATCAGTATAGAAGGATTGACAATCCTTAAAGTACTGCAAGATATATGTATATATATAGAGATTAATTGCAAAGTGAAATAACATTTCAATTACCTACCAATTAAGGTTTAATAATTTCAAAAGTAATAGAATTAAGTATATATATATATATATATATAAGGATTATGTATACCGCTGTTGGGATTATAGATAGTCCGTGGCTAATAATCTCTTTCATGAATCTCATAACGAAATAGCCACAATCCACCTCGTTGGTCTGCCGGGGGCACTACAAAAGCAATCAAACTTACATTGTATTAGAAGACGAACTTCTATACGAATATATAATCTCATGAACCTAGAAAACGCTAACCTTTATAGTAAACCATTTACAGTCCGAGTTTTTGGATTTGTTGGATTGGTTGTTGCAGTTTGCACGAAATATGTGCACAGCTCTATAAAAAAATATAAAAAACAAGAAAATATGTTAAAAACAAGAAATTATGTGAAATAAATACAATTTAAAAAAATATTAAATATAATGGATACATTGATTGAATGAAAAACTTACTGATTGAATTTTAGTATCATATCATCTCGGTATTGCGGCTCACCATGCACAGAATCCAGATAGTAAACAATCTCTTTAAATGGATTAATTGCAAGCAACAACCAATGACCCCTACAAAGCATTCAAAAGATAGTTGAAAATTTGTTTTGCGTAGCTAGTTTTACAAATTAAAATCGAGTCTTTAGTAGCTCACCCGGTGTTGTAAGGTGCAAGAAATAACTTATTTTGTTGTGTACTCTGCATCATAGCACGTGCTATGTACTGCACTTGTTGAACTGACGGGTCTGTTTGAGCAGCTATGGAATGTGGGCTAAGGAACCCGAAACTTGTTTCTTTTCCTTCGGGGATCACGTAGTTAAACCACAAACACCTAAATTGAGCATAAAAAATGAATTTCGAGTGACGAAAATAATCGTAGTTTAGATGTAATAAAATAATTAAAAAACTTACTTTATGTACGCTGTAATGATAGAGGCTCCTATTTCTTTTCTACACAGAAGGTGATAGATCTCCTCCCTCCCAATGAACTCTGGAAATGAAACATTCATAATGGCTTCGTCCATATATATATTGATCTGGGCATCAATCTTCATCATCTTCGTGTACTTTCCCAGAAATACAAGGTCATTAGGGAGTCCATCTAGTTGAAGATCTGCACATATGTCTACTTCACCTGCAGGCTCGGCCACTTGAGATTTTCCTTTGACAGCTGACCGCTTCGACGTCCCTGACTTACGGTTTGCAGATGATTTGGACTGTTTAAGCAAGAAAATAAAATATAAATGTTACACACCAAAGTATATTTAGTAACCTCAAACAAATTGTTATAATTTATTAATGACTAGCTATTAATTACATACCGGTGCAGCAGTGACAATGACAAGACTCGCTGGCCAAGCAACAAAGGTACCCAGCGCATGAGAAATGGAGAATATTTCATCATTGAGAGGGACGGGCAGGAGTGTATTAGCCTCAACTGCAGTGTCAATGCGCACTTTCACATTGTTGGTGGCTAATTGACAGTTGTGAAGTGTTCTATCAGTCTCTGATCGATTGTATAGCTGTCCTTTAGCCACCACACGATATGATGGAGATGAAAGTGCTAATTGACATGGAGTGATACCCTACACACACACGTATATATATATATACAACATTATATTAGAAAGTTTTGTATGATTTACAGAAAATAGAGAGTCGCAAGTTATATGATTAATAAACAAGTTCAAATATTTTACCTCAGGAAGCATCTTATAACCTGGTTCTGGGCTGCTATCTTTCAAAGAAATGACGTCATCTTCATGTGGCTGACGCGAGTTAGGGGCTTCCAAAACATCAATTCGTTGTTGCATGGCAACCATAGTTTCGGAGAGGTTTTTCACTATGTTTCTCAAGTTTTCCATCTCCTTTTCTGAAGCAGGCTTTGGATCCTTAAAATAGTCTCTTTGTGAGACCCCAAAGCCAACACCCCTAACGCGACCCGGATGCTCTTTCCTTTTAATAGCTTTAGCCAATAGGTCATCTCGACTCGTGTAAGTTCCACTATGGCTAGTGCTCTCTTGTGAAATGCTCTCCTGTAATGATATATTTTTAAAAATTAAAAAAAATAGTGAACCTTGTGCTTTTAATAGTATTTCAATAAAACAATTAATAGAGCTAAAATTGCCAATAACTCACCATTTCATTCACCACTCTTCTAACATTTTCGTTATCAATTTGATTTGTCGGATCGGAACGCGAAACCCTCCACACGAGTGCTCGTGTCACATCTGTACAATCGGATCCCGCATCCCTTCTTTTATTTATCTGTATTTTCATTAAAAAATATATGTATGCATTAACATAGAATTATTATTAAAAAAATTGTAAGGATTCACTGCTAAATGAACTACATACCTCCATTTGCTCCACAACAGCATCTCCAAAACTCCCTTTCCGGTAAGGATATTCAGGGTTCTTTGCTCTTTCCTGATTGTCAATGCTTATTTTCTGTTTATTACATTATCAAATTATTAGCTAAATATAAACGCAATAACCAACAAATGAAACTGTAAATTAAAATGACTAGCTACCTGCCAAGGTTCACCTAAGCGAACCTCTAAAAATGCCGCCCAATCGGCTTGGGATATCTCATATTGTGGAGGTGGGTTGACATTAACGTTTCCATCATCATCTCGCACATACTTTCTGCTTATGTAGCTCCTGAAGTTACGTGCTAGCCTCCCAGCTTCTGCTAGTACGTACTTTTGTCGACTTTCGTCAATATCAAACGCCAACTACAAAAAACAAACAATAAAGTATATATAAAATTATAATTTAGAGAATATGATAATACATTAACACTTACAAATAAGATAATATCCAAATTACCTTCATCTCATCCCAAATGTTTTTTTTTGTTGCTGACGGGACTTTGCGCCAAGTACTAATGGCAATCGACACCTTCTGCCGAACCTGCACGCCTATATACCCAACAAATATTGATTTGTTGGGGTTAATTGGCTGACCTCTGTCATTCCAGCCGACAGGTAGCCTTATGCCTTTACTTCTGGCATTGACAACTTTTTTCATAGCAGAGACACCTCTCCGTATGTCCTTCTCATGACCGCTATCTGATCCATATACATCATCGTCGGGAAAACTACCATCAGGATTTGAAGCCATCGACCTACAAAAGACAAATAATACAGAAGTTAGATTCATATAAATTTGGCAGATTCATTTGGCAATAATAAATTTCAAATAGACGTAATAAATACAGAAGTTATCTTCATATAAATTTGGCAGATTCATTTGGCAATAATAAATTTCAAATAGACGTAATAAATACAGAAGTTATCTTCATATAAATTTGGCAGATTCATTTGGCAATAATAAATTTCAAATAGAAGTAATAAATCACAAAATAAACAAAATTATCCTAAACCACAAAATAAACAAAATTTAATCCTCAATTAAACATAATTAACCCCCAGCTAAACCAAATTAACCTTAAAATCAATCAACCCCTATTTCCCTTAAATTTTCCACAAAAATTGGCAAATCTCAAGAATATAAATTTTCTAGCAACTAAGTATAAATATTGAAAGAAGTCTATCATACAATTATGAAATAAATTCTAATACCTTTCATCGTTTTCTTTTTGTCGTTGGCTTAGCAGTCTTTTGCTTCCCATCGGTACGACCATTTTTTTTAGTACGGCGACGAACTGACGGATTAATCCATATCCCCTCTTGGTGATCTTGACGCATATACAATTCATCATCACTTATATCCAAGTCAGCGTCACTATCAATTGATTGTGAATCACCTAAGGAGATAGGGTTTTCTCCATCATCTTCACTTTCTTCATAATCACCTTCAATACATGTATTTTTGTTTGCCGATAAAACAATGGACCACCTCTTATCAATAGGATCGGTAACAAAAAATACTTGTTTAGCTTGTGACGCTAAAATGAAAGGTTCATCTTTGTATCCCACTCTTTCAAGGTCTACTCGAGTGAAGCCTATTTCACTATTATCGACACCATGTTTATTGTCAACCCACCTACACCCAAATACAGGCACCCGAAACCAACTATAATCAAGCTCCCATATACGTTCAATCACCCCGTAATATGATAAATCGGCATAGATAGGATTATTATCTTTCGCACTTGAGATATGCATTGCTTGAGCTACAAGACTCACACCACTATTCTGCATTGTACTTCGTTCGTCTTGGTCTTTTGTATAGAATGTGCGACCATTGATACGATAACCTGAATAACAAAATACTAGTCTGTCCGGACCCATCGACAGCCGTGTCAATTTATCTGAAACTGAAAGCTGTGGATTCTCTTTCTGTTTTTCTTCAAAATGCTTTCGGAACCAATCGATGAAACTCTTATTATGCTCTCTTGAAATCCAACTCTCATTTTTAATTGGATTGAATCTCCTAAGTTGGTTCTTATGCTCTTCAACATATGGGTCAACCTCATCGGTGTTGTGGAGCACATATAGGTGTGCCTGATCCCTTTGTGTAATATGAACACTAGCTAATTGTTTTCCCATTAATCCGACTCCTTCTGTTCCCCCTCCCACAACATGAGACTTTGGGAGCTCTGCAACATTAGAATCTGTCAGATACTCTGTGCAAAATGTAATGGCTTCATCAACTATGTACCGTTCAAGAATGCAACCTTCCGGTCGACTACGATTTTTCACGTAGCCTTTCAATACCTTCATATAACGCTCAGCCGGATACATAGATCTCATAAAAGCCGGTCCACATAGTTGAGTCTCTCTAACCAAGTGAATGGGTAGATGAGTCATTATATCAAAAAAAGCAGGTGGAAAATACATTTCAAGCTCTCACAAAGTGATGACAATTTGTTTTTGAAGTGCAGGAAATTGCTCAGGATCAAACACCTTGCTCCACATTGCTTTGAAGAAGAAACA
Source organism: Buddleja alternifolia (assembly GCA_019426215.1). Lineage (NCBI taxonomy): Eukaryota > Viridiplantae > Streptophyta > Magnoliopsida > Lamiales > Scrophulariaceae > Buddleja > Buddleja alternifolia. Next base: position 11,928,368 of record CM033395.1, read on the forward strand.
CAATTTAGTTATCGTGTCTCTCACCTTTTTTGGCAAAATGGCCCGTATAGCAATTGGTAGCAAATGATCCATGATTACATGACAATCGTGAGTCTTCAAGTGTTTTAGCTTCAAATCCTTCATTGATACAAGACTGCTAATGTTTGAAGAATACCCTTCTGGAACTTTCACTCCATTAAGAAACTCACATAATGCAATTTTTTCTTTCCTGGCTAGAGTGTGAGCTGCTGGAGGCAAATAAGTACGTTTCCCCTTATTTGTTGGTGTCAATTTTCCTCTTATCTTCATTTCAACCAAGTCTAACCGTGCCTTTACGCCATCTTTTGTCTTTCCGGGCACATTTAGAAGTGTTCCAATGACGCTATCAAATACATTTTTCTCAATATGCATTATATCGAGAAAATGTCTAACATGTAAAGACGTCCAATACGGCAACTCAAAGAAAATTGACTTTTTTTCCACCCAGTTTTTGCAAGGCCACATGCAAAAGTCTTTCCAAATTTAACCTCCAAGTCTCTTACATTTTCAAACACTTCTTCACCAGTTAAGCACTTAGGAGCTCGACCTTCTTCTATATTCCCATTGAAAGCTTTCTTCCACCGACGATATCGATGGTTCCGATTTAGCCATCTCCGATGCCCTTGGAATGCATATTTCTGGGAGTGTGTCAATCGATATTGATCTGTACTCTTCACACATATGGGGCATCCACATTGGCCATGTACACCATATCCCTCGAGGTTTGCTCTTGCCGGAAAATCATTGATTGTTCCAAATAACATGACTCTGAGATTAAAATTTTCTTCTCTCAACCCGTCATATACTTGAACACCGGTGTCCCACAACACCTTCAAATCCTCAATTAAAGGGGTCAAGTAGACATCTATATCATTTCCAGGTTGTTTCGGCCCAGAAATGAGTATAGGCATCATTATATGCTCTCGCTTCATGCATCGCGATGGGGGAAGGTTGTAGATCATCAAAATCACCGGCCATGTACTATGTGAGCTGCTTTGCAAGCCATGAGGGTTCATGCCATCTGTAGCCAATACAAGGCGCAGGTTTCTTGATTCTTCACCAAATTCAGGGAAATCATCATCAATCTTTTTCCATTGAGGAGAATCTGAGGGATGTCGAATCTTGTCATCTTCAATCCTTTCTTCAAACCTTCTATCAGCATGCCATGTCAAGTCCTTGGCTAACTCTTTACTACTGTACATGCGTTTAAATCGTGGTATTATAGGCAAATACCACATGGTTTTGACAGGCGTAGATCCATTCTTCTTGTACCGTGAGGCGCCACATTTTGGACAGGCCTTCAATGATGCATAGTCAATTCTAAATAATACGCAATCATTGAGACACGCATGTATCCTCTCATATCCCATGCCAATTGAGGTTAACATCCGTTTAGCCTCATAAGTACGATTAGGTAACACATTATCCTCAGGTAGCATGCTTTTTAATAAACCAAGCAAGTCTGTGAAACTCTTATCACTCCACCCATTGTTGGCTTTTAACTTGTATAGGTTAAGAACTGTTTTCAATCTCGTGAATTTACTACCACTATACAGTGGTGTCTTTGAATCACTTGTCAAATTGTCAAACATTTTAGGACAATTTCGCAAATCCTCCTCAATCACATTTGTCATCTCCTCCAAACGATCAGGCTCATAATCATTCATGTTGAAATCGTGTGATGGATATGATGTACCACCCAAATCATCCAACGGGACACTGCTTTCACCGTGTCTTGTCCAACGTTTGTAGCTTTTATCAATTCCATTACACACCAAATGATCTTCCAACTCACGTGGACTAATTCTCTTTCCAAAACAACAACGTAAACACGGGCAAGTGATCCTAGTTCGATCTGGTGCATGGTCAACCGCAAACTTTATGAACTCTTTCACACCTTTCTCATACTGTTCCGACATACGATCTGCTAAAATCCAACTTCGATCCATTTTGATTCTGAATTAATCAAATTAAACAATTTTATCATCAGTTGATAGTTAAATTAATTAAATAATTTGTATTTTAATTTATTTCCCATTATTCTAGAAAAAATTCAGCAGAGTAACAACGCAAAAATTACTACCAAGTTCTCGACTTAATCTTCACCCGGGTAGGTTGAATCCAACAAAATTCGAATCTGACGATCCGCTAAAATCCAATTTCAATCTTAATTAATTATATTTTCAGCAACTACAAATATTGATCACCAGTCGGATCACATAAATCACATAAAACTATAGATAAAACATTATATTTTCAGCAACTAAGTATAAATATAGATCACCAGTTGGATCAATGTACCCTAAACCACCAAATAACCACAATTTAATCTCAAATCAAACGGAATTAACACCCGACTAACTAAAATTAATACTAAATTCAGTCAAATTCCTAGTTCCCTTAAATTTTTTATACACCCACACATACACAAATACACGCACACATACACAAATATATATACATACACTCATATATGCATACACCCACATATACACAAATACAAGCACACATACACAAATATATATACATACACTCATATATGCATACACCCACATATACATACATCTATACATACTCTATGTGTGTGTGTATATATATATATATATTTATATTTATCTAAAAGAAAATACCAAAACTAAATGGACCACGGCGGCGGAAGCGGAGGTGGGCGGCAGGGGCAGCGGCGGCGGAGGTCGGCGGCGGCGGCGGCGGAGGTCGGCTGCGGCGGCGGCGGTGGTAGAGAGAGAGAGAGAGAAAAACCGAGAGAGAGAGAGCAAAACCGAGAGAGAGAGAAAAAAACCGAGAGAGAGAGAGAAAAACCGAGAGAGAGAGAGAAAACGGGAGGGGGGCGGCGGATGGTGGTGATGGTGGTGGTGGTGGTGGTGGTGGTGAGAGAGTTGAGAGAGAGAGAGAGAGAGAGAAACCGAGAGAGAGGGGTATATATCTAGAGAGAGAAAAAGAGATCTAGGGGGGCGGCGGACGGTGGTCTCGCGATGGTGGAGGTGGTGGTGGTGGTGGTGGTGGTGATGGTGGTGGTGGTGGTGGTGGTGGTGGTGGTGGTGGTGAGAGAGTTGAGAGAGAGAGAGAGTGAGTAGGTGAGATGTAGTGATAGTGAGAGTGAGAGTGAGGGGGGCCGGGTTGTAGAAAACCCGGCCCTTGTGCCAGCGGTTCGGTCGAACCGCTGGCACATGTCTGTTTGTGGCAGCGGTTCGGCTAGAACCGCTGCCACAAAGTACACTTCTGGCAGCGGTTCGGCCGAACCGCTGCCACAAAGTCCACTTCTGGCAGCGGTTCGGCCGAACCGCTGCCATACGTGCGCTTTGTGGCAGCGGTTCATACGTGTGCTTTTTGGCAGCGGTTCTGGCCGAACCGCTGCCACATTCAAAATATTTTTTTTTTTTTTTTCTGAAACCTATGACAGCGTTTTGGCTCGAACCGCTGTCATAGGTCCGAACCGAATGCCACTTTTTACAGCAGTTTTCAAAACCGCTGTCATAGGTGCGCTGTAATAGGACTTTTTTGTGGTAGTGACAATTGAACAAAAGATGAAAACTAACCTTTGTTTCAATTGCAGGAAACCAGGGCACTACTAGGTAAATTGCCCTTATCCAAATGTATCTAAGCCCTCAAGGCAGGATTATGTGGATAGAAACGAATTCAAGAGCAACCTTCGTCAAAAAGGTTTGCTAACGGAATCAGAACCAGCGTCCGCAGCTGAAGATTTGGAGTCTTCAGAGGAGAGTAGTGATGATGATGAGCCAGTGGATGACTCAGCGCTTATTTGTCTCATGGCCAGAGATGATGAAGCGTCTCCTGAGGTAAACACTGAGATATCTTACCCTCTCTCTTATGAAGAATTACTTGACAAAGTTAATGAATATTATAAAGGTTGTCAAGATGCCGCCAAAATATATCAAAATGATCTCGCTATTATCTCATCACTCACAAGAGATAAAGTAACGCTCAAAGCAGAGTTGAAAGTTTAGCAACAATGCATTGAGAAAAACTAATCACTTGAGAGTGAGATTATTCAATTAAAAGGCGATCTTGATATAATAATCAAGAGAGAAGCTAATCTGATCGCTACACTTGCCAAATCAGAGCAGCTTATCTCATCATTATCAAAAGCTTCAAGAAAGTTGGATAATGTGACTGAGGTAACAAGAATGTTTGGTGAAAAGACCGGTTTAGGATGCAATAAATTTGATAAACAACCAAACAAACCTAATGTTACGGCAAACAACAAAGGAAAGGGTGTTTTCTTTGTTGAAGAAGGTTCACAAAGGCAAAAGCAAATGATTCACAAAGAAAGGTTCACCGGAACGCTCTAAAGGCTAAGCATAAACCTAATCACTGTGAGTCAAGCGCTAAGAGTCCAGCATCAAAAGTGCACCCCAAGCCAGCGCCCAGGAAATACCAGCGTCAATATCTGTAGAGGTCTAGATCATATTATCGCTACTAGGATGATTATGATTATGACTATGATTATGATTACTATTATAATCGAGGATATTATTATACACCCAAAAAGCACAGGCAGCACAAGGAGAGCAAAAAGCACACACAACACAATGTGAAACCCGAAAAGGTCAATATTCCTACAATGAAGACTAGGCAAATATGGGTTCCTAAAGTTCTAATTCAAACTAACAATGTTACTAATGTTGAAGGACCCAAGCAACAATGGGTGCCTAAAAAGAAATAAAACTTTCCTTTTTGAGTGCAGGTACCTAGAGCTAGAGCCGATACATCTGTGTGGTACTTCGATAGTGGATCGGCAAGGCACATGACTGGTTCCAAGGATCTTCTGATCAACTATCGAGCTTCCAATGGTCCTCAGGTTGTATTTGGTGACAACTTAAAAAGTAAAACCAAAGGTATAGGTACTGTGCATAGGGGGAACATCATGATAAGTGATGTTTATTATGTTGAGGGTCTAAAGCACAATTTATTAAGTATAAGTCAATTTTGTGATAAAGGCTTTGAAGTCATTTTCTCAAGAGACTGTTGCTATATAAATGATGCTAAGACTAAGTCTACTAAATTGAAAGGAAAAAGAACTAACAACGTATATTTGGTAGATTGGGGTTCACAACTTGATAACAACCCAACATGTTTTGTTGCTAAAAATGAATGTAAAATGGGTTGGTTATGGCATAAAAAAATGAATCACCTCAACTTTAAGACAATCTCTCAGCTTATAAATCTAAATCTCGTAGAGGGATTACCAAAAGGACCATTTCACAAGGATCGCCTTTGTGATGCTTGTCAAATGGGCAAACAAGTCAAGTCATCGTTCAAGAGAAAACCTCATCTATCTACCTCTAGAATACTTGAACTACTTCACATGGATTTGTTTGGACCTGTTCAAATGATCAGTGTAAGTGGTAAAAAGTATACTTTGGTGATAGTAGATGATTTCTCTCGATTTACTTGGGTGGAATTTCTTTCATCCAAAGATGAGACATGTGACAAGTTAACAACGCTTATTCAGCAACTTTAGACATTGAAAAATCTTAAGGTTGCAAGAATAAGAAGCATTACGGTATTGAGTTTACTAACAAGATTTTTGAGAAGTTTTATGCAGAGAATGGAATACATCATAAGTATTGAACTCCCAGAACTCCCCAACAGAATGGTGTTGCTGAGCGCCGGAACAGAACGCTCAAAGAAGCCGCTAGGACTATGTTAGCAGAGTCCAAGCTTGCTCCTAGGTTTTGGGCCGAAGCAATCAATACTACATGTTATACTCAAAACCGTTGCATGATCAACAAACAGCATGGGAAAACTCCATATGAACTATGGAAGGGAAGTAAGCTAAATGTTTCATAGTTTCACGTCTTTGGTTCTAAATTCTTTATCCATAATAATGGATCCCAAAGCCTAAAGACATTTGATCCTAAAGCGGATGAGGGAATCTTTCTAGGCTACTCCAAGAATGGAAAGAATTTTTGCATCCTAAATAAGATCAAATCGAAGGTTGAGGAATCTATTCATGTTGTTTTTGATGATGCTAACCAAGAACCGAGTAAGGTTGATATAAATGATGTAGGAGTTGAAGATCTATGTCATCAAGCGTCTAAGATCACCATTGATGATGAAAGTGACGACGATGATGAGATCTCAGTGCCACCTCCTAAGACTACTCATGAGGTTACTCTGGATAACAATGTAAGAAATGTTGATGATCACGAAGAGAGTGATCATCAAGACAAAACAAGGATTTGTGAACTTGAAGCGCCTATGCAAGAAGGTAATCAAGCGTCTGATCATCAAGTGCCAGTTCAACCTCTTAACCCTTCCAACAAGATAGACTATGGCTTGCGTGATCATCCACCTGATCAGATTATTAGAGATATTGGAGCGCCTGTTAGGACTGGAGCCACTACATTCAATGAGGCCATGTTCGCAAGCTTTCTATCTCAAATGGAACCTAAGAAAGTGGATGAAGCGCTAAGTGATCCAAGTTGGATTGAAGCCATGTAAGAAGAGCTTAATTAGTTTGAGCGTAGTAAGGTTTGGACGCTAGTACAAAGACAAACTCACCAAGGAGTCATTGGAACTAGATGGGTTTATAGAAACAAGATGGAGTCATTGGAACTAGATGGGTTTATAGAAACAAGTTGGATAAGAATGGCATTGTAATAAGAAACAAGGCCAGACTTGTAGCTCAAGGATATTGCCAAGAAGAGGGCATTGACTTTAATGAGACATATGCTCCTGTCGCCCGTCTTAAAGCAATCCGCATGTTTCTAGCGTATGCAGCGTTCAAAAAGTTTACGGTATATCAGATGGACGTGAAGAGTGCCTTCCTGAATGGTAAACTCCAAGAAGAAGTATATGTGGAGCAACCACCGGGATTCATCAACAACCATGGTAAGGGTATAGTTTGCAAGCTAGACAAAGCACTTTATAGGCTTAAGCAAGCACCCCGAGCATGGTATGACACTCTCTCTATCTTTCTTATTGGTAAAGGCTTTTCAAAAGGCAGCGTTGATACAACGTTATTTAAAATTACCAATGACGAAGATATTCTCTTAGTCCAAATTTATGTTGATGATATTATATTTGGCTCTACTAACAAGCGTCTGTGTGAGAAATTTTTGAAAATGATGCAAGAACAATTTGAAATGAGCATGATGGGTGAATTAACTTTCTTCTTAGGATTACAAGTTAAACAACTCCCTAATGGCATATTTATTAACCAAACTAAATAAACAAGAGATATGATTAAGAAATTTGGAATGGAGAATGCATCATATTCAAAAATTCCAATGAGCCAAACGCTTAAGTTAGATAAAGATGAAAGTGGAAAGAAAGTTGATATCACTAATTATAGAGGTATCATTGGATCACTTCTTTATCTTACTGCCAGTAGACCTGATATTATGTTTTCGGTATGCATGTGTGCACGTTTTCAAGTTGATCCTAAAGAGTCACACTTAATTGCTGCCAAGGAGATCCTTAAATTTCTAAAAGGCACACAAAATGTGGGCTTAGGGTATCCTAGGGATTCTCCTTTTGAACTAATTGGTTACTCAGATGCAGATTTTGCAGGTTGCAAAATAGATCGTAAGAGTACTAGTGGTACATGTCAATTTCTAGGTGATAGGATAGTTTCATGGCATAGTAAGAAACAACAATCCATAGCTACCTCCACAGTTGAAGCTGAGTATGTAGCTGCAGGAAGTTGTTGTGCACAAGTGTTATGGATGAGGCAACAACTTAGAGATTATGGTATAATCCTAGGTCCTACCCTCATTCATTGTGATAACCAAAGCGCTCTTGCCATAACTCAAAACCCCGTTCTCCATTCCAGAACTAAACATATTGACATTAGATACCATTTCCTTCGTGACCATGTTCAAAAGAAAGATATCTCCACGCACTTTATTGGAACTAACAAACAATTGGCAGATATCTTCACCAAAGCGCTCAACGAACAACGTTTTCTCACTTTGAGAAGTGAATTAGGTATGATTGATTTAAATGCTTAATCATTTTGCATCATACTTTATTAGACATATAATTTAGGGGAATCCACTTGATTTATGTCTAAAAGATTTTCTTAAATAAAAAAAGTATCTGTGCAAGTTATCAAATTTAGGGGGAACCTTAAAATTGTACTTGAATATAACTGTAAGCGTCAATGATCAAAATTTTCTGATGCATGATCATGAACGCTCAGTATTATTTATGCATAAAATATTGGACGCTCAAACATAAAAAGGACTTTGATCTCAAGCGTCGATATTACAACAGTTATAATAAATACCAAGAAGTGTTATACCAACCAGTGGTATCAGTTAAGCGTTAAACCAATTCCATTCAACACTTAATATAAAAATGTTTTTTTTTAAAAATAAAATAAAATTCATGCATAAATTTTACAAGCTTCTTGAAGTAGTGGATAGACTCAACAGTCTATTGTGTACTCTATTCACACACTTCTATCACATCAAACTGGCGGGTAATCAAAAACTTTTCAAAATGACAGTTCAGAGATATCACGTGTTTGTGCACGTGTCAGTGTACCATCAGGCGCGTGTGTTACACTCTGAAAATGCCAAACGTTTTTAAAATTTTAACTCGGATGTCAAATCTTTATATATGAGAATTACCAAATGTAACTTCTCTCTCATACACAAAACTCGCATCCGCAGTTAATGAATTCATGGCTGAGATTACAAGTCTCTACACGTGTTTAAATCCTACATAGACTAGAGAACACAAGTTTCAAAAATTCATTACTGTGTCATTTAAAACACAATTTCTGCAGAAAAATCATTCCTTTTCACTCAAAACTTTCTGCGAACCTTACTTTCTCTCTCTCTCTCTCAAAGCAAAACAAAAATCTCAGTTCATCTCTTTCACTAAAAATAGCACCAAAGAAATCTTCTGCTACTTCCGTCGAGCCTACCATCAAGGTTACTGAAGGCCTTGTTGTTGATTGGAAATTTCTTTATGAACATCCTCAAATCAACCTGACAGATATGATGGACATTGTAGTCAAGGTTTGGCTTAAAACTTTCTTGACTTAATATTACTATCTGTTTCCGACGGAAGTTGACACCTTCTGGAAAACTGCTAAACTCTCAGAGGACAAGAAGTTTATCTCTTGTCTAATTCCTCTATCCAAGAAGGAGCCTTCCAAGGAATTCATTTAGTCTGCTGCCTCCATTGCCAAGAACTTCAAACTCCCAAATGAGGGTGAGGCATTGGACTGCGTTACATTGGATCAAATCAAGGAAGCATGGACAACCATGAGTGCTTACGACGGTGTACCTTACACACAGTATTTCAAAAAGAAAGAACTGGTGTCTAAATACCGACTGTTAGTTGATTTCTGCAGCAAGATCATAGAATGCAGAGTGGGTACCTTTGATAAGGTAAACCCATTACAATTTCAGATGATGACGGCGATACTCCTCAACATCAAGATCAACTGGAGTGAGTATATTTTTGGAAGGTTTTGGGACTGTTTAAGCGCCCTGAATAAACCTTATGGGCTTGTTCTGAGTGACTTGCTGTACAACTCAGAGTAATCTCTTCAATCCTCCCAAAGTTGCTGGGAAAAAGGATTCTGAGTAATCTCTTCAATCCTCCCAAAGTTGCTGGGAAAAAGGATTCTGAGTAATCTCTTCAATCCTCCCAAAGTTGGTGGTGCTGCTAAGCCACTATTTGAGCGTCTAGAAGTACGTCAAGCGTCCGATGAGGGCTCCCAGAAAGCCCAAGGCTCAAATTGTTCCCTCTCCCCAAAAGAGTGTTGAGGCAACTGATGAGGCTGCAGAGGACAAGTTACCCCTCAAGCGGAGAAAGCTGGAAGGCATCACTAAACAAATAAACTTTGAGGAACCAGCTGTTGCTCCTCCCACACAAAAGCTCAAGCTCATTGAAGGAATCGATGTAAAGAAGATCTTTAAGCGTCCCAGGACAAGTAAGCGTCAAGTTGCATCTGTTCCGGAGAAGCCTGAGACGGTTGAGCCAAGCTCTCAAGCTGCTGCTGCTGAGCTAAGCGCTCAAATTGTGGAAGAGCCAAGTGCTCAAATTGCAGTTGAGACAAGTTCTTAGGGTAAGTTTATTTCTTCCCACAACATTTCTATTCCTACATCTATAGAAGTGATGATGGCCATAAGGGGGAACAAAAAAGGAAAGGAAAGCTGAGGAGAGGGTCCAGTTCAAGTGCTCAAGAACCTCCTCCACCTTCGAAGCGTCAGTTACTATCTCCTCCTTCTGTGCTAAGTCTTCCATCTTGGATAACTGCTGTTGGGATTAGTGATTCTGCTGGAGCGCCTAGTAGAACGCTAAGAGAACCTCCAAGAGCACTGTATCCAAATCTACCAATACCTTCTCGGGCACTGCTTGAACAGTTTGACATCCCTCTTCAAAGAGCATCTATTCCAGAACCTACAAATCCAAGAATTTTAGCTGAAGAGAGGCAGATGTCTGCCTTCAACCGGACTTTTAGAATTTGCCTAAGGTATATTGGTATTACCAAACTGATTAGAACAAGCACAAGAGAAAAGGAAAGGAAAGCTGAGGAGAGCGTCCAGTTCAAGAGCTCAAGAACCTCCTCCGCCTTTAAAGCATCAGTTACTATCTCCTCCTTCTGTGCTAAGTCTTCCATCTTGGATAACTGCTGTTGGGATAAGTGATTCTGCTGGAGTGCCTAGTAGAATGCTAAGAGAACCTCCAAGAGCACTGTATCCAAATCTACCAATACCTTCTCGGGCACTGCTTGAACAGTTTGACATCCCTCTTCAAAGAGCATCTATTCCAGAACCTACAGATCCAAGAATTTTAGCTGAAGAGAGGCAGATGTCTGACTTCAACCGAACTTTCAAAATTTGCCTAAGGTATATTGGTATTAACAAAAACTGATTGGAACAAGCACTTTGCTGCTTTTAAGAAGAGACAAAAGGAAGAAAATAAGCTGGTAATCGACAAAGATCATGAAGCGATGATGACTTTGGAAGATAACTTAACTGAAGCTATCCGAGCTGAAATGCCCAAGCGATACAAAGTTAGACCAAGTCACTAAGGCTTCTTTGATTTACATTATCTATATTCTTGTCTCGTATGAAATTGTTGTTCAGTTGTAAAAATGCGTGTAATCATTGATATATATAAAATGCATTTTTCAGCTGAAACATCTCGTTGAAGCGTAACTAACTTTAACTAACGTTATCTAACTAAAGTTAACTTTTATTTTGGCTGTCTAACTCTTGAACTATAAAAGAGTAAGTATTGACATCATCAAAAAGGGGAAATTGTTAGGAATTTCTTGTTAGATGTTTTGATGATGACAATTAGGACTTTACGTTAGACCCCAAAATATGTAAGCTTGATTTTAGTAGAAATCTTGTATAAGCTTTGAAGCGTTAGATTTGTAATAGGCTTTATAGGCTTTGTTTTGTTTTTATTCTAGAATGTTAGGCTAAGTAGTCTTAGGCTGAGCGTCTGATAATTTCTGAGTGAGTTTATCAGTGGTAAAGTTTGAAGACTCAAGCGCCTGAAGTCTGAAGGAAAATAAAGTCTCCAAGCATCCAAATGACCAGCTATATCAAGCGTTACCTTATAGGACAGAAGTGATTCAAGGAAGGATAAGCGTCCATCAATGACTGATTTCACCTGAATCTATTTCTAAGTCCGGAAGGAGTTTAATGCAAATATTCTGAACGCATTAAGTGTCAATGGGCATTTAATTCAAATGCATTAAATGCTGATAAGAGCATTAAATGTGATAAGCACTTTCAGACATACGGAAAAGCCACCCTATTGGAATGTCAACTATTCATAGACTGCAGCACCAACTTTTGTGCAGCAGATTTTCAGGAAAAGGGATAAAAGCTGTTCACTTGCGGAAGTGAGAGATACGCGCCTGTGCATGTGTCAAACATACACTTTTTTCAAGAATGCCTATAAATAAGACATCAACAACAAGCCAAACATACAATCAATTTTTAAGCCAAATTTCTGTTGCATTGAAGTCTCATTTCTTAAACTTTCAGAATATTCAAGAAAACATTCTCTTTGCTTTTCTTCAATTCCTAAGATAGTCAACCAATATCTCAAACATTCTTTTCAAAAAAACCAGATTACTATTGAGATATTTCCAGTTGTTTGAACTTTATCAAAATCAAACAAACCGTTTAGAAAACCCCATCCAAGCCTCACGATCTGTGTGAAGTCGAAGTTGGATACTTGCATTATTTCTGGTTGAAAGAAGCAAGGGGATTGAACTGATTTGGAGCAGAAATCTGTGTGATCAAGGAGCTCAAGTCATCGACATCTATCTCTCCCTAATTTGTAGAAGATTTTGTGTGATTCTTTGAGAATCATTTTAGTGGATTGCCTCCAAGTGTTCAAGGAGAAAAAGGACGTAGTTGGGATTACACCACCCAACGAACCTTACAAATATTGTGTCTTTTACTTTACAGTCAATTCTCTTATCTATCATATCATTGCATAAATTGATTAAGTAAAACACAATCAAACGCTAAGCAACTAAGAAACAATTTGTGACGCTAAAGATTTTCAAAAGAGAAGACTCTAAAATTATTCCGCTGTGCTAACACTGATTAAAGAACTGAATGCTTAAACCTACTTGGTTAAAGTATTCAAATCTTGAATTCTAAGTTAACTTTCTAAAAACAGTCTGCAGCAGACGCTTAGCCTAAGCGTTTATATTTCAAGTAAACGCTCAGTCAAGTGTCTACATTTGAAGCATCCAAAACCATTTTAATACGAAACTTTTTGAAGTCAAAAAAGACTTCAGGGTCTATTCAACAACCCCCCTCTAGACCCTTTCGTATGCCACTTGGGACCAACAAAAGTGACGACGATGATGAGATCTCAGTGCCACCTCCTAAGATCACTCGTGAGATTATTTCGGATAACAATGCAAGATCTGCCGATGATCATGAAGGAGTGATCATCAAGAGCAAACAAGAATCAGTGAACTTGAAGCGCCTACGCAAGATGGTAGTCAAGCGTCTGAACTTCAAGCGCCTGTTCAACCTCTTAACCCTTTCCAACCTGATAGACTATGGCTACGCGATCATCCACCTGAGCAGATTATTGGAGATAGTGAAGCGCCTGTTAGGACTAGAGCCGCTACATTTAATGAGGCCATGTTCGCAAACTTTCTATCTCAAATGGAGCCTAAGAAAGTAGATGAAGCACTAAGTGATACAAGTTGGATTGAAGCTATGCAAGAAGAGCTTAATCTGTTTGAGCGTAGTAAGGTATGGACGCTAGTACCAAGACCAACTCACCAAGGAGTTATTGGAACTAGATGGGTCTATAGAAACAAGATGGATGAGAATGGTATTGTGATAAGAAACAAGGCCAGACTCGTAGCTCAAGGTTATTGGCAAGAAGAGGGCATTGATTTTGATGAGACATATGCCCCTGTCCCCCGTCTTAAAGCAATTCACATGTTTCTAGTGTATACAGCGTTCAACAAGTTTACTGTGTATCAAATGGACGTGAAGAGTGCTTTCCTGAATGGTAAACTCCAAGAAGAGGTATATGTGGAGCAAGCACCGGGATTCATCAACAACCATGGTAAGGGTATGGTTTACAAGCTATAGAAAGCACTTTATGGGGTTAAGCAAGCACCCCGAGCATGGTATGACACTCTTTCTATTTTCCTTATTGGTAAAGGCTTTTCAAAAGGCAGCGTTGATACAACGTTATTCAAAATTACCAATGATGAAGATATTCTCTTAGGCTAAATTTATGTTGATGATATTATATTTGGTTCTACTAACAAGCGTTTGTTTGAAAAATTTTCAAAAATTATGCAAGAACAATTTGAAATGAGCATCACGGGTGAATTAACTTTCTTCTTAGGATTACAAGTTAAATAACTCTCTAATGGCATATTTATTAACCAAACTAAATATACACATGATATGATTAAGAAATTGGGTATGGAAAATGCATCATATTCAAAAATTCCAATGAGCCAAACGCTTAAGTTAGATAAAGACGAATGTGGGAAGAAGGTTGATATCACTAATTATAGAGGTATCATTGGATCACTTCTTTATCTTACTGCCAACAGAACTGATATTATGTTTTTGGTATGCATGTGTGCACGTTTTCAAGCTGATCCTAAAGTGTCACACCTTATTGCTGCCAAGAAGATTCTTAAATACCTAAAAGGCATACAAAATGTGGGATTATGGTATCTAAAGGACTCTCCTTTTGAACTAATTGGTTACTCAGATGCAAATTTTGCAGGTTGCAAAATAGATCGTAAGAGTACTAGTGGTACATATCAATTTCTAGGTGATAGGTTAGTTTCATGGCATAGTAAGAAACAACAATCGATAGCTACCTCCACAACTGAAGTTGAGTATGTAGCTGTAGGAAGTTGTTGTGCACAAGTGTTATGGATGAGGCAACAACTTAGAGATTATGATATAATCCTAGGTCCAACCCCCATTCATTGTGGTAACCAAAGCCCTCTAACCATGACTTAAAACCCTGTTCTTGATTCCAGAACCAAACATATTGACATTCGATACCATTTTTTTAGTGACCATGTTAAAAAAAAATATCTCCATGCACTTTATTGGAACTGACAAACAATTGGCAGATATCTTCACCAAAGCGCTCAACGAACAACGTTTTCTCACTTTGAGAAGTGAACTAGGTATGATCGATTTAAAGGCTTAATCATCATGCATCATATTTTTTTAGACATATAATTTAGGGGGAATCCAATTTATTTATATCCAAAAGATCTTTGAAAAGTTGCTACAAATCATCAAATTTTAGAGGAACCTTAAAATTGTACATGGAACATATCTGTAAGCGTCAATGATTAAAAACCTTTATATGCATGGTCATCAACGCTCAGAATTATTTATGCATGATATGTTGGATGCTCAAGTATAAAATGATTTTGATCTCAAGCGTCAATATAAATTTCATATGTAATACGAGTTAAGTGTTGAACATATTCCACTCAACACTTAATATAAAATTATTTATAAAACTAATGCATAAATTTTACACGCTCCATGAAGTAGTGGATAGGATCAATAGACTATGTTGTACTCTATCTACATGCTTCGATCACATCAAACTGGGGGGTAATCAAAACTTTTCAAAATGACGGTTTAGAGACACCACGTGTCTGTGTAGGTGGCAATGTACCATCAGGTGCGTGTGCTACACTCTGAAAGTCCCAAACGTTTTAAAAACTTTAACTCGGATGTCAAATCTTTTTATATGGGAGTTACCAAATGTAACTTCTCTCTCTTACACAAAACTCGCGTCCACAGTTAAAACTATTCTTGGCTGAGATTAAATGACTTTGCACGTGTCTACATCTTATTGAGACGAGAGAACACAGGTTTCAAAATTTTCCTTCTGTGTCATTTAAAACACAATTTCTGTAGAAAATTATTCACTTTTACTCTCTGCAAATTTTATTCTCTCTGTCTCAAAGCAAAAGAAAATCTCAGTTCGTTCCTTTCACTAAAATGACACCCAAGAAATCTACTTCTACTTATGCCGAGCCTATCATCAAGGTTACTGAAGGCCTTGTTGTCGACTGGAAATTTCTTTATGAGCAACCTCTTGGTACACTGGTTTGAGCTCAGTCCATTCCATTATTTAATTAATTAATTAAATCCAATTAATCAATCTAATTTATAAATAGATAGGATATTTAATTAATTTTATTTCTCCAAGAAATAACACATTAATTAAATTATAAATGAACCAACTTATTTCTTCAAAAATTAATTTCATTTAATTAATTTTAAAAATATTACCACCAGAAGTATACTATATTTTCTATCTATTTTTTCTTTTTAAGAGTGACTCTTTAGTTTCATCTATATTTAGCAATGTGAGGACTTCATTGAATATGGATCCCACTTAGCCAATCAAGTGGTCCATATTGTACCTAAATAAGATGAAATGATTGTATCATTTTTACCTTTTCTTTTGTAAATAACGTGTGAATACAAACTCTTCTTTTCTTTATCCCGGTCAAGTAACAGTCATGGATGTTGGTCAAACTCACTAACTTGGCACTATGCTATATTTATAATAAGTCCAGATCAGTTAATGCTTTGGCCAATGACTTTAAGATCTAACTTACTTATAAATGCATCGGATAATTCATCGTTCACCTTCGAGGAATGAATCTCATTTTGGATATCGGCTAAGACTACTACTTGCCCATTACGTTGCAGTTTGAAGTTAACCCAACCAAAGAATGAATTGGATCTAACTAATCTAATGACAAACCTAATTTCACAAGCATATCTTCAACTCGATTCCGCAAGTCTAAAGTTCAGATACACATATTTCAATATAATCAATTCAGTTATTGACTGTCAAAGAGTGAAAACCCATGAGACAGAATTGATGCGAGTCATGTTTGAGTGCCACTATCTCCATCAGTGCACCTAGGATGTGAGTTTTTCACTATTTCCTAGTGATTGACGGACACCTTTCTCATCAAAACTCATATCATACAAGTCTTCATGATTTCCAATGCCTAGTTGAAAATCATTGACTTGCAGACTATTTTAGTACACAAGTATCAAACTCCTCTAGTCTTAGAGAGTTAACTCTTGTGTTCATGGACTTATAGATAATTACAATATATAAATGTCAATATAATAGTAAACAATTACAAATTAATAATGTCCTAACATTCTCTAATCCTCTAGTGGCATTTGAGGACATTAACCTAACAATCTCCCACTTGTACTCAATGCCAATCACTATGGTATCTAATACCCATCTTTTTAAGTTGTCGATCCAGCACTGCCTGTGTGGAAGGCTTGGTCAATGGATCAGCGACGTTGTGTGCTGAATTTATTCTCTGAACAACTATCTCGTCTCTTCCAACGATTTCTCTTATTATGAGATATCTCCTCTCTACGTGCTTGGATTTGTTGTGAGACCTTGATTTCTTTGCTTCTGGAATGGCCGCGTTATTGTCACAATAAAGTGGCAATGGTAGCTCTACACTAGGAACCACTCAAAGTTCTCCATGAAACTTCCTAATCCAAACACCCTCTTTAGCAGCCTCTGACACTGCTATGTATTCTGCTTTAGTGGTGGAATCAGCGGTTGTGCTTTGGTTGGAAATTTTCCAAGCTACCGCTCCACGATTGAGCGTGAATATAAACCCTGAAGTGGATTTTCAATCATCCACATCAGATTGGAAATCTGAGTCAGTATATCCATCCACCTTCAAATCTCCATGTTCATATGTTAGGACCATATCCTTAGTTCTCTTTAGATACTTGAGAATATGTTTGACAGCGGTCCAATGTTCTCTTCCCGGGTTAGCCTAAAAATGACTCACCACGCTTATTGCATAGGATATGTCGGGCCGTGTGCATAACATGGCGTACATTAGACTAACCACTGTAGATGGGTAGGGCACCGTACACATTTCTTTCCTATATTCCTCAATTTGAGGAGACATAAACTTTGAAAGGTGCATCCCATGTCTCATGGGCAAAAAACTTTTCTTAGAGTATTCCATCCTATGATCATTTGTTCTATCTCTGTAGATATGAATTCCTAGAATATAGGTTGCTTCTCCCATGTCATTCATGGAGAATGTCTTTGAAAGCCATCTTTTGACTAATGTGAGCCTTCCTACATCATTTCCTATGAGTAGAATGTCATCCACATATAAGACAAGGAAAGTGATCTTACTCCCACTAACCTTCTTGTAAGTGCATGGATCATCTTCATTTAGGACAATGTCAAATCCTTTGACAGCTTCGTTAAAACGTAGATTCCAACTCCTAGAAGCACACCTCCGAATATAAGACCTAGATGCAAAGCCTTTAGGATGATCCATATAGATATCCACTTTGAGGAATTCATTTAGAAAAGACATCTTTACATCGATCTGCCATATCTCATAATCCAAGTGTGGAGCTATTGCAAGCAAAATTCGAATAGACTTGATCATTGCCATAGGTGAAAAGGTCTCTTGATAGTCAATTCCTTCCTTTTGACTCTAATATTTTTCTATAAGCCTTGCTTTGTATGTGTCAATTTTTCCATCCGGGCCTATCTTCCTCTTATAGTTCCACTTGCACCCTATAGGTGCAATGCCATCGGGACGATCTACTAGAGTCAAGAATTGGTTAAAATGCATCGAGTCTATCTCCGCTTACATAACTTCTCGCCACTTTGCACAATTGATGTCCATCATTGGTTGATCATAAGTAGAAGGGTCATCCCCATGAACTCCCACTGCTATAGTGTGGACACCCGGTTCCTCTTGTAGCAGGTACCCATAGTACCTATCAAGTTGATTTGGTACTCTACCAGATCTTTTCAATGCTGGTTGTGTTTCATCAGTTTCAGTGTGTGTTTCTTGAACAGTCGACTCTCTGGGTGTTTCATCTTGTTCATCGAGAACAATCTTTCTACCTACACAACCTTCTTGAATAAATTCATCTTCAAGAAATTATGTTTGCAGTGCAACAATGATCCTTTGATCATCTTGCATGTAGAATAGGTATCCCATAGAATTCTCTGGAAAACCGATGAAATGTCCTTTAAGGGACCTAGCTTCCTATTTCTCTGCCTTTGACTTCTTGATGGTAGGCAGAGCATTCCCAAACCTTAATGTATTTAAGGTTTGGTTTCCTATTTCTACATATCTCATACGGAGTCTTAGGAACGGATTTGGAAGGACATCTATTCAAGATATGAACAGCCGTAAGGAGTGCATGTCCCCACAAGAAGATGGGAAAATCAGTGTAGCTGAGCATAGATTGAACCATATCCAAAAGCATTCGATTTCTACGCTCTGCTACCCCATTTAGTTGTGGAGTCGCTAGTTGTATGAGTTGCAATATTATGCCATGTTCTTTTAGGAACTGATCAAACTCATCGATCATATGTTCACCTCCAAATATCTGATCGCAATGTTTTTATATGATGTGCAGTTTCCTTTTCAACTAAAGCCTTAAATTCTTTGAACTTATCAAATGTTTCAGACTTGTACTTCATTAGATATACAAGACCATACCTTGAATGATCATCAGTGAAAGTAGTGAAATAGTGAAAACCTCTATGATCCATTTCTCCAAATGGTCCTCAAACGTCAGTGTGCACAAGTCTTAATACTTCAGTGGCCTTTTCAAAAGTCCCGGTGAAGGGGGATCTATCCATTTTGCCTTTGAGCCAAAATTCACAAGTTGGATAGGGATCAGATCCCAATGGGTCAATTAACCCATCTTTCTCCATCCTGTGTATCTTTTGCTCACCACCATTGCCTAGTCTAAGATGCCACTTTAAGCTTAGGTTAGTATTTTGCCTACCATGCTTCTTAGAGATAACATTTACAAGACATTCCTTTCACATGTTTAAATAATAGAGGCCTTTGACTAAAGTAGTAATGCCAACAATATTATCCTTAAATAAAATGTTGCAAGTACTGTCATTGAAATTAAAAACATAATTATTCCTAACCAACATAAGAATTGAAATAATGTTTTTAAGCCTGTTAGGCAAAACTAAAACATCCTCTAAATTTAAAACATGTCCAGATGATAAACATAAAGAAGTTGATCCAATGAGAGAAGCCGCAACACTGTGCCCACTGCCAACACTGATCTGCACCTCTCCATGCTCCGGGTTCCTACTTCACTACAGATCCTGATTCATTATATAAACGTGAGCACTAGCTCCAGAATCAAGTATCCACGAAGTGGAAAATACAGTTATAGAACAATTGGTTTTTAAAACAAAAAGTTCCATACCTGCTGCACCTTTGACAAAAAGTTCCCTCTTTCAGTGGCTTAGCTCACTGCAGTGAAGGCACCTATCAGTTTCTTTTGGCCCTTTGCTCTTCATCACTTTTAGAGCTTTTCCCTTTCCTTTGTCTATCTTACCTTGTGGGCACGGAGTGGTAGTAGCTTTCTTACTCTTCTTCTTCTTCTTCTTCTTCTTCTTATTCTTCTTCTTGTTTTTAGGCTTAGAAGTGATGACCAAGGCTGCCTCTTTTCCCTTTGGCTTCATTTGAGATTGTGCAGTATTCAGCTTGTGCATCAACCTAGCCAAATTACATTATATCTCATTGCAATTGAAGTTCATTACAAATTGGGAAAAGGAGTTTGGAATTGATTGCAAGATGAGTCAGTTTGTACTTGAGAGGGCCTCTAACCTCTCAATTTTCAAAATCATTTTTAGGACATGATCCCCAAATTTTTCACCTTCTTTCATCTTGGCTCCAAAGAACTCTTTTGATATCTCATATCGAGTAATACGACTGTGCTCACCATAGAACTCTACCAGGTGTACCAAAATAGCCCTCGACGAGACCATTTTGTCGTCAGATCTCTGCAACTCATTTTTTACTGAGCCCAGCATATACCCATGAACCTGGACGTCGTCTTTGACCCATTTCTCATGAGCCGCGACTTCTTCCTCACTGGCACGCATCCTTGCCGGCACGACTGAGATATCAGCATCCAATACATGCCCCAATGACTCCATATTAAGAACCATCCTCAAGTTTCGGAGTCAGTCCACATAGTTTGAACCAGTTAAAGTGTTTTTTTCAAGTAGTACAGACAATGTGTTGATAATCATAATGAGAGAGATAATAAGCAAATAACTGCAGAAAAGTAAAAAGACTTATTAGATTCTAATGTAATTGGTGTTCCAAGTTTAAATTAAGGACTTTCAAAATAAAATTGGCTCGCACTACATTTTTCGAAAATCAACACTCCCAGTGTGGAATTCGAAAGGCATCGTTAGAAGGGTTCGTAGTGGTGATTGATTTCTTTAACTAGATTAATAAGTTGCAACCTTTTGCTGGTATGTGGCCTAATTAATCTATTAAAGTGATGTCCAACATCAACCCATCAAATGGATAACTCAATCCCTTTGTCCATTATTCATCGAATCTCAACCTCTTAACGATCTTATTAACCTATGAATAATTTAAGTTCAACCCATTGACTATCTATTAGTCTAACAATTGAATTTCACCTTGCAACCTTTTGCTGGTATGTGGGGTGAAATTTGTTTCGATTAATGGCATTTCATGCACTTCGAAAAATTCAAAATATATTTCAATATATAACCTCCATTGCTTAGGGATGCTATTATATATTAAATATCATTTTAATTTCTCCTAAGTTTAGTGGCGGACAGGATACCTAGTTCCCTTTACTAACTTAATATTTTTCAGAGTTGAAGAATTTAAATTATTTATTAGGTCTCACTTTACACATTAATCCATTTTATACTAAACATACAAACATTGATTAAAATAAAAAGATAGCGATCCTAGAAAGCTAACAACACACGATTCATGGACATTTATTCCTAGATTCAGACACGCCAATGTCTCAATCGAAATTAATAAGAAACTACACTAGTGTTTTCAAAGCTCCTTCTTGTATCTCCTCAGCTCGACTTGAATTTCTCCTTTGGGCCTATTCTAGTTCTAAGTATTACATTTCAATATAAGCCACCTATACAAAAATAATCTAGAGAGAAAATAAAAATAGGCTCAAAATAGCCTTTACAACCCATCAAAGAGAAATATAAATATAAACGAGCCTAAGTCCATGAATCATGTCTCCCATCACATAAGATGTCAAACATGATATGTATCACATAACACACGAAAAACATATATGTTAATTTCTAATTAAATTCCAAATTCAATTATTGTCTTTCATATTCTCGAGGAAATTCAATTTATTTGATTCTATTTGAAATCTCAATTTTAATGAACTCCAATAATTTTTATAGTAAAATCAAATTTTAATAAAAATTAGTCTCTAAGTATATTAAAATTAATTTCACAATAGAAGGAATCCAACATAATTCAAAGTCTTACTTTAATTAACATTAGATTACTTTGAATATTAAAATAAATATAATTATTTATTTTTGCATTTAAATCAAATTTTAACCAAAAACAAAATAAATATATTTATTTATAATATACTCAGGTTACCCACGGGTCAACCCGTGCCGACCTATGTGTTAAAAAACACACGGGTGGGCTAGCTGTGGAGCCCAACAGCACAGCGGCCTGGTCGCTGTGCTGCCCATTCGCATGCGACAACCTAGTTGTTTATGCAAATGGGCTCGCTGTGCTGGGCCTGCACACGGAAGACCTAGTTTGTCCTTGTGCAGCCCAGCAGCCGGCGGCGTGTTTTGCTGCCGTCAATGGGGATTTCCCCCATCTTTTTGTGATTATTTTATCACATCAAAATTACATGAAAAATAATTTATAAATTTGTAACTAATAAAATAAACAAAATCATCAACAACACAAAAAACTACGAAATCCACATATCTAATCATACATCGATAAAAACTGTAAATCATGCATCTTTATCACATATTTACACATAAATTACATTCACTGAACCCTGGGATTTAGATTTGATACTAGTATTGGGGGGAAATAACCAACCGCAGCGGAAACAGAATTTTAAAATTTTATTTAGATTTCCCCAATACAGGATCAATCCAGGAGTTTTATCAGATGTATGTATGGTAGAGTAAACAATATTTTACATGTTGTAGCGAAGTGGTTGGAGAATCTCACAAATTCGATTCCTTCAATTTCTTCGTGAATAACTCTGGTTGAAAACTTAATAA
The DNA here is from genome assembly GCA_019426215.1 of Buddleja alternifolia. Lineage (NCBI taxonomy): Eukaryota > Viridiplantae > Streptophyta > Magnoliopsida > Lamiales > Scrophulariaceae > Buddleja > Buddleja alternifolia. The sequence continues at coordinate 11,951,024 of CM033395.1, forward strand.
TCTGAGCAGTCCAAAAATGCTACCTCTAAATTGTCTAGCCAAAAAAAACTTGATCAGAAATCATCTCCTCCTTGCTTGGCTTGATGACCGATGGCTAGGACTAGGGAGAGAGAGGAATTTTTTCCTTGTGGCTCAAGTGTTAATTGTAACGTATGACCTAGGTATTAACTAATGTAATATATTTATATCATTTAATTAATTAACTCAATTAAATTAATTAACCTAATTAAATAATAGATAGGATATTTAATTAATTTTCTTTCTCCAAGAAATAAAACATTAATTAAATTATAAGTGAACCAACTTATTTCATCAAATAATTAATTCCATTTAATTAATTTTAAGTATCCAATACTTAAAATATTAACACAAGAACTATTCCATATTTTCTATAGATTTTTTCTTTTTAAGCGTGACTTTTTAGGTTCATCTATTTTTGGCAATGAGAGGATTTCACTGAATATGAGTCCCACCTAGCCAGTCAAGTGGTCCATATTGTAACCCAAATAAGATGAAATGATTGGATCATTTTTACCTTTCCTATTGCAAATGCCGTGTGAATACAAACTCTTCGTTTCCTTATCCCGGTCAACTGAGAGTCATGAATTTTGGTCAAACTCACTAACTTGACACTATGCTATATTTATAATAAGTCGAGACCAGTTAATACTTTGGCCGACTAAAGATCTAGCTTACTTATAAATGCCTAGGATAATTCCTCGTTCACCATCGAGGGAACAAATCTCATCTTGGATATTAGTTAAGACTACAACTTGCCCATTAGGTTGCAGTTCGAGGTTGATCCCACCAAAGGGTGAATTGGGTCTAGTTACTCTATTGACAAACCTAATGTCACAAGCATATCTTCAACTCAATTCCTCAAGTCTAAAGTTCAGACACACCTATTACAATTTAATCAATTCAATCATTGACTGTCAAAGAGTAAAAACCCATTTGATAGAATTGATGCGAGTCATGTTTGAGTGCCACTATTTCCATCAGTGCACCTATGATATGAGTTCTTCACTACTTCCTAGTGATGGACGGACATCTTTCTCGTCAAAACTCATATCATACAAGTCTTCATGATTCCCAATATCCAATTGAAAATCATTAACTTGCAGACTATTTTAGTAAACAAGTATCAAACTCCTCTAGTGCCTTTGAGAGCTAACTCCTGTGTTCATGGCCTTATGGATGATTATAATATATAAATGCCAATGTTATAGTAAACAACTGATTGCCTTTTATTTATAGGATGTGAAACAATTACAAATTAATATTGTCCTAACATTCTCTAATCTTCTAGTGGCATTTGAGGACATTAACCTAAAAGGGAGTTCCTTAGATTAAATACATATTTGTTTATGGATATTTAATGTTATTCTGATTTATTTTTCTTGGTAGTTTTTATTGGGTTATGCTACATAAAATGCAGTGGAATATTTTTTTTCCCACAGTGGTTCATCTCCGATTTCACATATTCAAGCCATGATTACAAACGTGTACCTTTTTTCGAGTTATTGAATTTTATTAACCAACTTCTAGTTCCTTTTCCAAGCAGCGAATCAGCCACTGCCTCTAAATCACCACGCTGGAATTGAGAGCCGAAAATCCCTTTTTTTTCTTCTCCTTGGACGGCTAGAGAGAGCTAGAAAGGTTAGATTCTTTTGACTTGGAGAGAAAGAGAATAGTGAGGCTAGGGTTAATTATTTTCACTAAGTAGTATTTATACTACACAAGGAAATAATTAAGCCTAAAACACTAAGGCCTAGGCGTCTATAATGGACGCCCACTTGGGGTTTTTAAGCTCTCGGGTTTAGTCCACATATATGGTTTTAATTTAATTAACTATTCAGTTAATATTATTTATCCAATAAATAAATTCTTAAATAACTAATTATTCCAAGTTAATTCTATAATTAATTCCTTAAAGAAATTAATTAACACATTAACATAATTAATTAATTAACTACGGTATCAAATACCGAAAATCTCTCAAGTCTTACACAATAATTTTTACTTTGCAATTCCTTTACACGCGGCTCTTTAGGTTCATCTCAAAAGACAAATGGGAGGAAAAGAAAAGGATGTGGGTAACACCTAACCAGTATCGTGACCCACATCATATCCTAATTGATAACGAATGAATAAAATTATTTCAAACCTTTCATGCTGTGAATACCGTACGATTATATACCCTTTATTCTTATATCCCAGTCAAGTGAGAGTCATGGTTCAGTTAAACTCACATTACTTGACCATATGCTTAGCTCATAATGAATCGAGGTCAAAGAGTATACTCTTATGTCCAACATGAGTATCTCCATTCTTTGGCCAAAGACTTTTGACCTCAATCATTCACGAAGGCATAGGATATTTTCTCATTCACTTATGAGAGAATAAATTCTATTTTTCAAATCAGTTAAGATTGCTACTTGCCCATCATCCCGCACTTCGAGGTTGACCCCACCAATGGGCGAATTAGATCTAACTACTCTAATAACAGACTTGATGTCACAAGTACATCTTCAACGTGATTATCAGGTCTAAGGTTCACGCCTACCTATCACAACTGATCAGTTTTGTCATTGACTGTCGTAGAGTGAAAACCCATGTGACAGAACTGAAGTGAGTCGTGTTCGAACTCATCAGTCCCACTGATGCGTCTATGACACAAGTTCCCACTAACATACTCATAATGTTCGACTGGCACTTCCCTGCCGAAACTTATGTCATACAATTCTCTATCCAGTAATGATGTCCAGTCAATACCCTCTTCAACTTGCGAACTAATTTAGATATTAAGGATCAAACTCATCCAGTGCCATTCTCCCTAGCCCATAAGGAGTAGAAGATTCACCTCATTATCAAGGGCTAAATGTTGTTTATAAAACCTTACAAATGCATATAAGAAACAACAAGAAGTGCCTTTTATTAATATAGGATTGTTTAATTACAAATTAATGCCCTATAATTATATCCTCTATGTATTTTGAAGGAATAATACTAACAATTTCCCACTTACACTCAATGTCGTTTGCTATGGTAATTTATACCCATCTTCTTAAGATCTCTTTCTAGCACCGCCTGTGCCAATGGCTTGGTCAATGGGTCAGCGACATTGTCGGCTGAGGCTATTTTCTGAATAGCTATTTCTCCTCTTGCAACGATCTCTCTAATGATATGATATCTTCTCTCTTTGTGTTTGGACTTGTTGTGAGACCTTGGTTCCTTCTCCTGCGCTATTGCTCCAGTGTTGTCACAATAAAGTGGCAAAAGGAGCTCCACGCTAGGAACCAATTGAAGTTCTCTAAGAAACTTCCTTAGCCAAACATCTTCCTTAGCTGTCTTTGAGGAAGCCACGCATTCAGCCTCTGTGGTAGAATACACGATGGTGCATTGCTTGGGACCTTTCCAAGTCACCGCCCCACCATAGAGGGTGAATATGAATCGTGAGATGGATTTCTGTTCATCGACATTTGATTAGAAATCTGAGTCAGTGTATCCGTCCACTATTAGGTCTCTACTCCCATAGATGAAAATCATATCCTTAGTTCTCTTTAGATACTTCAGGATATTTTTCATAGATATCCAATATTCCTTGCCTGGGTTTGCTTGAAATCGACTAACAACACTTACTGCGTAAACCATGTCAGGTCTAGTACACAGCATAACGTACATTAGGCTAACCACTGCAGATGCATAGGGTACAATGCTCATCTGTTTTCTATCTTCCTGACTTTGAGGACACACAGTTTTTTAGAGATATACCCCGTGTCTCATCGGCAGGAACCTTTTCTTAGAATCTTCCATCCTAAACCTCTTTAGGACCTTTTCTTAGTAAAGAGTTTTAGAGAGCCCTATCATTCTATTTGTTCAATCACTATAGATTCAAATTCTAATAATATAAGTAGCTTCTCCCAAGTCTTTCATGGAGAATGTACTTAAAAGCCACTTCTTAACAGTGGTGAGCATTCCTATATTTTTTCCTATGAGCAATATGTCATCTACATATAGTATAAGGATAGATATCTTGCTCCTACTAACCTTATTAAAAACACATGGCTCATCTTCGTTTTTCATGTAGTCAAATCCTTTGACTCCCTCAGCAAATCCTAGATTCTATCTACGAGATGCTTGCTTGAGTCCATAAATGGATCTTTTAAGCTTGCACACCTTATGGATACCATCCTCGGATACAAAACCTTTGGGTTGTTCCATATAGATGTCCTCCTACAGGAATATCCATTCAGAAAAGCGGTTTGGACATCCATTTGCCATATCTCATAGTCAAGGTGAGCTGCTATTGCAAGTAGAATTCTTATAGACTTGATCATAGCCACTGGCAACAAGGTCTCTTAATAGTCAATTCGTTTCTTTGGACTATACCCTTTTGCCACTAGCTTGGCTTTGTAGGTATCAACCTTGGCATCAACACCAATATTTGTCTTATAAATTCATTTATACCCAATAGGTACAATACCATCAGGCCGATCTACAAGTTTCCATACTTGGTTTAAATGCATCGAGTCTATCTCTGCTTGCATAGCTTCACTCCATCTTGCAGCATCCATATCAACCATCGCTTGATCATATGTGGAGGGATCATCTCCATGACCCTCCTCTAATATAGAATTGAGACCTAGTTCCTTTTGTATTAGATATCCATACTTCTCAGGCGGTTAGGGTACCTTACTTGATATTCGTGATTGTGGTTGTATTATAGAAGGTTTGGTTCTTACTTCCAGTGTAGATATATCCAAAGGAGTTTCATTTTGTTCTTCAAGAACAATCTTTCCATCCATTTCACCTTCTTGAATGAACTCATCTTCAAGAAATTAGGCTTGTAAAGCTACAATGAATGTTTGATCATCATGCAGGTAAAAGCGGTATCCCATCAAATGCTTAGGATAACAATGAAGCGCCCTTTTAAGGATCTTGACTCCAACTTGTCTACTTTAGTCTTTTTGACAAAAGCAGGATATCACCAAATCTTGATGCAATTAACAATTGGCTTCTTATTTCTCCATATCTCATATGCAGTCTCAGAAACAGACTTGGACAGACATTTATTTAAGACATGTAAAGTTGTGAGGAGCACATAACCCCAAAACAGAATGAGTAAATTAGTGTAGTTGAGCATGGAGCGAACCATGTCTAACAAAGTTTGATTCCTTCGCTCGGCTACTCCATTTAACCATGGTGTCACTGGAGGTGTGAGTTGTAATAATATACCATTTTCTCTAAGGTATTCACCAAAGTCTGACTCATATATTCTTCTCCTCAGTTAGACCGAAGAGCCTTTATATGTTGTCCAGTTTGATTTTCTACTAAAGTCTTAAATTCTTTGAATCTTTCAATTGATTCAGACTTATGCTTCATCAAGTACACTAGACCATATCTTGAATGGTCATCTGTGAATGTGACGAAGCAAAGGAAACCTGCACGAGCCATTTCTCCAAATGGTCCACAAATTGTTAGGTGAATGTCCTCAAATGACACTTGAGGATTAGAGAATGTTAGGACATTATTAGTTTGTAATAGCTTCACATCCTATCAATAAAAGGCGATTAGTTGTTTACTATTATATTGGGATTTATATTGTAATCATCTATAAGTTCATAAACACAAGAGTTAGCTCTCTAAGGCACTAGAGGAGTTTAATACTTGTGTGCTAAATAGTCTGCAAGTCAAAGATTTCCAATTGGGCATTTGAAATCCTGAAGACTTGTACGATATGAGTTTTGACGAGAAAGGTGTCCATCGATCACTAGGATGTAGTGAAGAATTCACATCATAGGTGCACTGATGGAGATAGTGGCACTCAGACATGACTCGCATCGATTTTGTCACATGGATTTTCACTCTTTGACAGTCAATGACATAATTGATTAAATTATAATAGGTGTATCTGAACTTTAGACTTGAGGAATCGAGTTGAAGATATGCGTGCGACATTAGGTTTGTCATTAGAGTAGTTAGACCCAATTCACTCTTTAGTGGGGTCAACCTCGAACTGCAACCTAATGGGCAAGTAGTAATCTTAACTAATATTCAAGATGAGATTCGTTCCCTAGAAGGTGAACGAAGAATTATCCTATGGATTTATAAGTAAGTTAGATCTTAAAGTTTTTGCCAAAGCATTAACTGATCTGGACTTATTATAAATATAGCATAGTGTCAAGGTAGTTAGTTTTGACCAAAATTCATGACTCTCACTTGAACTTGATAAGGAAACGAAGAGTTTGTATCCACACAGTATTTACAACAGGAAGTGAAAAAATAATTCCATCATTTCATCTTTTTTTAGGTTACGATATGGACCACTTGACTGACTAGGTGGAACCTATATTCAATGGAATCCTCCCATTGCCAAATATAGATGAACGTAAAGAGCCACACTTAAAAAGGAAAAATTGATAGAAAATATGGAATACTTCTGTGGTAATATTTTAAGTATTGGATACTTAAAATTAATTAAAATGGAATTAATTATTTGAAGAAATAAGTTAGTTCATTTATAATTTAATTAATGTGTTATTTCTTGGAAAAATAAAATTAATTAAATATACTATCAATTATTTAATTAGATTAATTAATTGGATTGAATTAATTAATAATAATGGATTGGACTGAGCTCAAATTGTGTATCAAGAGGCACACCAAGACCCTAAAAATGCCCAATAGGTGTCCATAAAGGGCTAATTTAAGCCCAAGGTATTCACTTAAGTGATATATAAGTATATCACATTAGTTAATACCTACGTCATAAGTTACAATTAACACTTGAGCCACAAGACAAAAAAATTCCTCTCTCCCTAGGCCTAGCTGTCGGTCATCAAGCCAACCAGGAGGAGATTTTTTCTGACCAATTTTTTCCGGCGAGATTCTCCAACCACTTCGCTACAATGGGTAAATGTATGCTTACTCTATCATACATCGTCTTATAGAATCCGGGAGACTCCTGTAATTGAAAAATGCAAAATTAAAATTTAAAATTCCGTTTCCACGCGTTGATTATTTTTCCCAACAGTGGCATTCACAGCCAACTTGTGGGGTTCAGCGTAGGTAATTTAGTGTAACGTATGTGATAAAGTTGCTGATTAGATTTGGGTTTGTTATTCGTTAGACAAATAATAATCATGTTTTATGTAATTTTGCGTGATAAATAATCACGAAGAAGGTAGAGATCGGAAATCCCCTCAACGGCAAAAACTTTCGCCGACGCGGTCGTGGACGGGAGGGTGACGATGGTGTGAGGCGCCGGTTTCTGGGCCTACACACGGATAGAATGGGTCTGCCGGTGTAGGGCTCAGGCAGACATGGCTCGCTGCGCGCGCCCATTTGCACGACAGCGGGCTGTCGCGTGGAAAATCCAGTAGTAAAGGAAAGGCTTCAGATATAAGTGAGGAAGAAGAACTAGCGCTTCTAACAGATTCAGAAAGTTCTTGAAATATGAGAAGAAAGGAAACAGTCCTAAACATCCAGGACAAAATTCATATCAAGCGCCTGTTCAAAATCTACAACAATATTCAAACGCCTCACTACCGGCACCTTGTCCTCCAGCGCCAATTCAGCATCAAGCGTCTCTCAGCAAGACTCTCAGCGCAGGTGGTTCCAAAACCACGGATTTGCAAGATTTAACAAATGAACAAAAAAAGATGAAAACACATCTTGTTATAATTGCAGGAAACCAGGGCATTTCCAGTTAATTGCCCATATCCCGAATGTGTCTAAACCTATAAAGCAAGACCAAGCACACAGAAGTCAATTCAGGAATAATCTAAGGCAACAAGGATTGCTAGCAGAATCAGAACCATTTTACACTCCTGAAGAGGACTTGGAATCATCAGATGAAAGCAGTGATGATGAGCCTTCAAGCGACTCAGCATTCATTTGTCTTATGGCAAGAGATGATGAAGAGTCTGACGATTCGCTATCTGAGGTAACCCTGAATTATGTCATCCCCTTTCTTATGATGAATTACTTGACAAAGTAAAAGAATATTATAATGATTGTCAAGAAGCCGCAAAATTATTTCAAAATCACCTTTACATCATCTCAGCGCTCAAGAGCGACAAAGTAACGCTAAAAGCAGAGTTGCAATTCAGCAACAGTGCATTGAGAAGAACCAATCGCTTGAGAGTGAAATTATTCAATTAAAAGGTGATAATGATATAATAGTCAAGAGAGAAGTGAATTGATCGCTAACTTGCTAAATCAGAGCAGCTTATCTCATCATTATCAAAAGCTTCTAGAACGCTAGATAATGTGACTGAAGTAACTAGAGCATTTGGTGAAAAGACCAGTTTAGGTTGTGATAAATCTAGTCACAAAACCAAAGCGTCTGTGGTTATATCAACCAACAGAGGAAAAGGTGTAACCTATGTTGAAGAAAGCTCAAACAGACAAACGCTGAATGAGACTCAGAATATTGGTATGAGATCAAATGAAAAAGCTAACACTGGCTCAGTCAAAGGAAAGACCAAAGTAAATGATCTACAAAAGAAAGTATATCCAAGCGCCCGAAGGGCTAAGGAAAAACCTTCTACAAGTAAATCGAACGCTAAGCGTCTAGCACCAAAAGTGCATCCTAAGCCAATATCAAGGAAATACCAATGTGAATATCCGCAAAGATCTAGATCATATTATCGACACTATGATAACCATGATTATGATTGTGATTATTGCTATTATCAAGGATATTACCATACACCTAAAGAGCACACACAACACAAATCGAAACCCAAAAAGGCCAATCTTCCCAAAATGAAGACAAGGCAAATGTGGGTTCCGAAGATTCTAATTCAGACTAACGTTACTAACAAAGAAGGACCCAAAACAAAATGGGTACCTAAGAAGAATTACAACTGCCCTTTGAATGTAGGTACCTAGAGCCAACACCGATACCTCAATTTGGTACATAGATAGTGGGTCGTCGAGACATATGACTGGATCAAAGGATCTCTTGATCAACTATCGTGCAACCAATGGTCCTCAAGTTATATTCGGTATAATTTTAAAGGTAAAACTAAAGGTATTGGTATCATGCATAGGGGGAACATCATGATCAATGATGTATACTATGTTGAGGTTCTTAAACATAATCTCCTAAGCATAAGTCAATTTTGTGATAAAGGCTTTGAAATTAAATTTTCTAGTGACTTGTGCAGGATAATCGATGTCAAGACAGGATCTACTAAATTAAAAGGAAGAAGAACAAACAATGTATACTTAGTAGATTGGGATTCAACATTAGATAACAACCCTACATGTTTCGTAGCTAAGAATCAAAATGAATTGGGTTGGTTATGGCATAGAAAAATGAATCACCTCAACTTTAAGGCAATCTCTCAATTAATATCGCTGAATCTTGTAGAGGGATTACCTAGGGGTTCCTTTAATAAAGATCGCTTATGTGATGCTTGTCAAATGGGTAAGCAAGTTAAATCATTTTTAAGAAGAAGCTTCATCTATCGACCTCTCGAATACTTGAATTACTACATTTAGATTTGTTTGGTCCTATTCAAATCATGAGCGTTAGTGGTAAAAAGTATTCACTAGTAATAGTTGATGATTTCTCACGCTATACATGGGTAGAATTTTTAGCATCTAAAGATGAAACTAGTGCCAAGCTCACCTCTCTAATTCGTCAACTACAAAACTCAAAAGATCTAAAAGTGACAAGAATTAGAAGTGATAGAGGAACTGAATTTACTAACCATACTGTTGAGAAATTTTGTAAAGATTTTGGAATACTTCATGAGTATTCAGCGCCTAGAACACCTCAACAAAATGGAGTTACCGAGCGACGGAACAGAACGCTTAAAGAAGCCGCTAGGACTATGTTAGCCGAGTCTAAGTTGCCTCAAAGGTTTTGGGCCTAAGCTATCAATACTGCTTGCTACACTCAGAACCGGTGTATGATCAACAAGCAACATGAAAAGACTCCATATGAGTTATGGAAGGGACGTAAGCCGAATGTTTGATACTTTCATGTATTTGGTTCAAAATGTTTCATTCATAACAATGGATCCCAAAGCCTAAAGACATTTGATCCTAAAGCAGATGAAGGAATCTTTCTAGGCTACGCCAAAAATGGAAAGAGCTTACGCATCTTAAATAAGATCAAATCGAAAGTTGAAGAATCCATTCATGTTGTGTTTGATGATGCTAACCAAGAACCGAGTAAGGTTAATATTAATGATGCAAGAATTGAAGACTTATGTCAACAAGCGTCACAAATCAATCTGTGTGATGATAGTGATATTGATGAAGATAATGAAATCATTGTACCTAATCCTAAGATTACTCGTAAAGATATCAACGATGATATTGAAAGAAACGTTGATGATCATGAAGGGAATGTTCATCAAGAGCAAACTCAAACTGTAAACACTGAAGCGCCTACGCAAGGAATTGGTCAAGCGCCTGCACAGCTTAATCAAGCGTTTATCAATCTCTTAACCCGTTCCAACCAGACAGAAAATGGCTCAGAGACCATCCACCAGAACTAATTATTGGAGATATTGGAGCACCCGTTAGAACTAGAGCCGCTGCAATAAATGAGGCCATGTTTGCAAGCTTCCTATCTCAAATGGAACCAAAGAAAGTGGATGAAGCGCTTAACGATCCAAGTTGGATTGAAGCCATGCAAGAAGAGCTAAATCTGTTTGAAAGAACTAAGGTATGGACGCTAGTACCAATGCCAACTCACCAAGGAGTTATTGGGACTAGATGGGTTTATAGAAACAAATGGATGAGAATAGCATTGTAATTAGAAACAAAGCCAGACTTGTAGCACAAGGATACTGTCAAGAAGAGGGTATCGACTTCGATGAGACATACGCTCCTGTCACCCGTCTTGAAGCTATTCGCATGTTTCTAGCTTTTGTAGCATTCAACAAATTTACAGTCTATCAAATGGATGTAAAGAGTGCATTTCTGAATGGTAAACTTTAAGAAGAAGTATATGTGGAGCAACCACCAGGATTCATCAACAACCATGGGAAGAGTATGGTCTACAAATTGGACAAGGCACTTTATGGTCTTAAACAAGCACCAAGAGGATGGTATGACACTCTATCAATCTTCCTTATAAGCTTTTCAAAAGGCAGCATTGACACAACGTTATTCAAAATTACCCATAATGAAAATATTCTCTTAGTTCAAATTTATGTTGATGACATTATATTTGGATCTACCAATAAGCGCCTATGTGAGAAATTTTCGAAAATGATGCAAGATCAAGTTGAAATGAGCATGATGGGTGAATTAAATTTCTTCCTAGGATTACAAGTTAAACAACTCCCTAATGGCATATTTATAAACCAAACTAAATATACTAGAGATATGATCAAGAAATTTAGTATGGAAAATGCATCACCTTCCAAAATTCTAATGAGCCAAACGCTTAACCTAGATAGAGATGATAATGGATAGCTAGTAGACCTGATATTATGTTCTCCGTATGCATGTGTGCACGATTTCAAGCCGATCCTAGAGAATCACACCTAATTGCTGCCAAAAAGATCCTTAAGTACCTAAAAGGCACACAAAATGTGGGCCTATGGTATCCTAGGGATTCTCCTCTTGAACTAATTGGTTATTCAGATGCAGATTTTACAGGATGCAAAATAGATAGAAAAAGTACTAGTGGTACATGTCAATTTCTAGGTGATAGACTAATTTCATGGCATAGTAAGAAGCAACAATCCATAGCGACTTCTACCGCTGAAGCTGAGTATGTAGCCGCTGGAAGCTGTTGTGCACAGATCCTTTGGATGAGGCAACAACTTAGAGACTATGGAGTAGTCTTAAGTCCAACTCCTATCCATTGTGACAATCAAAGCGCCTTAGCGATGACTCAAAATCCAGTTCTTCACTCTAGAACCAAACACATTGACATCCGCTATCACTTTCTACGTGACCACGTTCAAAAGAAAGATATCTCCATGCACTTCATTCGTACACAAAAGCAATTGGCAGATATCTTCACCAAAGCGCTCAACGAACAACGTTTCCTCACTTTAAGAAGTGAACTAGGTATGATTGATCTAAACGCTTAATCATTTGAAACATCATATTTTCTAGGCATAAAATTTAGGGGGAATTCACTTTATTTTATGTATTAAATAATTGACAATAAGTTATCAACTTTAGGGGGAACCTACATAAGGGGACCCTTAAAGGAAAATAACTCTATTTAAGTGAATATGACCAAAAAAAAAAAAAAGTTTTTCCTTGCATTGGTCATAAGTACTTAGCATTATACACTCAAATCATTCGGACGCTTATCACACATATCTTTCTTAGCGTCTGTGGTATTTTCAAAACACTAAATGCTTAAACTTATTCCCAGTCAAGCGCTTAGTAAAAGATATTTCAACTAGAACATACCTTACCCGAAGCTAAACAGCACATGGTGGATTAGTCAATCAATGCAATTAATGCTGACTTGACATCCCTTATCTCTGTTCAAGAAAACCCAAGGGTACTCATTGATTTTTCAAAAAAAACTGGTTCAGCTTATGTACACGTGTAAATACACTCACCATGTATTCTAGGCGAGTACATCTAACGCTGAATGTTCTAAATTAACTCAAAAGTATATTGCCTTTATCGAAAATAGTGTCCTTGCATACTTAGAAAAATAAGACAAATATTACATCTTTATATAAAAAGGGGGATTTGGGAAGAATTTCAAATTTGTCGAGCGTCAATATAAAACATCCTTGCAAATAATAAAGTATGACGAGCGTCAAATTTCTGATAAAGCAAAATCATATCTACACGCTCCAAATAATCAAAAACTGGCGGGCACTTACATAGTTCTTCAAAATGATGGCTCTCAAACAGTTTGTGATGGTATACGTGTCAACATTTCACACGCGCGTGTATCACACTTAAACTCTGAATCGCCTTATTTCAAATCTCTACTCGGACTTCAAAAAAATTATATGTGGGAGTTACCAAATGTAACCGTGCCTACCTTTTAAAATTCACGTCCACAGTTATCTTGCTCAAAGGCTGAGATCTAATTGATTTCCACGTGTCAAAATCCTAACAAAGAGAGAAAACACAAATTCAAAACTATGTTGCTAAAAACTAATTTTGTGCAGAAAAGAACCCATTTCTACTCAAACTCTCTGCAAAAATCTCTCTCTCTAAAAGCAAAAATCTCTCAATCACTCTTTATCAAAAATGGCACCCAAGAAATCTCCTGCTACTTCTACTGACAAAGTATTCAAGGTAACTGAGGGTCTCGTGGTGGACTGGAAGTTCTTATACGAACATAACCAAATTGACCTATCGGAGATGATGGACTCTGTTGCCGAGGCTGGGCTCCAGAAGTTCCTAACCAAATATTCATACATCTTTCCTGGTGAAGTCGATCACTTCTGGAGAAATGCTAAACTATCAGAAGACGAGACCTCCATCTCTTGTCTATTCCCTATCTCTAAGAAAAAATCCAAGCTCTTCACTCTTTCTGCCAACACTATCGCTCTGAACTTCACCTTACCTAACGAAGGAGCAACTTTGGACACCATCACTGACGAACAAATTGAAGAAGTCTAGCTCCGAATTAGAGCATACGACGGTGTTCCATACAGACAGTACTTCGGGAAGAAAGATATCGTCAACAGATATCGTGTCTTGGCTGATTTCTGCAGCAAAAACATTGAATGCAGAGTGGGGACTTTTGACAAAATTAACCCATTGCAATTTCGAATGATGACAGCCATCCTGCTCAACATAAACATCAACTGGAGCGCCTATGTGTTCAGTAGATTCAGAGACTGTCTGCATGCTTCAAACAAACCTTACGGTTTAGTTCTTAGTGACCTGCTATTCAGAGCAGAATGTACATCTTCGGCTGGATTTACTGTAGCCAAACACAAATTTTATGGGCCAAGAATCATTCAGAATCTTTTTAACCCACCAAAGATCGGAGGTGCGGCCAGACCTCTCTGTGAGCGCCAAGTTGTGCGTGAAGCGTCAGACGAGGAGGCTGAGCGTCCAGCTCCAGAGGAAGCTAAGCGTTCCACTCCAAAGCAAGCCGTGAAACGCCCGGCTGTTATCAAAAAGAGGGCTACCCGAAAGTCCAAGGCTCAACCTATTCCATCTCCTCCACAGGATGATGAAGCTACGGATGACGATGAAGAAGACAAGATTCCTCTCGTAAGCCGAAGAAAACTGGAAAAAGTACTTAAAAATATAGACTTCGAAGAACGTACTGTTGCACCCACTCAAGTGCCACCAGCTGAAGGGGTGAACGTGAAGCGTATCTTCAAGAAACGCAGAGGACTACGCAAGCGTCAATTCGATGTTACTCCTCCAGAGACTGAGACTACTGAGCCAAGCGCTCAAGCTACTATTGCTGTTGAGACTAGCTCTCAGGGTAAGTTTATTTCTTCCCACAGCAGTTTCTTACCTACTTATGTAGAAGATCCTCCCCTTATAGAGGATATCTGTTATACAGCTCTTCCTCTAGCCGCTGTTCAAGCGCCCAGTGATGTCCATCTGGATGTCGATATGACAGATGTTGTCGCCATCGCTCATGTAGCCGCCACAGAATCTGTAGGCTTAGAGTTTGATGAACCTGATGTTCCAGAGGTTCCACTCCTACTCACTCTCCGATCTACAACCGAGGCACGCTCAGAAGATCAGAGCGACGCTGACGAAATTATCATTCACCGAAACTTCTTTCAGCTGGATCCTCTAAAGACAATTGATCACTCAGTTGACTATCTACCCCCAGCGCCCGAAGAAGACTTCTTTCCTACCGGATATAATGAAGACAGTCTTATAAATGCGGAGAATGATATAGTCAAACTTATTAAGTTTGATCTCACTGTCCGAGATACCTTGCTCACCTCAGCGCCCCCGCGACAGGTTCAAGAAAGAAAGACCCCAAGAGCAGATGTTGATCTGGCCTATTATCGAGAGTACGGGCACAGCAAACCAACTGATCTTGCTCTCAGAGATTTCAACATACCAATCTATGACCGTGCTTATGGACTCATCAATCCCACTGAGAAGCTCTTAAACAGAGAAGGCTACTCTCACTCTTCAAGTCTCGTAAACAGTCCTGCAAATATGTTTTCAGCTAATCCGCTCCGTTTATGGACGAATAAAGGTGTACATGTCGGAGACCTTGATATGATTCAGACAGAAGCTGATGCTTATTTTGATAGCGTTTGGAACGCTAATTATGAACCAGACAAGCATCGCTTTGAGGCAATCCGAGATATTCACTTTGAGGCAATCCTTAATGCAGGGACTGAGTACTGCATGACTAAAGCGAATTGGGCTGAAGCGTATGTTGTGAGCAAATACAAATTCGAAGAGTTAGTCAATGATCCTAATCTCTTCAGCGCCTGTATACATGATAAGAAGCGAAAATTTGCTCAATATTGCTTACAGAAGCGTCAAAGGAGAATTGGGTCAGTATTGAGGCTGCCTCTGATTCGTCAACAAACTGAGCAGTCCTTACGCATAGCGTTGCACAGATTTGCAAACAATCCTCTACGATTTGACACTCAAGCGTCTTCCAGCGACAGTTCTTCACCATCTTGCTTGAATTTCACTTCAAGTGACTGTGACGACAACTTTCGACTGATGATCAAGCTCATGACTCCCCTCGCTCATTTTGACAGAGTCTTCACAGCCAACCTGCGCTCATGGAACGGATCCCGGATAAACTCCTTCACCGGCTATCCACTCCTTCCCTACATCCGACAGGAAGTTCATAGTCACTATGACTTCGTCTTATCTTCACTGGAAAGAAACCAAGCGCTTGCTCAAGCTGTCTACCCCTATTTGGAAGAATACTACACAAGTTATGTTCCTGAATCTCAGAAACTCAACGCTCTTCCAACGGACATGCTGATTGGCTTTTCTCAACATTACTGCTGCGATGCTATCTTTTCCATCAGCCGAGCGCCTTCCAGAATCTTTCCCAATCACGTACTGGATATCCTTGGGCCAATGTACATTAGGGACATGGATAGTCCACTTCGCACCTTCATTCAAGGTACTTACCTTCCTACCCTACATTTGAATGAACTTCTCCAAAGAGCTACATATCCATATACAGATGAGCCATTTGCCGGCATGGACTTCAACTTTACGGACTTTAGCCGTATCGAATCAGTCATTGTTGAAGCGCCAATTGAAAGGATAGATGCACTGCCAGCGTCACCCATTGCCGAAGCGCCTGTTGAAAGGTTGCATGTCTCGCCAGCGCCCATTATTGCTGAGGACTCCACAGATCAACCTCAAGCGCCTATTCCTGTTAACAGTCCATCTGCTTCTGACTCTACTGCTTCCACAAAGTCTATTATTGACCCGGAGCTTCAAGGGACCGTGTTTGACCCTGCTTATCAAGTCCCAATGGAATCACTCAAACACACGTCTTGCTTCAAGCTTCCAGTTAATCCCGCGGTTTCTTCTGCTCAAGCGACCATGACTGAAGGCCTTAAGAAATTTCAGCAAATGGCTGACGCTACTCAGGCGAGTCACCTGGCCTTGAAAGAAGACATTATCAACCGCTTCACTACTCTAGAGACCTCTCTGACAGACGCTACTCAAGCCCAACTCCTGGTCATGAAAGAACATTTCGATCAGCGTCTTAACACTCTTGAGGCCTCTGTCGCTCAAATTGCTACTCAAATCAGTCTCCTTACTCAGCATTTTATGCCGACTGATGATGGCAATAAGGGGGAAGAGAAGAAGAAAGGGGAGAAGAGGAAAACTTCAAAATCAAGCGCTCAAGATCCTCCGCCGCCGCCCAAGCGTCAACATACTCCCACTCCTCCTCCTATACAAAATAAAGAGCAAGATCCCTATCCATCTTGGGTAACCACTTTTGCCCCTACTGGAGCGCCCAGTAAAAGAGAAACTCCAAGAGCGCTCTATCCAGATCTTCCAGTACCTTCCAGAGCACTGCTTGAGCAGTTTGACATCCCTCTTTCCAGAGCGTCCATTCCAGAACCTACCAATCCAGAAAAAGTAGTTGCGGAAAGGAAGATGTCTGATCTAAAGCGAACCTTCAGAATCTGCTTAAGGTATATGGGTATTGATCCAAATGAATGGGATAAGCATTACGTCGCTTTCAAACAAAAGCAAGTAGATGAAAACAAGTATATAATCAATAAAGATCATGATGTGATGATGACATTAGAAGATCAAATAACTGAGGCAATCCGCGCAGAAATGACCAAGAGATACAAGATCAAGTCACGATTTTGATTGTACTTCTACCTTTCTTGCTTTCATCTCTTCCTTATTTCAGTTGTAAAAATGCCTATACCATCAATGATATATATAATGCATTTTTCAGCTGAAACACCACGTTGAAGCTCAACTAACTTACTAACCAACGCTAACCATTATTTTTTGCCGTCTAACTCTTGACCTATAAAAGAGTAAGTATTGCCATCATCAAAAAGGGGGAAATTGTTAGGAATTTCATGTTAGATGTTTTGATGATGACAATTAGGATTCCATGTTAGACCTCAAGAAATGTAAAGTATAAAAGCTTTCGTAAAACAAATGTATAAGCTCCTAAAAGCTCGTGTTTTTATACTAGGCTTGTATTTTTATCTTTATAGAGTTTAGACTAAGAATGTGATACTAAATCACTAGAAGAGTTCGGTGTGAGTCTACCAAGTGATGAAGTTGAAGATCAAGCGTCTGAAGGAACAGTAAAGATAAAGATTAGTCTCAAGCGTCCGTCAAACGCTAAAAGACTATCCCAGGTTACAAACTCAGCGCTCAAGATTTGTTATGGACCTTAGACCAAGTACTTAACACTAAGTCAATGATAGAATTCTGAGTGAGTGTATCAAAGATAAAGTGAAAGGTCAAGCGTCTAAAAATCGGGCAAAGATTATGACCTTTCTCAAGTGTCTGATTAACAAAGAAGGCTACTTTCAAAAAACCTAAACTCCAAAGGCTCAAGCGTCTAGTTCTCCAAGCGTAACCTGAAGATTCAAATCCAAGTTATCAA
Organism: Buddleja alternifolia; assembly: GCA_019426215.1. Classification (NCBI taxonomy): domain Eukaryota; kingdom Viridiplantae; phylum Streptophyta; class Magnoliopsida; order Lamiales; family Scrophulariaceae; genus Buddleja; species Buddleja alternifolia. The sequence goes on from CM033395.1 coordinate 11,969,040, forward strand.
AGATGCATGAATCAACGAAAATTATTCCCAAACGGAAATAAGACAAGATGCATCAAAAGTCGGATAAGTGCTATTAAAATATAAGCACTACAACTTATGGGCAAGCCATATCTTTGACCGAGACTGTTTGATTTATGAAACCAAGACCATGCCTAACCAATTAAATATACCCAAAGTTAGGATTGTCAGAACTCGTGGAATGTTTAGGGAAACAAGATTCCAACCATGTCCAACGGACAAAATCTCAAAACAACCTATAAATAACTTTTTCAGCAAAAGTGACAAAATAATACATATAGATAAACATCTGGACATATAAACAAGAAAAGGGTCCAAAACTTTGCTGAATTTATTTGAGAGAAAAAGCTTATAAACTCCAGAGCCGAAATCCTTTAAGCTTCTCAAATACATTCCTAGACAGTCACCCATATTTCAAACCTCTTTTTAAGAAAAACCTACACTACTATTGAGATATCTCCAAGTTGTTTGAACTTTCCAAAAACAAACAAACCCGTTACCAAAACCATCAACACCTTTCATCTGAGAGATAAAGCTTGTTGACTTACAAGCAATATTTTTGTGTAAAAGAAGCTTGTGGAAGAAGATCTCAATTGGAGCTGAAATCTGTGTGACCAGGGAGTTTCGAGATCAAGCGTAACTTGCACCATTTCTGAGTAAAAGAAGCAAGGGGATAGAAGGTCTTTAGTGGAGCTGAAATCTGTGTGACCAAGGAGTTCCGAGATCATATCTAATCTCCCTCTATTTTGTAGAAGTCTCTGTGTGACTCTTCGATAATCATCATAGTGGAAAACCTCCCTGATAAAAGGAGAAGAAGGACATAGCTGGGATTACATCACCCAGTGAACCTTATAAATATCCTGTGTCATTTACTGCTTTAACTATTTACTGTTTTATTGCTTTACTATTCATATTGCATATAGTTTGATAAAGTTTTAAAACAACTAAGCGACTACTTTTGATTAACAAACCGAACGCTAAGCTATAAAATACTTCCGCTGTGCTAACCCTGATTTAGTGACTAAACTCTGCCCTACTTTGGTAAGCGTTGAAATCACCAAGTCTAAGTTAACTTTTTCCAAGCGCCTGAAACTAGCGCTTAAGTCATTATCTCTCAAGCGCCACACCCAGCGCTCAAAGCTTTCCGAGCGTTCAAATACTTCAAAGTGATACGAATTTTTAGAAGTCGAAAAAGACTTCAGGATCTATTCAACCCCCCCCCTTCTAGACCCTTTCGTATACCTCTTGGGACCAACAATAACCTTCATCGACGATCACTCTTAGTATGGTTGCGTATATCTGATGAGATATTAATCTAAATCCTTTAAGAAATTCAAGGAATTTAGATACGAGTTAGAGAAGCAACTTGGAAAAATTATTAAAGCTCTTCGATCTGATCGGGGAGGAGATGTAGCGCCCACCGACCACCGAGTTGCCCGCCACACCAGAACGCTAGCTCGATCCAGGAGACCTTCCTTTCTCGACTCAGAGCTAAGCGTCAGAACTATACCAATACTTCATTTGCTGAAACTAAGAATTTCATTCTTATAAAACCAACAATACATCCTTCATCAGTCTTATACAATTCCACAACAACTCTATCAATTACAAGTCTCCAAGCCAAAACATATACGTACCCAATCATTCATCCCAAAACATAACTACCTCTAATAGCAATGAACCAATTCTTCCTTTGCTCCTCATTTCTCCCCTCGTATCCGACATACTAAGCTTATCTGAAACGGAAGAAGGAAGAAGGGGTGAGTTCGAATAACTCAGTGAGGTAGGCTAATGGTTTGCTTTACCTTTAACTTTAAAATGGAATTCGCAGTGGAAGATTACAAAAGAAACCAGATCACACGTAACGAGCGAATCATTAAAGAAAACAAACTGTCATAATGATAAACATCATAAAATATATAACAAAACAAGAATGAATAACACATATACTTTAGATTCATGTCATATAATCATGTTCCGTCTGCCCACTGTCCCATACCAGCAGGAGACTTCACACTTTTCAATACATACAAAATAGTTTCCAAGTGTCGGGACTCTAGAGGTGGCCCCTACGGGCTCAAGAGGTTGCTCACGCTGTTGCGTAGCACTTTGCCCCGTATAACACTTAGCTCCCTTCACTGATCTATAGGCTTCGGGACTCTAAAGGTGACTTCCACCGTGTAGCACTTCTCGTCGAAGCCTCAAGAGGTGGTTCCCACGGTGTAGCACTTAGCTCTCTTCAGACTCTTTTTACGAGTCAAATCTTTAAATCAAAAAAAAGGGACACATCGCGGATGGATGGGATTGTCTCTCAGTGGACTCCGCCCGGTACTCCCCAACTTAATGGGGTAAGCGAGCGAAGGAATCGGACCTTGATGGACATGGTTCGATACATGATGAGTTTCACTAGACTTCCTCTTTCCTTCTAGGGATATGCCCTAGAATCTGCGACGCATCTATTAAATAGAGTACTGTCAAAGAGTGTCTCCAAGGTGCCATATGAAATGTGGTTTGGTAAACCACCCACTTATAAATACCTAAGGGTATGGGGTTGCTCGGCTTATGTCAAACAACTAGTGGGCGATAAGTTGGATGCAAGATCCTCCTTATGTAAGTTTGTGGGATATCCAAAGGAATCCTATGGATATTATTTCTACAACCCATCGGAACATAAAGTGTTTGTTTCAAGGAACGCTACCTTCTTAGAGAAAGAATTTCTATTGGATAGAAATGGCGAGGTTGCAGAACTTGAGGAAACTCAAGAACCACAAAAGGGTTCACCTGATACCACAGATGCACAACCAGAAGTAGTAGCAAGTACACAACATCCTCGAAGATCCGAAAGGATCCCGAAACAACCTGAGAGGTATGGTTTCTTGCTTGATAGCAACGAGGATGGTAATTCCCCTGATCCAAGGACATATGGGGAAGCGACGTTGGACGTTGATTCGGGAAAATGGTTAGAAGCCATGCAATCCGAGATGGACTCCATGCACTCCAACAAGGTTTGGACCTTGGTAGATCCACCTGATGGGTCTAAACTCGTAGGCTGCAAGTGGATCTATAAGCGAAAGCTTGGAGCAGATGGATAAGTAGTCACCTACAAGGCACGTCTCGTAGCGAAAGGTTAGACTCAGAGGCAAGGAATTTACTATGATGAAACCTTTTCACCAGTGGCGATGATCAAATCCATTCGGATACTTCTAGCCACAGCTGCATATTTAGACTATGAAATATGGCAGATGGATGTGAAGACTGCTTTCCTCAATGGTAAAATAGAGGAAGAGCTTTACATGGAGCAGCCCGAGGGCTTCGCATCCATAGGAAGTGAGCACAAGGTGTGCAAACTTCAGAGATCCATTTATGGACTCAAACAGGCTTCCCGAAGCTGGAACAAGTGTTTTGATGATACTGTACAAACATATGGTTTTCTTCAAAATGCTGATGAAGCATGTGTGTACAAAAAGGCTAGTGGGAGCGCAATAACATTTTTGGTGCTTTACGTTGATGACATTCTATTGTTTGGAAACAACATAGGAATGTTGCAAGAAACGAAAGCGTGGTTATCCACACCATTCTCAATGAAGGATATGGGAGAGGCATCCTACATTCTCGAAATGAAGATTCTTCGAGATAGATCCAGTAGAATGCTGGGACTCTCCCAATCTGCGTACATAGATAGAGTTTTGAAGAGATTCAAAATGGATTAGTCCAAGAGAGGACTGGTGCCTATGAGACATGGTATTTCTCTTTCCAAGTCTATGTCCCCTCAGACACCGGAGGAAAAGGACAAGATGTCTCACATACCATATGCCTCTGCTATAGGGAGTATTATGTATGCTATGCTATGTACACGGCCTGATGTGGCTTATGCACTTAGTGCAATAAGCCGATATCAAGCCAATCCAGGCGAAGAGCACTGGAAAGCCGTAAAGGCAGTCCTTAAGTACTTAAGAAGAACTAAGGATGCCTTCCTAGTCTACGGTGGAGGAGAATTAAAATTGGATGGCTATACAGATTCTAGCTTCCAATCTGATGTGGATGATTTCAAATCTATCTCCGGATTTGTCTTTGTACTCAATGGTGAAGCGGTCAGCTGGAAATGTTCTAAACAGGAAACTATTGCTGACCCAACCACAGAGGCTGAGTACATTGCAGCCTGGGCGGCTGCAAAAGAAGCTGTTTGGATAAGGAACTTCATCCAAGAGTTGGGTGTTGTTCCATCTACTGTTGATCCCGTACGATTGTACTGTGATAACAATGGGGCTATTGCACAGTCAAAAGAGCCAAGGTCTCATCAGAGGTCCAAACACATAGAAAGGCGATACCATCTGATTAGAGATATCATTCGTAGAGGCGACGTTCAAGTGGAACGTGTGGACTCGGCAAATAACATAGCAGACCCCTTTACCAAACCCTTGGGACAAAGAGTATTGGAGGGACATCTTGAGAAGATGGGCCAGAAATGCATGGGCAATTGGCTCTAGGGCAAGTGGAAGATTGAAAGAGTTAGGTGCCCGGTGCGCCATTTGTAGGGCGTAGTAGCCGACTCTTTCAACAGTCTTATATTGTATCTTGTCAAGTAATTTAATAAATGGCATTTTCTTCTTTATTTTATCATTCTATGAAATTAGATAAAGTCCCCTAGATCACTCTTAAGCTATGAGATGTGTTTGGTATCGGGGATGCCAATCATGGAATACGTCTCTAAGGTTGTGGTCTTAAAAATGTTCCAAGTCATAGAATCATTGAGATAGGGATATTAATGAATAGTAAAGACATGCACGTACAATGCACACTCTTGGAGAGTGTATACTATTCCATGGATACTGATACGGTGTACATCAGTGTATGTATGTAGGTTCTCGTTGGGATCGAGTAAGCTGAACAACCCCGCCGAGATTCCATATTGGAGTCAATGTCGAATTTGGAATCTCCTCGGTTACGTAGGCATAAGATTGGTCCTCATGACTTGAGGCACCATTGGTCGTCTCGTGCATCGCCCACTGTACTTAGATTTGTCACACGATTTCAGGTGAGTCATAAAGTGGGGCATATTGGGTCCAGTCTGGTTATGTACGGAGGCGCGTGAGTGCCAAGAAAGAATCTGTCACTGATCATTAGCATCGGCGCATATCCTATGTACTTCACAGTGTATTGACCATGGGAACCTCCGGCCGGAGTAGTATCAATAAAGAGGAGCAGTGTTTCCTCGCTTGATTGATAAATTGGTCAATGTCACTTAGATCGATATACATAGAATCGAGTTACTGGGATTTCGACTGACATCCAAGTCCTAGATTCGATCGGGATATTTGATGGAAGGATTTTACTTATGCGAAAATCGTAATGCGGAAAGGTGACCTAATAATCGTTCATGGCTAGGTCTTCTTGGCGCGTGGCTAGTACTAAGCCTGATTTGTAGGAACCATGAATTAATCGGTAATTAATTCTTGGTCGGATTAAAATACTTGGAGTAATTAAATCTAGCAATGAAAATTGCAAAGGCACAACGGGGTTGTGTTCCTACTACTAGTACATGAACGAACCTACAATGGGGTTACATACTTACTCAAGAAAGTTCAATTGCTATGTGAATATTAATCCGGTTTAATATTAAAGTGAAATTGATTAATGAGATTAATTAATTAAGTGGAAGACATTTAATTAGTAGGCTTGGGAAAATAATTTTTCTATTAATTAATCTTGGAGATTAATCATTAAGGGAAATTATTATTATCCGGGAATATATTTAAGCTACTAATTTTACTATTAATTAATCATGAAGATTATTTAATTAACGAGTCTTGGAAGACTTGGGAGTGATTTTAATTAAGTTGGACTTAATTAAATGAAGTCACAAGAGTGAAATTCAAAGCTAGTCAAAGTTTGACTTGTAATGTTTTTTAAATGAAGAAGAAAATGAAAACTATTCTCTTACACATGTGGTGGTAGTTGAGAATGGAATGGTAGGTGAGAATGAGGTGGTAGGTGAAGAGAAACAAGTCTTCTACTCCACCTAACACCATATGACCGAAAATTGGTGGCTATAAAAGAAGGTGTTCTTGCTCTCATTTAAAACTTGATGAAAAATTAAAAAGAAAAAAAAGCTTAGAGCTTAGTTCTTCATCTCTAGATTTTTCTAGCTTCTCTTGTGATTCTTGAAGACTTTCTTCTATAGAACTTCTTCTTGAAGATTAGTTATAAAAGATTATCTTCCATAGATATTTCTTTTAGTAACTCTTCTTGTCTTCCACCTTTCACTACATAGACTCCATTTCCTTAGAGCATATATCTAGCCAATCTTTTGCTTAAGGTGTGAACTTACTTGAGGTGTGTCTTTGTAGAGGCTTCTTTCTTTAGGAGCTTATGGTGGTTTGATTCGAACCCCTCCATGTTGAGGTGAGGATTCGAAAATGAGAGCCAAAGTTTTTGGTGTGGTTTTCCTTGTGTTGTGGTTTTACACCCTCACTTTAATAAAACCCCAAATCTTGTAATCGGTTTAAAACCCCTTTACTCGTATTAGTTTTTGTTGTGCATTACTTTGACCCCCTAGCTTGGGATGCCGATATATATATGTTTTATATACTTTATTTCTTCCGTTGCGCCGGCATCGCTTGTGGGGGCATACCGATCCTAACATCTGGGTAGAAACTAAACCCATCATGGTGTTCCGATGCCGCTTAGAAAGATATGAAGATCAATTAAGCTCAATTTCGATGTCATTTGACCCTTCACATATGCAAACTCTCAACACCACGCAGACTGCGTTTTTCCTTTTCCCTTAAGGTTGAATTGGAGATGTTTTCAGAAGGTTTCTTTTGGTTTTCAGAGAATGAGTCATGCTAAGCTTCAGGTTAACAGGTTGAGATGAGGATATATGGCTTAAGAGATTAAATATAAATGTTGGCATATCAATACATTGACATGTTTGAGGCAAGCATGAGGTGTACTTATATAAATTTGCCACCACTTAATCTCCCTCCCAATATTTGTGCTTGTATGGATATACATATATATATATATATGTATATATATAGATATATATGTATATATGTGCATGTGTTTGTGCCTATATATCTATGTAGGTAGGTATGGACACATTTAAATATTTGCAATATACAATTGATGAAGGTAAATCTATATATATATATATATATATATATATGCCTTAAATGATATAATGCATCAACTATTCCAAAATGAGGTGTAAATACTACTAACCCATTTCACATATAGATATAATAATAGTTATATAAGCAAGTAGTAAAATATTTTTTATCGAACACGAATCACTAAATCGAATAACTTACGAAATCTAATTAGCGGTAATAATAATGTTTACCTTCGCTTCTACGGAATTAGGAGCCGAGAATATTGGGTGTTACAGGAGAATACTTGTCTTTCGAGTTCATTGATTATCTTAAAGAGATTGGGATTCTCTCACAGTAAACTCCGCCAGGAACCCCTCAACATAACGGGGTAGCCTAACGAAGGAATCGAACATTGTTGGATATGGTTTGATCCATGATAAGTCTCACTGAAGTTCCTAAGTCCATGTGGGGCTATTCGCTTGAAACGGAAACCTATTTATTGAATAGGGCGTCATCCAAGGCTGTGCTCAAGACCCCATATGAAACTTTGTGTGGAAAGTCACCTTCGTATGCTAACTTGAGAATATGGGGATGTGCCGCTTATGTAAAGCATTTAGTGGGTGAAAAATTGGATCCCAAATTCTCTTTGTGTTATTTTGTAGGGTATCCAAAGGAAACTATTGGATACTACTTCTACAACCCTGTGAAACAAAAAGTTATTGTTTCAAGAAATTCCAATTTCCTAGAAAAAGATTTCCTTTTGGATAGGAAAGGCAAGGCTGTAGAGCTTGATGAGATGAATCAATGAGTACAAAATAACCCACCTGACACCAATGAAGCTAATTTTGATATACCTACTGAGAACACACAACCCTTGAGGAGATCTGAAAGAGTTCCAAAGGCGCCTGAAAGATGGCTTGGCCTGTTGGAAGAAAAAAACTCAGAATATCCTCTCTTAGACTCTGATCCAAAGAGTTATAAAGAAGTAATGTTTGACATTGATTCGAGAAAATGGCTAGAAGCCATGAAGTTTGAATTGGACTCCAACAAGGTATTGACCATGGTGGACCCACTAGAGGGCATGAAGCCCATTGGTTGTAAGTGGGTCTGTAAACAAAAGCTTTGAGTCCATAGAAAGGTGGCAACCTATAAGGCACGCCTTTTGGAAAAAGGATTCACTTAGAGACAAGGGATTTACTATGAGGAAACCTTCTCGCCAGTGGCGATGCTGAAATCCATTAGGATTCTACTTGCTATATCTGCATTTCTCGATTTCGAGATCTGGCAGATGGATGTAAAGATTGCATTCCTCAATGGAGAGATTGAGCAAGAGATATACATGCAACAGCTAGAGGGCTTTACATCCGAAAAAAGCGAAAACAACGTGTGTAAGATCCAAAGGTCCATTTATGGATTAAAGTAAGCTTCCCGAAGCTGGAATAAACGATTTGACACTGTCATACAAGTGTATAGATACGTGTGAAATGTTGAAGAGGTTTGTGTGTACAAGAAGGTTAGTGGGAGCAAGGTTACGTTTCTCATACTTTATGTTGGTGATATTCTTTTGATCGGAAACAATATTGGAATGATGCAGTTGACTAAAGTATGGCTCTCTAAACAATTTTCCATGAAGGATATGGGAGAAGCATCCTACGTACTTGGTATGAAGATATACCGAGAGAGATCGAGTAGGCTGCTCGGACTCTCCTAATCTGCGTATATCAATCACGTACTTAAGAGATTTAAGATGGAAGAATCCAAGAGAGGATTCTTGGCCATGGGACATGGGATTACACTTTCCAAGTCGATGTCTCCTAAGACTCGAGAAGAAAGAGTAAGAATGTCCCACATACCTTTTGCCTCGACTATAGGTAGTATAATGTACGCGATGATATGCACAAGACCCGATGTGGCGTACGCATTCAGTGTGTGCAGCCGTTATCAGGCTGATCCCTGTGAGAAGCACAGGAATGCAGCAAAAGCGATCCTTAAGTACATTAACAGGACTAAGGACATGTTTTTGATATACAGACGTGGAAAATTGGAGTTAAAGGGATAAACTGATTCGAGTTTCCAAACAGATGTGGACGACTCAATGTCGGTCTCGGGATTTGTCTATTTGCTCAATGGAGGAGCCGTCAACTGGAAAATTTCCAAGTAAGCAACTGTGGCAGACTCCACCACTGAGGCAGAATATATCGCAGCTTTAGAGGCTGTGAAGGAAGGTGTTCGGATAAGGAACTTTTTCCAAGAATTGGGTGTAGTTCCATCCGTTGTAGACGCAGTACCTTTGTACTGTGATAACAACGGGGCTATTGTGCAGGCAAAGGAGCCATGGTCTCATCAGAAATCCAAGTACATACAGAGGCGATACCACTTGATCAGGGAGATCATTGGGAGAGGCGACGTTCGAGTGGAACTTGTGGACTCTGCAGATAATGTGGCTGACCCACTGACCAAACTCGTAAGCCAAAAAGTATTTGAAGGACATCTAGGGAGAATGGGCCTCAAGTACATAGGCAATTGACACTGGGGAAAGTGGGAGATTGTTAGAGTATATGCCCAGCGCACCAATTTTGGGAGCCATTCTATGTAATAATAACTCTAGCTAAACGATCTTTTTCATATAAATAAAGTTAATCTTTTGGCATTTTTTATTCGTGTATATAGCTTGGTCTTAACTTAGAATAAAGTCCCGAAGGATCACACATAGCTATGGGACATAATTGCGCATCGGGAATGGCAATGATGGAATATGTCTCCAAGGCTGTGATCCTTAAATAAATGTTCCATGTCGTGAATGGCCTCGTCGAGATGAAGGGATATCAATGAGATCCAAAAGACTTGCTTATATAATGCTATGATAGAGTGTATCTCGTTCCATAGATATTGGCATGGTGAAAGCCTATGCATGTATGAGGCTTCCTATTGTGGGAATAGGTCTACTAAACAACCCCATGGAAGTTCCATTAAATGGAGTGCCAATCGACGCTAGAACTTCCAGTGGTCTTGTAATATAAGAGTAATCCTTAGAACCTGAGGTTCTATTAGATGTCTTATACACAATCGAACATGTCTTGATTAGTTACATGATTACTGAGATGATCACAAATGGGCAAAATCAGATATAGGTTGATTATGTATGAAGGCACGTGAGAATCAAGATGGGATCTATCTCTGACATTAGTCTTGTTAGTGAATCTCCTATGTCTAGGTCTTCGTGGCTCGTTGCTAGACAGTAACAACAATTTGTAAGTTCCGAAAATTAATATGGTGATTAATTGGAGGCTTCATTAAATCAAAGGAATGATTTAATCTAGTGCTTTCTATTTTAGGAAAGCACACTAGCACTTTGGGAAAGTGTACTTACTACTACATAGTAGACGAAACTAAGGGATCACACACTGAACTCGTGAGAGTCCCTGCTTATATGATGTGATTAATCAATTTGAGAAAATTGACGAAATTAGAAAAGTCTAATATGGAATATGAATTAATTGAGGCAATTCAATTAATTCGACTATTTTAATTAATCTTGTAGAATTAATTAAATTAATGGACCTAGTAGAGTCCAAGTATTTTATTTAGTTGGGCTTACTCCAAGTTAAATAAATAAGTCAATTGGAATAAGTAAATATAATTAAATGAGTTTTAGTTATATGAGGATATTTAATTGTTGAGTTTAGCCCATAATTAAATATGGAGTCAAGAATTAATTCTTAGACTCCAATTAAGGGTGATGGCCGACTTTTAGGACCTTGGCAGGTGGGATTCAAAATCTTAGTGAAGAAGAAAAAAGTTTTCTTCTTCTCTAAGTCTTGCAGTTGAATAACAACTCTAGGATTCCTATTCTATATATATGTGAGTGCAAGACTAAAACCCTAAGCTTATTTAGAAGAGCAAGATTCGAACCGTAGCTAGAAAATTAAGAGAGAATTTCCCATGTAATCCTTTAGCCAAAAGTCGCCCCTACCTTGTTCCAATACGACATCGTTTTGTTCATGTGTTGAACTTAACGATTCACATATTCCACCCCTTCACAAAATCATGCCTAGGTTTTAGACTTAGATTTAGATTTATTTCGTTGGCTAGCACGACTAACGAAGTTGGTGGTGACTTGAACGAGGTATGGAGACAATCGACGGGCGATTTCCTCCAAGATATCGTGTGTAATTGAACTACAGGGTTGAAAAGATCCAAGATTGTTGTTGCCATAATTTAATCACGAGGTAGAAACTCTCGCAACTTTCGGGTGGTTGTATGTTTAAATTTTCAATTCCGCTGCCAAGTGCCACCCGAGGAATAGAACCCAACCCAACCCAACATGGCTATAAAGAGGTTGTTCTCCTTCACCTGTGCTAAACCTTCACATACTATAGCCAACTTATCCCATATTTCTTTTGAAGTCTTACATTGCCTGATCTTGTTAAACCATGCATCATTGTCTCCTAACGCTGAGTAGAGAGTGCTTTGTCAACCATTATCTAGATTTGCTCTTTTCCAATATTCTGGCATCCATTCTAACTTGGGATTCTCGACATAACCATCCGGAGTAGCCTCAGTCGCTCCAGGGGCTCGAGTTACAACTTTGATGATCAGAATGGGGCCATCTCTAAGTACATCACACATCTCATTATCACATGAACATAAATATGCAAATTCTCTAAGTTTCCATGAATCATAGTTTGATTCAACCAGCTTAGGCATCTTGTTAAAATCCATGATATGAGATTAAAATAAATAAAGCGACATAGTTTAGAAAAATTGATCTAAATAAGCAGTTACGCTCAGAAACGCTTAGGCTATGTATGGTTGTATATTTAAAAAATATTTTCATTTTTTGGATCACCAAAAAATGAAAATACACAGTCCAAGCCAAATTCAACAGAAAATGGTCAAATTTTAAATACACTACACATTCCCCTATACACCAACCAATCATTTCAATCTTTTTACAATCTTTTATCATTAATTACACTATCCCACTATCCAACTCATTATCTTTCTTTCTTTTTCATATTTTATTATTATTATTATTAAATAATATATAATTTGAAAAAAAAAAATATTTTTTCCTCCCCTTACACTATTTATCCCCTGCACCTTTTCCTCCCAGCCGCAACCCCCATTTCCTTGGCCCCACCCCCAACCCCACGTGCCCACCCCCCTCTCCATATGTGTGTGTGTGTCTGCGTGTGTATAGATGTGTGTGTGTGTGCGTGTATGTCTGTGTGTGCGTGGGTGTGTTCATATATATATATATATATTATATGTGTGTGTCGGTGTGTGTGTGCGTGGGTCTGTTCATATATATATATGTGTGTGTGTGTGCGTGTGTATAGATATATGTGTGTGTGTCTGCATGTGTGTATATATGTATGTGTATGTGTGAGTGTGTGTATTGGTGAAAAAGATGAAGTGGGAGTGAGAAAAAATAAAATGGATGAAAAATAACAAAAAGTGGGCAAAGTGTGGCCCAACCATATTAAATAAATAATAGGTTTTTATCCCTATTTAATGTTTTTATCTCTATTTAAAGTGGATGAAATTTGCTATTATTAAAATGCACTAATTTGTTATTTACCATAGTTAGTAAAATACGAGACGGGAAAAATTCATCATTTAATATGTACATGTATATTATGAAATTTTATTGAAAATTACAGTGAAAATGTCGGATAAAAAGTACGGAGACAAAAAATAAATGGATTCGTAGAAGTTCGAGTATAATATGGATATAAATTAATTATTCGGGAGTAAAAATATTGTATATATGGACCACATATTTACACATTTCATAAAATATTGTATATATAGACCACATCCTATTTTATATTTGTCCAATGTGAATCGTATAATTGCACTAACTATTATAAATATAGACGAGCAAAATTCAATTTTCTTAAACTTTTAAAATATAAAATTAAAAAAAAACACGAAATGAAAAAAAGGATAAAAATTTAAAGTTAAAAAGAAATAAAAAGTTGGAAAAAAAAAACTAAAAATAAAGAGCCCCACCCCCACCCCCAAACGCATGAACGCCCTCTTTGTTGGCTGCCTCTCCTGTTTTTTTTCTTTTCATTCTATTTCTATAATATATATTATATTATGTGTGTATATGTATACATAAATATATACACATATATACATATTATTTTATAACTAACTCCTAACATTATTCAAAAAAAATATTATTTTAATATTTTTTCTCCCATCATCATCATATTCATAACCAACTCAATCATTTCATATATCAAATCCTACTAAAAATCAACTTAATATCACATCTACACTATTTTCAATCAAATTCTAAAAACACATCCAAACAAACAAATTAAGTCAACATTTTCATACGAATTTCTGTAATACACATTCCCCAAAAAATATTCAGAATTCATTTTCGAAAACACAACCATACGGAGCCTTAGATTTCTACTTCAACTGCTCTAATACCACTTGATGGTCCCAAGTGACGTAGGAAAGGTTCCAGAAGGTGGGGAGGTTGAATAGACACTTAAGTCTTTTTCGACTTCAACAATTCGTATCACTTTTTAAAGATTGAACGGTTAGAGTGCTGAGCGCTAGGTCAATTGGTACAATAAAGATAACTTAGACTTAGTGATTTTAACAATTTACCAAAGTAGGGTAATGCTTAGATCACTTAATCAGTTTTAGCACAACAGAAATGATTTTAAAGCTTTAGCGTTAGTTTTGGTTAAATAGTCACTTAACCTTTTTACTTGTCTTTTTCAGAATAAATGATAGAATATAAAGTAAGACAAAATGATAGTAAATAACACAAGAATTTATAAGGTTCACTGGGTGGTATAATCCCAACAACGTCCTTCTTCTACTTGAACACTTGGAGGAATTCCACTAAATTGATTATCGAATGATCATACAGAGGTGAGGATGATGAACTTGGGCTCTTTGATCACATAGACTTTAGCACCAATGGAGATCTTCACCAACAAGCTTTTCTCACTCAGAAATACTTCTTGTAGAGTCAACAACTTCTTCACACGGATAGATGAGATTGAGGATTTTGATCACGGGTTTGTTTGATTTTACGAAGTTCAAAAAACTTCGGATATGTCAATAATAGTGTATGGTTCTTCTATGAAGATGCTTGAGATATATACGACTGTCTGGAATGTATGTAAAAAGCTTGGAAGGATTTTGGCTATGGAGTTTCTAAGGCTATGTTTGGTTATGTTTTCAAGCCCATTTTTGTCCGAATTTTTAGCCAAGTTATGTTTGGATCACACAATTTTTCACCAAAAAAGTTGTTAATTTTTGGTCAAAAAAATAAATAATGATTGTGCTCCCTGTTTCTCTGACACACTCTCTCTCCTCTTTTTCTCTTACTCTCTCACTCTATCTGATACATTCTCTCTCCTCTCTTTCTCTCACTCTCTCACTTTCTCTTTCCTCACACACTATATATATATATATATATTTTTTTAAACATAAATATAAAATGTCGTCTTCACTGTGCATGAATAAAAAAAAAAAAATTGAAGATGACATTTTTTTAACATAAATATAAATTGTCGTCTTCACTGTACATGAAATGTCGTCTTCAATTTTCTTTTTTTTTTAATTTTCGTAAATTAAATATAATTTTGTAATTAAATATAATTTTTTCTATATATATTATTTTTTATATATATAATTAGAAGACGACATATAAAATGTCTTCTTCATAATTAAAAAATAAATAAAAATGAACAGTGAAGACGACATGTGCCATGTCGTCTTCACTGTTCATAAATAAAAAAAAGAAAATTGAACGTCTTCAATTTTTTTTTCTTTTTTTATAATTTTCGTAAATTAAATATAATTTGGTAATTAAATATAATTTTTTCTATATATATATATACATATATTTTTTATATAATTAGAAAAGGACATCATAAATAAAAAAATAAAAATGAAAAAATTGAAGACGACATTTGAAATGTTGTCTTCAATTTTTTTTTTAATTTTCGTAAATTAAATATAATTTTGTAATTAAATATATATATATATATATATATATAAACTTTTCTTTTAAGTATATATATCAACTACTATTATTTATATATATATATACACTACTATTACTTACATATATACATATATATTTATCTCTATAATAATTATTATAATCTCAATATTATATATACTACTATTACCTACATATATACATATATATTTGCACATATATACATATATATTTATCTATATAATAATTATTACAATCTGAATATTATATTATAACTTTTAATTATTGACAGACAAAAACTTACACGATTTGACAGCTACAGTAATTTATGTTCCCTCTGAAAACAAAACCAAACACTATCTTACCAAAAAATCACTCAAAAAACAACTCCCAAAACATAACCAAACATAATCTCATCAAAATTGCACGTGTCCCCATAAAATTCTCACCAAAATACCATCCCAAAACATAACCAAACATTGCCTAAGCTTTTCGTGAGAAAATATTTCAACAAAAATTTTGACCCTCTTGTGTATGTACGTGTATTTGGGGTTTGTTGAAGGTTACTATTTATAAGGTTTTTTGGGATTTGTCTGTTGGACACATGTGAATGCGTGTACCTCACGCATCGTATTAAATAGTCCCATTCTGACATTCCTGAAATTTTGCTAGTTCCGATTGGACAGGAGCATGTTTGAACTGAGAAATTCTGACAGTCTAAGCAAGTAGGTAGCTTGCTCCGTATACAATCCGTCCGTATCACATTTAATGCGTTTGAATTTATTTTCCGTCGGAAATAAATGCCCGTTTAATGATTGCATTTAAGTCTTTAGCGACTTCGAAATTTATTTCAGGTGAAATTGATCTTCTTGGTCGCCTGAGTGCTTTGAGCACTTGATTCATACATCCTGAAACAGTCTATTGCAATTGGCAGTCACTTAAGATACACTCTTCATCTTTTCTTGACTTCAGACACTGATCTTCAACTTCATCTCTAATAAACTCACCTAGAATTCTACTAGCGACTTGGTATCCAATATTTAGTCTAAAATCTACAAAGATATAAAATTACAAGCCTAACAAGATTACAAACTTTCAAACGCTTTTACAATTGTTCTATGAACACATAACCTTTCATTCTTTTGAGTTCTAACATAAATCCTATCTTCTCATCATCAAAATATCTAACATAAAAGTCCTGACAAGCCCTACCGTTATTCCATGTAGATTTCCTCATCAATGTTTCCATTGAGGAAAGCCATTTTCACATCCATCTGCCAAATTTCATAATCGAGATAGGCAGATATGGCCAACAGAATCCTAATGGACTTGGTCATCGCGACAGGCGAAAAAGAGTCCTCATAGTCAATTCCTTGCCTTTGAGTATGAACTTTCACCACTAGTGAGCCTTAAAAGTGGTAACCCCTCCATCTACTCCTAACTTGCGTTTGTATATTCACTTACGATATAGTTCCCTATCCACAATTCTGCTATTTACTGGAATCATTTTACTGGAATGCTATAGGTGAAAATCCCCCAGATAGAAAGTTTTTAATGCTTATGTAGAACTACAAAGTAAGAAACATTTTAATTGGATTAAATTAATATTGGGGGATCATTTATCAATCATTCATTGAATGATAAATAACTACAAGTGACGGAGATACACGATTTAAATAACGGAAAATCCAATATTAAAAATAGTATCGAGAATAATTGGAAAAGTGGAAACAAGACTAGATATAATTTGATCATTATGAACAAATCCAAAATCTTTGTAGACAGAACCAATCATTAGTTCCCAACCATGGGGTGAATGAAATCCGATACATAAATCGGTTAATAAAAGAATCAAAAAAGCTTTTACTGTATCACTTAAGTTATATAGGAATTCCTGAGCCGAAGAGCTAAGAATAAGAAGTTCTTCATTACCTAAAATAGAATAACAGCTTAGAATACCAAAACAATGGCCTTAATGCTAGGTGGTGGGTCTACCAAGGTCCCGAATCCTTGTCGGACATTGCCTCATCATAAGACGTTGGATCTGCATCCAATAGGAGGCTCTTTTTCTTGCTTTTCAGCAAAAGGCCATGGTACCTCTCAAGCTATCTCGGGATCCTTTCGGATCTCCTTGGAGATGGAATTTGTGTACTTACAGTTTCTAGTTCATCTTGCTCTTCATTCCCTGCTATTAATTTTTGTGTCTCTTGAGTTTCCTCAAGTTCTATCACTCTATCTACCACTGAAGAGTTGCTTCTCTAGCAACACAACATTCCTTGAAATAATTACCTTTTGTTCTAAGGTGTGATAGAAGTAGTACCCATAGGACTCCTTTGGGTAACCCACAAACCTACATAAGCTAGATCTCGAATCTAACTTATCTCCCACTAGCTGCTTGACATGATCAGCACATCCCCATACTCTCAGGTACTTGTGTGAGGGTGGTTTACTATGCCACATCTTATACAGCCCTTCAGGAACACTTTTTTTATGGTAATTTATTCAATAGATAAGTCGCCGAACCTTGTCCAGTAATGTGTGGTTTCTTCGCTCAGATACACCATTTAATTGTCGTATTCCAGGCGGCATCCACTGAGAGAGAATTCCATTCCTTTTCAAATAATCCAAGAACTCACTGGACAAGTATTCTCCTTGTTAAGAAAGTTCACGTTAGATGTTTTGATGATGACAAGATAGGATTTTATGTTAGACCCCAAAAGAATGTAAGTTTATATTTTCATAAAACAATTGTATAAGCGTTTGGAAATTTGTAGTTTTGTTAGGCTTGTAATTTTTATCTTTGTAGATTTTAGACTAAGTATTTGATACCGAATCACCAATAGAATTCTAGATGAGTCTATTAAAGATGAAGTCGAAGATCAGCGTCTGAAATCAAGTGAAGATGAAGATTTGTTCTTAGCGTCTGTCAAACACTAAAGGACTGTTTCAGGGTTGTTGAATCAAGCGCTCAAATAACTCAAGCGATCAAGGATCGGATTCACCTGAAATAAATTCTCAAGTCATGGAGGACTTAAATGCAAACATCAACGGGCATTTATTCCCAATGGAAAATAAATTCAAATGTATTAAATGCTTGATAAGTGCATTAAATGTGATAAGCTATTATGACTTGTGGACAAGCCACCTTTTGACTAGACTCTCAGATTTCAGAGTTTAAAACCTGCTCTTGTCCAATCGAAACCAGTAGAATTTTAGGAATGTCAGAAAGGGACTGTTTAACGTGTTGCGTGAGGCTCACGTGCTCACATGTGTCTAAGGGACAAATCCCAAAATACATGTACATGAATAAGAAAAAGGTCAACACTTTGCTGAAATTACTTGAGAGAAAAAGCTAAAAAACTCCATGGCTAAACCCTTCAAGCTTTTTCATATACATTCCAAAGACAGTCATAGATATCTCAAACCTATTCCTAGAAGAACCTTAAATTTTTATTGAGATATCCTAAGTTGTTTGAACTTTCCAACATCAAACAAACCCGCGACAAAACCCTCAACATCTTTTATCTGAGTGAGAGAGTTTGTTGATTCTACAAGCAGCATTTCTGTGTGAGAGAAGCTTGTTGAAGAAGGTTTCCATTGGAGCTGAAGTCTATGTGATCAAGGAGCTCAAGATTGTCTTCCCTTTCATCTATTTTGTGGAAGTCTTTGTGTGACTCTTCGATAATCAATCGAAGTGAATTCCTCCAAGTGCAAAGGAGAAGAAGGACGTATCTAGGATTACATCACCCAGTGAACCTTACAATATCTTGTCTTATTTACCATTTTATTACTTTACTTTACATTCACATATTATATCTTGAAAAAGCATTTAAAACAGTTAAGTGACTAATTGAAGTTCAAGAGAACGCTAAGCTATAAAATCATTTCCGCTATGCTAACCTTGATTTAGCAATTGAAACATTACCCTACTTTGGTAATCGTTCAAATCACTAAGTCTAAGTTATCTATTCTTAAGCGCCTGACCTAGTGCTAAGCTTTCCAAGCATTCAAATTCTTCAAAGTAATACGAATATTTTTGAAGTAAAAAAAGACTTCAGGGTTTATTCAACCGCCCTTCTAGACCCTTTCGTATGCCACTTGGGACCATCAAGTGGTATCAGAGCGGTTGAAGTAGAAACCTAAGCATTTCCAAGCGTAACTGCTTGTTTAGATCCATTTTTTTCTAAACTAAGTCATTTTATTTCTTTTAATCTCATATCATGGCTTTTAACAACATGCCTAAGCTGGTTGAGTCAAATTATGACTCATGGAAACTTAGAGCATTTACATATTTATGTTCTTGTGATAGTGAGATGTGTGATGTAATTACAGATGGCCCCATTCAGATCATGAAAGTTATAACTCCAGCCCCTGGAGATACTGAGGCTACTCCAGATGGTTATGACGAGAAGCCTAAGTTAGAATGGACGCTAGAAGATCGAAAAAGAGCAAATCTAGCTAATGTTGGACGAAGTTCTCTCTACTCAGCATTAGGAGACAATGATGCATTGTTCAACAAGATCAAGCAATGTAAGACTTCATAAGACATATGGGCTAGGTTGGCTATCGTGAGTGAAGGTTCAACACAGATGAAGGAGAACAAACTCTCTATAGCCATGCAAAGATTTGAGCATTTCAAAATGCAGCCCAACGAGACGCTAGAACAATTGGACGCAAGGTTCACTTTGCTCATCATAGAGTTAACGTCACTAAAGAAGGAGTTGACCAACAAGGAAATGGTCAACAAGATATTCAGAAGTCGTCCAAGCAAGTATTTGATAAGACTGTTGCCATGAGAGAATCACAGACTTTGGAGACTCTAACTCCAGACATGTGTTGTAAGAGCGAAAGACATTTGGGTTTGAATTTGGTGAAGTCAGTGACACACCGTTTTTAGCGAGTGAATTAGGAGCTTTAATCGCTACTACCAAAAGTAAGGGTAAAGCGATTAGTGAGGTAAAATCAAATGAATCCAATGAGGAAAAAGAGATGGCTTTATTAATCAAGAAATTCAAGAAATTCCTAAGATATGAAAAGAGAAACCCTATTGGACAAACTACATTTCAAACCCCACCCCCTGCACCAGCTCCTCCGTACCAAGCGCCAGTGTATTTTGCACCTCAACCAGTAGCGCCAGTTCCATACCAAGCCCCTCTGTCTCCTACTCATAATCTCTCAGCGCTAGTAGTTTCCAAAAGGTTATCAACTGAACAAAAATTGAAAACTAACCTTTGTTGTAACAGCAGAAAACCAGGGCACTACCAGATAAATTGCCTTTATCCAAATGTGTGTAAGCCTACAAGGAAAGACTATGCGGATAGAAATCAATTCAGGAGCAACCTTTGCCAACAAGAATCTGAACCATTCTCCGCAATTGAAGAGGACTTGGAATCATCAGATGAAAGCAATGATGACGAGCAAACAAGTGGCTCTGCGTTAATTTGTCTCAAGGCGAGAGATGAAGAAGCATCTGTTGACTCGCTATCTAATGTAAACACTGAAATATCTCATCCTCTTTCTTATGATCAATTACTTGATAAAGTAAATGAGTATTATAAAGATTGTCAAGATGCCTCCAAATTATATCAAAATCACTTTGATATCATTTCAACACTCACAAATGATAAAATAATGCTAAAGGCAGAGTTGTAAGTTCAGCAACAATGCATTGAAAAGAATCAATCGCTTGAGAGTGAAGTTACCCAACTAAAAAGTGATATTGATATAATAATCAAGAGAGAAGCTAAATTGATCGCTAAACTAGCCAAATCAGAGCAGCTTGTCTCATTATTATCCAAAGCGTCACGAAAGCTAGATAATGTGACTGAGGTAACCAGAATTTCTGGTGAAAAGACCGGTTTAGATTGTCATTAATTTGGTCAAAAATAAAAAAATCTAAGGTTACGGCAACCAACAAAGGAAAAGGTGAATTCGTTGTTGAGAAGAGTTCAAACAGTCAAATGATGAATGAATCCAAGGACAATGGTAAGAGGCCAAATGAGAAGGTCAATACCAACTCAGGCAACAAGGAGAATATGAAAGTGAATGATTCACAAAAGAAGGTGCATCCAAATGCTCAAAGGGCTAAGGATAAACCATATACAAGTGAATCAAAGGCTAAGCGTAAATCGCCAAAAGTGACTCCTCAGCCAGTGTCGACGAAAGACCATCTTCAATATCCTCAAAGATCTAGACCATATTATCTATACTATGATGATTATGATTATGATTATGACTATGATTATTATTATAATCGAGGAATTTACTATACACCTAAAAAGCACACACAACACAAACTGAAATTGGGTTCCGGAAGTTTTAATTCAAACTAAAGCCACTAACATTGAAGGACCCAAGACCAAATTGGTACATAAGAAGAACTAGAATTGCCCTTTAAATGTAGGTATCTAGAGCAACAGTGATACTTCAGCTTGGTACATTGATAGTGGGTCATCAAGGCACATGGCTGGCTCAAAGGATCTCTTGGTCAACATTCGTGTAACCAATGGTCGACAAGTTGTTTTCAGTGACAACTTCAAAGGTAAAACAAAAGGTATAGCTATCATGCATAGGGGGAACATCATGATAAGTGATCGAAATTATGTTGAGGGTCTTAAGCATAATTTATTAAGCATTAGTCAATTTTGTGATAAAGGCTTTGAAGTCAAGTTCTCAAGCGATTGTTGCTATGTTAACGACGCTAAGACTAACTCTACTAAATTAAGAGGAACAAGAACAAACAAAGTGTATTTAGTAGATTGGCATTCTACAATTGATAACAACCCCACATGCTTTCTGGCTAAGAGTCAAAATGAACTGGGTTGGTTATGGAATAGAAAAATGAATCACCTCAACTTCAAGCCAATCTCTCAGTAAATATTGCTAAATTTAGTAGAGGGATTACCTAAGGGTTACTTTCAAAAAATTCACTTATGTGATGCATGCCAAATGGGTAAATAAGTCAAATCATCTTTTAAGAAGAAACCACATCTATCTACTTCAATAGTCCTATTGCATTTAGATTTGTTTGGTCCTACTCAAATCATGAGTGTTAGTGGTAAAAAGTACTCACTAGTAATAGTTGATGATTTCTCTTGCTATACATGGGTAGAATTGTTGAGAAAATTTGCATAAAATCAGAAAACGCAGCGGAAGAGTAAAAGTTAAAATCCCAGTGGCTCATCTCTATTTCTTGTATTTAAATTGGGTTTCGAATTCAATTACCGTTCTCGCGTATATTGAATTCTGAACCAGCTTTTGCAATCCTTTCTTGAACAGCAAATCTGTCGTTGTCTCTAAATTTCCACGCCAGAGTCAAAAACGAAAATCTTCTTCTTTCTTCTTGATGAAGACGGCTAGAGAGAGAAAGAAGAGGTGGAGGATTTTACTTGACACATGGCTCGTCTTCATTCCTGATGAAGTCAAATCCTTTGACAGCCTCATCAAAATGTAGATTCCAGCTACGGGATGCTTGATTGAGTCCATAGTGGATCTCTCAAGCTTACACACCTTGTGAGTATGCTCATCAGATACAAAACCTTTAGGCTATTCCATATAGATGTCCTCTTCTAGGAATCCATTTAGAAAAATAGTTTTGACATCCATTTGCCATATTTCATAGTCTAGGTGTGCGGCTATTGCAAGTAGAATGCTTAATGATTTGATCATAGCCACTGGCGAAAAGGTTTCTTGGTAGTCAATTCCTTCCTTTTGACTATACCCTTTCGCCACTAGCCTGGCTTTGTAAGTGTCAACCTTGCCATTAACACCAATCTTTCTCTTGTAGATCCATTTACACCCGATTGGTTTTACCCCTTCAGGTTGATCCACAAGTTTCCAGACTTGGTTTGCATGCATCGAATCTATCTTAGTTTGGATAGCTTCATGCCATCCAGTAGCATCCACATCCACCATTGCTTGATCAAAAGTGGAGGGATCATCTCCATGATCCTTCTCTAATATATAATGAAGATCCAACTCCCATTGTACTAGATATCTGTACCTCTCAGGCAGTTGAGGTACTCTACTTGATCTTTGCGCTTGTGGTTGTGTTACAGAAGGTTCGGTTCTCACAATGTATCCCCTGGATTCTCATTTTGTTCTTCTAGAACAATCTTTCTACGCGCTCCTCCTTCTTGAATGAACTCATCTTCAAGAAAGTGGGTTTGTAAAGCTACAATGATTCTTTGATCATCGTGCAGGTAAAAGAGGAATCCCATTGAATCCTCAGGATATCCAATGAAACGTCCCTTCAAGGATCTAGCCTCCAACTTGTCCACTTTGGTCTTTTTGACATAAGCCGGACATCCCCCAATCTTTATGTAATTAAGACTTGGTTTCCTATTCCTCCATATCTCATAGGGAGTCATAGGAACGGACTTGGACTTACATCTATTTAAAATGTGTACAGCTGTAAGCAGCGCATGACCTCACAGTGAAATGGGTAAGTCATTGTAGCTGCTCATGGAGCGAACCATGTCCGACAAGGTTCGATTCATTCGCTCTGCTACTCCATTTAACTGTGGTGTCATTGGAGGTGTGAGCTATAATACTATACCATTCTCTCTAAGGTATACATCAAACTTGTCCCTCATATATTCTCCTCCTCAATCCGATCAAAAGGTTTTTATATGTTGACCAGTTTGATTTTCCACTAAAGCCCTGAATTCCTTGAAGTTTTCAATGGATTCAGACTTATGCCTCATCTTGTACACTAGACCATATCTTGAATGGTCATCAGTGAAGGTGATGAAGTAAAGGAAACCTCCTCGTGCCATTTCTCCAAATGGACCACAAACATCAGTGTGCACTAAGCCTAAGATTTGTGAGGCTCTTTCAAAAGTCCGTATGACGAGGATCTAGCCATCTTGCCTTTGAGACAAGATTCACAAGTAGGATTGGGATCCAATCCCAATGGACCAATTAGTCCATCTTTCTCCATTTTGCGAATTTTATGTTCGCCGGCAAGGCCTAGTCTAAGATGCCAAATCAATCTTTGGTTTATTCCAAGCCTACTATATTTCCTTTGTATAATATTCACAGAACACTCATTCTGGACATTAAGGTAATACAATCCATTTATTAAAGAAGCAAAGCCTACTAATTTATTACCATAATAAATATTGCATCGTTCATCAATAAAATAGAAAGTATAACCAAGTTTAACTAAAACGGGAATAGAAACAATGTTTTTAAGCCTTTTGGGCAGAACTAAAACATTTTCCAGAAATAGCATATGTCCAGAATTCAAAAGCAATGAGGTAGATCCAATTCCCGTAGCTGAGACGCTATGCCCGCTGCCTACTTTTATCTTCACCTCATCACTTTCCAGCTTCCTTCCTCGCACCAAATCCTGATTCTTACAACAAATGTCAGCACTAGCTCCAGAATCAAGAATCCAAGATGTAGAGAAGATGGTTATAGAACAATAAGTTTCCTGAACATAAAGTTCCATACCTTGTGCACCCCAGCCCCATGTTTGGACAGTTCCTTCTCCAGTGGCCCAGCTCACCGCAGTGTAGTCATCTGTCTATCTTTTGTGGCCCTTTACACTTGTGATTCACAGGAGCTTTCCCTTTTCCTTTATCGACACCACCTTGAGCTCCAAGCTCGCCACTCTATTTCTTGGTTTTCTTCTTCTTATTCTTCGCCCGTCTAGCCCTAGAAGAGATAACCAATGCAGTTTCCTTTCCCTTGGGCTTCAATTGAAATTGTGCAGTGTTTAATTTATTCATTAGCCCAGCTAAGTTGCATTCAATCTCATTGCAATTGAAGTTCATGACAAATTGGGAAAAAGAATCAGGAAGAGACTGCAAAATGAGATCAGTTTGAAGATGTGGGTTCATAGTAAAATCGAGAGCCTCCAATCTCTCGAACCTCGAGATCATTTTGAGGACATGATCCCTAACTTTCTCACCTTCTCTCAATTTGGCCCCGAAGAGCTCTTTAGATATCTCACATCTAGCAGTACGACTATGCTCACCATAGAGCTCGACCAAGTGTGTCAAGATAGCCTTCGATGTGGTCATCTTCTCGTGGGGACCTCTGAAGCTTGTTTGTCATTGAGCCAAGAATGAACCCACACACTCGGACATCGTCCTATACCTATTTTTCATGAGCTTGGACTTCTTCCTCATTGGCACGTGTTCTGGTAGGAGGAGCAGGGATGCCTGTGTCCAACACGTATCCCAAGAACTGCATGTTGACAACTATTCTCAAGTTCCTTAGCCAATCCACGAGTAAAACGGAAAGTGGGTTGATAGTCATTTTTGTTTTGAGAGAGATAAATCAAAAATAGCTGCAGAAAATAAACCAAACTTTATTAGACTTGTGTAACTAAACTAAAACAAAGTTCAAAATCAAGGACTTCGACTTATAACTTGGCTTCCACAATATTTTTCGAGATTCACACTCCCACTTTGAAAAACAGAAGTGATCGTTGCAATGTACTTCGTGGTGGGGATTGATTTCTTTAATTAATCTAATGGATGGCAACCCTTTAACGAAATTTGGTCCATTATTTAATGAAAATGATGTCCAACATCAATCTATCCAGTAGATGGTTCAATCTTCTTTTTCACATAATCCACCAAAACCGCTACCCTTTAACGATTTATAGGCTTTGTGGATTATCTAAGTTTACTACCACTAACTCCTCATAATCTAACATTTGAATTTCACCTTGCAACTCTTTAATGATATTTGGAGTGAAATATGTCTCGATTAAGGCATCTAATGCACTTACTAAAATTCTAGAATTAAATCTTGATATACGACCTCCACTTACTGGGAAGATGCCATATATGATAAGAGGCATTTTTACGTGTTTTTAAGCCCCTTTGCGTTTATGTCTTAGGTTCATTTATCGCTTGATTCTTGCCACATGTGCGTTTAATTCGTGCATTAAGTGATTTCAGGTCTTAAATGGATACAATCAAAGAACGGAATGAAAAATGACGTATAAAACAAGTTTAGGCCAAATTGCTACGCACCCCTATGCTCAAGCGCCTAAAAACCCACGGCCAGGCGCCGGACAAGATGGAAATAACGTCAACATTCTGCTTACCACGCCTAGGCGCCATCTTGCCCACGCCCGGGCGCCGTATCTACACCACTTTCCATGTTCGAGCGCTATTTCCGTATGTTTAGAGGCCGAATTGGATGAAGTTTCCTTCTACAATGTTGTAGAACTATGTGTTAGCTTGAAATGAGGACTTGAATCATCCAAATCGGAGTTTCGTGGAGAAAGTTATGAATGAAATACGATTGCTGCGCAGGATACATTGCATTTAATTTCAGCATTCTGAATCCCGCGCCCAAGCGCCGTAATGCCACGCCTAGGCGTGTCCACACCCGAATTGAGATTCTTTTCATCCAAAAGATCATCATTTGATAGGGGAATGGAACATTAAAAGCCAAGAGGTCATCACATGTATGAGAGGGATGTCATAAGTATGTTTCTTAATAGATCTACTTTAGGGAATTTTATACTACTCACTTTAAGAGTAGTGGAGGACACACTAGTGGGAGACACACACTAGGAGCTGATTTGTTGTGGTCTTCTTAAGGCATTTTTGAGCACAATGGACGGGACATCTTGGAGGAGGGGAGAGAGAGAGGCATTTTTGGCCATCACTTTTCACTCATCATCATTCATCACCATTCTTGATCACTTTTGGAGGGGAACAAAGAGAGAGGAGTTAAGGATTGAAGTTCAAGAGCAAGGATCCATCATCAATCAATTGAGGGAGTTTTAATTATTTGCATTTACATGTTTATTTCCATGAGTATGTATATGTTTGTATTAGATTTTCTTAAGGCTTTGATGAGAGGCTAATATTGTAGAACTAAGGCCATGTGAAAGCCAATTTATGAATCAATATATGTGAAGTGAATTTTCGTATTAATTCTCATATTGCTTTGTGTGTTGATTTTGAGCTTTTATTACAATCTTGTGCTTGATCACCATATGCTTGCTATCTTGCCTAATCTAGTCATTCGAGAGAAGATAGGTTAGGGTTCAAATGAATCAACATATCATCCGAAACTAATGTGAAATTGCTCCTAGAAATAGGTAAAGATTTCCGGGTGCGGTTAGCCGGATTTATCCGGGGAAACTCTAGAACGTTAATGCGTGGTTATTGATTAGATTCTCGGATAGACATATTTACAGAACCATCAATTAATCATAGGATTATTATGTGCCGAGACATCGGGTAATAATTATCTGAGGAATTTCCACCAAAGCAATAGGAGTCTAATAATTCGAAGAGTAGCTCATCTATATTGACGAGTAGATTCGGTTGTAGCATGTGCCTTAGTCATTTTATCATACGTGAGATTTAATCTATAGTTCGTTTCTTTTTGGTTCGTCACTAGCTTACTCGTTTTATTGCAATCTACTTTTGTCCATTTTCATTAATCATAAACTAAAATTCAAGTTTCCGTGGTTCGACAACCGGGACTTTTTGTCCACTTATTACTACATACGTCTAGTGCACTTGCTATTATAGCACGTTAGCTTTTAGCGTGTCAAGTTTTTGGCGCCGTTGCCGGGGACTTGTTTATTTTAGTTTTTTTTTATTTTCGTTTACATTTTTTATAATTCTTAGTTTTCGTTTATTTCTTGATTTTCTTTTATTTTCGTGATTAGTCTAATTTTGTTCTTGTATTTAATTGTTAGGTTCCTGAGGTGCATGACCCGCTCCTCAAACAAGCCTCTATACGAGTTGGAGCCCGAAATTGAACGAGTTCTTAGGACTAGTAGGCGAGCAAGAGAAATGGCCAATGATCTCAACCAAAACCCAAATGGAAATTTCCCGGACATGAACTCACCGGAAACTAGGGAGTGGTTACAAGGTGTTCTACAAGCCATGCAAGCGGTACCTCCTCCACAACTCCCGTCGGTTCGGGGTAGCTTACCACCTAGGGTCCATACCATTCCGGGGCCCGTAGTCGTGCCTAATTTCTTCACACCAAACTACCACATTCCGGCTCACATTTTTAATATGGTGCAAGGAGATCCTTTCTATGGAGAACCGCACGAATCACCACACACTCATTTGGAAACCATAGATGAGGCTCTTGTGACCATTCAATATCACCCACGAGACCTTGATGCGATTCGTCTAAGAGTCTTCCATTTCTCATTGAAGGATAGGGCGACAACATGGTACAAATCCTTACCTCCACAATCTATTACAACATGGAGTGAGTTGGTCGATGCCTTTTTAAATAAATTCTTTCCACCCTCAAAAATCAATGAGCTACGGAGTAATATAAAAAGGTTTAGGCAAAGGAGCAATGAATCTTTAGCCGAGGCTTGGGCTAGATATAAGGGCATGCTCCGTAAATGTCCCGATCATAATTTTGGGTTGAATGAACAAGTACTCCATTTCTATGATGGGGTTAGGTCACGTATTCGGCATAGACTCAACGCGGGTGCGGGAGGTGATCTCCTTGGGTTAGACTGTCAAAGTGTATGGGACAAAGTCGAACAGTTGGCCCGAGAAGACAAGCTTTACCCCGACGATGAAGAGGCCTCATCCTCTAAAAAGGTTGCTTGTATTGAGGAAGTAGTAGTCTTGGAACCGGAGGTTGGCAATGTTAATTATGTGGGGAATCAAAATAAACCTCGGGTGAACTTTCATATACCCGAGAATTTTCCAAAAAGGCCCAATCCCGCACAGAACGCACAACCGGGGATCTATCAACCGGGGATCTATCAAGCTCCACGACCACCCTTCAATAACCCACCCCCGAGGTAAGGCAATTTCAATGGACAAGGTCAAGGTCAAGTGCAAATGCGACCTCCCACAATCGATGAGAAACTAGATGCTCACATGAAAAAGTCCGATACATCTTTCAACGAACTTCGGGGTATGATAAAGGATATGTGTATGGAGATGAAGGATTTGCGAACACAAGTAGGGCAACTTTCTAATGTGGTTAACGGTAGAGCCCCGGGGACTCTCCCAAGCGACACGGAAAAGAACCCGAAGGCCCAATGCAATGCCATAGCCTTGAGAAGTGGCAAACAATTGGAGAATGACATTGCCAGTACATCCGCGCCCGAGCGCCCCGACCTTCACGCCCAGGCGCCTACAGATACGCGCCTAGGCGCCAATATACGCGCCCAGGCGCCACCCACAAACCTGCCAGATGCATATGTTCTGCATCCCGCGCCCGAGCGCCCAGAAATGCATGCCCAGGCGCCAACAGATCCGCGCCTAGGCGCCGATATACGCGCCCAGGCGCCGCCTACTGTTTCAGTGGGTTTTCATCCGTCTAATCCAACGCTTTCTCCCCCTATCGAAGTTCGTCTCCCCTTCCCAAATGCTCACAAAAAGAAGAAAAAGGAGATGGATCCGAGCTTTTTTCGAATTTTGGCAATCCTTCGGGAAGTGAGAATTAATATTCCGTTTATTGACGCCATTCTCTAAATGCCGAATTATGTGAAGTTCTTCAAGGACATACTCTCCAACAAGCAGAAGTGGGAAGAGAATGAGACGGTGTGCCTCACGGAAGAATGCTCCGCCGTATTACTCAATAAATTGCCAACTAAGCTCCAAAATCCCGGGAGTCTCACAATCCCATGCACGATTGGATCCCTATCATTCAAGAAGGTGTTATGTGACTCGGGGGCCAGCATCAATCTTCTTCCATACTCACTGTTTAAAAAGCTAGGCCTTGGAAATCCCAAGCCGACCTCAATGAGCCTTCAACTAGCCGACCGATCGATCAAGAGGCCCAAGGGGATAATCGAAGACGTTATTGTCCAAGTCGACAAGTTTTATTTTCCCGTTGATTTCGTAGTACTCGACATGGAAGAAGATGTGGAGGTACCATTAATCCTAGGGAGACCATTCCTAGCCACGGGTAAGGCGGTAATTGACATTGCTAATGGTAAGCTTACCTTGAATGTGGGCGATGACAAAGTTACCTTTGATGTTTACAAAGTCCTTAAACATCCTATTGATCATGACTCGTGTTATCGAATTGATACATTTGACCATTTGATTGTTGAGTATTTACAGGACAATACAATTGAAAATTCTCTCGAACAGAATCTTATGAAATCCATGCAAGTGGACTCGGAGAAAGATGATCTAGTGGAAAAGGTTCTAAGCTTGGAGTACAAATCTTCCTCTCATTCGGGAGGATTCATCAAAGTTGATAGATCATTGTCAGGATCACCTCGCCCATCTATTGAAGAACCCCCCTCTCTCGAACTCAAACCCCTCCCCTCCCACCTTAAATATGTGTACTTGAACGACGACGAAACACTCCCATTGATCATTTCCTCATCTCTTTCAGGATCACAAGAAGAGCAATTAATGACGGTGTTGAGATCTCACAAACGGGCTTTTGGGTGGAAACTTGCGGACATCAAAGGCATTAGTCCAGCGATATGTATGCACAAAATACTTATGGAGGACTCCACCAAGTCTACACGCCAACCCCAAAGGAGATCAAACCCACAAATCCAAGAGGTAGTAAAGAAGGAAGTGATTAAACTGCTCGACTCAGGTATAATCTATCCTATTTCTGATAGTGCGTGGGTGAGCCCTACCCAAGTGGTGCCTAAGAAACGGGGGATAACGGTAATTGAGAATGCGAATAATGAGCTTATCCCAACTCGTATAATTAGTGGGTGGCGTGTATGTATAGATTACCGTAAGTTGAATGATGCCACACGTAAGGATCATTTCCCCCTCCCCTTTATTGACCAAATGCTTGAACGATTAGCCGGGCATGATTTCTATTGTTTTCTAGATGGTTACTCCGGCTATAATCAAATTGCCAGAGATCCTGAGGACCAAGAGAAAACCACTTTCACTTGTCCTTATGGCACATTTGCTTATAGAAGGATGCCATTTGGCTTGTGTAATGCCCCGGCCACTTTTCAAAGATGCATGATGGCTATTTTTCATGATATGGTTGAAGATTTCCTTGAAATTTTTATGGATGACTTTTCTGTTTTCGGAACAACTTTTGATATTTGTCTTGCTCATCTAAATGTTGTGCTTAAACGTTGTGAAGAAACCAACCTTATTTTGAATTGGGAAAAATGCCATTTAATGGTCCGGGAGGGGATTGTGCTTGGCCACAAGATCTCTCAAAAAGGGATCGAAGTGGACCAAGCCAAGATTGAGGTCATTGAAAAACTTCCCCCGCCCACATCGGTAAAAGCTGTTAGGAGTTTTCTCGGGCATGCTGGTTTCTATAGGCGATTCATCTTGAATTTCTCTAAAATTGCGAAACCGTTGTCTAATTTGCTTGTTAAAGATGCACCTTTTGATTTCAATTCTTCTTGTATGCAGTCTTTCTTGATTTGAAGGAACGCTTAGTTTCCGCCCCTATCATGTCATCCCCCGATTGGAGCTTACCATTCGAATTGATGTGTGATGCGAGTGACACCGCGGTTGGAGCGGTCCTTGGCCAAAGGAAGGAAAAGGTATTTCGAACCATTTACTATGCTAGTAAAACTCTTAACGATGCACAATTGAATTATGCCACCACGGAAAAAGAATTACTCGCCATAGTCTTTGCATTCGATAAATTCCACTCTTACCTCGTGCTAAACAAAGTGATAGTTTACACCGATCATTCGGCTTTAAAATATTTGCTTGCCAAGAAAGATGCTAAACCAAGACTTCTTAGGTGGATTTTGTTACTCCAAGAATTTGATTTAGAGATAAAAGACAAGAAAGGCACCGAAAATGTAGTAGCCGACCACCTCTCACGATTAGAGCTAGTGAATGATCCGTTAGATGAGACACCAATTTGTGAGGAATTCCCAGATGAACACCTCCTTGCTATTTCTGAAAAAGTTTCACCTTGGTATGCTAACTTTGCCAGTTACATTGTTACGGGCCGTCTTCCCCCGGATATCACTTTTCATCAAAAGAAGAAATTTCTATCTGATGTAAAGCAATATCTTTGGGACGAACCCTTTTTATTCAAAGTTTGTGCAGATGGTTTAATTCGACGTTGCATACCCGAAACGGACGTGCATGCTATCCTATCTCATTGTCATGATATGGCGGTAGGTGGCCATTTTGGGCCTTCCAAAACGGTAGCTAAGATCCTCCAATCAGGTTTCTTCTGGCCTACTCTTGTTAAAGATGCACATCATTATGTCAAATCTTGTGATCGCTGTCAACGAATGGGGAACATCTCTAAACATCATGAAACGCCCTTAAATAGCATGTTAGAGTGTGAGTTGTTTGATGTATGGGGTGTGGATTTCATGGGCCCTTTCCCCAGTTCTTGTTCAAATAAATATATCCTTGTTGCGGTAGACTATGTCTCCAACTGGGTGGAAGCCGTGGCCTTGCCTACTAATGATGCTCGGGTTGTCACTCGTTTTCTGAAGAAGCATATTTTTACTCGATTTGGAACTCCCCGAGCCATCATTAGTGACGGGGGCACCCACTTCTGCAACAGGCAGTTTGAACTTTTATTGACCAAGTACGGGGTGAAGCATAAAATTTCGACCCCATACCACCCACAAACTAGTGGCCAAGTGGAGGTCTCGAATAGGGAGATTAAGCGTATTTTAGAAAAAACTGTCAACGCATCAAGAAAGGATTGGTCCCTTAAATTGGATGATGCTCTTTGGGCTTATCGGACCGCCTATAAAACCCCAATTGGCATGTCCCCGTATCGTCTTGTTTTTGGCAAAACATGTCACTTGCCCGTTGAACTCAAGCATCGTGCTTATTGGGCCATTAAGTTTCTAAATTTTGACTCTCAAAGTGTAGGTACACAACGTTTGCTACAACTCAACGAGCTCGAAGAATGGCGTCATCTTACCTATGAGAACGCAAAACTCTATAAGGAGCGGACCAAAATGTGGCATGACAAACATATTCTCCCCCGGGAATTCCACAAGGGAGAGCGGGTGTTGCTATACAACTCTCGACTCTGACTCTTCCCCGGGAAGCTTAAGTCTCGATGGTCGGGCCCATTTTTGATTTCCCAGGTCTATCCATCCGGCGCCGTCGAGCTTACAACAGATAAAGGACATACTTTCTTGGTCAACGCTCAACGTCTAAAACCTTACTTAGGGATGGATGGACCAAGAGACAAAGAGTCCTTCATCCTCGCGGACCCTTCGTGATTCTTCGCTTTCAGTCGAGCTAATGACTCTAAACTAGCGCTTCTTGG
This sequence comes from Buddleja alternifolia, assembly GCA_019426215.1. Taxonomy (NCBI): domain Eukaryota; kingdom Viridiplantae; phylum Streptophyta; class Magnoliopsida; order Lamiales; family Scrophulariaceae; genus Buddleja; species Buddleja alternifolia. The sequence continues at coordinate 12,002,310 of CM033395.1, forward strand.
GAGGCAACCCATGTTTTCTTTCCGTTTCCTTTTCTTTTTCCCTTATTATCACGTTTGTTGCTTTATTTTCTAGTCTTACATCTTTGTTAGATTGTGTTTTAAGTGTTTTGTCTCTTCCCTTTTGAAACAGGAAATGAAATTCTTTACAAAATATTTCTGAAAGGGGCGCCCAAGCGCCGAGACAACGGGCGCCTAGGCGCCCGGTTCTGAAAGGGGCGCCCAAGCGCCGAGACAACAGGCGCCTAGGCGCCCGGTTCTGAAAGGGGCGCCCAAGCACCGAAACAACGCCCGCCTAGGCGCGGGCATTATCAGAAAAAATCCAGGTACGCTGTGTCGCGCGCCTAGGCGCCCAAACACGCGCGCCTAGGCGCCCGTTTCTGATTTAAACATATTTGTGGGTCAAACGGTCAAAATTCTTCACAAACTCTTCACAACTCCTCCCCCAAGCGATTTCCGGCGACACTCTCACCTTTTCCGGCCATCTCCACCGTGTTTCACCGCCACTTTCCATCAACATCACTCGCTGCACAGTGGCCCCTCCTTCACATCCAACTCGGTGCGAAAATTTTGGGGAAAAAGGTGAGTTTTGGCTTTACCCTTCTTCCATTTCCGATTCATAGACGACGAGAAGGTGCCTTACATTATATTTTGAGGATTATTTGGGGCTTCGTCCGATTGCGGATTGAATTTTTTTTGTTATTGCATTTGAGGACTTCTTTTGAATTTGTGGATCGTAATCAAAAATTGGGGTTGTTGTTGTTGAATTGGATGATCTATTGTTATCAATTTGTGGGTTGAAATTGAATTTGTGGGTTGTTGTTGTTGAAATTGGATGCTATTTTGTTGATTAAATCTGTGGATTATTGCTTAAAGAATTGAGGAATCGGTTAAATCCGTGGATTGTTGCTAGATTGTGGGTTGCTCTCTGATTTTGGTGTGTTGTTGGGCGTTGACGATTGTTGTATTGGGTTGGTTGCATTTGGGTTGATTTGAGTAGTTGCGAAGTTGATCATTGTTGTTGCAAATGACGAGAACTACCAACAGACCGTCCAAGGGTAAGAAAAAAGTGGGTGAGTGTTCCTCTAATGAGCCCGAGACTCCCGATAATACCCGTTTTGAAAACTCCCAAGTCCAAATTATGTGTCAGAGTTTGAGCACCCCCCGCACCCTTATTAAGGAGCACTATTTAACCACCCGGGGACAGCCCTCTGTGCACGAATTGATACAGTTTCATCGCTTACAGTTTTTCTGTCAAAAGCCCGAGGCCATTCGTCTTCCTTGGGTCCTGGAATTCTTCAGCTCCGGGGTTTATGATGAGATTGAGACACGAGGATGGCTGGGGACTACCCTTTTGGTCCGGGGCAAACATGTCAATTATGAGTTGAGACAGATTAGGGAGAGCATAGGCACCCCGACCCCTCAGACATGCGAGTTCACCACTCTTTACAATGCAGGCCGCCTCCGAGTTAGCCTGTCGGATATTTTGCGGGTTATTGGCCGAGAGGGGTGGGAATGGGTGCCCGGAGAAGCTCATGTCCCCCGTAGGGCTCTATTACCCGAGGCTGCTTTCTGGCTCGACTTCATCCGATTCAATTTAATACCGAGTACCAATCGATCAGAGGCAAACAAGGAACGGGCCACCCTCATCTACGCTATTATGTCCAAGAAAGCTGTGGACTTTGCCCGGGTAATCCACAAGTCTTTGACGGACCACTTTAGGAAGTTGAAGAATGAGTTAGGGCCGTTGATTAACAAAGAATTGGCTAAGCAAAAGGGAGAAGGTCCCACTCGGAAGATTCCCATCATTCTCCCGTCACTGATCACAGCTTTATGCAAGGCGGCTAAGGTTCCCACATTTCCTATGGAGCGTACTGAGCTTCCTGGTTCTTATCTCACCGTGGTAGATGACGACTCCCAGGCTCCTCCATCACCAGCTACTTCCAAGAGGCCTCGCCCGCCTTCATCCCGGTCTACTAGCTCCCCACAGTTTCCACCTATGGATGCCGCCGCCATTAGACAATTAAAGGATGAATTGAGGGATGAGTTGCGAGATGAGATGAGGGTGGTAATGTCCGACACTTGTGCTTATTTCCGTCAGCTTCTTGTAGAGCATGATGCGTTTGTCGGTTGGGGGCCGTTTGATTATTCTACTCCTCCACCTTACCCGCACCCCCCGCCTCAGCAGCCCGCAGATATGCACGAGTCAGGTGCTCTCGTTCCTGAAGGAGGTGATGATGAGGCTCATAATGATGAGGGTAGCCCGTTGATTGATTTGGATGATCTCGGCGGAGAGGATGAGGATTACATTGACCGTTTTGGCACCACCGATTAGGCTTATCTTGTTTTATTTCCATGCATTTTTTTTTTTGTTTTTGGATATCTTTTGTTGGGTTGTTGGATATTTTATGTTTTATGTTTGGATGCTTGATGTTTTCTTTCCATGCATGTTTCTCATTTTTGTTTGTCTCGTTTTGTTTTATTCTATTCTATCCAATGTTTGATGCTCTGTATGGCTAGCATTTGTTTACCTATGTAGTGATCGACACAGTGATTGCCATCCTTGGACTTGTTTGCCTTCAGTGGACTCGGGTTTGCTTTTCAGCTTCCCTATGGTGACGTGTACCTTGCCCTTCTCTTTTTCAAACATTGGGGACAATGTTCATGATAAGTGTGGTGGGGGGGGGGGTATACTAGATCCATTATAGTCATGTTGATTCATGTTTTACATATTTCGGTCCAAGTTTGGGGGGTGCTGTACTTCTACATGAGAAATGTGTGCAATTTTAATTTTTTTTTTTTTTTTTGAATTTCAACCCTTCACTTGAGGCATTGAGTATGGTTAATTTGAATACATGGTATGTTTTCTCTATCAATTTGGTTTTTAATGGCTATACACATCGTTCTTTGCTTATGGGATCCTAACTAGACTAGATTAACCTTAAGATGATTCACATATGCACCTAAATCGAAGGTAGAGGAGTTGAGTGGGCAATCATTTTGAAACACTTAAAGGCTTGATCCCGGAAATATCAACTTAGAATTTTCACATGTGTTATGAGTTGAGAACGTTAACTTCGTGTGCTTAATAATAATAAAAAGAGGTTGAACATTGGTATGACTGAAAAAGACAGGCTTAATAGATACTGGGGGCGTTTATGTCTTAGGTTCATTTATCGCTTGATTCTTGCCACATGTGCGTTTAATTCGTGCATTAAGTGATTTCAGGTCTTAAATGGATACAATCAAAGAACGGGATGAAAAATGACGTATAAAACAAGTTTAGGCCAAATTGCTACGCACCCCTATGCTCAAGCGCCTAAAAACCCACGGCTAGGCGCCGGACAAGATGGAAATAACGTCAACATTCTGCTTACCACGCCTAGGCGCCATCTTGCCCACGCCCGGGCGCCGTATCTACACCACTTTCCACGTTCGAGCGCTATTTCCGTATGTTTAGAGGACGAATTGGATGAAGTTCCCTTCTACAATGTTGTAGAACTATGTGTTAGCTTGAAATGAGGACTTAAATCATCCAAATCTGAGTTTCGTGGAGAAAGTTATGAATGAAATACGATTTCTGCGCAGGATACATTGCATTTAATTTCAGCATTCTGAATCCCGCGCCCAAGCGCCGTAATGCCACGCCTAGGCGTGTCCACACCCGAATTGAGATTCTTTTCAGCCAAAAGATCATCATTTGATGGGGGAATGGAACATTAAAAGCCAAGAGGTCATCACATGTATGAGAGGGATGTCATAAGTATGTTTCTTAATAGATCTACTTTAGGGAATTTTATACTACTCACTTTAAGAGTAGTGGAGGACACACTAGTGGGAGACACACACTAGGAGCTGATTTGTTGTGGTCTTCTTAAGGCATTTTTTAGCACAATGGACGGGACATCTTGGAGGAGGGGAGAGAGAGAGGCATTTTTGGCCATCACTTTTCACTCATCATCATTCATCACCATTCTTGATCACTTTTGGAGGGGAACAAAGAGAGAGGAGTTAAGGATTGAAGTTCAAGAGCAAGGATCCATCATCAATCAATTGAGGGAGTTTTAATTATTTGCATTTACATGTTTATTTCCATGAGTATGTATATGTTTGTATTAGATTTTCTTAAGGCTTTGATGAGAGGCTAATATTGTAGAACTAAGGCCATGTGAAAGCCAATTTACGAATCAATATATGTGAAGTGAATTTTCGTATTAATTCTCATATTGCTTTGTGTGTTGATTTTGAGCTTTTATTACAATCATGTGCTTGATCACCATATGCTTGCTATCTTGCCTAATCTAGTCATTCGAGAGAAGATAGGTTAGGGTTCAAATGACTCAACATATCATCCGAAACTAATGTGAAATTGCTCCTAGAAATAGGTAAAGATTTCCGGGTGCGGTTAGCCGGATTTATCCGGGGAAACTCTAGAACGTTAATGCGTGGTTATTGATTAGATTCTCGGATAGACATATTTAGAGAACCATCAATTAATCATAGGATTATTATGTGCTGAGACATCGGGTAATAATTATCTGAGGAATTTCCACCAAAGCAATAGGAGTCTAATAATTCGAAGAGTAGCTCATCTATATTGACGAGTAGATTCGGTTGTAGCATGTGCCTTAGTCATTTTATCATACGTGAGATTTAATCTATAGTTCGTTTCTTTTTGGTTCGTCACTAGCTTACTCGTTTTATTGCAATCTACTTTTGTTCATTTTCATTAATCATAAACTAAAATTCAAGTTTCCGTGGTTCGACAACCCGGACTTTTTGTCCACTTATTACTACATACGTCTAGTGCACTTGCTATTATAGCACGTTAGCTTTTAGCGTGTCAATATACTAGGTTTAATACTTAATTTTATTAAGTTTGGTGGAGGGAAAGGATGCCTAGCACCCCTTACTAACTTAGTATAATTTTTGTTGGGAGAATTCATGTTCTAAACATTTATCTAAGTCTCACTATGCACATTATTCAATTTATATAGCGCATATTGATAACATACATGCTTCATACAACTAATGAACATGCATCGAAAGCAATAAACCAACACATATGTCCATGGGCTTTATCTAGAGGGCCCAAGCCAATGGGCCATCACAAAAAAAAGAAAAATAAGCCTAGCTATTCTTCATGGGCTCCAAGCTCCTCTTGTTTTGGATTGATCTCCTCTAGAAAGACCAATTCTATTTCTATCTATTACATGAGATTATGGAACAACCTATACATAATTTTAGAAATAAAATAAACGGGCTCAATTCCAGCCCTTGCTACCCATAAAGGAAATACAATCAAAAGAAATAACCTAAGCCCACGGACAATGTCACCATCATATAATACATGCTCGCGAAAAATAAAGCAATTATGTTGGTGATTAAGTTAATAATTAATTTGTCCAACTAGTTAACTTCCTCAATAAAATTCCAAATTTTATTGATAACCATGACAATAAACCATTTAGTGAGAATATTAAATTTAAATAAATAACTTAATTAAAAAAAAAATTCTTCACGAACCATTAATTAATTATTTCACTTAAATTATTAATATTCAATAAAAACAATTTGGGCTTGATTTCATAAAATATAAATTACCAACCATTGGCGTATTTAATTTTAATTAATTAGGCCCAAAAATTAATTTATTGAAGAGTCCATGATTTTAATTAAAACAATTTGGGCTTATTTAAATAAATCCGAGTCATCATCCTTTTGACCCACCCGGATAACTAAAATAGCCAAAACCCATTTAGTTAAAAATTGGACCAAAGAAAAAATAACCCGACCCGTTAGGACCCGGGTGATGGACCCGTGCCCACGAAATAGGGCCCACGTGCGTCAGGCGCACGTTAATGGTCTGGCCCTGCGCACGGCGTCGTGCACACACAGCGTGTGCTGTCTGCGCGCCCAGCGCGCAGACTACGCACATTGTTTTCAACGCACTCGTCGTGGGGTTTTTCCGACCCGATTCTCACAAAAAATAGATTTTTCAATTCACAAATCATCATACTACAACATACATTAATTAAACGCAGAAAAATCAATGATTACTATCATTAAAAACATATTCAAAAGATGCTTCAAAAACGCAAAAAACACATAATCACGTAATCAATAAAATACAGAAATCAGAGATTGGCTCTGATACCACTGTTGGGAAAAATTGCATAAAATCAAAAAACGCAGTGGAAGAATAAATGTTAAAATCCCAGTGGTTCATCTCTATTTCTCGTATTTAAATTGGATTTCGAATTCAATTACCGTTCTCGCGTATCTTGAATTCTGAACCAGCTTTTGCAATCCTTTCTTGAACAGCAAATCTGTCGCTGTCTCTATATTGCCATGTCGGAGTCAAAAATGAAAATCTTCTTCTTTCTTCTTGATGAAGACGGCTAGAGAGAGAAAGAAGAGGTGGAGGATTTTACTTGAAGAGAAAGTTTGTGTATTGTTGACTTCTTAGGTTAATTTTCTCTAAGTAGTATATTAATACTACAATGAAACAATAAGCAAGGCTAATTTCACCCCCTCATGGACGCCCACTTTGTGGCCTTTAGCCATCGGGCTTTAGCCCTATTAAGCTTATTTAATTAATTAAATAATTAGTATTATTTATCCAATAAATAAATTAATTAAATAATCAATTAAATCCATGTTAATATTATAATTAAATTCCTCTAAGGAATTAATTCTTTAACTTAATTAATTAATAAAATCATCTAATGGTTAATTAATTAATCTCGATATCCAATACCGAAAATTCTCTCAAGTCTTTTTCCATGATTTTTCTTTTTGCACTTCCTTTAAGCGCGACTCTTTACAGTACTACAAAAATAAACTATTACAGCGCACCTATTACAACGGTTTTTGGAAAACTGCTGAATGGAGGTGCCTATTACAGTGGTTCATGGTTGAACCGCTGTAATAGAATGAGCTATTACAGCGGTTGTCGGATGAACCGCTGTAATAGCTAAGAACCGGAGCTATTACAGCAGTTCAACCAAGAACCGTTGTAATAGCTCCGGTCTATTACAGCGGTTCTTGGTTGAACCGCTGTAATAGCTCGGCTATTATACCGGTTCAACCAAGAACCGCTATAATAGCCTTTCTCCCCCCAATTTCCCTCCCATTTCTCTCTCTCTCTCTCTCTTACCCAATCTATCTCTTTCTCTCTACTCTCTCTCTCTCTCTCGGCCGATCTCTCTCTCTCGTTCGACCACCACCACCATCGTCGTCGCCGACGCCCCACCACCACCGTCTCTCTCTCTCTCGGTTTCTCTCTCTCTCCCTCTCTCTCTTTCTCCCTTTCTCTCTCTAGCTCTCGCCCCCCTCTCCCGTCGCGACCGCCGCCGCCGCGAGTCACCCACCGCAGCCAGTCAACCGTGCCCCAAAGGTATGGCTCTCTCTCTCTCTCTCTCTCTCTCTCTATACATATATATATATATGTGCATATGTATATATATTTAACTCTCCCTCTTTCTATATACATATAAGGTAGCCGCTGCCCCGCCGCCGCCTCCGGCCACCATTTAGCTTGTGCAAATTTGGGGTAATTTTTTTAGATAAATATGTATACATATACACACACATATATAGAGTATAGAGTTTGAGTTAGATAAATTTTTTTGTATGTATATTAGTGTATATATGGGTGTATATATATATATATTTATGTATGCGTGGGTGTTTGTATTTGTGTATATATGGATGTATGTATATATGTTTGCGTATATGTGGGTGTCTGTATATATATTTATGTATGTGTGGGTGTATGTATTTGTGTATATATGGATGTATATAATTTGTGTATGTGTGGGTGTAAGTATTTTTGTGTATAGTTGGTTGTTAATTACATTTAATTTGGGATTAAATTGTGGTTATTTTGTAGTTTAGGGTACATTGATCCAACTGGTGATCTTTATTTATACTTAGTTGTTGAAAATATAATACTTTATTTGTAGTTTTATGTGATTTATGTGATCCAACTGGTGATCAATATTTGTACTTGCTTAAAATATGATGTTTTATGTGATCGAACTGGTGATCAATATTTATAAAATGATGCTTTATGTTTAGTTTTATGTGATTTATATGATCCAACTGGTGATCAATATTTGAAGTTGCTTAAAATATGTTGTTTTATGTGATCCAATTGGTGATCAATATTTTGGTATACTGAGATCGACATTGTTGTGGGTGAAAGATTAGAATGTTGGGTTTGTTGTGGTTGAAAGATGCGAATTTTGTTGGTTGCAAGTTTGGGGGAAGATTAAGTCGAGAACTTGGTAAAAAAATTTGCGTCGTTACTCTGCCGAATTTTTGATAGAATAATGGGAAATAAATTAAAATAAAAATTATTTAATTAATTCAACTATGGGATATTAGCGGATCGTATGTCCGAGCAATATGAGAAAGGGGTGAAAGAATTCATCAATTTTGCGATTGAGCATGCATCAGATCGGACTAGAATCAGTTGCCCATGTTTACGTTGTTGTTTTGGAAAGCGAATTAGTCCACGTGAATTAGAAGATCATGTGGTGTGTAATGGAATTGATAAAAGCTACACACGTTGGACAAGACACGGTGAGAGCAGTGTCACCTCAGATGATTTGGGTGGTACATCATATTGATCGCGGGATTTGGACATGAATGATTATGAGCCTGATCGTTTGGAGGAGATGAAAAATGTGATTGAGGAGGATTTGCGAAATTGTCCTAAGATGTTTGACAATTTGACAAGTGATTCAAAGACACCACTGTATAGTGGTAGTAAATTCACAAAATTGAAAGCAGTCCTCAACCTCTTCAAGTTATAAGCCAACAATGGGTGGAGTGATAAGAGTTTCACAAGCTTACTCGATCTATTAAAAAACATGCTACCCGATGATAATGTGTTACCTAATCGTACTTATGAGGCTAAGAAGATGTTAACCTCAATTGGCATGGGATATGAGAGGATACATGCCTGTTTCAATGATTGCATATTGTTTAGAACTGACTATGCATCATCAAAGGTTTGTCCGAAATGTGGCGCCTTGCGGTACAAGAAGAACGGATCTGCTCCTGTCAAAACCATGTGGTATTTGCCCATAATACTACGATTTAGGCGCATGTATAGTAGTAAAGAGTTGGCGAAGGACTTGACATGGCATGCTGATAGAAGGCTTGAAGAAAGGATTGAAGATGACAAGATTTGACACCCCTTAGATTCTCCTCAATGGAAAAAGATCGATGATGATTTCCCTGAATTTCTTGAAGAATCAAGAAACCTTCGCCTTGTATTGGCTACAGATGGCATGAACCCTCATGGCTTGCAAAGTAGCTCACATAGTACATGGCCGGTGATTTTGATGATCTACAACCTCCCCCATCGCGATGTATGAAGCGAGAACATATAATGATGCCTATACTCATTTCTGGGCCGAAACAACCTGTAAATGATATAGATGTCTACTTAGCTCCTTTAATTGAGGATTTGAAGGTGTTGTGGGAGACCGGTGTTCAAGTATATGACGGGTTCAGAGAAGAAAATTTCAATCTCAGAGTCATGTTATTTGGAACAATCAATGATTTTCCGGCAAGAGCAAACCTCGAGGGATATGGTGTACATGGACAATGTGGATGCCCCATATGTGTCAAGAGTACAGATCAATATCGACTGACACACTCTCAGAAATATGCATTCCAAGGGCATCGGAGATGTAAATCGAAACAATAGATATCGTCGATGGAAAAAAGCTTTCAATGGGAATATAGAAGAAGGCCGAGCTCCTAAGTGCTTGACTGGTGAAGAAGTGTTTGAGAATATAAAAGACTTGGAGGTTACATTTGGAAAGACTTTTGCAGGTGGGCTTGCAAAAATTGGGTGGAAAAAAAGGTCAATTTTCTTTGAGTTGCCATATTGGACGTATTTACATGTTAGACATTTTCTTGATATTATGCATATTGAGAAAAATGTATTTGATAGTGTCATTGGTACACTTCTAAATGTGCCCGGTAAGACAAAAGATGGCGTAAAGGCAAGGTTAGACTTGGTTGAAATGAAGATAAGAGAAAAATTGGCACCAACAAATAAGGGAAAACGAACTTATTTGCCTCCAGCAGCTCACACTCTATCCAGGAAAGAAAAAATTACATTATGTGAGTTTCTTAATGGAGTGAAAGTTCCAGAAGGGTATTTTTCAAACATTATCAGTCTTGTGTCAATGAAGGACTTGAAGCTAAAGCACATGAAGACTCACCATTGTCATGTGATCATGGATCATTCGCTACCAATTGCTATACGGGCCATTTTGCCAAAAAAGGTGAGAGAAACTATAACCTCATTATGTTTCTTCTTCAAAGCAATGTGGAGCAAGGTGTTTGATCCTGAACAATTGCCTGCACTTCAGAAACAAATTGCCATCACTTTGTGCGAGCTTGAGATGTATTTTCCACCAGCATTTTTTAATATAATGACTCATTTACCTATTCACTTGGTTAGAGAGACACAACTATGTGGACCGGCTTTTATGAGATCTATGTATCCTGTTGAGCGTTATATGAAGGTATTAAAAGGCTACGTGAAAAATCGTAGTTGACCGGAAGGTTGCATTGTTGAATGGTACATAGTTGATGAAGCGATTACATTTTGCACAGAATATCTGAAAGATTCTAACGTTGCAGAGGTTCCAAAGTCTCATGTTGTGGGAGGGAGAACTGAAGGAGAAAGCGTACTTGGAAAGCAATTAGTTAGTGTTCCTTGCACACAAAGGGATCAGGCACACCTATATCTGCTCCACAACACCGATGAGGTTGAGCCATATGTTTAAGAGCACAAGGATCAACTTAGGAGATTAAATCCAAATAAAAATGAGAGTTGGATTTCAAAAGAGCATAATAAGAGTTTCTCTGATTGGTTTCGAAAGCATATTCACGAGAAACAGAACGAGAATCCACTTTCAGTTTCAGATAAATTGGCATGATTGTCGATGGGACCGGGCAGACTTGTATTTTGTCATTCAGGTTATCGTATAAATGGTCGCACATTCTATACAAAAGACCAAGATGAACGGAGTACAATGCAGAATAGTGGGGTTAGTCTTGTAGCTCAAGCAATGCATATCTCAAGTGCGAGGGATAATAACCCTATCTATGCTCATTTATCATATTATGGGGTGATTGAACATATATGGGAGCTGGATTATAGTTGGTTTCGAGTGCCTGTATTTGGGTGTAGATGGGCTGACAATAAAAATGGTGTCGATAATAGTGAAATAGGTTTCACTCGAGTAGATCTTGAGAGGGTGGGTTACAAAGATGGACCTTTCATTTTGGCATCACAAGCTACACAAGTGTTTTTTGTCACCGGTCCTATTGATAAGAGGTGGTCAATTGTTTTATCGGCAAATAAAAATACTTGTATTGAGGATGATAGTTCATATAGTGATGATGATGGAGAAAATCCTATCTTACGTGATTCACAAGCCACTGATAGTGATGGTGACTTGGATATCAGTGATGATGAATTGTATATGCGACAAGATCACCAAGAGGGGATATGGATTAATCCACCTGTTCATCGACGTACTAAACAAAAGAGTCGTGCTGGGGGGAAGCAAAAGACTACTAAGTCAATGACAAAAAGAAAACGATGAAAGGTATTTGATCTTATGTGATAATTATATGATATATGTATTTCCTAAACTTTTCTTCATATAAGCACTTGTTAGTGTATGAGTCAGGGCGTCTCTTGTTAGTGTATGAATTGAAAAATTATATTGTTGCATAATGAAATTAACTTCTGTATTTTTGGCTTTTGTAGGTCGATATTATATACTGGCACCACCACCACCGCCGCCACAGCCACAGCCACAGCCACAGCCGCTCTCTCCTCCTCCTCTACGACCACCACCGCCCCCTCCACCACTCCCACCACCACCACCGTAAGCTTCTTTTCTCTCGCTCTCTCTATATGATAACGAGTATTATTATTTGAATACATATCATGAGTATAGCCTGTTTGTTGATATTTATTTTGATTATGTATCGTGATTGGATCAATATGTGTTGTTTTGTTGACATCGTTTAATGCATTTATAGTTTTGTGAAATTTGATTGGTTTTGTGAAATAATTGATGGATTGGTTTTGTTATTTGCAATTTTCGGGGAAGATTAAGTCGAGAACTTGGTAAAAAAAATTGTGTCGTTACTCTGTTGAATTTTTTCTAAAATAATGGTGGCGTTACTTGGTACTATATATTTGGTATATGAATCTAAATTCTGTATTTTTGGCTTCTGTAGGTCGATGGATTCTATGGCCGCTACAAACAAACGTGTTGAAAGTGAGATACGTAGAGGTATTGCTGCAATGAAAAAAGTCATACATGCCAGAAGTAAAGGCTTAAAGCTACCAGTCGGCTGGAATGAGAATGGCCAACCAGTTGACCCAAATAAATCAAGATTTGTTAGTTACATTGGAGTCATAGCTCGTGACAGGGTGCCGATTACCATCAGTGATTGGCGACACGTCTTGGACACAATAAAATTAGGAATTTGGAATTAAATAGCTGTAAGTTGGTTATTATCATATTTCTAATTAATTGGTTAATGTATTTTTTGTTTATTCAATTTTCTCAAAATTATGATATTGACATACTTTGTTGTTTGTTTTTCATATTTGGCCTTTGATATTGAAGAAAGTAGACAGAAATTTGTTTTAGCCGAGGCTGGAAAGCTGGCTCGAAACTTCAGGAGCTTCTTGAGCAGAGTGTGGGTAGAGGATGATAATGGAAATATTAATTCCAGCCCACCCCAAAAATATACTATATCTCAAGAAGATTGGACAACGTTTATAGATATTCGAAAAAGTGAACCTTTCATGGTTTTAATTTACGGTTTCATTTGTTGCATATTGCATTTATATATATGAACATTGACTAATGATTTGATTTTGTAATGAACAACAATCACTAGTACAGAAAAGACCTGTTACAGCGCACATTTTACAGCGGTTTTTGGAAAACCGCTGAACGGAGAGACTTATTACAGCGGTTTATAAGTGAACCGTTATAATGGATATTAATCGGGTACCTATTACAGCGGTTTTTTATCGATAAAAAACCGCTATAATAGGTTCGAACTATTACAGCGGTTCGATAAAAAACTGCTATTATAGCGCGATCAGAAAAAAAAAAAAAAAATTTATAGCATTTTAAAGCGGTTCGGGAATGAACCGCTATAACCGGTTTATGCCAATTATAGCGGTTCATACCGAACCGCTATAACTGGTAACCCGGTTTATGCCAGTTATAGCGGTTCGGTACTGAACCACTATAATTGGTAAACCGGTTATAGCGGTTCGTTCCCGAACTGCTATAAAACGTAATTAAAAAAAAAATAAAAATTTCCCTCCCTTTTTCCCCCCAAAAACCGAGCTCTCCCCCTCATTTCTCTCTACTATCTCTCACTCTCTACTCTACTATCTCTCTCACTCTCTACTCTACTCTCTCTCTCTACTCTACTATCTCTCTCACTCTCCACCACCGCCCCCGCCATCGTCTCCACCACCACCACAATCCTCCGCCGCCGCCGCCGCCCCATTTGATTTTTCTCTATCTCTCTACTCGATCTCTCTCCCTATACTCTACTCTCTCTCTCTATACTCTCTCTCTCACTCTCAAGCTAACCTAAACCGCCCCCGTCCCGTCGCCACCACCTCCACCACCACCCGAAACCGCCGCCGCCCAAGCCGCCGCCGCCGCCGCCGCCGTGACCCACCACTCTCCTCCTCTCTCTCTTTATAGGTATATATATATATATATGTTTATATATGTTATGTTATATATATATATATTATGTATATATTAAATTTAGGTTATGTGTTAATTTCTTGTTTGTTATATATAAATGTTATGTTAATTCGGATTTTGTGATGTATATAATGTAGGTTATATGTTAATTTGTTAATTATTGTTATATATATCATGTTATGTTAATTGGGGTTTTATAAATTATATAGTGGATTTTTGTTATTATGTTGTAGTTGATTTTTTACTAACTTTGAATGCAAATCTGATTTGTTCTAGGCATCTCATGAGTATGTTCGATATATGTATGTATATCCCTATGTGTCTAGTTTCATATGAATAAAACGGTTCATGAATCGGAGCTTTCCACAATGAGTTATGAATTTTCTCGTGAAGACGCGCACAGCTGTTTTGAAAATTGACAGATTTTTCTCTAACTTTGAATACAAATCTGCTTTTTTCTAGACATCTACTGAGTATGTGAAATATATGTGTGGATAGCCCTATGTGTCTAGTTTCATATGAATAAAACGGTTCATGAATCGGAGCTTTCCACAATGAGTTATGAATTTTCTCGTGAAGACGCGCACAGCTGTTTTGAAAATTGACAGATTTTTCTCTAACTTTGAATACAAATGTGCTTTTTTCTAGACATTTACTGAGTATGTCCCTAGACATCTACTGAGTATGAATGTGAGATATTGACAGATTTTTCTCTAACTTTGAATACAAATCTGCTGGATAGCCCTATGTGTCTAGTTTCATAGGAAGAAAACGGTTCATGAATCCGAGCTTTCTACAATTATTTATGAATTTTCTCGTGAAGACGCGCACAGCTTTCTGCACAACCGAGAAGCTCCAAAAACTTTATATCGTGATGCTTTAATTTATTTGTAGTTTTATGTGCTTTTGGATCCAATTGGTGATCAATATTTATAATATGATGCTTTATTTGTAGTTTTTTATGTGATCTATGTGATCCAACTGGTGATCAATATTTGTAGTTGTTCCCCTGGAAATATGATGTTTTATGTGATCCAACTGGTGATCAATATTTTTGTATCGTTTTGTGTTCGTTGTGGGTGAAAGATTAGAGTGTTGGGTTTGTTGTGGTTGAAATTGGTAGTATTTTTTGCGTCGTTTCCCTGTTGAGATTTTAGCGGATCGTAAGATTCGCCTTCTGTTGGTTACAACCCACTGAGAAGATTAAGTCGAGAACTTGGTAGAAATATTTGCGTCGTTACTCTGCCGAATTTTTTATAGAATAATGCGAAATAAATTAAAAATAAATTTATTTAATTAATTTAACTATCAACTGATGTTAAAATTATTTAATTTAATTAATTGAGAATTTAGATGGATCGAAGTTCGATTGTAGCGGATCGTATGTCGGAGCAATATGGGAAAGGGGTGAAAGAATTCATCGACTTTGCGGTTGAGCATGCATCGGATCCGACTAGGATTAGTTGTCCATGTTTACGTTGTTGTTTTGGAAAGAGAATTAGTCCACGTGACTTGGAAGATCATTTGGTGTGTAATGGAATTGATAAAAGCTACACACGATGGACAAGACACGGTGAAAGCAGTGCCACCTCAGCTGATTTGGGTGATACATCATATCGATCAGTAGATTTTGACATGGATGATTATGAGCCTGATCGTTTGGAGGAGATGACCAATGTGATCGAGGAGGATTTGCGAAATTGTCCCAAGATGTTCGACAATTTGACAAGTGATTCAAAGACACCCCTGTATAGTGGTAGTAATTTCACAAGATTGAAAGCAGTCCTAAACCTCTACAAGTTAAAAGCTAACAATGGGTGGAGTGATAAGAGTTTCACAGACTTACTTGGTCTATTAAAAAGTATGTTACCCGATGATAATGTGTTACCTAATCGTACTTATGAGGCTAAGAAGATGTTAACTGCAATTGGCATGGGATATGAGAGGATACATGCTTGTTTCAATGATTGCATCTTGTTTAGAAAGGACTATGCATCATTGACGGTGTGTCCCAAATGTGGCACCTCACGGTACAAGAAGAATGGATCTGCTCCTGTCAAAACAGCATGGTATTTGCCCATAATACCTAGATTTAGACGCATGTACAGTAGTGAAGCGTTTGCCAAGGACTTGACATGGTATGCTGATAGAAGGCTTGAACAAGGGATTGAAGATAACAAGATTAGACATCCTTCAGATTCTCCTCAATGGAAAAGATCGATAATGATTTCCCTGAATTTAGGGAAGAACCAAGAAATTTACGCCTTGTATTGGCTACAGATGGAATGAACTCCACATGGCTTGCAAAGTAGCTCACATAGTACATGGCCGGTGATTTTGATGATCTACAACCTACCCCCTTCGCGATGCATGAAGCGAGAGCATATTATGATGCCTATACTAATTTTCGGGCCGAAACAACCTGGAAATGATATAGATGTCTACTTGGCCCCTTTAATTGAGGATTTGAAAGAGTTGTGGGAGACCGGTATTAAAGTGTATGATGGGTTTAGAAAAGAGAGCTTCAATCTCAGAGTTATGTTGTTTGGTACAATCAATGATTTTCCAGCAAGAGCTAATCTCGAGGGATATGGTGTACATGGGCAATGTGCATGCCCCATATGTGTCAAGAGTACAGATCAATATAGACTCCCACACTCTCAGAAATATGCATTCCAAGGGCATCGAAGATGGTTGAATCGAGAACATCGATATCGTCGGTGGAAGAAAGCTTTCAATGGGAGCATAGAAGAATGTCGAGCTCCTAAGTGTTTGACCGGTGAAGAGGTGTTTGAGAATGTAAAAGACTTGGATATCAAGTTCGGAAAGACTTTTGCAGGCGGCCTTGCAAAAACTGGGTGGAAAAAAAGGTCAATTTTTTTTGATTTGCCGTATTGGAAATCTTTACATGTTAGACATTTTCTTGATATAATGCATATTGAGAAAAATGTATTTGATAGTGTCATTGGTACTCTTCTAAATGTGCCCGGCAAGACAAAAGATGGAGTAAAGGCAAGGTTGGACTTAGTTGAAATGAAGATAAGAGGTAAATTGGCACCAACAATGAAGGGAAAACGTACTTATTTACCTCCAGCAGCTCACACGCTATCTAGAAAAGAAAAAATTGCATTATGTGAGTTTCTTTGTGGAGTGAAAGTTCCCGAAGGGTATTCTTCGAACATTAGCAGTCTTGTATCAATGAAGGACTTGAAGCTAAAGCATATGAAGACTCATGATTGTCATGTAATCATGGACATTTGCTACCAATTGCTTTACGGGCCATTCTGCCAAAAAAAGTGAGAGAAACGATAACTAGATTGTGTTTCTTCTTCAAAGCAATGTGGAGCAAGGTGTTTGATCCTGAACAATTGCCTGCACTTCAGAAACAACTTGTCCTCACTTTGTGTGAGCTTGAGATGTATTTCCCACCCGCGTTTTTTGATATAATGACTCACCTACCTATTCACTTGGTTAGAGAGACACAACTTTGTGGACCAGCTTTTATGAGATCTATGTATCCGGCTGAGCGTTATATGAAGGTATTGAAAGGCTATGTGAAAAATCGTAGCCGGCCGGAAGGTTGCATTGTTGAGCGGTACATAGTTGATGAAGCTATTACATTTTGCACAGAATATCTGAATGATTCTAACGTTGCAGAGCTTCAAAAGTCTCCTGTTGTGGGGGGGGGGGAACAGAAGGAGAAAGCGTAATTGGAAAGCAATTAGTGAGTGTTCCTAGCACACAAAAGGATCAGGCACACCTATATGTGCTCCACAACACCGATGAGGTTGAGCCATATGTTGAAGAGCACAAGGACCAACTTAGGAGAATAAATTCAAGTAAAAATGAAAGTTGGATTTCAAGAGAACATAACAAGAGTTTTATCGATTGGTTCCGAAAGTGTATTCAAGAGAAACAAAATGAGAATTCACTTTCAGTTTCAGATAAATTGGCACGGTTGTCGGTGGGCCCAGGGCAGATTCGTATTTTGTCATTCGGTTATCGTATAAATGGTGTCACATTTTATACAAAAGACCAAGATGAACGGAGTACAATGCAGAATAGTGGGGTGAGTCTTGTAGCTGAAGCAATGCATATCTCAAGTGCGAAAGATAATAGCCCTATCTATGCCACTTTACCATATTATGGGGTGATTGAACGTATATGGGAGCTTGGATTACAGTTGGTTTCGGGTGCCTGTATTTGGGTGTAGGTGGGTTGACCATAAAAATGGTGTCGATGATAGTGAAATAGGTTTTACTCGAGTAGACCTTGAAAAGGTGGGATACAAAGATGAACCTTTCATTTTGGCATCTCAAGCTAAACAAGTGTTTTTTGTCACCGATCCTGTCGATAAGAGGTGGTCCATTGTTTTATCGGCAAACAAAAATACTTGTATTGAGGATGATGGCCTATATAATGAAGATGATGGAGGAAATCCTATCTTAGGTGGTTCACAATCCACAAATAGTGACGGTGACTTGGATATCAGTGATGATGAATTGTATATGCGAGAAGATCACCAAGAAGGGATATGGATTAATCCTTCTGTTCGTCGGCGTACTAAACAAAATGGTCGTACTGAGGGATCACAAAAGATTAGTAAACCAGCGACAAAAAGAAAACGATGAAAGGTATTTGAACTTATTTGATAATTATATGAGTAACTTATTTGAACTCTTTGTTAAGTATGCAGTTAAAGTGTAAATTATATTGAACCAGCTTGTAATATTATATTAGTGAATGAGTTACACTAACTTCTGTATTTTTTTGCTTTTGTAGGTCGATACCGTATACCACCACAGTCACCCTCTCCTCCGCCACTACCACGACGACCACTACCAATGTAAGCTTATCAATATTTGGTTTTGTACTTTTTGATGTGATTTATATGATCCAACTGATTAATGATGTGATTAATGCATATATATTTATTTTCGTTTGTTGTTGAAATATTTGAATTTCACTTATGAAATCTTGTAGATGGATTCTGGAGGTGCTGCAAACCCAAGTGTTGAAAGTGAGATACGGAGAGGTATTACAGCAATGAAGAAAGTAATAAAGGCCAAAAGTAAAGGCATAAAGCTACAAGTTGGTTGGAACGATTATGGTCAACCAGTTGACCCAAATAAATCAACTTTTGTTGGTTACATTGGCGTGATAGCTCGTGACAGGGTCCCTATTACTATCAGTGATTGGCGCAGCGTCCCTGCAGCAATAAAATATGCCATTTGGAATGAAATAGCTGTAAGTTAGTTATTATATATTATGTTTTTAATTGGTAAATGTAGTTTTTTTTTCTCTAAATTAACATTTTTTATATACTTTGTTCTTTGTTTTTTATAGTTGGCCTTTGATATTGACGAAAGTAGACAGAAGTTCGTCTTAGCCGAGGCTGGGAAGCTAGCTCGAAACTACAGGAGCTACTTGACCAGAATCTGGGTAGAGGATGATGATGGGAACATTAATTCAAGCCCACCCGAAAAATATCGTATATCTCAAGAAGATTGGACAAAATTTGTAGAATTACGCCAAAGTGAAGCTTTTCAGGTAATTATTTTAATTTATGGTTTCATTTTAAATTATTTGAAACTATATACATTGACTAATGCCTTGATTATATAATGAACAGCAACTACGTAAGGACAATTCTGAAAGAGCAAAGGACCCTGAATATCCTTACAGGGCATCACGTCTTGGATATGCTCAAGTGGAGTATATTGAGGTACGTAGTTCGTTACAAGTTGTAATTCTAATCAAATTTCCTTACAAATTTTCTAATCAAATTTCCTTAATTACAAATTTTCTAATCAAATTTATTTCCTTACAAATTTTCTTATATAGAAGCATAAAAGAAAGGATGCTGGGTCAGATGTCACAGAGGTGACACGAGCACTAGTGTGGAGGGTTGCACATTCTGACAGCCAGAACAAGATTGATAATGTCAATGTTAAAAGAGTAGTGGAATCAATGGTGAGTTATTTGCAATTTTAGTTATATAGTGTGTTGTATGCTTTTTAAAAATAATTTTAAAATAACAAATTTTTGTATTTTTTAAATGTATTATTACAGGAAAGCTTATCACAGGAGGGTAGCCACAGTGGACCCGAGAAGACCCGGAATGATATACTGGCTATAGCTCTTAAAAAGAAGGAGCATCCGGGTCGAGTTAGGGGTGTAGGCTTTGGGGTATCCCAAACAGATTACTTTTCGGATTCAAAGCCTTCAAAAAATACGGTGATTGATAACTTGCAAGACACGGTTCAAATGCTCACTCAATCACTATTTGAATTGCGACGCGAGTTTGAGCAGCATAGGGCGTCTGGGTCGTCGCAGCAGCCACATACAGAAGAGGCGGTTTCTTTGAAAGATAGCTGCCCAGAAGTGAAAGACCTTCCTCAGGTAATTAATGAAAAGCATATTGTTTAGTGATAATGTAACTTACAATCCTATATTTCTGTATGATATACAACATTTTCTAATATAATGGTATATATATATATATATATATGTAGGATGTGGTGCAGTGTCAATTAGCACTTTCTACACCGTGTTATCGTTTGGTGGCAAGAGGAACAATGTACAATCAACCAAAGGATAGAACATTGCATACATGTCCATTAGCCTCCCACCTCGTGAAAGTGTCGATTGACATTGCAATTGAAGATATTGCACCCTTACCAGTCCCTCTCGATGATGAAGGAGTGTTCACAGTATCTGAGGCTGTGGGATACATGGTTGCTTGGCCTAAGAGTCTTGTGATTGTCGGTGATGCATCGGTACGTAATTATTATTAATAGCTAGTCATTATTAAATTATAACAATTGTTTAATGTTAATAAATATACTTTCATTGATAACGCCCACGTTTTGTTTTCTTTTGCTTATAGTCTCTCGGAAAATCCAAAGCATCACTCGGAAAAAGCAAATCAGAGATGACGAAGCACTCACATGTCAAAAATACACCTCTAGTGGCCAACCCTCCTTCTCTAGTGGCCAACCCTCCTGCTCCACCCCCTAATTCACTTGCAATTCTTGAAAGGTTCTTTGGGATGATGGCTGCTGATAACACTATCCGGATAGACATACCCGAGGAAATCTTCAATATCCCCTTTCCAGAATATATTGGGCGGGAGGAGATCGGTGACTTTGTGCATAAAGAACAGATAGGAGCCTCTATCATTACTGCTTACATCAAGTAAGTTTTTAAATATTAATTAAGAAAAAGTAAGCTTTTAATTAAATTATTTTACTGCATTAATTTGAACTATGTTTATTTTTGTTACTCAAATTTATTTTATGCTCAATTGTAGGTGTTTGTGGGTTAATCACGTGGTCCCCGAACAAAAACAAAATAAATTCGGGTTCCTTAGCCCACATTCTATATCTGCGGCAGCAGGAATTACTCCCACGCAGCTTGTTGACAAATCGCAATATATAGCAAATACTATGATAGGTAGTGCACTGGAGGGGAAGTTGTTTCTTGCACCTTACAACTCCGGGTGAGCTACTAAAGACACATTGTTATTTTGTAAAATTTGTTACGTAGGCATAACTAATTTAAAATTTTTCTTTTGAATATGCTGATTAGGGGCCATTGGTTGTTGCTCGTGATTGATCCAATTAAAGAGATCGTTTATTATTTGGATTCTTTGCACGGTAATCCAAATAACCGACATGATATGAAAGATATGATCAATCAGTAAGTTTTATCATTCAATTAAATGTATCCATTATATTATATTTAATATTAAGTTTAAAGTATATATATTATAACTAGACTTCATATATATATATTTGCTTGATATTGACATATTTCCTTGATTTTTGATGTTTTTAACAGCGCTGTCTTGATGTTTCGAGCAAATAAAAACAACCAAAAGATCAAAGCAAAAAACAAGGCCTGTACATGGAGTTGTATACAGGTTAGTTTAATTATATTATTTTAATTATAGTTTCAAGAAATTATTCGTATAAAAGTTATTTGTTCTAATACAATTTTGATTTGAATTTAATTTGTAGTGCCCCATTCAAATAAATGCCATAGATTGTGGGTTCTTCGTCATGAAATTCATGAAAGATATTATTAGACACGGAGAATCTATAATCCCACCGACGGTATGCATAATCCTAATTAATATTAATCAAATTCTAATGTCCCTTTTAAGTTATTAAACATTTTTGTTGGATTTTAATATTTGTCTTGCAGTACTTTGCTGATTGTCAGTACGCCACTTACACTATAGAGCAACTTGATGAAGCACGTTCTGAATTGGCACAATACATTTTTAAATGCGCTTTTGATATGCCGGCGGTGTAAGTTGAAAATTATTGTAAATTTTTATTTGATTTAAAAGCAGTGATTAGTTTATATTGGTTTATTGTAAACTCGTTATTATTTGTAATTATTAGAGATTATTATTTGGTGAATGAAATTAATTTGGATTTGAATTTGTTGTTTCTGTTGAGCAATTGGTTTGTTTTATGTGTTATTGATGAGTTGAATTTTGAGCTTGTGGGAAGGATATAGCTCTAGCTGAAATTATAACAGAAAAAATAAAAAAATAAAAAATCACGTTACAGCGGTTCGTTTCTGAACCGCTGTAACAGTGAACACTATTACAGCGGTTCGTTGATGAACCGCTGTAACAGTGAACCCTGTTACAGCGGTTCAGAAACGAACCGCTGTAACAGGGTTCACTGTTACAGCGGTTCATCAACGAACCGCTGTAACAGTGTTCACTGTTACAGCGGTTCAGAAACGAACCGCTGTAACAGGCTACGGTTTTTACAGTTAATTTTTATTTTTATTTACCTATTACAGCGGTTCGTTATTGAACCGCTGTAATAGGGCTCATTTTACAGCGGTTTTTAACCGCTGTAATAGTAAACATACCAATTACAGCGATACGTATTACAGCGGTTAAAACCGCTGTAATAGTGAAAAAAAAACCGCTGTAATAGACCTCTTCTGTACTAGTGTCAGGAGCTTCTTGAGCAGAGTGTGGGTAGAGGATGATAATGGAAATATTAATTCCAGCCCACCCCAAAAATATACTATATCTCAAGAAGATTGGACAACGTTTATAGATATTCGAAAAAGTGAACCTTTCATGGTTTTAATTTACGGTTTCATTTGTTGCATATTGCATTTATATATATGAACATTGACTAATGATTTGATTTTGTAATGAACAACAATCACTAGTACAGAAAAGACCTGTTACAGCGCACATTTTACAGCGGTTTTTGGAAAACCGCTGAACGGAGAGACTTATTACAGCGGTTTATAAGTGAACCGTTATAATGGATATTAATCGGGTACCTATTACAGCGGTTTTTTATCGAACCGCTATAATAGGTTCGAACTATTACAGCGGTTCGATAAAAAACTGCTATTATAGCGCGATCAGAAAAAAAAAAAAAATTTTTATAGCATTTTGGAATGAACCGCTATAACCGGTTTATGCCAATTATAGCGGTTCAGTACCGAACCGCTATAACTGGTAACCCGGTTTATGCCAGTTATAGCGGTTCGGTACTGAACCACTATAATTGGTAAACCGGTTATAGCGGTTCGTTCCCGAACTGCTATAAAACGTAATTAAAAAAAAAATAAAAATTTCCCTCCCTTTTTTCCCCCCAAAAACCGAGCTCTCCCCCTCATTTCTCTCTACTATCTCTCACTCTCTACTCTACTATCTCTCTCACTCTCTACTCTACTCTCTCTCTCTACTCTACTATCTCTCTCACTCTCCACCACCGCCCCCGCCATCGTCTCCACCACCACCACAATCCTCCGCCGCCGCCGCCGCCCCATTTGATTTTTCTCTATCTCTCTACTCGATCTCTCTCCCTATACTCTACTCTCTCTCTCTATACTCTCTCTCTCACTCTCAAGCTAACCTAAACCGCCCCCGTCCCGTCGCCACCACCTCCACCACCACCCGAAACCGCCGCCGCCCAAGCCGCCGCCGCCGTGACCCACCACTCTCCTCCTCTCTCTCTTTATAGGTATATATATATATATATGTTTATATATGTTATGTTATATATATATATATTATGTATATATTAAATTTAGGTTATGTGTTAATTTCTTGTTTGTTATATATTAATGTTATGTTAATTCGGATTTTGTGATGTATATAATGTAGGTTATATGTTAATTTGTTAATTATTGTTATATATATCATGTTATGTTAATTGCGGTTTTATAAATTATATAGTGGATTTTTGTTATTATGTTGTAGTTGATTTTTTACTAACTTTGAATGCAAATCTGATTTGTTCTAGGCATCTCATGAGTATGTTCGATATATGTATGTATATCCCTATGTGTCTAGTTTCATATGAATAAAACGGTTCATGAATCGGAGCTTTCCACAATGAGTTATGAATTTTCTCGTGAAGACGCGCACAGCTGTTTTGAAAATTGACAGATTTTTCTCTAACTTTGAATACAAATCTGCTTTTTTCTAGACATCTACTGAGTATGTGAAATATATGTGTGGATAGCCCTATGTGTCTAGTTTCATATGAATAAAACGGTTCATGAATCGGAGCTTTCCACAATGAGTTATGAATTTTCTCGTGAAGACGCGCACAGCTGTTTTGAAAATTGACAGATTTTTCTCTAACTTTGAATACAAATCTGCTTGTTTCTAGACATCTACTGAGTATGTGAGATATATGTGTGGATAGCCCTATGTGTCTAGTTTCATAGGAAGAAAACGGTTCATGAATCCGAGCTTTCTACAATTATTTATGAATTTTCTCGTGAAGACGCGCACAGCTTTCTGCACAACCGAGAAGCTCCAAAAACTTTATATCGTGATGCTTTAATTTATTTGTAGTTTTATGTGCTTTTGGATCCAATTGGTGATCAATATTTATAATATGATGCTTTATTTGTAGTTTTTTATGTGATCTATGTGATCCAACTGGTGATCAATATTTGTAGTTGTTCCCCTGGAAATATGATGTTTTATGTGATCCAACTGGTGATCAATATTTTTGTATCGTTTTGTGTTCGTTGTGGGTGAAAGATTAGAGTGTTGGGTTTGTTGTGGTTGAAATTGGTAGTATTTTTTGCGTCGTTTCCCTGTTGAGATTTTAGCGGATCGTAAGATTCGACTTCTGTTGGTTACAACCCACTGAGAAGATTAAGTCGAGAACTTGGTAGAAATATTTGCGTCGTTACTCTGCCGAATTTTTTATAGAATAATGCGAAATAAATTAAAAATAAATTTATTTAATTAATTTAACTATCAACTGATATTAAAATTATTTAATTTAATTAATTGAGAATTTAGATGGATCGAAGTTGGATTGTAGCGGATCGTATGTCGGAGCAATATGGGAAAGGGGTGAAAGAATTCATCGACTTTGCGGTTGAGCATGCATCGGATCCGACTAGGATTAGTTGTCCATGTTTACGTTGTTGTTTTGGAAAGAGAATTAGTCCACGTGACTTGGAAGATCATTTGGTGTGTAATGGAATTGATAAAAGCTACACACGATGGACAAGACACGGTGAAAGCAGTGCCACCTCAGCTGATTTGGGTGATACATCATATCGATCAGTAGATTTTGACATGGATGATTATGAGCCTGATCGTTTGGAGGAGATGACCAATGTGATCGAGGAGGATTTGCGAAATTGTCCCAAGATGTTCGACAATTTGACAAGTGATTCAAAGACACCCCTGTATAGTGGTAGTAATTTCACAAGATTGAAAGCAGTCCTAAACCTCTACAAGTTAAAAGCTAACAATGGGTGGAGTGATAAGAGTTTCACAGACTTACTTGGTCTATTAAAAAGTATGTTACCCGATGATAATGTGTTACCTAATCGTACTTATGAGGCTAAGAAGATGTTAACTGCAATTGGCATGGGATATGAGAGGATACATGCTTGTTTCAATGATTGCATCTTGTTTAGAAAGGACTATGCATCATTGACGGTGTGTCCCAAATGTGGCACCTCACGGTACAAGAAGAATGGATCTGCTCCTGTCAAAACAGCATGGTATTTGCCCATAATACCTAGATTTAGACGCATGTACAGTAGTGAAGCGTTTGCCAAGGACTTGACATGGTATGCTGATAGAAGGCTTGAACAAGGGATTGAAGATAACAAGATTAGACATCCTTCAGATTCTCCTCAATGGAAAAAGATCGATAATGATTTCCCTGAATTTAGGGAAGAACCAAGAAATTTACGCCTTGTATTGGCTACAGATGGAATGAACCCACATGGCTTGCAAAGTAGCTCACATAGTACATGGCCGGTGATTTTGATGATCTACAACCTACCCCCTTCGCGATGCATGAAGCGAGAGCATATTATGATGCCTATACTAATTTTCGGGCCGAAACAACCTGGAAATGATATAGATGTCTACTTGGCCCCTTTAATTGAGGATTTGAAAGAGTTGTGGGAGACCGGTATTAAAGTGTATGATGGGTTTAGAAAAGAGAGCTTCAATCTCAGAGTTATGTTGTTTGGTACAATCAATGATTTTCCAGCAAGAGCTAATCTCGAGGGATATGGTGTACATGGGCAATGTGCATGCCCCATATGTGTCAAGAGTACAGATTAATATAGACTCCCACACTCTCAGAAATATGCATTCCAAGGGCATCGAAGATGGTTGAATCGAGAACATCGATATCGTCGGTGGAAGAAAGCTTTCAATGGGAGCATAGAAGAATGTCGAGCTCCTAAGTGTTTGACCGGTGAAGAGGTGTTTGAGAATGTAAAAACTTGGATATCAAGTTCGGAAAGACTTTTGCAGGCGGCCTTGCAAAAACTGGGTGGAAAAAAAGGTCAATTTTTTTTTTATTTGCCGTATTGGAAATCTTTACATGTTAGACATTTTCTTGATATAATGCATATTGAGAAAAATGTATTTGATAGTGTCATTGGTACTCTTCTAAATGTGCCCGGCAAGACAAAAGATGGAGTAAAGGCAAGGTTGGACTTAGTTGAAATGAAGATAAGAGGTAAATTGGCACCAACAATGAAGGGAAAACGTACTTATTTACCTCCAGCAGCTCACACGCTATCTAGAAAAGAAAAACTTGCATTATGTGAGTTTCTTTGTGGAGTGAAAGTTCCCGAAGGGTATTCTTCGAACATTAGCAGTCTTGTATCAATGAAGGACTTGAAGCTAAAGCATATGAAGACTCATGATTGTCATGTAATCATGGACCATTTGCTACCAATTGCTTTACGGGCCATTCTGCCAAAAAAGGTGAGAGAAACGATAACTAGATTGTGTTTCTTCTTCAAAGCAATGTGGAGCAAGGTGTTTGATCCTGAACAATTGCCTGCACTTCAGAAACAACTTGTCCTCACTTTGTGTGAGCTTGAGATGTATTTCCCACCCGCGTTTTTTGATATAATGACTCACCTACCTATTCACTTGGTTAGAGAGACACAACTTTGTGGACCAGCTTTTATGAGATATATGTATCCGGCTGAGCGTTATATGAAGGTATTGAAAGGCTATGTGAAAAATCGTAGCCGGCCGGAAGGTTGCATTGTTGAGCGGTACATAGTTGATGAAGCTATTACATTTTGCACAGAATATCTGAATGAATCTAACGTTGCAGAGCTTCAAAAGTCTCTTGTTGTGGGGGGGGGGGGGGGAACAGAAGGAGAAAGCATAATTGGAAAGCAATTAGTGAGTGTTCCTAGCACACAAAAGGATCAGGCACACCTATATGTGCTCCACAACACCGATGAGGTTGAGCCATATGTTGAAGAGCACAAGGACCAACTTAGGAGAATAAATTCAAGTAAAAATGAAAGTTGGATTTGAAGAGAACATAACAAGAGTTTTATCGATTGGTTCCGAAAGTGTATTCAAGAGAAACAAAATGAGAATTCACTTTCAGTTTCAGATAAATTGACACGGTTGTCGGTGGGCCCAGGCAGATTCGTATTTTGTCATTCGAGTTATCGTATAAATGGTGTCACATTTTATACAAAAGACCAAGATGAACGGAGTACAATACAGAATAGTGGGGTGAGTCTTGTAGCTGAAGCAATGCATATCTCAAGTGCGAAAGATAATAGCCCTATCTATGCCACTTTACCATATTATGGGGTGATTGAACGTATATGGGAGCTGGATTACAGTTGGTTTCGGGTGCCTGTATTTGGGTGTAGGTGGGTTGACCATAAAAATGGTGTCGATGATAGTGAAATAGGTTTTACTCGAGTAGACCTTAAAAAGGTGGGATACAAAGATGAACCTTTCATTTTGGCATCTCAAGCTAAACAAGTGTTTTTTGTCACCGATCCTGTCGATAAGAGGTGGTCCATTGTTTTATCGGCAAACAAAAATACTTGTATTGAGGATGATGGCCTATATAATGAAGATGATGGAGGAAATCCTATCTTAGGTGGTTCACAATCCACAAATAGTGACGGTGACTTGGATATCAGTGATGATGAATTGTATATGCGAGAAGATCACCAAGAAGGGATATGGATTAATCCTTCTGTTCGTCGGCGTACTAAACAAAATGGTCGTACTGAGGGATCACAAAAGATTAGTAAACCAGCGACAAAAAGAAAACGATGAAAGGTATTTGAACTTATTTGATAATTATATGAGTAACTTATTTGAACTCTTTTGTTAAGTATGCAGTTAAAGTGTAAATTATATTGAACCAGCTTGTAATATTATATTAGTGAATGAGTTACACTAACTTCTGTATTTTTTTGCTTTTGTAGGTCGATACCGTATACCACCACAGTCACCC
This sequence comes from Buddleja alternifolia, assembly GCA_019426215.1. NCBI lineage: Eukaryota > Viridiplantae > Streptophyta > Magnoliopsida > Lamiales > Scrophulariaceae > Buddleja > Buddleja alternifolia. Next base: position 12,030,880 of record CM033395.1, read on the forward strand.
TCTCCTCCGCCACTACCACGACGACCACTACCAATGTAAGCTTATCAATATTTGGTTTTGTACTTTTTGATGTGATTTATATGATCCAACTGATTAATGATGTGATTAATGCATATATATTTATTTTCGTTTGTTGTTGAAATATTTGAATTTTCACTTATGAAATCTTGTAGATGGATTCTGGAGGTGCTGCAAACCCAAGTGTTGAAAGTGAGATACGGAGAGGTATTACAGCAATGAAGAAAGTAATAAAGGCCAAAAGTAAAGGCATAAAGCTACAAGTTGGTTGGAACCAGTATGGTCAACCAGTTGACCCAAATAAATCAACTTTTGTTGGTTACATTGGCGTGATAGCTCGTGACAAGGTCCCTATTACTATCAGTGATTGGCGCAGCGTCCCTGCAGCAATAAAATATGCCATTTGGAATGAAATAGCTGTAAGTTAGTTATTATATATTATGTTTTTAATTGGTAAATGTAGTTTTTTTTTCTCTAAATTAACATTTTTTATATACTTTGTTCTTTGTTTTTTATAGTTGGCCTTTGATATTGACGAAAGTAGACAGAAGTTCGTCTTAGCCGAGGCTGGGAAGCTAGCTCGAAACTACAGGAGCTACTTGACCAGAATCTGGGTAGAGGATGATGATGGGAACATTAATTCAAGCCCACCCGAAAAATATCATATATCTCAAGAAGATTGGACAAAATTTGTAGAAATACGCCAAAGTGAAGCTTTTCAGGTAATTATTTTAATTTATGGTTTCATTTTAATTTATTTGAAACTATATACATTGACTAATGCCTTGATTATATAATGAACAGCAACTACGTAAGGAAAATCGGGAAAGAGCAAAGGAACCTGAATATCCTTACAGGGCATCACGTCTTGGATATGCTCAAGTGGAGTATATTGAGGTACGTAGTTCGTTACAAGTTGTAATTCTAATCAAATTTCCTTACAAATTTTCTAATCAAATTTCCTTAATTACAAATTTTCTAATCAAATTTATTTCCTTACAAATTTTCTTATATAGAAGCATAAAAGAAAGGATGCTGGGTCAGATGTCACAGAGGTGACACGAGCACTAGTGTGGAGGGTTGCACATTCTGACAGCCAGAACAAGATTGATAATGTCAATGTTAAAAGAGTAGTGGAATCAATGGTGAGTTATTTGCAATTTTAGTTATATAGTGTGTTGTATGTTTTTGTAAAAATAATTTTAAAATAACAAATTTTTGTATTTTTTAAATGTATTATTACAGGAAAGCTTATCACAGGAGGGTAGCCACAGTGGACCCGAGAAGACCCGGAATGATATACTGGCTATAGCTCTTAAAAAGAAGGAGCATCCGGGTCGAGTTAGGGGTGTAGGCTTTGGGGTATCCCAAACAGATTACTTTTCGGATTCAAAGCCTTCAAAAAATACGGTGATTGATAACTTGCAAGATACGGTTCAAATGCTCACTCAATCACTATTCGAATTGCGACGCGAGTTTGAGCAGCATAGGGCGTCTGGGTCGTCGCAGCAGCCACATACAGAAGAGGCGGTTTCTTTGAAAGATAGCTGCCCAGAAGTGAAAGACCTTCCTCAGGTAATTAATGAAAAGCATATTGTTTAGTGATAATGTAACTTACAATCCTATATTTCTGTATGATATACAACATTTTCTAATATCATGGTATATATATATATATATATATATATATATATATATGTAGGATGTGGTGCAGTGTCAATTAGCACTTTCTACACCGTGTTATCGTTTGGTGGCAAGAGGAACAATGTACAATCAACTAAAGGATAGAACATTGCATACATGTCCATTAGCCTCCCACCTCGTGAAAGTGTCGATTGACATTGCAATTGAAGATATTGCACCCTTACCAGTCTCTCTCGATGATGAAGGAGTGTTCACAGTATCTGAGGCTGTGGGATACATGGTTGCTTGGCCTAAGAGTCTTGTGATTGTCGGTGATGCATCGGTACGTAATTATTAATAGCTAGTCATTATTAAATTATAACAATTGTTTAATGTTAATAAATATACTTTCATTGATAACGCCCACGTTTTGTTTTCTTTTGCTTAAAGTCTCTCGGAAAATCCAAATCATCACTCGGAAAAAGCAAATCAGAGATGACGAAGCACTCACATGTCAAAAATACACCTCTAGTGGCCAACCCTCCTTCTCTAGTGGCCAACCCTCCTGCTCCACCCCCTAATTCACTTGCAATTCTTGAAAGGTTCTTTGGGATGATGGCTGCTGATAACACTATCCGGATAGACATACCCGAGGAAATCTTCAATATCCCCTTTCCAGAATATATTGGGCGGGAGGAGATCGGTGACTTTGTGCATAAAGAACAGATAGGAGCCTCTATCATTACTGCTTACATCAAGTAAGTTTTTAAATATTAATTAATAAAAAGTAAGCTTTTAATTAAATTATTTTACTGCATTAATTTGAACTATGTTTATTTTTGTTACTCAAATTTATTTTATGCTCAATTGTAGGTGTTTGTGGGTTAATCACGTGGTCCCCGAACAAAAACAAAATAAATTCGGGTTCCTTAGCCCACATTCTATATCTGCGGGAGCAGGAATTACTCCCACGCAGCTTGTTGACAAATCGCAATATATAGCAAATACTATGATAGCTAGTGCACTGGAGGGGAAGTTGTTTCTTGCACCTTACAACTTCGGGTGAGCTACTAAAGACACATTGTTATTTTGTAAAATTTGTTACGTAGGCATAACTAATTTAAAATTTTTCTTTTGAATATGATGATTAGGGGCCATTGGTTGTTGCTCGTGATTGATCCAATTAAAGAGATCGTTTATTATTTGGATTCTTTGCACGGTAATCCAAATAACCGACATGTAATGAAAGATATGATCAATCAGTAAGTTTTATCATTCAATTAAATGTATCCATTATATTATATTTAATATTAAGCTCATATTATATACTTGATATTGACATATTTCCTTGATTTTTGATGTTTTTAACAGCGCTGTGTTGATGTTTCGAGCAAATAAAAACAACCAAAAGATCAAATCAAAAAACAAGACATGGAGTTGTATACAGGTTAGTTTAATTATATTATTTTAATTATAGTTTCAAAAATTATTCGTATAAGTTATTTGTTCTAATACAGTTTTGATTTGAATTTAATTTGTAGTGCCCCATTCAAATAAATGCCATAGATTGTGGGTTCTTCGTCATGAAATTCATGAAAGATATTATTAGACACGGAGAATCTATAATCCCACCGACGGTATGCATAATCCTAATTAATATTAATCAAATTCTAATGTCCCTTTTAAGTTATTAAACATTTTGTTGGATTTTAATATTTGTCTTGCAGTACTTTGCTGATTGTCAGTACGCCACTTACACTATAGAGCAACTTGATGAAGCACGTTCTGCACAATACATTTTTAAATGCGCTTTTGATATGCGGCGGTGTAAGTTGAAAATTATTGTAAATTTTTATTTGATTTAAAAGCAGTGATTAGTTTATATTGGTTTATTGTAAACTCGTTATTATTTGTAATTATTGGAGATTATTATTTGGTGAATGAAATTAATTTTGGATTTGAATTTGTTGTTTCTGTTGAGCAATTGGTTTGTTTTATGTGTTATTGATGAGTTGAATTTTGAGCTTGTGGGAAGGATATAGCTCTAGCTGAAATTATAACAGAAAAAAACAAAAATAAAAAAAAATCATGTTACAGCGGTTCGTTGATGAACCGCTGTAACAGTGAACCCTGTTACAGCGGTTCAGAAACGAACCGCTGTAACAGTGAACCCTGTTACAGCGGTTCATCAACGAACCGCTGTAACAGGGTTCACTGTTACAGCGGTTCATCAACGAACCGCTGTAACAGGCTACGGCTTTTACAGTTAATTTTTTTTTATTTACCTATTACAGCAGTTCGTTATTGAACCGCTGTAATAGGGATCATTTTACAGCGGTTTTTAACCGCTGTAATAGTAAACATACCAATTACAGCGATACGTATTACAGCGGTTAAAACCGCTGTAATAGTGAAAAAAAAACCGCTGTAACAGACCTCTTCTGTACTAGTGAATTAAGTAGGGACAATCACGAAAGAGCAAAGGACTCTAAATATCCCTATAGGAAATCACGTCTTGGATATGCTCAACTGGAGCACATTGAGGTACGTAGTTCGTTTAACAGTGAATCATTACAAGTTTTCTAATAAAAATTCCTTGCTAATATATATATATATATATATATATATTTAATCATAATATAGAAGGAATAAAGAAAGGAAGCTAGGTCAGATTGCACAGACGTGACATGAGCACTCGTATGGAGGATTGCACATTCTGACAGCCAGCATAACATTCATAATCTCAATGTTAAAAGAGTATCGGATGAAATTGTGAGTTATTTGCAATTTTAGCTATATCATGTGTTGTATATGTTTTTTGAAATTTTTTTAAAAGAGCAAAGTTCACTAATTTTTAAATGTATTATTATAGGAGTGCTTATCACAGGAGGGTAGCCATAGTGGAAGGGAGAGGACCCGGAATGATATATTGGCTAAATCTCTTAAGAAGAAGGAGCATTCAAGTCGCGTTAGGGGTGTAGGCTTTGGGGTATCACAAAAACAATATTTTACTGACAAAAAGCCTTCTAAAGATGAGGAGATTGATAACTTGAAAAACATGGTGCACATGCTCACTACATCACTATCCTCATTGCGACGCGAGTTTGACGAGCATAAGGCGTCTGGGTCGCAGCAGCCACATGAAGATGAGGCGGTTTCTTTGAAAGATAGCTGCCCAAATCCAGTTAAGAACCTTCCTGAGGTAATGATATGAAATTATTAAGTGATCATCAAGCAATTCATTAAAATACACAAATTTTTCTAATATAATGGTATATATATATATGTAGGTTGTGGCGCCATGTCAATTGTCACTTTGAACACCATCTTATCGAACAAATGTACAATCGACCAGATCATGATAGAATGCTGCATACACTTCCATTACCCACCCACCTTGTCCATGCACATACCAGTCCCTCTCGCTGATGAAAGAGTCTTCACAGTTTCTGAGGCTGTGGGATACATTGTCGCTTGGCCGAAGAGTCTTGTCACCGTCAGTGATGCATCGGTACGTAATTATTAATACCTAGCCTTTAAATAATTATAACAATTGTTTAAGGTTACTAAATATACTTTGGTCATTCACGTTGGTTTTCTTTGCTTAAATAATCTCTAAAATCCACATCATTGGAAAACATAAATCAGAGATGACGAAGCACTCAGCTGTCAAACAAACACCTCTGTAACCCTTCACAAGAAGATGACAAAGCAGCAGACGTGTGATCAACTACTTGTCTCTTGAAAGGTACCTACAAATAATGCATTTGAACTTGACGCTATAGACGTTCCCGAGCAAATCAAGAGTATATTGGGCGGGAGGAGATCTGTCATTTTTTGCGCAAAGAACAAATAGGAGTCTTGATCATTTCCGTTTACATCAAGTAAGTTTTTAAATATGAATTAAGAAAATTTAGTTTTTAAATTATTTTACTGCATTAATTTGAACTATATTTATTTTCTTGTTCAAATTTATTTTATGCTCAATTTTACGCTGTGAATACCGTACGAGTATAAACCTTGTATTCTTATATCCCAGTCAAGTGAGAGTCATGGTTTTAGTCAAACTCACATGACTTGACCACATGCTTAGCTCATAATGAGTCGAGGTCATTTTATGCTTTGGCCAAAGACTTTTAACCTCACTCATTCATGATTGCGTAGGATATTTAGCTCATTCACTTATGAGAGAATAAATCTCATTTTGCTAATCAGTTAACAATGCTACTTACCCATCAAGTCGCATTTCGAGGTCGGTCCCACCAAAAGGTGATTTGGATCTAACTACTCTAATGACAGACTTGATGTCACAAGTACATCTTCAACTCGATTTCGCAGGTCTAAGGTTCACGCGTACCTATCACAACTTATCAATTTCATCATTGACTGTCAGTGAGTGAATACCCATGTGATGTGAAACTGATGTGAGCCGTGTTCGAACATATTAGTCCAACTTATATGTCCATGACATAAGTTCCCACTATCATTCTCGTAGTGTTTGACTGGCACTTTCTCTGTCAAAACTTATACCATGCAAGTCCTTGTTCTGTATTGATGTCTAGTCAAATACTTTCTTACACTTGCAAATACTATTTAGAGAATAAGGATCACACCCTTCTAGTGCCATTCTTCCTATCCCATAGGAAGTAGAAGGTTTGCCTTATTCTCAAGGACTTTACTTTGTTTATTAACACCTCACAAATGCCTATAAGAAAACAACAAGATAATGCCTTATTTATTATAAAAAGATATTGTTTAGTTACAAGTTAATGCCCTATAAATCTATCCTCTTTATGGCATTTGAGGGCATACACTCTAACAAGTATTTCTAGCGACCAAAGATGAAACTAGTGTCATGCTCACAGCACTAATTCGTCAATTACAAACCTCTAAAGATTTAAAAATGACAAGAATTAGAAGCGACAGAGGAACTGAATTTACTAACCATATTGTTGAGAGGTTTTGTACAGATATTGGAATACTTCATGAGTATTCTGCACCTAGAACACCTCAACAGAATGGACTGGTTGAGCGACGGAATAGAACGCTTAAAGAAGCCGCTAGGACGATGTTAGCAGAGTCCAAGCTGCCTCAAAAGTTTTGGGCCAAAGCTATCAGTATCGCTTGCTATACTCAGAACTGGTGTATGATCAACAAGCAACATGAAAAGACTCCATTGAGTTATAGAAGGGACGTAAGCCAAACGTTTCATATTTTCATGTATTTGGTTCAAAATATTTCATTCATAACAATGGATCCCACAATCTAAGGACATTTGATCTTAAAGCGAATGAGGGAATGTTTCTAGGCTATGCCAAAAATGGAAAGAGTTTTGGAATCCAAAATAAGATCAAATCAAAGGTTGAAGAATCCATTCATGTTGTGTTTGATGATGGTAACCAAGAACCGAGTAAGGTTAATACTGATGATGTAGGAATTGAAGATCTTGCTCAACAAGTGTCACAAATCAATCCTGGTGATGATAGTGATGATGATGAGATCTTTGTGCCTAATCCTAAGGTTGCTCGTGAGGTTACTAATGATGATACTGGCAGACACATTGATGATCATGAAGAGAATGATCATCAAGAGTAAATCGGAACTGTGAATGATGTAGCGACTGCACAAGAGACAAATGAGGATCAAGCGATTGATAATCAAGGGTCTTTCAACCCGTCCCAAGCAGATCATAAATGGCTTAGAGATCATCCCCCAGAACTAGTTATTGGAGATATTGGAACACCTATTAGAAGTAGGGACGCTACAATCAATGAGACCATGTTCGCATGCTTCCTATCTCAAATGGAACTAAAGAAAGTGGATTAAGCGCTCAGTGATTCAAGTTGGGTAGAAGCGATGCAAGAAGAGCTTAACTAATTTGAGAGAAGTAAGGTTTGGACGCTAGTACCAAGACCAACTCACCAAGGAATTATTGGAACTAGATGGGATTTTAGGAACAAGATGGAATTGTTATAAGAAATAAAGCTAGACTAGTCACTCAGGGTTATTGCCAAGAAAAGGGTATCGATTTTGATGACACTTATCCCCCAGTAGCCCGTCTTTAAGCGATTCAGATGTTCCTAGCATTTGCCTCATTCAACAAATTCACAATGTACCAAATGGACGTGAAGAGTGCTTTCCTGAATGGTAAACTCCAAGAAGAAGTGTATGTGGAGCAACCACCAGGATTCATCAACAACCATGGGACAAGTATGTTCTACAAATTAGATAAGGCACTTTACGGCCTTAAACAAGCACCAAGATCATGGTATGACACTCTCTCTATCTTCCTTACAGGTAAAGGCTTTTCAAAAGGCAGCGTTGATACAACGTTATTTAAAATTACTTATAATGAAGATATTCTCTTAGTCCAAATTTATGTTGATGATATTATATTCGGATCTACTAATAAGCGATCGTGTGAGAAGTTTTCGAAAATGATGCAAGATCAATTTGAAATGAGCATGATGGGTGAATTAACCTTCTTCTTAGAATTACAAGTTAAACAACTCCCTAATGGCATATTTATAAACCAAGCTAAATATACAAGAGACATGATTAAGAAATTTGGTATGGAAAAATCATCTTCAAAAATTCCAATGAGCTAAAGGCTTTAAGTTAGATAAAGATGAAAGTGGGAAGAAAATTGATATCACTAACTATAGAGCTATCATTGGATCACTTCTTTGTCTTACCGCTAGTAGACCTGATATTATGTTTTTGGTATGCATGTGTGCACGCTTTCAAGCTGATCTAAAAGAATCACACTTAACTGCACCCAAAAGAATTCTTAAATACCTAAAAGGCACACAAAATGTGGGCTTATGGTATCCAAAGGACTCTCCTTTTGAACCAATTGGTTATTTAGATGCAAATTTTGCAGGATACAAAATAGATAGAAAGAGTACTAGTGGTACATGTCAATTTGTAGGTGATAGATTGATTTCGTGGCATAGTAAGAAACAACAATCCATAGTGACTTCTAGCGCTGAGGTAGAGTATGTAGCAGTTGGAAGCTGTTGTGCACAAATCCTTTGGATGTGGCAACACCTTAGAGATTATGGAACAATCTTAGGTCCTACCCCAATTCACTGTGATAACCAAAGCACTTTAGTTGTGACCCAAAACTCAGTCCTTCATTCTAGAACTAAACACATTGACATTCACTACCATTTCTTCCGTGACCATGTTCAAAAGAAAGATATCTCCATGCATTTCATTGGTACTGACAAACAATTGGCAGATTTCTTCACCAAATCGCTCAACGAACAACATTTTCTCACTTTGAGAAGTGAATTAGGTATGATTGGTTTAAACGCTTAATCTTAAAACATCATATCTTTCATAGGCATTATGTTGAGTGGGAATCCACTTTATTATTATGTGTAAAAGCGATTTTAAAATTGAAATGAGTTATCAATTTTATGGGGAACTTTAAAATTGTACTTATTCCAACCAATAAGTGTCTATGATCAAAAAATTTATTTTCAACGATTTCGTGCATTAATCATTAGCGTTTATCCTATATGCATGATAAAATCAATCTCTAATAAAATTAAATAAATATATCTTTTAAAAGTGTTTGAATTTTATAATAGACTTCAGCGTTAAGAATATTCTAACTTAAACGCTACGAAACTTTCTCTGAAATTCATGCACTGTTTTCATTGCTAAAAGGTCGCGTGTGGATAAGTCCAAAACGGTAAGATTTGACAACTTACCGCACGCTCCTATCAAATCAAACTCATGGTTAATGATTCCTTTCTAAAATAGGTGGTTCAGTAAATGCATGTGTCTGGGTACGTGTCTGGGTACCATTAGGCGCGAGCAACTCGCTCTGAACATGTTCAAAATGTCAAACATTTTTGAAAAGTAACTGCGGACTCCAAAATTTTATATTTCACAGTAGTTAAACTAATTTATTGCGCGTTTTTATATTCGTCTTTATGATTAAACAACTCAGATTTAATGTTTTCTTTCCCAAGCTAATCACTTGACGCATGGTATTTATCTTAAGTTATTAAGGAGTTACTTTTTTTTTGTCTTCTATCTAAACCCTCCAAATTTTTCCAGAAAAACTTTTTCAATTTCAAATGTCCTTTACTATAAAAAAACTCTCTCACGGCAAAAGGTATTTCTTCTATCTCTCTCAAAAAGCTTCAATCCTTCATCAATGGCGCCGGAAAATCTGCTGCCGGATTTCTGGTAAATTGGGACTATCTTTTTAACAACCAAAACTTCCCTTTGAGGACCATTCTTCCTCTCGTTGAACAATCTGGTCTAAAAATCATGGTAACTTCTCATGCTTCAATACATGAAAAAGAAGCTCTTTTCTTCTTTAAAAATGTTGTTATTTCTGACGACGGGAACTCTATTTCCTGCTCATTTCCTTTTGCCAAAGAAACCTTCATTCTTACTCCTCAACTCCTGTCCACTTTACTGCACCTGCCGACTCATGGTGGAGAAGTTGAAGATGTAAACCTTGGAGACGCCACCAAGGTCTAGGATCTGATCAAGAAGAATGATATTGATGCAGCCTATGCATCAAACTTCAAGAAGAATGACATGAAGGGCGAATATGTCATTCTGGCTGATATTTGTGCAAAGATGATCGATTACAGAAAAGAAAGTTTTGACAAGTTGACCAACATACAGTAAAGATGATGGTCGCTATTTTGACAAAGCTGAAGGTCAATTGGGCCAGATAAATTTTTAATCGCTTTAAGGCAGCGATTGAGCAATCGATAAATCCCAAGCCATACAAGTTTATGTTGAGTCTTCTTTTAAGCGCTAGCGGTTACGTTAATACGACAGGTAAAAAGGTTCCACTGCTTAAATTCTACAGTAAGAAAATGATCGGAGAACTGCTAAAACCCAAGCAACGGGGTGGTGCAGCGGTTCCCAAGGAGGAACTTGAGCGACCTCTTGCTGAAGGAGTTGTTCGTAGTGATGATGAGGAGCAAGCGACATCGTCTTCATCATCATCGTCATCAGAAGAGGAAGTTGTGGTTAAACGACTGAAAAGAAAAATCGTCTTAAAAGTCGCTGAACCAGCCAAAAAGAAGGAGATCAAGAAAAAGCAGAAGTCTCCCTCTCCTTCTCCTAAATCCCCTTCTCCTCCGCCAGAATAGGAAGATGTGCCGCTAGCACGCAAACGTACTCCTTGGTCCACTCCAACAAGATCAACCAGCTCTCAAGCCGAGCCAGCACTTTAAGAACCAACTAGTGTTCATCCCACTTTTTCCTTTTGAAACTATTCATGAATCTATATCAGAGCCTGAAGCTGCTACTCCTTTTGAGAAGCTTGCTCGTTTTTAGGCTACGTACTTGTGATAAACAATGTATTTTATCCTTTCCTCGTTAGGTTTTATGTTTCTAACGCTAAGGATAAAACTTTCTCATCCAAAAATAAAGCGATTGTTTAAGATGTCTTTAATACTTTTGACAAATTGAAGATTCCCATTCGTGCTGATCCCCTCACCTTATTTTGTTGATTTAGATCCTGATGAAGAAGTTTTGGAGCCTGAGGATATGGAACCTTCCAAAGATCAAGCGACTGAAACAATCGAAGAGATTCCTTAAGGTAAGCGTTGTAGTATTTTTATCGTTTATTTCTTCTTAGTAGAAATTTGTTGTTTCTCAAACGCTTGCCTGTATCAGCTCAAAATGCCCCAGACGCTGATGCACCTCCGCCTCCTAAGGACAATATGGAATTGGATGTGGATATGACAACAGTTGTGGATATCGCTAAAGAAATTGATCAAGTCCTTCCTGATGCTGAAATCTCACCAGCTCATGAAGCGACTATTCATGCTGAGCTGTAACACCCAATATTCTCGGCTCCTAATTTCGTAGAAGTGAAGGTAAACATTACAATCACCGCTAATTAGATTTCGTAAATTATTTGATTGTAGTAATTCGCGTTCGACTAAAAATATTTTTCTACTTGCTTGTATAACTATTATTAAATCTATATGTGAAATAGGTTAGTAGTATTTACACCTGGTGGAATAGTTGATGCATTATATCATTTAAGGTGTATATATATATCTATATATATATTCATCTTCATCAATTGATTACTAATAGTTAAATGGGATCATGCCTAACTACATATATATATATAGGCACAAACACATGCACATGCACACACACACACACACATATATATATATACACGTACCATTCATGCTCTAATGGAGAAAGGAAGATTAGGAGGTGGCAAATTAAGATAATTACATCTCATCTTGCCTAAAAAACGTGGCTTATGGAGGATTAATCTCCATTTCTTTTTTCCCTACCTTTTTGACCAAGACCTCCTTATATACTACAATTCAGCCTTTCAAAACTTCATTCATCACCACACCTGAAGAAACTCTGAAAATTAGCACCTATCTCATCTCAAATACATGAAAAGCTGAAGGAGAAGAAAAAAATCCAGTAGGGAAAAGGATCGTCCTTTCTTCTTTCTCTTAAGGTATATGGTAGTTAATCATTGCTTTTGCATGAATATGTTGTAGACTAAATGTAGTTCAAGCTATATATTACCTGGAATTGAGAGTATCATATCATATATATGTATTTTAGTAAACTTCAATGGCATGATGTTCAGCTGTGTTTGGAACTTTCAGTTTCTGAAAGTTACGTTTAAAGCTGTAATGAGGTGCCTAAACTTGTGAGTTTGATTATGATAAATTTTCTGGAATAACTTGATTGTGTTTTAAACATCTATGAAAAATTTGGTAATGGTTAGAGTTTTTTGGAATTTTCTAAAAAATCGTTGAACAAAATCGCCAGTCTGTTCGGCGGAAGTGAAAATTGTTACTGTTTTGAAGATATTTCATGTACCTGGAAATTTTGGTTTACTCTACAACTTTTACAGTATCTTGATACATGTGTTATAGAGACTTCATATAAATTTCGGAATTTGTCAGTAAACAAGGGAGTTTACAAAAATATTGGAATATAAGGTGTCTGTTCTGAAACAAATCTGCCGGGACACTCCCGTTTCGTTGATCGAATCCCCAATTTGACAGGGTAATTAAATCTGGAAAAATTATGTAGAATTTTTCAGCATCCTATCTGATATCCTGAAAAATTTGAGAAAGAAATTCCAATCCAAGAATGTGTTAAAAAATTGTTGAAAAATATTGCGCATGTAAGGGGGCTAGTTTGAACTTAGTTGCCAATATGTTTGGATAGTATGATATAACCCGTTGTATGTGATTAGCTTAAAAGTGTATTGTTTTGTGAAAATGATGGTATTTTGAATCACAGGATACTTTCGTGATTCCGAGGCCGAGGCAACGACGTCGGTTTATTATTGTGAGGGTTTCTCTTATTCTTTCAACTTGATCTTGCTTACCATTTTTCGTTCCCTTTTAAATCATAGCCAAGTGTGACCTCATAAAGTTTCATTGATCAGACTCTTATTCTCATCTAAGGTAAGTGTCCAACCGTGTCCCAATTTGTAGTCTATCGTTCTTGTTTTCGCTCGCTCTCGCTTGAATACAAATCAGTGTACATATTCTAGTAGGAAACTCGTTGAAACGATTATTCTTCTTGGCTCTATTCCGTCGGCTAAGGGAGCTAAGTGCTATACGGGACAAAGTGCCACGTGACGGCGGGGGCCACCGCTTGAACCCGTAGGAGCCACCTCTAGAATCTCGAAGTCTGGCATCCATCCGCGATGTGTCATTTTCTTGATATACAGCTTTGATTCGAAAAAGCAGAGTGAAGGGAGCTAAGTGCTATACGAGACAAAGTGCCACGTGACGGCGGGGGCCACCTCTTGAACCCGTAGGAGCCACCACTAGAATCCCGACATCTGGAACACTTCATAGAACATAATGGTGTGAAGCCTCCTGCTGGTATGGGACAGTGGAATGTGGATCACGATCACATGATATGATTACAAAAGTACATGGGTTATGTCCTCTGATTCATACGTAACATACTCGATTAATTTAACTTGTGATATGTTATTCTATTCTTTTGCTTGCCATCGTATATGTCCATGTCGTTATTGATTTTCGCTGCAGATTCTATCTCTCCTGATAAGGTAAAGCAAGCCATTAGCCTACCTCACTGGGTCATTCGGACTCACCCCTCCTTCTTTCTTCCTTTTCAGATAAGCTTAGAATGTCGGATACAAATGGAGAAATGATAAATAAAGGAAGCATTGGTTTGTTTCTATCAAAGGGAGTAATGTTTTGGGATGTACGATTGGGTATGTATATGTTTTGGCTTGGAGATTTGTAATTGATAGGGTTATTGTTTAATTGTGTAAGACTGATGAATAAGGTATTGTTGGTTTAAGTGGAATGAAATTCTTTTAGTTTTAGTAGATGAAGAATTGGTATAGTTCTGACGCTTAGCGCTAGCTCGAGAAAGGACAGTCTCGTGGATCGAGCTAGTGTCGCGGTGTAGTGGGCCACCAGGTGGTCGGTGGGCGTTACAGTTGGTGGTATCAGAGCTTGGGTTCGTACCTGAGCTATACTAGGATAAGATCTTTAGACTTTGGCATGGAGTTGTGATTGGTTGAGCTTAGGAGATGAGTTTTGAAGATGTATTAGATGGGCGACAAGATTAGATATATCAATAGGAGAAGGAAATAAGGGTAATGTTTTTTTACTTGTTCTGAGGTGTTGGACTTTTTAAGGGATGATTTGGTTAGGGTTAACTGAAAATCGAAGCGAGTAAGCTCATATCCCTCGAACCTAGTTAAGTTCTCCATCTTCGATACTTGCCAGTCTTGAGACTTTTACTCATGGAAATTGCCTTAACTGTGTTCCAAGCCCTAATCTTGTGGTATCCTTTATAAAACTTGATTCCGTCTTGTTATCATCAACATTTGAAGCATTTTGATGTCCAGAGTAATCATCATCTATCTCAAAACCTTGTCATGCTTAATGTTTGAATCCTATTAATCCATTTTTATGTCAATACCTTCTATTTATTCATTTATTTTTAATGATCCTGCTCTCACGTTTGTATTATCTTTAGCCCTAAAACTCCTAATCGTTGACTATTTTCTTTTGCTCTTGGTCACCCCTCAAGCCGTAAACTTGATTATAATTTCTATTTTTGGATACCAAATGTCATTGTATATATTTGAGGACTCTCCTTTTAAAGCTTGAACTTCCTTCAAAACTCTATGTGCAGTGCTTCCTTTGGGTGTCTAAGGATCGCTGACCCTACGTTGATAATCCTATTTTTCGTCTTTTGAAGCCGGTATTTTTTTTTTTTGCCACTTTGAAATGCCTATTGATTACCAATCTTTACTTTTAATCAAATCATTTTATTGTGAAATTCAATCTTTCTACTTGTTTTTCTGAGAAATATTTAGCTTCTATCTACAATTCCTATTGAATAAACTCTGCTTGAATCTCCTTTCTTTGATACATATTTCAATTGTTTGTGCATATCATGGTAATTGCATCACTACGTTTTCAACTCCTCCTAGTACTTAACGTTATTCTCTTTTATTCTAATATTTCTATCCCAGTCCTTCCGTATTCAACGATTTTAGATTTTTTTTATTCAAAACGCAATTGTACAGTTCAAACTTTACCTCTCTGTGTAAATCTTCTTATATTCGATCTCATTTTAACATTTCAAATTATCCTTCGACTTGTAATTTCAATGACCATCTTTCAGTGATCATAGTAAGAATGTCTATTGCGTCCTCGTCTATTATCCCATATCGCATCCCACTATTATTGACGAAGGTTATAACAATCTTTGAGTTCCAATGTATATTCCTAAACCACAAATCATTGTATATCATTTTTTTTAGCAGTCCATGCTTGTTGTAAAATATTTTATTCATAATACAAAAAAAAAAAAAAAAACTTCGATAGCTTTAGTCCTAGAATTTGGCTTTTGACTATTTAATGTTTGAAATCCACTATCAAATGAGATTCTTCTTTCATTTTCCTTACAAACTATACATTGTTTCAGATGATTCTTGTTGATGAACCCCCTCGTCATTGCTGACTTATATTCATGAAACATTTAAAACTTGATTTGATTGTTGTAAAACTTCCTTGTGTTCCATCTCTTTCGTTTCGATAGAAAAATTTTATTTAATATTTAACCTCTTTGAATACCTCATACTTATTCCTCGGACATCTCTCTTTCTTCTCTTTCTGAGCCACCTTGTCATCTCGTTCAATATCTTGAAATCCTTCAACATTTTACTTTTTGACTAGAGACACATATATTCTAACTACCTCAAGTGGACACTCAAAAGTCTTGGTTAGATTGTTCACCCTTGTTCATGAGCTAACAATATTTTGTACATCTTTCAGTAATTCAACCTAACTATTCCTTATGATTGATTACCTTCAAATTCCACCATAGCCGATTGTCGATAGTGATTCTTAAGCCTAAAGTTTTTTCATAGAATCACTAAATCTTATAACTTCAAACCTAGAGCAATGCATCAAACTCGAGAGTTTGAGCCCGTTTATAAAGTCATTATGTTCGATATTTTTTTTAACAACAAACAACGCCGAGACTATAGAGTGGCGCAACGGAAGCATGATATAGGGATCTATAATGACATTCACGAAGCAAGATTCATACAGCTGCGCGCACCATATTGATAGAAATACCGAGTGTTGTTCTATTTAGATTATAACGCATGTAAAGGATCATCGTACAAGGATCTTCATAGAGCCCTACAAGCATTGACGGTCAATGACACTAGCAAAGGGTAGGAGCGTCAATCATAGAATCTAAAAATGGATAGAAGTCAGAAAATCTATGTAAGCAAGTATGAAGTGATCAAGAATTCAAGCCTTCGTCAACACTTTAATAGAAGACTTTTCAAGAAGATTGAAACCAGGAAGGTTCAATTGCATCGTCAAAGAACCATTCCAACGATCAAAGTGTATCGTACGAGTGTTTTAGAAGTACAAATGTTTCGGTGAATTTTTCCCGCTTATCAGGTCTATCGTAAGATTCAATTCTAGAAATATCACTTGGACTCAACGCACATCATGTACCGACGCGATCTTTATTTGGGATGAAACATGTCATTCCAATAGGAACCCATTCGTAAAACGAATTAGGTGCAATAACTTCGATCAAATAAGAAAGACAAGTCTTGGCTCCTCGAGGAACCACGACTTGGAGATGCTACACGGGAATGAGGAAATTATCCGACTTGGAGATGCTACACGGGATACCGGTTAGCATCGTCTCCGACAGAGATCTCAAGTTTACATCTAGCCTGTGAAGACGGTTTCAAGAAGACCCAGGTACAAAGTTGAACTTTAGTACCGCCTTTCACCCGCAGACCGATGGACAGTTAGAAAGGGTGATAAGGATAAGTGAAGATATGTTAAGGACTTGGGTGTAGACTTTGGAGGGTCTTAGGATACACACATTCCATTAGTAGAACTTTCCTATAAACAACAGTTACCAGGCCACCATCCAAATGGCACCCTATGATGCACTTTATGAGCGGAAATGTCAATCCCCGCTCTATTAGGATTTAGATGGTTGGAGAGCAGCATCACAAGATGGACGAGAAGGGCCTTGCGGGTGGAAATGATACAAGAAGCCATTGACAAAGTTCAAATCGTCAAACAGCGAATGAGTGCAGCTCAGAGTCGTCAAAAGAGCTATTCC
This sequence comes from Buddleja alternifolia, assembly GCA_019426215.1. Classification (NCBI taxonomy): domain Eukaryota; kingdom Viridiplantae; phylum Streptophyta; class Magnoliopsida; order Lamiales; family Scrophulariaceae; genus Buddleja; species Buddleja alternifolia. The sequence continues at coordinate 12,048,160 of CM033395.1, forward strand.
GACACACGACGCAAGGACTTAGAATTTCAAGTGGGAGACCAAGTTTTTTAAAGTATCACCGCGAAGAGGCGTTAAGAGGATGGGAAAAATGGGTAAGCTTCAACCTCGATATATAGGACCATTCCAGATCTTGAAGCGTGTTGGGGTAGTAGCGTATGAAGTCAAACTACCTAACAATATTTCCCATATTCATAATGTGTTCCATGTATCACAACTTAAGAAGTACCATCCTGATCCGTCACATGTGATATCTCATGAGGAATTACAACTAGAACCAAATTTGTCGTATGAAGAGATGCCGATACGCATACTGGAGTTCAAATATCAAGAATTACGATCTCAGAAAATACCCTTAGTCAAGGTATTGTGGAGAAACAATCAGGTTGAAGAAGCAACTTGGGAGCGAGAAGATGACATGAGAAAAAGATATCCGGATCTCTTTGGGACCTCTCAGAATTTGGGGACCAAATTCTCTTAAGGAGAGGGGAGTTGTAACACCCAATATTCTCGGCTCCTAATTTCGTAGAAGTGAAGGTAAACATTACAATCACCGCTAATTAGATTTCGTAAATTATTTGATTGTAGTGATTCGCGTTCGACTAAAAATATTTTTCTACTTGCTTATATAACTATTATTAAATCTATATGTGAAATAGGTTAGTAGTATTTACACCTGGTGGAATAGTTGATGCATTATATCATTTAAGGTGTATATATATCTATATATATATTCATCTTCATCAATTGATTACTAATAGTTAAATGGGATCATGCCTAACTACATATATATATATAGGCACAAACACATGCACATGCACACACACACACACACACATATATATATACACGTACCATTCATGCTCTAATATAGAAAGGAAGATTAGGAGGTGGCAAATTAAGATAATTACATCTCATCTTGCCTAAAAAACGTGGCTTATGGAGGATTAATCTCCATTTCTTTTTTCCCTACCTTTTTGACCAAGACCTCCTTATATACTACAATTCAGCCTTTCAAAACTTCATTCATCACCACACCTGAAGAAACTCTGAAAATTAGCACCTATCTCATCTCAAATACATGAAAAGCTGAAGGAGAAGAAAAAAATCCAGTAGGGAAAAGGATCGTCCTTTCTTCTTTCTCTTAAGGTATATGGTAGTTAATCATTGCTTTTGCATGAATATGTTGTAGACTAAATGTAGTTCAAGCTATATATGACCTGGAATTGAGAGTATCATATCATATATATGTATTTTACTAAACTTCAATGGCATGATGTTCAGCTGTGTTTGGAACTTTCAGTTTCTGAAAGTTACGTTTAAAGCTGTAATGAGGTGCCTAAACTTGTGAGTTTGATTATGATAAATTTTCTGGAATAACTTGATTGTGTTTTAAACATCTATGAAAAATTTGGTAAGGGTTAGAGTTTTGTGGAATTTTCTAAAAAATCGTTGAACAAAATCGCCAGTCTGTTCGGCGGAAGTCAAAATTGTTACTATTTTGAAGATATTTCGTGTACCTCGAAATTTTGGTTTACTCTAAAACTTTTACAATATTTTGATACATGTGTTATAGAGACTTCATATAAATTTCGGAATTTTTCAGTAAACAGGGGATTTTACAAAAATATTGGAATATAAGGTGTCTGTTCTGAAACAAATCTGCCGGGACACTCCCGTTTCGTTGATCGAATCCCCAATTTGACAAGGAAATTAAATCTGGAAAAATTATGTAGAATTTTTCAGCATCCTATCTGATATCCTGAAAAATTTGAGAAAGAAATTCCAATCCAAGAAAGTGTTAAAAAATTGTTGAAAAATATTGCGCATGTAAGGGGGCTAGTCTGAACTTAGTTGCCAATATGTTTGGATAGTATGATATGACCTGTTGTATGTGATTAGCTTAAAAGTGTATTGTTTTGTGAAAATGATGGTATTTTGAATCACAGGATACTTTCGTGATTCCGAGGCCGAGGCAACGACGTCGGTTTATTATTGTGAGGGTTTCTCTTATTCTTTCAACTTGATCTTGCTTACCATTTTTCGTTCCCTTTTAAATCATAGCCAAGTGTGACCTCATAAAGTTTCATTGATCAGACTCTTATTCTCATCTAAGGTAAGTGTCCAACCGTGTCCCAATTTGTAGTCTATCGTTCTTGTTTTCGCTCGCTCTCGCTCGAATACAAATCAGTGTACATTTTCTAGTAGGAAACTCGTTGAAACGATTATTCTTCTTGGCTCTATTCCGTCGGCTAAGGGAGCTAAGTGCTATACGGGACAAAGTGCCACGTGACGGCGGGGGCCACCGCTTGAACCCGTAGGAGCCACCTCTAGAATCACGAAGTCTGGCGTCCATCCGCGATGTGTCATTTTCTTGATATACAGCTTTGATTCGAAAAAGCAGAGTGAAGGGAGCTAAGTGCTATACGGGAAAAAGTGTCACGCAACGGCGGGGGCCACCTCTTGAACCCGTAGGAGCCACCACTAGAATCCCGACATCTGGAACACTTCATAGAACATAAAGGTGTGAAGCCTCCTGCTGGTATGGGACAGTGGAAGGTGGATCACGATCACATGATATGATTACAAAAGTACATGGGTTATGTCCTCTGAGTCATACGTAATATACTCGATTAATTTAACTTGTGATATGTTATTCTATTCTTTTGCTTGCCATCGTATATGTCCATGTCGTTATTGATTTTCGCTGCAGATTCTATCTCTCCTGATAAGGTAAAGCAAGCCATTAGCCTACCTCACTGGGTCATTCGGACTCACCCCTCCTTCTTTCTTCCTTTTCAGATTGCCATTGTCTCTACTCCAATCGGACCTCCTCCTTGTGTCATCAACTTCTTTCCTCGTGGCTATGACGCTGATGTTGAATATTATTATATAGCTAGAGAACATGACACTAGGAGTGTAATGCCCAATCATCTCTCATGCAACCAACAATAAGCATGTCATATAGTTAGCATTTATTATTAACCATAAATGTCATGCTTGCACGAGCATGATTACTTTCTAATTATATGATAACTGTATTTAAGGTGCATTTTTGCTAACGTTTATCACCAGTTAAGCAGGCACGACGTCTAAGCAGACACGAAGTCTTGCAATTATCACAAGTAAATCAATGAACAAAAAGAAAATGATAATTGACGTGCTTCCCAGGTGGTCACCCATCTCAGAATTGCTCCTGTCTAAGCACACTTAACTTTAGAGTTTTGATTGAATTTGTACACGAAAGCTTCCCACTAGTCACCAGGTCAATATATCTCATGGCCTACGTGCTACTTACGTGTCATTTATATGTCATGAGGAATGTAAACATGTGACACATAGAAAATATAAGGCACAAACAAATAACACGTATTAAGCTAGGAACTGCAAATAATTCAAGGAATAAAATAATAATATTTTCAACAAAACTTCACCATGAAGTTGCTAAACCGATGTTAGGAATTTCAAGTTAGATGTTTTGATGATGACAATGAGGATTACTTGTTAGACCCCAAAATATGTAAGTTTTATTTTAGTAGAAATCATGTATAAGCTTTAAAGCATTAGAATTGTAATAAGATTTATAGGTTTTGTTTATTTTTATTCTAGAGTGTTAGGCCAAGTACTCTTAGACTGAGCGTCTGATATTTTCTGAGTGAGTTTATCAGTAGCCAAGTTTAAATACTCAAGCGCCAGAAGTCTGAATGAAGATAAAGATTCCAACCGTCCAAACGACCAACTATATAAAGCGTCACTTATACGACAGAAGTAATTCAAGGATGAATGAGCATCTATCAATGACTGATTTCACCTGAATTTATTTGTAAGTCCAAAAGGAGTTTAAGGCAAATATTCTCAGTGCATTAATTGACAACGGACATTTAATTCAAATGCATTAAATACTGATAAGAGCATTAAATGTGATAACCTCTTTCAGACATACGGAGAAAGCACTCTATTGGACTGTCTACTATTCACAGACTTTCAGGAAAACGGACAAAAATTGTTCACTCGCGGAAGTGAGAGACACGCGCCTATGCATGTGTCAAACGGACACTTTTTCAAAGAATGCCTATAAATAAGAACTTCAACAACAAGTAAAAACACCCGATTAATTCCAAGCCAAATTGGTGTTGCATTGAAGTCTAATTCCATAAACTCTCAGAAAAGCTAGAATATTCAAGAAAATATTCTCTTTGCTTTTCTTCAATTCCTGAGATAGTCAACCAATATCTGAAACATTCTTTTCGGTGAAACCCACATTACTATTGACATATTCCCTGTTGTTTGAACTTTATCAAAATCAAACAAACCTTTTAGAAAAACCTCATCCAAGCCTCGCGATCTGTGTGATGTCGAAGTTGGACACTTGCGCATTATTTCTGAGGGAAAGAAGCAAGAGGATAGAAGTGTCTTGGAGCAGAAATCTGTGTGATCAAGGAGCTCATATCATCGACATCCATCTCTCCCTAATTTGTAGAAGATTCTGTGTGATTCTTTGAGAATCCTTTTAGTGGATTGCCTCCAAGTGTTCAAGGAGAAAAAGGACATAATTGGGATTACAAATATTGTGTTCCTTACTTTACAGTCATTTTCCTTATTGTCATATTATTGCATAAATCTGTTAAGTAGAACCCAATTGAATGCTAAGCAATTAAAATACCTTAGGTGACGCTAAAGGTTTCAAAAGAGAAGACTCTAAAATTATTCCGCTATGCTAAACTGATCAAAGAAGTGAACGCTTAAACCTATTTCGTTATAGTATTCAAATCTTGAAGCCTAAGTCAACTTTCTGTATACAGTCTTCGATAGAGGCTAAGTCAAGCGTCTACTTCTCAAGCGTCCAACTGAATTTTAATACGAAATTTTTAATGTCGAAAAAGACATCAGGGTTTATTCAACCCCCCCGCCCCTTCTAGACCCTTTCGTAAGCCACTTGGGACCAACAAGTGGTCTCAGAGCGCTTAAAGTTAAAATTTTAAAATTTCCAAGGATAACAGTTTGTTTAGATCCTTTTTTCAAAATTTAGCTGCTTATAAATTTTTCATAGCATTTTCTAAAGTTCCTAAGTTGATCGAGTCAATCTATGACTCATGGAAGGTCAAAGCTTTTACTTATTTGTGTTCTTGTGATGACGAAATGTGTGATGTCATTTCAGATGGACCTATTAAGATCTACAAAGTAATTACCAGAGCGCCTGGAGCTACAGAAGAGACTTAAGATGGCTATGTTGAGAAGCCTATGCAGGAATGGTCCACAGATGAGCGTCGGAGATTTAATCTAGACAATGTTGGTCGGAACGCTTTGTACACAGCTATTAGTGATAACGACAACTTATTCAACACAGTCAAATCTTGTAACACTACCATGGAGATATGGGATAAGTTAGCCATAATTTGTGGCGGTTCAGCACAAATCAAGGAAAACAAACTTTCAATTGCCAAAGAAAAGTTTAATGGTTTTAAGATGTTGCCTAACGAGACACTAGAGGAATTGGATATAAGATTGACAGCTCTTACTACAGAATTAACATCTTTGGGTATGGATCTATAGAATAGGGAAATGGTGGTCAAAATCTTTACAAGTCTACCTAGTAGATTTTTGATGAAAACAACAGCTATGAGAGAGTTAAACAATTTGGATAGTTTAACTTTAGAAGACGCCTTTTCAGAGCTCAAAGCATTTGAGTTTGAGTTGAATTCAGCCAGTGATGTCGTGAGTAGTCCAGTAATTGAGTCTGGAGCACTCATAGTATCAATCAAGGGAAAATCGAGTAATAAAGGAAAAGTTTCAAATATTAGTGAGGATGAGGAACTAGCGCTTCTGAATAGATTCAGAAAATTCTTAAGATATGAAAAGAAAAGAAATAGTCCTAAGCATCAAGGACAAAATTCATATCAAGCGCCTGCTCCAATACAACAACAGTATCAAGCACCTCAATATTCTGCACCTTCTCCTTCAGCGCCGATTCAGTACCCAGCGTCTAATCAGCAGAATCTTTCATCTCCAGTGGTCTCAAAACCACACAATGCAAGGTTAACAAATGAATGAAAGATGAAATCCAATCTTTGTTATAATTGCAGGAAACCAAGGCACTACCAGGTAAATTGCTCTTATCCAAACGTATCTAAGCCCTCAAGGCAAGATTACTTGGATAGAAACCAATTCAGGATCAACCTTCGTCAACAAAGTTTGCTAGCAGAATCAGAACCAGCATCCGCACCTGAAGATTTGGCATCATCAGAGGAGAGTAGTCATGGTGATGAGCCAATGGAAGACTCAGCGCTTATTTGTCTCATGGCTAGAGATGATGAAGCGTCTCCCGAGGTAAGCACTAAATTATCTCTTCCACTCTCATAAGATGAATTACTTAACAAAGTCATTATAATGATTTTCAAGATGCCGCCAAATTATATCAAAACCACTTTGACATCATTTCATCGCTCCCAAGTGATAAAGTAACGCTCAGAGCAGAGTTGCAAGTTCAGCAACAATGCATTGAGAAAAACCAATCGCGTGAGAGTGAAATAATCCAGTTGAAAAGTGATCTTGATATAATTGTCAAGAGAGAAGCTGAGCTGATTGCTAGACTTCCGAAATTAGAACAGCTCGTCTCATCATTGTCTAAAGCATCAAGAAAGCTAGACAATGTGACTGAGGTAACAAGGTTATTTAGTGAAAAGACCGGTTTAGGATGCAAAAAATTCGGTAAACAACCAAATAAATCTAATGTTATGGCAAACAACAAAGGAAAGGGTGTTTTCTTCGTTGAGAAAGGTTCACAAGATCAAACACAAAATGAACCAAGCGACAATGATACGAGGCCAAATGAGAAAGCCAACACTGACTCAGGCAAGGGTAAGGCGAAAGTAAATGATTCACAAAGACGAGTTCATCCAAACGCTCAGAAGGCTAAGGATAAATCTGACCACTGTAAATCAATCGCTAAGTGTCCAACACCAAAAGTGCAAACCAAGCAAGCGCCGAAGAAATACCAGCATCAAGCATCAATATCCTAGGCAGTCAAGATCATATTATCGATACTATGATGCTTATGATTATGACTATGATTATGATTATTATTATAATCAAGGATATTATTATACACCCAAAAAGCTCACACAACACAATGTAAAACCCAAGAAGGCCAATATTCCTACAATGAAGACTACGCAAATATGGTTTCCTAAAGCTCTAATTCAAACTAACAATGCTACTAATGGTGAAGGACCCAAGCAACAATGGGTACCTAAACAGAAATAGAACTTCCCTTTTTTATTGCAGGTACTTAGAGCTAGAGCCTATACATCTGTTTGGTACTTCGATAGTGGATCGTCAGGGCACATGACTGGTTCCAAGGATCTTCTGATCAACTATCGAGCTGCCAATGGTCCTCAAGTTGTATTTAGTGACAACTCCAAAGGTAAAACCAAAGGTATATGTACTATGCATATGGGGAACATCATGATAAGTGATGTTTATTTTGTTGAAGGTCTAAAGTACAATTTATTAAGCATAAGTCAATTTTGTGATAAAGGCTTTGAAGTCATATTCTCGAGCGACTGTTGCTATATAATGATGCTAGGACTAAATCTACTAAATTGAAAGGTAAAAGAACAAACAAAGTATATTTGGTAGATTGGGGTTCAACAATTGATAACAACCCAAAATGCTTTGTTACTAAAAATGAATCTAAAATGGGTTGGTTAGGGCATAAAAAAATGAATCACCTTAATTTTAAGACAATCTCTCATCTTATAAATCTAAATCTTGTAAAGGGATTACTAAAAGGACCGTTTCACAAGGATCGTCTTTGTGACGCTTGTCAAATGGGCAAACAAGTTAAATCATCCTTTAAGAGAAAACCTCATCTATCCACCTCTACAATACTTGAACTACTTCACATGGATTTGTTTGGACCTATTCAAACGATCAGTGTAAGCGGTAAAAAGTATACTTTGGTGATAGTAGACGATTTCTCTCGATTTACTTGGGTGGAATTTCTTTCATCCAAAGATGAAATATGTGACAAGTTAACAATGCTTATTCGGCAACTTCAAACATTGAAAAATCTTAAGGTTCCAAGAATAAGAAGCGATCACAGTACTGAATTTGCTAACAACGTTGTTGAGAAGTTTTGTGCAGAGAATGGAATACAACATGAGTATTCTGCTCCCAAAACTCCACAACAAAATGGTGTTGCTGAGCGCCGTAACAAAACACCCAATGAAGCTTCGAGGACAATATTAGCAGAGTCCAAGCTTGCTTCCAGATTTTGGGTAGAAGTGATCAACACTGCTTGTTACACTTAAAACTGGTGCATGATCAACAAACAACATGTGAAAACTCCATATGAACTGTGGAAGGGACGTAAGCCAAATGTTTCATACGTTCACATCTTTGGTTCTAAATGTTTTATTTATAACAATGGATCCCAAAGCCTAAATACATTTGATCCTAATGCGGATGAGGGAATCTTTCTAGGCTACGCCAAGAATGGAAAGAATTTTCGCATCCTAAACAAGATCAAATTGAAGGTTGAGGAATCTATTCATGTTGTTTTTGATGATGCTAACTAAGAACCGAGTAAGGTTAATGTGAATGATGTAGGAGTTGAAGATCTATGTCATCAAGCGTCTAAGATTACCATTGATGATGATAGTGATGACGATGATGAGATCACAGTGCCACCTCCTAAGATTACTCGTGAGGTTACTTCTGATAACAATGCAAGATCTGCTAATGATCATGAAGAGAGTGATCATCAAGAGCAAATAAGGATCTGTGAACTTGAAGCGCCTACGCAAGAAGGTAGTCAAGCGTTTGATCGTTAAGCGCCTGTTCAACCTCTTAACCCTTTCCAACCAAATGGACTATGGCTGCGTGATCATCCACCTGAGCAGATTATTGGAGATATTGAAGCACCTGTTAGGACTAGAGCCACTACATTTAATGAGGCCATGGTCGCTAGTTTCTTATCTCAAATGAAACCTAAGAAAGTGGATGAAGCGCTAAGCGAGGCAAGTTGGATTAAAGTCATGCAAGAAGAGCGTAATCAGTTTGAGCGTAATAAGGTTTGGACGCTAGTACGAAGACCAACTCACCAAGGAGTTATTGGAACTAGATGGGTTTATAGAAACAAAATGGCTGAGAAGGGCATTGTGATAAGGAACAAGGTCAGACTCCTAGCTCAAGGATATTTCCAAGAAGAGGGTATTGACTTTGATGAGACATATGCTCCTGTCGCCCGCTTTGAAGCAATCCGCATGTTTCAAGCGTACGCAACGTTCAACAAGTTTATAGTGTATCAGATGGACATGAAGAGTGCCTTCCTAAATGGTAAACTCCAAGAAAAGGTATATGTGGAGCAACCACTAGGACTCATCAACAACCATGGTAAGAGTATGGTTTACAAGCTAGACAAAGCACTTTATGGGCATAAGCAAGCATCCCGAGCATGGTATGACACTCTCTTTATTTTCTTTATTGGTAAAGTCTTTTCAAAAGGCAGCGATGATACAACGTTATTTAAAATTACATATGACGAGGACTTTCTCTTAGTCCAAATTTATGTTGATGATATTATATTTGGTTCTACTAACAAACGTCTGTGTGAGAAATTTTCAAAAATGATAGAAGAACAATTTGAAATGAGCATGATGGGTGAATTAACTTTCTTCTTAGAATTACAAGTTAAACAACTCTCTAATGACATATTTATTAAGCAAACTAAATATACACGTGATATGATTAAGAATTTTGGTATGGAAAATGCATCATCCTCAAAAATCCCAATGAGCCAAACGCTTAAGTTAGGTAAAGATGAAAGTGGGAAAAAAGTTGATATCTCTAATTATAGAGGTATCATTGGATCACTTCTTTATCTTACTGCCAGTAGACCTGATATTATGTTTTCAGTATGCATGTGTGCACGTTTCAAGCTGATCCTCAAAAGTCACACTTAATTGCGGCCAAGAAGATTCTTAAGTACCTAAAAGGCACACAAAATGTGGGCTTATAGTATCCAAGGGACTCTCCTTTTAAACTAATTGGTTACTCAGATGCATATTTGTCAGGGTGCAAAATAGATCGTAAGAGTACTAGTGGTACATGTCAATTTTTAGGTGATAGGTTAGTTTCATGGCATAGTAAGAAACAACAATCGATAGCTACCTCTACAGCTGAAGCCGAGTATGTAGCTTCAGGAAGTTGTTGTGCACAAGTGTTATGGATGAGGCCACAACTTAGAGATTATGGTATAATCCTAGGTCTAACCCCCATTCATTGCGATAACCAAAGCGCTCTAGCCATTACTCACAACCCTGTTCTTCATTCCAGAACCAAACATATTGACATTAGATACCATTTTCTTCGTGACCATGTTCAAAAGAAAGATATCTCCATGGACTTTATTAGAACTCACAAACAATTGGCAGATACTTTCACCAAAGTGCTCAACGAACAACGTTTTCTCACTTTGAGAAGTGAACTAGGTATGATCGATTTAAACGCTTAATCACCATGCATCATATTTTATTAGACATATAATTTAGGGGGAATCCACGCCATTTATGTCTAAAATATTTTTGTAAAGTTGTTACAACTTAACAAATTTAGGAGGAACCTTAAAATTGTACTTGAACCTAACTGAAAGCGTCAATGATCAAAAAATTTCATATGCATGATCGTCAACGCTCAGTATTATTTGTGCATAATATGCTGGACATTCAAGTGTTAACATAAAACAGTTACAACAAGCGTTAACAAATGGTATCAATTAAGCGCTGAACTTATTCTCTTCAACACTTAATATAAAATTGTTTGTAAAATTCATGCATAAATTATACACACTTCTTGAGGCAGTGGATAGACTCAAAAGTCTATTTTGTACTCTATCTACATGCTTCTATCACATCAAACTGTCGGGTAATCAAAATTTTTCAAAATGACGGTTCAGAGTTAGTACATGTACGTATCAGTATACCATCAGGCGCGTGCATTACACTCTGAAAATGCCAAACGTTTTAAATCTTTAACTCGGATTTCAAATATTTATATATGGGAGTTACCAAATGTAACTTCCCTCTCTTGCTTAAAACTCGCGTCCGCAGTTAAATTTTCTTGGCTGAGATTGAAATAACTGTACACGTGTCTAAATCCTACTAAGACGAGAGAACACAGGTTTCAAATTTAAAACACTGTGTCATTTAAAACACAATTTCTGCAGAAAAATTATTTACACTTACTCAAAGCTTTCTGCAAAATTACTCTCTCTCTCTCTCTCTCTTCTTCAAAAAGCAAATCTCAGTTCATCTTTTTCACTAAAATGGCACCGAAGAAATCTACTGCTACTTCTACCGCGCCTACCATCAAGGTAACTGAAGGCCTTGTTGTCGACTAGATATTTATGTATGAACAACCTCAGATTAACCTGACAGAAATGATGGACCTTGTAACTAAGGCTGGGCTCAAAGCATTCTTAACTCAGTACTCTTATCTGTTTCCGATGGAAGTTGACACCTTCTGGAGAACTGCTAAACTCCCCGCAGACAAGAAGTCTATCTCTTGTCTCATTCCTCTATCTAAGAAGGAGTCACCAAAAGAACTCATATTGCCTGTTACTTCCATCGCCAAGAACTTCCATCAAAAAGAGGCGTTGGATTGTATTACTCTAGAACAAATCAAAGAAGCATGGACTACTATAAGTGCTTATGACGGCGTACCATACAAATAACACTTTGAAAAGAAAGAATTAGGGTCTAAAAACTGACTGACGGCTAATTTCTGCAGCAAAATGATAGAATGCAGAGTGGGTAGCTTTGACAAAGTGAACCCAATACAATTTCAGATGATGACAGCGAACCTTCTCAACATCAAGATCAATTGGACTGAGTATGTCTTTGGAAGGTTTTGGGACTGTTTAAGCGCCCCAAATAAACCTTATAAACTTATCTTGAGTGACCTGTTGTATCGATTAAAGTGTGTCTACTCGTCTGGTCAACCTCTAAATAAGGCCAAGTTGCTGGGAAAAAGAATTCTGAACAATCTCTTCAATCCTCCCAAAGTTGGTGGTACTACTAGACCACTGTTTGAGTGTCTAGAAGTACGTGAAACATCTGATCAAGAAGCTGAGTGTCCTGCTCAAGTGGAAGCCATGAAGCATTCGACTGTTACAAAGAAGAGGGCTCCCAAAAAGCCCAAGGCTCAAGTTATTTCTTCTCCTCAAAAGGATGGTGAGGAAACCGATGAGGATGCCTAGGACAAGATCCCGCTCATCAAGCGGAGGAAGCTAGAAGGCATAATAAAGCAAATAGACTTTGAGGAACCAGATACTGCTCCTCCCACTCAAATGCGTAAATTCATTGAAGGAATCAACGTAAAGAATATTGCATGACAAGGAAGCGTCAAGCTGCTCCTGTTCCTGAAGAGCCTGAGACGGTTGAGCCAAGTGCTCAAGTTGCTATTAAGAAAAGCTCTCAGGGTAAGTTTATTTCTTCCCACAACAATTCCTTTCCTATATCTTTAGAAGATCCTGTTGTTATAGAGGATAGTTCTTGTGCTACAGCTATTATTCCGACTGCTGTTGAAGCACTCGTCGACGTCCACCTAGATGTTGATTTAGAAGAAGTGGTGGCCATTGCCCAAGACGTTGCAACAAGTGTTGCAGTGGATGCCGAGGAACCTACGTCGGAAGGGTTCTAACCATTACACTCTTCAGAGGTCATGACTGAGGCACGCTTAGAAGGTCAGAGCGTTGTTGTTGAAGTGACAAAGCCAAGGCACTTTTTCAAGCTGGATACACTGAAGACGATTGCTCATTCAATCAATTATATGCCTCCAGCACTTCAAGAAGATTTCATCCTCGCAGGCTACAATGAAGAACGGTACATCATTGCGAAGAATGAAATTGCCTTACTGATTAACATTGACAGAAATGCCAGGGATATAGTGTTTAACACTGAGTTAACAGAAATGGAGAGGAAATGCTATTTGGCTGTTCAACTTGGTAAAACTCTTGATCAGATACCTTCTTCTATTATTATTCAACAAGACAGAGGAGGTGGTAGAACTCCTAGATGTGATGTGGATCTGGCTTACTACCTCGACTATGGGCACAAAAAGTCAACGGGTTTCACTCTAAGAGACTACAACATCAAAGTTTATGATCCTCTATGCCCTACTTTTCTCAATCCTTCAGATGAAGTCTTAAATAGAGAAGGCTACACACATTTTCCTCATATAGCAACAGTATTGACAACAGGAATTCTGTCAATCCACTCCGACTGTGGAAAAATAAAGGAATTCATGCTGGTGAGCATCCAACATCTCTAACGGATGTGATTCAATCAGAAGCTGATGCGTACTTTGACAACGTTTGGAATGCTAGCTATCAGCCTGATAGATATTGCTTTGAATCCATCAGAGATATTCACCATGAAGGGATTCGAGCTACGGTCAATGCTGGAACAGATTACTGTATGAATGAGGTCAATTGGGTTGAAGCGTATGTGGGACATAAATACACTTTCCCAGAGTTAGTTGAAGCTCCCCACCTTTTTTGCATAGGCATGCATGACAAGAAGCGTCAATTCGCCAAATATTGCCTTAAGAAGCATCAACAGAGAGTTGGGCCTGTTCTCAAGCTCCCACTAATTCGTCATGAGATTGAGCACTGTTTGCGTCAAGAGCTTCACAGACTATCCACAACTCCTCTTCGCTTCAACGCTCAAACATCAACCAATAGCAGTGTTTCAGAATCTAGCTTCAACTTCCTTCCAAGCCACTGTGAATATAACTTTAATATGATGGTGAAGATTATGACTCCTCTCTCTCATTTCGACAGAATGTTCACTGCTAACCTTAGAAAATGGAATGGCTTAGTAATTAATCATTTTCAACGATATCCATTGCTCCCTTCTATCCGCAAAGAGGTACTCAATCACTATGAGTTTGTCCTCTCGTTGTTGGAAAGGAATCAGGGACTAGTTCAAGCTATCTATCCCTACCTGGAAGAGTACTACGATGCTTATGTACCTGAATCTCAACGACTCAAATCTCTTCCAACCGATATGCTAATTGGATTTCCAGGAATTACTGCTCTGATGCAATTTTTTCCATTTTTCGAGCGTTGCCCAAAGTCTTTCCAAATCATGTGCTGGATATCATTGGTCCCATGTGCATCAAAGCCATAGATAGTCCAATTCGCACATTTATCCTTGGTACTTGTCTTCCCCTTCAGCATCTGACTGAACTTCTTGAAGCTCCTTCACATTCCTTTGCAGATATAGTCAATTGGAACTTCCAATTTGATGACTTTCGCCAAGTAGAGTCTGCGCTTGAGAAAGCGCTTGCTACGTTGGTTGAAGAGTCTGCACCAGCATCCACTTCAGAAGTTGCAAGTCTTTCAGTGTCTGTTCAAGAACATGTTCAAGCGTCTGAACTAGAGGATAATCCTGGCTCTTCTGAATAAGTTGTTTCTGATATGGCTGAGGACCTTCAACTTGATATACGCGGTACAATATTTGATCCAACATATCAAGCTCCCATTGACTCAGCCAAGCATACATCTAAATTCAAGTGACTGGCTACTCAAGTGGTTCCATCAGATGTAAGTCAAGCGTTTGGACCTTTGCTAAAATCCATTTTGGAAGAGGTAAGCAATCATGCTACTCAAAATGAAAAAGCCCTCCAGTGGATTAAAACCGATTTGGCAAAGATTGAATCTCACACTATGAGCGCTCAGATTGCTCATATGCACAGTTCTGCTCAAGCGGCTGTGAGTGTCGCAGAAAATTTCAAGAAATAAATGATGCTACTCAGGCCAACCAACTAGCCATGAAAGAAAACTTTGACAAGTGCCTAGAAAACTGAGAGACTACACTGAATGATGCTACCAGCGCCAAGCTACTCGCAATGCAAGAACATTTCAACAAGCGTCTGGATGATCTTACCCATTCCATGTCTCAGATTGCTAATCAGGTCAGCCAACTCACAGAACATCTCTCAAAGGCGGATGATGGGAACAAGGGGGAAGAAAAGAGAAAAGGGGAGAAGAGGAAAGCGTCCAGTTCAAGTGATCAAGATCTTCCTCCGCCGCCGAAGTGTCAGCTAATATCTCCTCTTTCTACGCAAAGATATTATTTCCCATCTTGGATAACTGCTTATAGGGTCAGTGATTCTGCTGGAGCGCCTAGTCCAACGCTAAGAGAACCTCCGATAGCACTATATCCAAATCTACCAATACCTTCTCGAGCAAGACTTGAACAGTTTGACATCCCTCTTCAAAGAGCATCTATTCCAGAACCTATCGATCCAAGAATTTTAGCTGAAGAGAGGCAAATGAGTGATTTCAGCCGAACTTTTCGAATTTGCCTAAGGTATATTGGTATTGATCCGACTGAATGGGACAAACAGTTTATTGCTTTCAAAAAGAGACAAAAGGAAGAGAATAAGCTCGTCATTGACAAAGATCATGAAGCGATGACGACTTTGGAAGTTAATATAACTAAAGCTATCCGAGCTGAAATGTCCAAGCTATACATAGTTAGGCCAAGTCATTAAAACTTCTTGATTTGCATTATCTATAGTCTTGTCTCTTATGTACTTTTTTTTAGTTGTAAAAATGCTTGTAATCTTTGATATATATAAAAATGCATTTTTTAGCTGAAACACCTCATTGAAGCTTAACTAACTTCAATTAACTTTCACTAACCGAAGCTAACTTTTATTTTGGCTATCTAACTCTTGAACTATAAAAGAGTAAGTATTGCCATCATTAAAAGGGGGGACATTGTTAGGAATTTCATGTTAGATGTTTTGATGATGACAATGAGGACCCAAAATATGTAAGTTTGACTTTAGTAGAAAACATGTATAATCTTTGAAGCATTAGAATTGTAATAGGCTTTAAAGGCTTTGTTTATTTTTATTCGAAAGTTTTAGGCTAAGTACTCTTAGACTGAGCATTTGATATTTTTAGAGTGAGTTTATCAGTAGTCAAGTTTAAAGACTAAAGCTCCTGAAGTCTGAATGAAGATAAAGATTCCAAGCGTCCAAACAACCAGCAATATCAAACATCACTTATAGGACAGAAGTAATTCAAAGATGAATGAGCGTCTATCAATGACTGATTTCACCTAAATTTATGTCTAAGTCCAAAAGGAGTTTAATGCAAATATTCTCAGTGCATTAAGTGTCAACGGGCATTTAATTCAAATGCATTAAATACTGATAAGAGCATTAAATGTGATAAGCTCTTTCGGACGTACGGAGAAGCCACCCTATTGGACTATCTACTATTCACAGACGGCATCATCAACTTTTGTGCTACATCTTCAGGAAAAAGGACAAAAGTTGTTCACTCGCAGAAGTGAGAGACACGCACATATGCATGTGTCAAACGGACACTTTTTCCAAGAATGCCTATAAATAACAACTTCAACAACAAGTCAAAAAACCGATTAATTCCAAGCCAAATTGCTATTAGATTGAATTCTCATGCCTTAAACTCTCAAAAAAGCCAGAATATTCAAGCAAACATTCTCTTCGTTTTTCTTCAATTCCTGGGACAGTCAACCAATATCTTAAACATTCTTTTTGGAGAAACCCACATTACTATTTAGATATTACCAGTTGTTTGAACTTTATCAAGATCAAACAAACTGTTTAGAAACATCTCATCCAAGCTTTGCGATCTGTGTGAAGTCGAATTTGGACACTTGCATTATTTCTGAGTGAAAGAAGCAAGAGGATAGAAGTGTCCTGGAGCAGAAATCTGTGTGATCAAGGAGCTCAATTCATCGACATCCATCTCTCCCTAATTTGTAGAAGATTCTGTGTGATTCTTTGAGAATTATTTTAGTGGATTGCCTCAAAGTGTTCAAGGAAAACAAGGACGTAGTTGGGATTACACCACCCAACGAACCTTTCAAATATTGTGTTTCTTACTTTACAGCCATTTTCCTTATTGTCATATTATTGCATAAATCTGTTATGTAGAACTCAATGGAATGCTAAGTAATTAAAATACCTTAGGTGACGCTAAAGTTTTCAAAAGAGAAGACTCTAAAATTATTCCGCTATGCTAACACTGATGAAAGAAGTGAACGCTTAAACCTATTTGGTTATAGTATTCAAATCTTGAAGTCTAAGTTAACTTTCTAAAAATAGTCTTCGATAGACGCTCAGTCAAGCGCCTACTTCTCAAGTGTCCAACAGAATTTTAATACGAAATTGTTGAAATCGAAAAAGACTTCAGGGTCTATTCCACCCCCCCCCCCAATTCTAGACCATTTCGTATGCCACTTGGGACCAACAACCGACCTAACCTTTATTAAAGGTTTTCTGGACAAAAAATGGAAGGATAACGTAAGAAAAAGAAGGAAAATAGAGAAGAAAGAAAAGAGAGGAAAAAAGTTCAAGAAAAATAGGAAAGGAAGAGTAATAGGTAAAGGAAGCTAGGCAAATCGATGTGCCCGTTGCAAGTAAGTCTTTTACCAATTATTTTTTCAATTTAATCGATGAATTTTGAATAATTACAGTGGATTGTATTTAGGTATGTTATATACCCTTTCTACAGGTTATTGTACACCTAAAATTAAGAAAAGTATCATTAGCTAACTTCGGTAGCGTCATCTTTTCTAGTTCATTGCAAAGGACTTAAGGTAAGTTGAAGTGTTTATTTGCTACTTCATTAGGACCATATTATGGACATTTATGATGTTTAAGATAATTGTTTGGAAATGAATGTTATTGTTTGCCTATTGTGTAAATTGTGGAGTTATATATATTTATGATGTTTTAAGATGATTGCTTGGGAATGAATGTTATTTCTTGTTTATTGTGTATATTTGAGGATTATGATGCATGATGTTGATGCACATGTAAAGAAAATGATTTGAAAGAGGGATGTATGGTATTTGATTGATGGTCGGGTAGGCATGGGACGCGGGTGGGACCGGCGGACCCAAAAGACTGGTGGTGAATACCTTGAGGTTTAAAAGCCAAGATAGAGCAAGCCACGATGTAGTGGTGGTGAATAGCTTGAGGTGTAAAAGCCCAGGTAGATAAAGCCACGATGTATCAGAAAGCTAGCGGTTAATATCATCGGGCTAAAAGGTCGGTTATGAGAACCCCGTGATGCCTTTTTCATTGGCCAATTATTATGAACAAGTTCTGAAAACTGACGCCTATCACTATCATTTGAATACCACACTTCGAGGGTACCCAACAGGAAAGGATCAAAAGGAAAAAGAAAAGTTTTAACTGAACTATGCATTATTGACTGTCCTATGTGATATATGAAACGTTGCTTTTAAAAATATGAGCTTCTTCTTATTGAGCCATTACTTCATTAGGTTCTTATGATGTAGTGATGACCATGTTAATATGTGAAGGTTGCCCAAGTCTCCAAAGTGGTTAGAAAGAGCAATGTTCATATGCCATGCTTCGAGCACTTTTATACTCTGATGTTGATTTGTAAAACTGCTCTGTTATGGTTTTGTAAACATAAGTATGTTGATACAGGGATGAGGATACTGGGTTTGATGTATATCAAAAAAATGATTTGCTTTTATTTCTAAAGAGATATATTCTATTATTTTATAGAACCATAACATTTCCAAGTAAGAAAATGGGTCATCGTCCCTTGGCCTGACCGTTTTGCTTATCTGAGTTACATGTAAGGGTCGGGTTTGGGTGTGTGATAGTTGTGGTATCAGAGCGGAGGTTTAGTCTTTCCTAAAGACAGAAGAATGCATATGAACATATTCTGGCTGGGGAACTTGGTCAAATCTTTACTGTATTCTTTTATGATTGATCAATGCATATTATTCACATTATAGTGCATTCATTATTGGCTAGTGAATGGGATAAGTTGGGCAAATACAGGAAATCATGCCGCCAAAAAGAAAGGCAATGGTTGCCCAAGAGGGTGGTAGAAATGTGGTGGGTAATCTAACTAATCTAATACAAGAACAAACTAGAATGCATGGTGAGCATATTCAATACTTTCTGGACATGCTACAGAGAACTCAAGAATAGAATCAGCAAGCTCATGCACCTCCTGTTCGACCTGACAATCCACAAGCTGTGTATGAGAAGTTGAGAAAAATGGAACCATCTGATTTCTACTGTAGTTCGGATCCCATAGTTGCAGAGGAGTGGGTTAAATCGTTGGATATCATCTTTGACTACATGCATATCGATGATGCTGATAAGGTACTTTGTGCAATCTTTTTGCTGAAGAAAGAAGCAAGAATCTAGTGGGAAGGAGCCAAACTTGTCGTGGCTAGAGACATTGACATAGGATAGGTTCAAGGTGATCTTTTATGACAAGTACGTTACCAGAGATGCTAGATCTCTTAAGGTAAAGAAGTTCTTGGAGTTGAAGCAGGGAGACATGACTGTATGTGACTGTGTTAGAAAATTTGAAGAGCGTTGTAGATATGTAGCGTACATTGCAATTGATAATACTGAAAAGATCAATCACTTTTTGAGAGGATTGAAACCTGAGATTAGACGGGATGTAAGGATGTCTTCGGCAACTCAGTTTAGAGAAATTGTGGATAAAACTTTGATGGCTGACCTGGATGAAAAAAAATTCAAAAATCCTATCAACAAAAGAGACAATTGTTCACTCCAAGAAATCCAACACAATGGAAGGAACCAGAGCAGAAACTAAGTCAAGGAAATGACAAGCGTCCTAGAGTTGGACACACCTCCAATGCAATTGAAAAACCTAAATGTACTAAATGTGGGAAGAACATTTTGGTGAATGTCAAATGGGTTTCAATAGTTGTTTCAAATGTAAGAAGCCTAGACATTTTGAAAGGGATTGCCCAACCCTCTAGAACAGAGTGCAGGGGAGAGTTTATTCAATGACAATTGAGCAAGTTAAGGCAGATCCCTCAGTCGTTTCAGGTATTATTTTGATTTTGGGTATGCCTGCATTTGCATTGATAGATTCAGGTTCTATACATTGATTCATATCAAATGCATTTGTGAGAAAATTGGGTATTACACCAGATTTGTTAAAAATAAGATATAGCATGACAATTCCATCGGGGGAAGACATGGATTCCAGTTATGTATTGAGGGCTTGTTCTATTTAGTCTGGTAGCCGAACACTATATGCTGATCTTGTTGTTCTACCAAATTCAAATTTTGAGGTTATTTTAGGTATGGATTGGCTTACCAAATATCATGCCAGCATTGATTGTAATAAGAAAATCGTGATCTTTCAGCCACATGGAAAAGAACAATTTATGTTTAGTGGCACTTGTTAATTTCCTTACCAATTATATCGGCATTGAAGGTCTAAAAGATGTTGAACAAAGGTTGTGTTGGATATTTGGCAAGTGGGGTGGGCACTTCAATTGAGACAAATTTAAAGCCTAAAAATGTGGAAGTGGTTAGAGAATTTCTAGAAGTATTTCTAGATGATTGACCAAGACTACCACCAGATCGAGAGGTTGAATTTGTGATTGATATTGTCCCAGGAACTGCCCCTATTTCTAAAGCACTATATAAAATGGCACCAACAGAGTTGAAAGTGCAACTACAGGATTTGCTTGATAAGGGTTTCATTCGCCCTAGTTATTCTCCTTGGGGAGCTCCTATGTTATTTGTTAAAAAGAAAGATGGAACCTTGCGGTTATGCATTGATTACAGAGAACTAAATAAAGTAACAATCAAGAATAAGTATCTGCTTCCCAGAATAGATGACTTGTTTGATCAATTGCAAGCTGCATCAGTGTTGTCTAAGATTGATTCGCGTTCTACTTATCATCAACTAAAAAACAAAGAGGAAGATATACGAAAAATTGCATTCAGAACAAGGTACGACCATTATGAGTTTTTAGTAATGACCTTCGGTTTAATGAATGCTCCTGCAGCTTTCGTGGACTTAATGAATCGGGTATTCAAGCAGTTTCTTGATAAATTTGTGATTGTATTTATTGATGACATCTTAATCTACTCACGCGATGAACGAGAACACAAGGAACATTTGAAACTTGTGTTGCAAGTTCTCAAAGAGAAACAACTATATGCTAAATTCAAGAAGTGTGAATTCTGGCTGGAACAAGTGGTATTCTTAGCGCATGTAGTATCCAAGAATGGAATCTCAGTTGACCCGAGTAAAATAGAAGTTGTGCATAACTGGCCAACACCAGCAAATGTATCAGAAGTTAGGAGTTTCTTAGGATTGGCAGGATATTACAGGAGATTTGTTCAAGGATTTTCAAAATTGACGATGTTGACAATAAAGAACATGAAATTTATTTGGACTGATGTTTGTGAAAAGAGTTTTCAAGAGTTGAAACATCGATTGACTACCGCTCCTATTCTTTCTGTTCCAACTGGGACTGGTAGATTCGTTGTGTATAGTGATGCTTCCAAAAATGGTTAGGGTGTTGTGTTAATGCACATTGGGAAGGTAATTGCCTATGCTTCAAGGCAATTGAAAGAGTATGAAAAGAATTATCCAACGTATGATCTAGAACTTGCTGCTCTTGTCTGTGCCCTGAAAATTTGGAGGCATTACTTGTATGGTGAAAAGTGTGAGATTTACATTGATCATAAAAGTTTGAAGTACTTCTTTACCCAAAAAGAGCTGAATATGAGACAACGGAGATGGTTGGAACTTGTTAAAGATTATAACTGTGTGATTCACTATCATCCGGGTAAAGCAAATATGGTAGTTGATGCACTGAGTAGAAAGTCCATCTCTTCTCTCCTTATCACACTTAAGCCATTATTACTAGATTTGCAGAAATTGGAACTTGAAATTGTGCCTGAAAGCATGGTATGCTTTTTAGTAGCTCTGATGTTGAAGTTTGCACTACGTCATAAAATCATTGAAGCTCAGAAAAGTGATGTTAATTTATCCGAGATAAAGAAAAAGATGGATGATGGAGAAAGGACAGAATTCTCAATTTCTGACGTGGGATTTATGCAATATAATGGAAGGTAATATGTGCCATCTGATGAAGCCATCAAGGAAGATATTTTGAAAGAAGCTCAAACTAGTCCTTATTCAGTACACCCCGGTAGCACAAAGATGTATAAGGACTTACAACAACATTATTGGTGGACCAGTATGAACAAAGATATAGCAACATTTGTAGCAGAGTGTTTAACTTGTCAACAGGTTAAGGTTAATCCCAGAGTGGAAGTGGGAGCATATTACTATGGATTTTGTGCTTGGATTGCCTAAGACTCAGAAGGGATACAACTCCATATGGGTGATTATCGATAGATTAACAAAATCAACTCATTTTCTTGCAGTAAGGTCGACATATAATATGGATCAATATGCTCAGCAGTACATTAAAGAAATAGTCAGACTGCATGGAGTGCTAGTTTCCATAGTATCCGGTAGGGATCCTAAATTCACTTCTACATTCTGGAAGAGTTTGCACAATGCCATGGGAACAAATCTTGCATTCAGTACAACATTTCATCCACAGAGCGATGGGCAATCTATAAAGGTTATACAAATACTTGAGGATATGCTAAGAGTGTGGACACTAGATTTCCAAGGAGGTTGGGATGTGAAATTACCATTTGTAGAATTTACCAATAACAACAGCTACCAATCTACCATTTGAATGGCACCGTATGTAGCATTATATGTAAGAAAATGCAGATCTCCAGTTCATTGGGATGAAGTTGGAGAAAGAAGACTACTTGGACCAGAATTGGTACAATAAACAACAATGGTTGTGGAAAAGATATGTGAAAGAATGAAAATGGCACAAAGTAGGCAGAAAAGTTACACAGCTATACCGGAGAAGGCATTTGGAATTTTCTATTGGAGATCATGTGTTCCTGAAAGTGGCCCAATGAAAGGAATCATGAGATTTGGGAAGAAAGGAAAACTGAGCCAGAGGTATGTTGGTCCATTTCAAATTCTTGAAAGAGTTGGAGATAGAGCTTACAAAGTGGCCTTACTTCCTTCATTAACCGGGGTTCATGATATATGTTATTTTTACACTAGTTTTCCCCCGTTTATCGACTTAGTTTCGATTGTTTCCTTGATAATTTGATCACATATGATGCTTTGACCCTTGTTTTCTCATATTTTATAGAATAACATAACATTTGGAGGAAAAGAACAAGGATTGAAGATAAATCATGCATAAAGATACAAACTGTCTGCGCAGTGCTAGAGTTTATGGAATAGAGTTCTCTACCCATGTCCAAATTACACACTTGATTTACCAATGGAAACATAAGAGGCAAAGGTACATTTCTTATGTTGAAGACAAAGATCAGATATGTAGGGAAGGAGGTGAAAACGTCATCGGAAGAGACGTCTTACGATGGAGTTTTCTCATTCAATGACTTGTGAGACAATTTTGTCATCTTTAACGTTTGATTTCGGCCCTAGTGTCTTCTGGAGAGTTGTAGATCTTTCTTTTAGGATTTTACAGCAACTTGAATCAGTGAATTCCGACATCGGTAGAGAAAGATATGCGAAATTACCAAAACTGGCTGGAGCAGCAGGGGACGAACGCCGAGGTGTTCATCCACTAACGCCGCGGCGTTCACATGCAGTAGCCAACGCCGAGGCGTTTAACAAGCGAACGCCGCGGCGTTCGAGACAGCGGGTTGGTCTATAAATACCCCTTTTAGCCATTTTTTACCCTAACTCACCTTGGATATCAGCAACCACACGAAAATAGAGAGAGGGAGAGCTTAGAAGAGAAGATTAAAGGTCAAAACATGGAGAATTCAACAAGGAATCCACATCTCTACAAGAATTAGGGAGTTTTTACATATTTGTTTCTTGAATTTGTTCAAATCTCCTATGACTTGTATGATTTATATTTGCACTTTTGACATGAATATGAGCTAAACTTGTTTGATTGAGGCCATGGATAGGCCGTTTATGTTATTTTGATTGTTGATTTGTTGGTGTTTATTGGATTAATTTTGGTTTTAGCTATGTATTCAATATTTGATCTCAATGCTACATTTGCTTGATCACCAAGTGTTTGATAAAATGCCTAGGTTAGAGATCGAGAGATAATAACCTAGGGAAGATATAAACATTAAATACCCTATAGTTAAACCGACTAGAGATAGACTCGGTTTCTTTAGGTGGCTTTCCATTCACGTGGGGAATTCCTAGACCTTAAATGCATCCTCGTTAATCGGGTTTTCATATAGAGATATATAGGAAATCGTTACCAAGGGTAGGGTTGCTATGCCAAGAGGTTGGGTAGTACGTACGTTAAGGAATTTCGCCTTAGCTAAATCAATCTAATAATCTAATAGAACCTAAATCACAATCTAAATGCATAATCGGTTGAACCATGTGCCTTGATCGCTTCTCTCTATTGTTTCCTCCCTTTATTTGGTGTGACGTTGCCTTAGTTTATTTTCTAGTATTTATTAATTAGTTAATCAACCTTTCTATCGACCGATTTAACTTAGAATTGAGTAATATAGTAGTCTTGGTACTTAGATTATTGTTGTCCCTGCGGATACGATAACCCCGGACTTAGAAATCCACTTTACTACTTACGCGACCTAGTTCTCTTGCTAGGATTTTGTCGTGTCAGTTCATAATGTGTTCCATGTGTCTATGCTGAAGAAATACATTTTAAATCCTTCTCATGTGCTAAAATTTAATTCTCAAAAATTAAAACCTTTCCAATTTTGAAAATCCAATTTCAAAAGAAACTTAAATAATTTTAATTTGAGATTCAAAAACTCAATTTTACAAAATCACAAATTAGGGTTGCACTTTTAATTTAATTGCGAAAAATGACATAATTCCTAAAACATAATTGTTACGAAAAACATTTGGAAATTGGGGAAATTACATTTTGACCCATAAGCTAAAACAGGCGGCCCAAACTATTTGCCTTACGCGCTGTGACACGCGCCTGGTGGCGGTTGCGCGCAGCGCCCATGCTGCCGGCTCACATGCTTCCTGTGCATGCCGCCTGCACACAGAGCTGGCGTGATGGTGATACAGGAAACAAGATGTCGAAATGAAGATATTTATGGAAAAGAGAATCTAAGACACATGTGTTTGCATAAATTAATCAATTCTTGTTAAAATCACATTTTCATATTATTAGACTAATGTTGCTAAGGTGAAATAATCCATAAGATTATTATCATGTGGAACCCTTGCTCATGACAACCTATGCTAGATAGGGTGTAGCAATCTCTCTTGTATGCATTAAAAACTAGAATTTTCCCTAGACTAATTCAGATTCTTCCAAATAAATCCGGCTAACAACATCCGGAGTATGTAGCTCTCCCTAGCATCAACTGATTTAGAAGATGTAATTAATCCTTTTTGCACCTTAAAACATTTTCTCCCGAACAGATAATTTAAGCATAAAATCTTACATATGTTGGCTAAACACAAAAAAGCATTAAGAACAAGATTATAACACAAAGAAACAAAAGAATTAATGTGAAAATTTAAATTTATAACTTAAATCTCATAATTTAGCCTAAAAATGGCCTTACATCAAAGAATCTATTTCATCAACAAATATAAAAGATAGAAAATCAAGGGTTTGTGTAGATCTTCATGAATATGTAAAAACTAAACCTAAACCCTAATAGGGCTCTATTCTATGTGAATTTCGTGTTATAAACCCTAAAGAACTGATCTACTATATATAAGGGTAGAAGGGGAAGACTCCAACTTGATTTAGAATAGGAAAATACGTAAAATTTGCTATTTTTCCCCTCAACCTCACATCCGAACATCAGGCATCCCAAGTACAGACGTTGACCAAGTCGACGTACGGACGTCAGTTGTTTCACGGTCGAGCATAAATTTCTATCTGCGAGGAAATCTTGTTTTCCACCTAACATTCTCTACAAATCTCTGATTTGGATAATTCAAGTTCCCACGTGAATCTCAGACAGAGATCTACAACATTGTAGAAGAACACCTCTTCAAATTCAGATTATAAATACTCTGAAATTGTGTATTTCTGTCCTTTTTTTCTCAATTGCAATGATTTTCCACCTTTACTCAATAAGCACACAAATTAAATGCATATGTGGCATAAATCATGCATAAACCAATGTAAACAATATTAATATAAGGCTCTTAAATGCTTAAAATCATAACTTATCAATATACACTCAATGGATGATAGAACTGTAAACAATCTCTTTGTGTAAAATTACAACCGTGTCTATCATGAAGGCCAAGTGAATCACATAAAAAAGAGGCAGAGAAAAACATGTTTGGAAGAACGAACATGTATTCGTTCAAATATCAAACCATCATAGATTAAGTACTATGGTACTGTGACAATTGATGGTGCTTGAGCTCTTGAAAAGGAGTGATAAGTCTCACGTGTGATCCTAACAAACTTTTAGCGAAAGTATTTGATCTGAGAGATCATCTATCAGAGGCGACGTTCGAGTGGAACGAATCGACTCAACGAAAACGTGGCAAACCCCTTTCACCGAACCCTTGAGTAGTAGTTGTGTACGATGATAAGAGGTGTTTTTACGTGTTTTTAAGCCCCTTTGCGTTTATGTTTTAGGTTCATTTATCGCTTGATTATTGCCACGTGTGCGTTTAATCCGTGCGTTAAGTGATTTCAGGCCTTAAATGGATACAATCGAAGAACGGGCGGAAAAACGACGTATAAAACAAGTTTAGGCCAAGTTGCTTCGCACCTCCGCGCCCAAGAGCCCCTCCAACCACGCCCAGGCGCTATAACATCCAATTCCAAAGATTTGCTTCGCACTCCCGCGCCTAGGCGCCATCATACCCACGTCTGGGCGCCATGTCTGTAACACTTGCCACGGTTGAGCGCTATTTCTGTATATTTGGATGAATGTTCCTTCTAAAAAGTTGTAGATCGATGTCTTAGCTTCACGTGGAAACTTGAATCATCCAAATCGGAGATCTGTGGAGAGAGTTATGAAGGAAATACGATTGCGGCGCCAGACAAGAGCAAAGACATCCAGCAATCTGCTGCCCACGCCTAGGCATCGGAATGACCACGCCTGGGCACCGATGTACGCATTTTTCAAGATATAAAGGCTAAATTTCAGCATTGGAGATGTGGGGGTTCGGTTTTTAGGCCCTTTTGGGGCTAAAAATAGCCATCTAAATCATATTTTGGAGGACAAGAAGGAGGAAGGGCAAGGAATTGAAGCTTCCAACTTGATTTCATCATCAACCAAGTGTATTAGGGAGTTTTCCATTACTTTCATTAGATATTTGTCTATGAATATATACATGTTTGCTTTAGATATTCTTGTACCGTTGATTATGAACTACATCTATAAGACTAAGGCCATGTGAAGGCCTATTTGTGAAGTATCTATATAATATTTGTTTGTTTGAATCAATTCATGTGTTGCTATGTGTTGTGAATTTGTATTTGTTCTACGTAAATGTGCTTGATCACCATGTGTTCGATAAATTGCCTAGGTGAATATTTCGAGAGAAAATTGATCTAGGGTGCATGAAATTCACATCATAACCCGCAACCAATGAGGAATTGCCCTAGACATAGGTAAAGATTCCCGGGTGAAGTCATTCGATTTATATCGAGGAAGCTCTAGTTTGTTAATGCATGCTTAGTGGTTAGATTTCCGGGTAGAAATAGTTAGGAAACCATCATTTAAGTATAGGTGTCTATCACGAGACATCGGTTATTCTTTACTTTACGAGCTTTCACCATAGGAACATAAGTCTAATGATTCAATAAGATTCTTAATAAGGATACGGATCAAATTCAGCCTCGCATGCGCCTTAGTCACTCTTCATAATTGAGTTTCAATCGGTTGCTCATTTTTGTTCTTGTTCTTTGCACTTTTATTTGAATTTACTCTTACTTTAATTGTTTACTTCATTACGAATCTTAAACTAAAATTCAAGTCTCCGTGGTTCGACAACCCGGACTTTTTGTCCATTTATTACTACACACGACTAGTGCACTTGCTACCAAGCACGTTAGCTTTTAGCGTGTCATACGATAATAGCACCTGAAATATGGGCCTGTATCAAAATGTAAACAGTAGGCTCTAGGGCAAGTGGGAGATTGATAGTGTTATATGCCCGCAAGCCATTTGTTGACTTATTCACTGGAACAAAGACGCTCTGACATTCTTGTCTTTCACATCAGATCAAATCTATTAGTATTGTCTCTATCATAAAATAGCTAATAAAGTCTAGATAAAGATCCATTTTGTTTACTAGAGCTGGGGGAGTGCTACGTAACTATAGGAACACTATTAAGGGTTGTAATCCATAAACCCCGTTCCAAGCAATAGATGCAATGAGATAAAGGATATCATAGTCTCGCCAAGACTTGTCTGTATATGTCATTATTAAATAGGAGAGTGTCTTGTTCCTTAGACAATGACCCACTGGGTCAGTGCATATATGAAAATTCATACTTTGGAGAATGATGGAATTGAACGACTCCGCAAGGACATCTTGTTGGTTCTGGTCGAACTAGAAGTCCTTCGATTTTGTAGTGTGAGGTTAGTCATTTGATCTGAGATGTAACTGGAAAGGATACTGGCCACTATGCTTTGATAAACGGCGTGCACTACAGGATAATTTTATGCCAGTGTATGTTGGGTATAGTCTGGTAGTATAGCGAAACAGGTAGCATTAGATATAGGATCTATCCAGAGCTAACTGGCTGACATTTCCTATGCCGTTGAGTAAACTCAGAATGATCGTTATAAGTCTTCGGAACAGTGTCTTAAAAGAAGGATTGGTGATCCTTGGTTAAAGTCTTGATCATTAGTGTTTCTAACATAGTCATAATTTTTTAGCTTATTAAGCTTTCGACCGTCACCATACCCTAGACCTTACATGGGAAAAGGATGGAGGGATTCAACTCACATGAAGATCGTAACCTGGAGAGGTTTGCTTTTATCGTTAACATCTAGGAAGTCATGGCGACGTTGCTAGACATCGATCCATAACCAGTAGGTGACTGGAATTAATTCATGTTCTAATTAATTATTTGGATAATTAATTTAGCCTATGGAAAATGACTTATTACTAACTTGCTAACAAAGCTAAGAGGACACACACTTAACTTAATGCAATACATATTGGCTAAATTAATTCTTTGTGAATTAATCGAAACATTAATTAATTGAAACAAATTAATCGGGAAAAAGGAATTAATTGATTAAGTGGTTTTAATTAATAAAAGGTCTTATAATTTAATATTAAAATTTTAAATTGGGAAGGACTAGTTAATTAATTAATTACACTATTTAATTAATATATGAAAGAGAAAATATATATATATATAGGCGTGTATATGTATATTTGGTGGAGGATTTTTTATCTTGTTCACCAAGTTTATACATATATGTAAATATTCAAATATATATATTTATATTATATATATAGGCGTGTATATGTATATTTGGTGGAGGATGTTTTATCTTGCTCACCAAGTCTATACAAATATGTAAATATAAAAATATATATACTATATATAGGCGTGTATATATATATTTGGTGGAGGATTTTTTTTCTTGCTCACCAATTAAGTCTATATATATATGTAAATAAATAAATATATGTCTATATTGTTAATATCTAGATATATATGGATAGACATGATGTGGATATACACACATATATTTGGAGAGATCTTATATATTTGGGAAGCATCTCCAATATATGGAAAGATCTCATTAGTTATTTGAATGATTCAAAAAACTACGGAAGAGAGATATTAAGATGGAAATAATTCATAATGTAAAATACATAAAATATAAATATATATATTTACATACATACACACGCACCGCGTGTATATGTGTGTGTGAGAGTTTCAATATTTGGAACCTCTATATGTATATACATATTATATTAAGTCTATAATTAATTAAGCTAATCACAATTTTTGAGAGTTGTGGGTTATGCCATCTTCTTTCTCTCCAACCTTTTTCATATGTTCTTTAAAACTCATGTTCAAGTAAGAAGAACACAAGAAATAATTCCTACCCTTTAATTTTCGCAATCCAAAATTTCGATTAGGTTTTTGCTCGCACTGGTAAAACAAATCGAGGGTATGAACTAAGGTGTGGATATACCGTAAAGATGCGACATCTGGAGCATTGAAGCAAGCCAATTCGAGGGAGATAAAATTCAAAATGATTTGTTGATGTTTTTCGCCAACGAGGTAAACCTGCAAAAATCCCCTTGTTAGTTTTTCGTTAAATTTCGATGGTACCATGTCAACTTAGCTCTTGTTTTGGGGGTCGATTTACGTTTTTATGAAAATTATTATTTTTTATCTTCTGCTGCATTCCACAATCCCTGGGGGCTGACTGTCGTTCCTAACAAAAGAAACCTAAACGTTAATAAACACTAGAACGATATGGAAAGATATTATATTATCTAACAATCCCTTGCAGTTGAAACGTGAGGGTCTTGAACATTGTCACTGGACCAAAAATTGAGAAGAAGGTGGTAAACGACACGCTCAAATGTGTTAGGCATGGACGTTCGAGCATCCAAGAGCAAGAATAGGACAACGCAGAAGGCGCGGTTGGATAGCGTCAATGGCACAAAGGTTATGCGGCGGCTAAGCGCGGTGGACGGAGGCTAAAGAGAGAAGCCAATGATAACGGCCGCCATAGGAAGACAAAAAGAATAGAAAACGAGATAAGGGAGAAGAAGTTGGCGATGGCGGCAGCGGCGGCCAAATGAGAAAAGAGAGAAAAATTAGATAAAAGGAAAGCAAAACTAGATAAGGGGTGCCGAATGAAGATGGCGACTTGAGGGTGGCGGCGGATGCGAGAGATCGAGAAACCATGGCTCTGATACGATGTTATATTAGAGAAAACCCCGTAGGGAACTTGTATTATTGAGTAACATATTTATAGAGTTACATAGACTTGGTAAATTAGTAAATCCTAAGCTATGAAAAAGGAAATGATTATGAAAGGAAACCTAAATTAACTTAAATACTAGAAAGATATGGAAATATATTATATTATCTAACAAGCAGCTCACCTTTGTGTTGATATTAATAACTTTGAGGGGGAAGAAATAGTCCTTTAAGAAAAAGTTAGTCATGCCTCGAACAATCTAATTTTCTTGTTATATCCTCGTATTTCTTATTTAGTACTTAAACTAGCTAACAATATTGAGGTTCTAAACTAATTATATTTGGTGAGGGAGAATGGATACTAGAATAACACGTTAATTACAACTTATAAAATCCTTTCTTCTTGTGAATACATTTGCTTTTTCATATTGCCCAGATTGTCTCGAGTTGGTTTCTGGAATTGGGGTAATGTATTATGGAGTATTAGGATTACTTCTTGCCTTCAAATGTAAGTCAATCTCTAGTCACGTGTAAAGGCACTCGTATACATATAAGTTTTGGATTAGTGCCTTTTTAGGCGAGCTGTTGCTCGAAATTGATTAATGATGCATTAGTTGGCTTTGAAAGAAAGTACATCTCTAGCTCGATCTTATATAACAATTCATTTTATATTGAAATATTTAAGACGATATCAGATTTGTGTGGAATTAAATGTACTATTCATATGGTTTATTATTCAATGAATTACTGGAGTTTATATGACCAAAGAATGGTCAAACTATTAATTTGACACATATAGTGATAAATCATTCTACAATGTGTTTACGCAATATTCTTGTCTTGATGCATGGGAGAAATTTTATGAATTTCAACAACAATTGTATTCAAGAATTCGTGAAGTTGATGATATATGATCTTTGATTTACTTTGAAATATTATATCATAGAATGAAATTGCAGGGAAACAGATTGGAACATTTCACATATAATTATTCAATGAATTAAATATATTTGAGAAAAATACACACATATACTAGTTGATTTACTAGAACCATTATTGAAATAATTAACAAGTCTAATAAAAGTAAAAATAAAGAAATAATAAGAATAGCGTACGTAAATACCTTTCGACAACATAGTTTTAGGCCTAAAATAAGTGAAGAAAATACCTAAATCTTGAAGAACTTATTGGGGTTTGGGATTTCAAAGTAAGTAAAAGCTTTACACAAAAAATACATGTCCTCGACTTTCAAAACAATGTCTAGCTTCAAGAGTATATACTCATCTATCGAGATTGAATATTTATAATTACCTTTTGTGAGGGTTCATGAATAATCTATTATTTACTATAGATTTATCTCAATCAAGATACCATCACACTACCACAAAAAATCCCTATTACAGCGGTTTTGAAAAACTGCTGTAATAGGAGTATTCGGTTCGGACCTATGACAGCGGTTCGACCCGAACCGCTGTCATATGATGTCAGAAAAAAAAAAAAAAAAAACAATTGGATACGACAGCGGTTCAATAGAACCGCTGTCATAGACCACAACTATGACAACGGTTCAATCGAACCGCTGTCATAAACCGGTCTATGACAGTGGTTTGACTGAACCGCTATCACAAAAAAAGGAAAAATAAAATAAAATATTATATGTGACACCGGTTTGGGCCGAGCCGCTGTCATAGGGGGCCGGGTTTCCTTAACCCGCCCCCCCCCCCTTCTTCTCTCACACTCACTCTCTCTCTCTCTCTCAACTCTATCACTATTACACCCACCACCACCATCTCTCTCTCTCGCGCTCTCTCTCGGTCTCTCTCTCTCTCTCTCTCGATCTATTTCTCTCTCTCGCCGCCGACATCCACCGCCGTCCGCTCCTCCCTTCGTTCGGTATCTCTCTCTTTCTCTTTCTAGATACATATATATATATATATGTGCATATATATGTATATATTCTAAATATGTATATATTTAACTCTTTTTATATATATATATATACACATAAGGATCGCCGCCGCTGCTGCCGCCGCCGCCGCCCACCGCTGCCGACCACCACCATTTAGTGTGTACATTTTTTTAGATAAATATATATATACACACACACACACATAGAGTATAGAGTTAAATATTTATGTATGTATATTTTTGTATGTGTGGGTGTATGTATATATATTTGTGTATGTGTGGGTGTATGTATATTTGTGTATATGTGGGTGTATGTATATATATTTGTGTATGTGTGGGTGTATGTATATTTGTGTATATGTGGGTGTATGTATATATTTGTGTATGTGTGGGTGTATGTATATTTGTGTATATGTGAATGTATGTATATATATTTGTGTATGTGTGGGTGTGTATATTTTTGAGATTTACCTATTTATTGAAAAATTTAAGAGGAATAGGGATTTGACTGAATTTAGTATTAATTTGGGTTAGTCGGGTGTTAATTACGTCTGATTTGGGATTAAATTGTGGTTATTTTGTGGTTTAGGGTACATTGATCCAACTGGTGATCTATATTTATATTTAGTTGTTGAAAATATGATGTTTTATTTGTAGTTTTATGTGATCCGACTGGTGATCAATATTTGTAGTTGTTAGAAATATAATGCTTTATGTGATCCAACTGGTGATCAATATATATTTATAAAATGATGCTTTATTTTTAGTTTTATGTGATCCAACTGGTGATCAATATTTTCGTATAGTAAGATCGACATTTTGGATTTGTTGTGGGCGAAAGATTAGAATATTGGGTTTGTTGTGGTTGAAAGATACGAATTTTGTTGGTTGCAAGTTTGGGGGAAGATTAAGTAAAGAACTTGGTAGAAATTTTTGCGTCGATACTCTGCCGAATTTTTTCTAGGATAACGGAAAATAAATGAAAATTAAAACAATTTAATTAATTAAGATCGAAATTTGATTTCAGCGGATCGTAAGATCCGAATTTTGTTTGTTGTAACCTACCCGGGTGAAGATTAAGTCGAGAACTTGGTAGAAATTTTTGCGTTGTTACTCTGCAGAATTTTTTTTAGAATAATGGGAAATAAATTAAAATGAAAATTATTTATATAATTCAACTATCAACTGATGATAAAATTGTTTAATTTAATTAATTCAGAATCAAAATGGATCGAAGTTGGATTTTAGCGGATCGTATGTCGGAACAGTATGAAAAAGGGGTGAAAGAGTTCATAAAGTTTGTGGTTGAGCATGCACCAGATCCAACTAGGATCACTTGCCCGTGTTTACGGCGTTGTTTTGGAAAGAGAATTAGTCCACGTGAGTTGAAAGATCATTTGGTGTGTAATGAAATTGATAAAATCTCCACACGTTGGACAAGACACGGTGAAAGCAGTGTCACGTCGGATGATTTGGGTGGTACATCATATCCATCACAGGATTTCAACATGAATGATTATGAGCCTAATCGTTTGGAGGAGATGACAAATGTGATTGAGGAGGATTTGCGAAATTGTCCTAAAATGTTTGACAATTTGACAAGTGATTCAAAGACACCACTGTACAGTGGTAGTAAATTCACAAGATTGAAAGCAGTTTTGAACCTATACAAGTTAAAAGCCAACAATGGGTGGAGTGATAAGAGTTTCACAGACTTACTTGGTTTATTAAAAAGCATGCTACCTGAGAATAATGTGTTACCTAATCGTACTTATGAGGCTAAACGGATGTTAACCTCAATTGGCATAGGATATGAGAGGATACATGCATGTCTTAATGATGGCGTATTATTTAGAATTGACTATGCATCATTGAAGGCTTGTCCGAAATGTGGCGCCTCACGGTACAAGAAGAATGGATCTGCGCTTGTCAAAATCATGTGGTATTTGCCTATAATACCACGATTTAAGCGCATGTACAGTAGTAAAGAGTTAGCCAAGGACTTGACATGGCATGCTAATAGAAGGCTTGAAGAAAGGATTGAAGATGACAAGATTCGACACCCCTCAGATTCTCCTCAATGGAAAAAGATTGATGATGATTTCCCTGAATTTGGTGAAGAATTAAGAAACCTGCGTCTTGTATTGGCTACAGATGGCATGAACCCTCATGGCTTGAAAAGTAGCTCACATAGTACATGGCCGGTGATTTTGATGATCTACAACCTTCCCCCATCGCGATGCATGAAGCAAGAGTATATAATGATGCCTATACTCATTTCTGGGCCGAAACAACCTGGAAATGATATAGATGTCTACTTAGCTTCTTTAATTGAGAATTTGAAGGTGTTGTGGGACACCGGTGTTCAATTATATGACGGGATCAGAGAAGAAAATTTTAATCTCAGAGTCATGTTATTTGGAACAATCAATGATTTTCCGGCAAGAGCAAACCTCGAGGGATATGGTGTACACGGCCAATGTGGATGCCCCATATGTGTAAAGAGTACAGATCAATATCGATTGACACACTCTCAGAAATATGCATTCCAAGGGCATTGGAGATGGCTAAATCGGAACCATCGATATGGTCGGTGGAAGAAAACTTTCAATGGGAATATAGAAGAAGGTCGAGCTCCTAAGTGCTTAACTGGTGAAGAAGTGTTTGAGAATGTAAAAGACTTGGAGGTTAAAATTGGAAAGACTTTTGCAGGTGGCCTTGCAAAAACTGGGTGGAAAAAAAGGTCAATTTTCTTTGAGTTGCCGTATTGGACGTCTTTACATGTTAGACATTTTCTTGATATTGTGGATATTGAGAAAAATGTATTTGATAGTGTCGTTGGTACACTTCTAGATGTGCCCGGAAAGACAAAAGATGGCGTAAAGGCACGGTTAGCCTTGGTTGAAATGAAGATAAGAGGAAAATTGACACCAATAAATAAGGGGAAACGTACTTATTTGCCTCCAACAGCTCACACTCTAGCCAGGAAAGAAAAAATTGCATTATGTGAGTTTCTTAATGGAGTGAAAGTTGCAGAAGGGTATTCTTCAAACATTAGCAGTCTTGTATCAATGAAGGATTTGAAGCTAAAGCACTTGAAGACTCACGATTGTTATGTAATCATGGATCATTTGCTACCAATTGCTATACGGGCCATTTTGCCAAAAAAGGAGAGAGACACGATAACTAGATTGTGTTTCTTCTTCAAAGCAATGTGGAGCAAGGTGTTTGATCCTGAGCAATTTACTGCACTTCCGAAACAAATTGTCATCACTTTGTGTGAGCTTGAGATGTATTTTCCACCTGCTTTTTTTGATATAATGACTCACCTACCCATTCACTTGGTTAGAGAGACTCAACTATGTGGACCGGCTTTTATGAGATCTATGTATCTGACTGAGCGTTATATGAGGGTATTGAAAGGCTACGTGAAAAATCGTAGTCGACCAGAAAGTTGCATTATTGAGCGGTACATAGTTGATGAAGTCATTACCTTTTGCACAGAGTATCTGGCAGATTCTAATGTTACAGAGCTTCCAAAGTCTAATGTTGTGGGAGGGGGAACAGAAGGAAAAAGATTAATTGAAAAGCAATTAGTTAGTGTTCATATTACACAAAGGGATCAGGTACATCTATATGTGCTCCACAACACCGATGAGGTTGACCCATATGTTGAAGAGTATAAAAACCAACTTAGTAGATTCAATCCAATTAAAAATGACGCCTGGATTTCAAGAGAGCATAATAAGAGTTTCATCGATTGGTTCCGAAAACATTTTGAAGAGAAACAGAAAGAGAATCCACAACTTTCAGTTTCAGATTAATTGACACGACTGTCAATGGGTACGGACAAACTTGTATTTTGTTATTCAGTTTATCGTATAAATGGTCGCACATTCTATACACAAGACCAAGATGAGCGAAGTACAATGCAGAATAGTGGTGTGAGTCTTGTAGCTCAAGCAATGCATGTCTCAAGTGCGAAAGATAATAATCCTATCTATGCCGATTTATCATATTACGGGGTGATTGAACGTATATGGGAGCTTGATTATAGTTGGTTTCGGGTGCCTGTATTTGGGTGTAGGTGGGTTGACAATAAACATGGTGTCGATAATAGTGAAATAGGCTTCACTCGAGTAGACCTTGAAAGGGTGGGATACAAAGATGAACCTTTCATTTTAGCATCACAAGCCAAGCAAGTGTTTTTTGTCACCGATCCTATTGATAAGAGGTGGTCCATTGTTTTATCGGCAAACAAAAATACTTGTATTGATGATGATTATGAAGAAAGTGAAGATGATGGAGAAAATCCTATCTCATTAGGTGATTCACAATCAATTGATAGTGACGATGGCTTGGATATAAGTGATGATGAATTATATATGTGACAAGATCACCAAGAGGGGATATGGATTAATCCATCAGTTCATCGGCGTACTAAAAAAAATGGTCATACAGATGGGAAGCAAAAGACTGCTAAGCCAACGACAAAAAGAAAACGATGAAAGGTATTTGAACTTATTTCATAATTGTATGATAGACTTGTTTTTTGATCAATATTTATACTTAGTTGTTAGAAAATTTATATTCTTGAGATTTGCCTATTTTTGTGGAAAATTTAAGGGAAATACGTGCTTGATTGAATTTAATTGGGGATTAAATTTAAGGTTAATTTGGTTTAGTTGGGGGTTAATTCTATTTAATTGGGGATTAAATTTTGTTTATTTTGTGGTTTAAGATAATTACGTTCTAGAATAATGGATATGAACTTAACTTCTGTATTTATTACTTCTATTTTAAAATTATTTTTGCCAACTGAATCTGCCAAATTTATATGAATCTAACTTCTGTATTTATTAGTTCTATTTTAAAATTATTTTTGCCAACTGAATCTGCCAAATTTATATGAATCTAACTTCTGTATTTATTACTTCTATTTTAAAATTATTTTTGCCAACTGAATCTGCCAAATTTATATGAATCTAACTTCTGTATTTATTACTTCTATTTTAAGCTAGCTGTCGGCTGGAATGACAGAGGTCAGGCAGTTAACCCAAACAAATCAATATTTGTTGGTTATATAGGCGTGCAGGTTCGACAGAAGGTATCTATTACCATGAGTGATTGGCGAAAAGTCCCGTCACCAATAAAAAAAACATTTGGGATGAGATAAAGGTAATTTGGATATTATCATATTTGTAAGTGTTAATGTATTATCATATTCTCTAAATTATAATTTTATATATACTTTGTTGTTTTTTTTTTGTAGTTGACATTTGATATTGACGACAGTAGACGAAAGTACGTACTAGCAGAAGCTGGGAAACTAGCACGTAACTTCAGGAGCTACTTAAGTAGAAAGTGGGTGCGAGATGATGATGGAAACATTAATGACAACCCACCCCCACAATATGAGATATCCCAAGCCGATTGGACGACATTTTTAGCTGTTCGCTTAGATGAAGGTTTAGAGGTAGGTAGTCATTTTAATTTACGGTTTCATTTGTTGGTTATTGCATTTATATTTAGCCAATAATTTGATAATGTAATAAACAGAAACTAAGTAGGGACAATAAGGAAAGAGCAAAGGAACCTGAATATCCTTATCGGAAAGCGCGTCTTGGACATGCTCTTGTGGAGCAAATGGAGGTATGTAGTTCATTTAGCAGTGAATTCTTACAATTTTTTTAATAAAAATTCTATGTTAATGCATATATATATTTTTTAATGAAAATATAGATAAATAGTAGAAGGGATGCGGGATCCGATTGCACAGAGGTGACACGAGCACTCGTGTGGAGGATTGCGCGTTCTGATAAAACAAATCAAAATTATAATGACAATGTTAGAAGAGTAGTGAATGAAATGGTGAGTTATTTGCAATTTTTGCTGTATAATGTGTTGTATGTTTGCTTTGAAATACTATTGAAAGAACAAAGTTCACTAATTTTTTTTATTTTTTAAAATGTATTATTACAGGAGAGCATTTCACAAGAGAGTACTAGCCATAGTGGAAATGAGAAGAGTCGAGATGACCTATTGGCTAAAGCTCTTAAAAAGAAGGAGCATCCGGGTCGCGTTAGGGGCGTTGGCTTTGGGGTCTGACAAAGAGACTATTTTAAGGATCCAAAGCCTGCTGCAGAAATGGAGATGGAAAGCTTGAGAAACATGGTGAAAAACCTCTCCCAAACTATGGTTGCCATGCAACAACGAATTGATGTTTTGGAAGCCCCTGACTCGCGTCAGCCACATGAGGATGACGTGATTTCTTTGAAAGATAGCAGCCCAGAACCAGGTTATAAGATGCTTCCTGAGGTAAAAATTTGAACGTGTTTATTAATCATATAACTTGCAACTCTCTATTTCTGTAAATCATACAAAAATTTCTAATATAATGTTGTATATATATGTGTGTAGGTTATCGCTCCATGTCAATTAGCACTTTCATCAGCATCATATCATGTGGTGGCGAAAGGACAGCTGTACAATCGACCGGTGACTGATAGAACACTTCACAACTATCCATTAGCCACCAACAATGTAAAAGTGCGCATTGACACTACAGTTGAGGCGAAGACACTCCTACCTGTCCCTCTCAATGATGAAATGCTCACCATTTCTAGTGGTCTGGGTACCTTTGTTGCTTGGCCAGCGAGTCTTGTCATTGTCACTGATGTACCGGTATGTAATTAATAGCTAGTCATTAATAAATTATAACAATTTGTTTTAGGTTACTAAATATACTTTGGTGTGTAACATTCATATTTTATTTTCTTGCTTAAACAGTCTCTTGGACCATCCAAATCATCTGGAAAGCATAAGTCAGGGACGTCGAAGCAGTCAGCTGTCAAAGGA
The DNA here is from genome assembly GCA_019426215.1 of Buddleja alternifolia. Classification (NCBI taxonomy): domain Eukaryota; kingdom Viridiplantae; phylum Streptophyta; class Magnoliopsida; order Lamiales; family Scrophulariaceae; genus Buddleja; species Buddleja alternifolia. The sequence goes on from CM033395.1 coordinate 12,087,738, forward strand.
AAATTTATAGTGGTCAAGCCTGCACGTGAAGGAGACAGAGGTGCAGACCTTCAACTAGATGGACTCCCTGATGACCTTGTATTTCTGGGAAAGTACACGAACATGATGTCTATTAATGCCCAGATCACTATAGTCATGGAGGAATCCCTTATGAATTTGACATTCCCAGAGTATATTGGAAAGGAGGAGATCTGTCACCTTCTGCGTCAAAAAGAGATAGGAGCCTCTATCATTACAGCCTACATAAAGTAAGCTTTTTAATTATTTTATTGCATCTGAACTACGACTATTTTCGTTACTGGAAATTCATTTTTTATGCTCAATTTAGGTGTTTGTGGTTTAAGTATGATCCCCAAAGGGAAAGAAGCAAGTTTCGGGTTCCTTAGCCCACATTCCATATCCGCGGGAACAAGCCCACAAATTCAACAAGTGCAGTACATAGCACGTGCTATGATACAGTGTGCACAACCGAATAAGGTATTTCTTGCCCCTTACAACACTGGGGGAGCTACTAAAGACTCAACTTTAATTTGTAAAACTAGCTACGCAAAACAATTTTTGAACTTATCTTTTGAATGCTTTGTAGGGGACATTGGTTGTTGCTTTCAATTGATCCATTTCAAGAGATCGTTTACTATCTGGATTTTGTGCATGGTGAGCCGAAATACCGAGATGATATGATACAAAAAATCAGTCAGTAAGTTTTTCATTCAATCAATGTATCTATTATATTTAATACTTTTTTAAACTGTATTTATTTCACACAATTGCTTGTTTTTAACATATTTCCTTGTTTTTTATATTTTTTATTGGGCTTTGCACATATTTCGTGCAAATTGCAACAACGAATCCAAGAAATCCAAAAACTCGGCCTGCCAATGGTTTAACATAAAGGTTTGTATTTTCTACTTTCATGAGATTATATATTCGTATAGAAGTTAGTGTTCTAATACAACGTAACTTTGATTGCTTTTATAGTGCCCCCGGCAGACCAACGATGTGGATTGTGGCTACTTCGTTATGAGATTCATGAAAGAGATTATTAGCCACAGACAATCTATAATCCCAACAACGGTATACATAATCCTAATATATACTTAATTCTATTCCTTTTGAAATTATTAAACCTTTGTTAGATAATTGAAACGTCATTTTAGTTTGCAATTAATCTCTCTCTCTCTCTATATATATATATATTTATATCTTGCAGTACTTTCATGATTCTCAACCCTTCTATACTTAAGAGCAAATTTATGAAGTATGCTGCGAAGTGGCACGTTACATTTTCTTAGCAGCTCCTTAGAAATTAGGTAATGTAGTTTTTGCACATTGTGACTTGTTCTAAATTGTGATTTCATTTATTGTATTTAAATTGTCATTAGTAATTTAATTTGTTGATTATAAATTTTGTTGGAGATTATAACATTTTACTGTTGGAGGAAAGAGATGGTAATATTGAAGTTTGGGGTGGTGGTTGTTCATGTTGAATATATTTTGCTGTTAGTTGAAATTTGTTGGTTGGTTTATTGAATATTACTGTACAGGAATATTATCATAAATAGTGTGATCAATATAAAAAAAAAAATTAACATTATGACAACGGTTTTTAGGGAACCGCTGTCATAAGGTGCCACCCTATGACAGCTGTCTCAGCCGAAACCACTGTCATAGGGTTCGAATTATTTTATTTTATTTTTTTTAAAATCTTTGATAGCGATTCCCTCAAAACTGCTGTCATAGGGTTGACCCTATGACAGCGGTTTTGAGGGAACCCTATACCTATGACAGCGGTTGAAAACCGCTGTAATAGGTCCACACCATATAACAGCGTTACCTATGATAGCGGTTAAAACCGCTGTAATAGGCCTAAAAAAACTGCTGTTATAGGTCATTTCTGTAGTAGTTTCACCACCTATTCTTCACTATGATTGTTAAGAGCTATACTGTAAGATTTAAATATGTCACTTCTCTGAACTTTCTATGAAAACTAAAATGAAGGACTTCAGTAAGCTATGGAGGAGGTATATCACAAGTACCACAGACAGTTCTTACTTTTATCTTGTACTTAGAAATTGTTATTGTAGCCATTAAGGTTGCAACAAGTTAAATCATGCTAAAGGAAGTATAATTTGTAGTTGGTTCTTATTCATATGATTCTACACGGAGTATCGCCAATTGATGAAAGAAAATTCTATTTCTTCGAACATAAATGGTAGTTTTTGTTTAATCACATTTCTCGTCTAATTATCTTTGGTCAACAATTATCTAAATCAAAGACTAGTATACTTGCCTTTTAATTTTGTTTATTTCGACTATATTTTCAAATATCTGCATACTAAATTGTCAAATCAAATTTTGGGTTCTCGAATAAATACGAGTTATAAAAATTTCTTATACTCATTTGCACCACTTGTTTGGTTGATCCATGTGCAATTATCAATATTTACTTTATTTTTTCAATCCTCGAGCAAATGAGTTGATTTCCTATATATAAATCATGGCATAAATAAGCTCTTTTATTTGGTAGGTCGATACAATACTTTTAATTATATACTTTGTATTTGCTATTGAAGGAATCTTGTAACTTTTAATATCAATCTATTCTGCATTATTCTGATGGTCTTAGTCTATAAAAGGCATGTGAAAACTTGAAATATAACATCTTCAACCATCTTATTTAATTTTTCTTACAATCATTGTGGTATACCATGTCAAAAATTGTGTTGCTGTTTCTCTTTATAATAGTTAACATCATCCAAGCATTTGCGACCAAATGTATTTTCACAGGTAAAGATGAGGTTCACGTCGTTAATAATCTTCCGCCAAAGTCCCCATCATTAAAAGTGCATTGTGCATCTGGGAATGATGATATTGGATTTCATACACTCAAGATCAATGAAGATCTCAGCTGGAGTTTTTGCGAGAATGCTTTTATTCCAACAACTCTATATTTTTGTCATCTATGGTGGGGGAAAAAGGAATTAGCTTTCGATGCATATAAAGAAAAATTTGTAGAGAGAGACAATGGTCAATTTTACTGGTTTGCAAAAAGTGATGGCATTTACTTTTCTCACTTCAATTCACCAAAATCCTCAATGAAAAAGTATGATTGGAAAAATTAGAAATACTGCATTATGGTATCTATCAAGCAATGTAATAATTAATGAGAAATAAGAGTGAGCAAACTTTGGATTCTAAAACTAGCTCTATAAAACAGATGGAATATCGTGCATGAGTATGAATGCGTTGTTAAACTAAGTACTGATTAAGTGCAAGTCACGTGGTCAAACTAACGATTTATGTCTATTTTTATTACTGGATAATATATATATATATAGACATATGTATACATATATAAGTATCTATAGTGTCTATTTATATTTCTACATATTATTTATATGTATACTTTAAACATTGCAAAACATATATACATATATATTATAATAAATATATATACACATGTATTATCTAATTCTATATACTTATATGGATGTAAATATTTTAATATATATATATATATATATAAACATTTGTTAAAATAAATAGTATATACTCCTTATTTTATTTAGTATATATTATATATTATATCTGTGTATATGTATATCTAAATGTATTTAGGCTTCAAAAAAATAATCTAAATATATTTAATATACACGTAAAATATATACATAATCTTACATGTATGTATATATTGTAGTATAAAATATATATGTAGTATATACATATAGAACAACCACTGTGCCCATATATATATATATGTATGTGTATATATATATATTATTTTTCTTGTTTCTTTTTTTCTTCATCAAAACCATATTATTTTTCTTACTCATAAACAAATGATGAAATTCATAATTAAACATAGAAGGAGAATAACTTTTTGCCTCAATTTTCTATGCTAATCGGTTTATGAATTAGTTTAAAGATTTGAACGCTTTAGTAAAGATAACTTAGATTTAGTGATTTTAGCAATTTACCAAAGTAGGGAAATGCTTAGATCGCTTAATCAGGGTTAGCACAGCGGAAATGATTTTTAGCGTTCGATTGGTTAATTAATCGCGTTGCAGTTGTCTTTTTCAGAATGAATGATGTAATATGAAAATAAGACAATAAAAAATATAAATGACACAAGATATATAAGGTTCACTGGGTGATGTAATCCCAATTACGTCCTTCTTCTCCTTTTTCACTTAGAGGAATTTACTAGGATGATTATCAAAAAATCACACAGAATCTTCTACAAGATAGTAAAGAATGAAAAAGATCTCAGGCTCCTTGATCACACAGATTTCAGCACCAATGAAGATCGTCTTCTACAAGCTTCTCTCACTCAAAAATACTGCTTGAAAAGGGGTTTCAACAACTTTCTCACTCAGATGAAAGGTTGAAGGTTTGTCACAAGGTTTTGTTTGTTTTTGGGAAGTTCAAACAACTTGGAATATCTCAATAGGAATTTAGGTTTCTTCTTTGGATGAGGTTTGAGATATTTGTGACTGTCTGGAATGTAGATAAAAAGCTTGAAGGAATTTTAGCTATGGAGTTTCTAAGCTTTTTTCTAAACAAGTTTTTCTTGTGCATGTACGTAATTTTCTCTTGTAAAATTATGTACCGTACTTTTGAGGTCTGCTGAAGGTAAGGTATTTATAGGCAATTCTTGGGATCTGTCCGTTGGACACATGTAGGAGAGTGTCTCTCACGTGGCGCATGATTCTAACTAAAACCTGACATTCCTAAAAATCTGCTGGCACCGATTGGATGGGAGCAGCTTTAAACTCTGAAGTTCTGATAGTCTAGTAAAACAGGCGGCTTGTCCATAAGTCACAGTGGCTTATCACATTTAATGCTTTTATCAGGCATTTAATGCATTTGAATTTATTTCCCGTTGGAAATAAATGTCCGTTGAATGATTGCATTTAAGTCCTTCATGACTTGAGGATTTATTTCAGGTGAATCTAACATTGGTCACTTAAGTGCTTTGAGTGCTTGATCCATAAATCCTGAAAAGAGGTCCTTTAGCGTTTGATGGACGCTAAGAAACAAATCTTCATTTCTGGTTGACTTCAGACGCTGATCTTCAACTTCTTCTCTAATAGACTCACCTAGAATTCTATTAGCGATTCAGTATCTAATACTTAGTCTAAAATCTACAAAAATAAAAATTACAAGCCTAAACAAAATAACGCTTAAACAATGATCTATGAAAACATAAACTTACATTTTATTTGGGGTCTAACATTGAATCTTATCTTGTCATCATCAAAACATCTAACATGAAGTTTCCTAACAATTTCCCCCATTTTGATGATGTCAAGAATTTTAACTCTTATAACTCTTTTATAGTTTAAGAGTTACTTAAAAGAAAAGCCGAAATGAATATAAGTTAGCGTTTAAAAAATTAGTAAAGTTAGCTAAAGTTAGATTAGCTTCAACAAGTTGTTTCAGCATAAATCATTCATATATTGAAAGAATAAGCATACATGATTTATACTGAAAATATAAAAGAAAGCGACAACAGAAATACAAAAAAAATTCATTCACTTATTTTGTCGCTTTGCTCTTTCTTCGCCTTGGAGAACTTCTAGCGCTAAGTCCATCAGGTGACGAGCAATGTCGATCATTGTCGTATGTTGAACTTCATCGTAATCACGGCTATGAAATCTAGTGCTTTCATTAAGTTCTAACAACCTTTCCGTCCATTCTCTTGGAGAAATTCCAAGTTCACGAATTAAATCGTGATAGATATCTTTTCTTGGATCTGTTGACGGTTTCCAATTGATAGGTCGTCTTAGCGGTCCGGCATAAGGTTGAAATCCCATACTTTCCAAGAAATCGACGTCCAATTCCGGAAGCTGATATCTTCCTAGATAATACCTTGGCTCTCTCTTTTTAGTTAACATCTTCTTGATGCTCACTAGTTCTTCAAACATTGATCGCTAATTTTTATTATCTGTCTTTGATATTGCTTTGGACGCTTGATGCTCTTATATATTTTCACCCTTCTTGGCATCATCAAGAGAGCTTTTCAACTCAGCGACTTCTCTTCACAAGAGTCGAACTTTGTCAACTAAGAGAACGACTTGTTGAGCGATGCTCTGAGCAGCGGCATTGGTCAAAATATGTCTTTCAGCATCAGCCAAAGCGCTCTGAGCTAAGTGACGGTTGAATTCCGATGAGAGTTCAGCGATAAGTGGTGATATGCTATTCATGATTGCAACGGTGCTTTTATTTTAAGCGTTGGCAATATCACGACTTCGCGTATCAGACACTATTCAGATATGTCTATCAGCAGCCTCAAAAATCTTGGAACAGGAACCTTCAATGTTGGTGAGAGAGTTCCGTACTACCTGTCTGAAATCTCTAGCTTCTGAATCACTCTCAGAATCCGAATCGGAAGAAGGACGCTAAGGAGACGGAATGAGTCAGTAAGAGCTAGAAACTGCAGCCTTGCTTTTGGATTTATCTCTGATAAATGGCTCTTCAGGCTCTTGAGCAATTTCAGCGTGCACTTCTTCAATCGCTTGATCCATCGAAGGATCTGTGATCGCTGGGGGCTCGACTACAGGGGCGCTAGAAGAATCTGGCAAAGAAGCCTCAGAAATTGGAGCGACTTCCTCAGTAGGAGCAGGTTCTTCTTCAATTATTTGGATTGGGGGAGAAAAATCTTCAATATCAATGACCCAGAGTGGGCCAAGTGCTTCCATCACATGCCTTGGACTAATCAGGTTTGATTGTGGAATAAAGAATATAGCGTGTTCGCGCTCTTCTGTACAAAGTGCAAGTTGCACACCTTTCGGCAATTCAATTCCTGAAGTATAACACTTGAAAAAGTCCAGAATAAGAGGCATCAGCGCTTGAGCTGCTATTTGATCCACGGGCCTAATTAGCGAAATCATTTTGGCCACTTGAATGTTCTGTTGACTGAAGAGCACAGGGTGTAGATTGTATCATCTGAAATTGCTTAACCATGAGTAATGATTAAAAGAGATGTCAAGCGCTTGGGCTTTTTCTATCACTGCTCTCATGTCTCTATGGAAGACAGTAAACTCAGCATGCTCATTTGAAACATCAGCACGAATTTGACTTTGTCCGGGAAGAAGTGGTTGATTGCTGGGTGAGGCTTCTTCGTTGAGGTCGGGAAAGACACATTGAACAAACGCTTGACGAGGATGGAAGATGTAGCGTCTGCCTTGGCTGAATAAGGCTAGCTGCTGGCGAATGTAGGTTTCTATTGGTTGCCTGTAGCGTGGTAAGTCGTTTATGTTTTTCATATTATCCATTATGAACTAAATTCATAAGACTAGGGCCATGTAAGGCCAAATTGTGATATATGCTTATAATAGATGATTGTTGAGGTTGTTCTTATATTGTTATGTGATGTAAATTTGTGTTTTTTCCTATCTTGCATATACTTGATCACTATATGTTAGAATCTTATGCCTAGGTTAATATTTCGGGAGAAAATTGACTTAGGGTGCAAGAAATTGACATCATGACCCATAACTAATGAGGAATTGCCCTAGACATAGGTAAAGATTCCCGGGTGAAGTTGTTCGATTCAAATCGAGTGAACTCTAGTACATTAATGCATGTTTAGTGGTTAGATTTCTGGATAGGAATATTTGGGAAATCACGATCTAAGCATAGGAGTTTATACGCGAGACATCGGTTATTCTCTACCCTCGGAGTTCTCACCATAACAATATAAGCGTAATCCTTCAACTAGAATCTTTATAAGTATAATTGATCAATTTGAACCTAGCATGTGCCTTAGTCTTCTTTTATACTTTGTGTAAAATCAATTGTGTAATCTTGTTCTTATTGTATGCAATTTTACCTATAATTTACTTTAATTATATTTGTTCTTTTTTTTTGTTAAAATCATAAACTAAAATTCAAGTCTCCGTGGTTCGACAACCCGGACTTTTAGTCCACTTATTACTACACACGACTAGTGCACTTGATACAATAGCACGTTAGCTTTTAGCGTGTCAAGTTTTTGGCGCCGTTGCCTGGGACTTGTTCATTTTAGTTTTTGAGTTTTCATTTAAATTTTCATAATTCTTAGTTTTTCGTTTATTTGTAACCTTTCTTTTATTTTATTATTCTAATTTTTTTTCTTGTGTTTATTTGTTAGGTGTAATTTGTGGTGCATGACCCGCTCTTCTAACGAGCCCTTATACAATTTTGAACCGGAGATAGAGCGTGTTCTTCGATCTAGTAGACAAGCTCGAGAAATGGCCGACAATCTAAATCCAAATGGAAATTTTCCCGACATAAATCTTCTGAAAAACAGGTAATGGCTGCAAAATCTTTTCCAAGCTATGCAACCGGCACCTCCTCAAAGACTTCCATCAGTCCAGGAAAGTCTACCTCCAAGGGTCCACACCATACCGGGGCCCATAGTCTTTCCAAATTTCTTTGCACCAAATTATCACATTCCGTCACACATCTTTAGCATGGTGCAAAGCGAACCCTTCTATGGAGAGCCCCATGAATCACCTCATGAGCATTTGGAGACTTTAGACGATACTCTCATGACTACCCAATTTCATCCACGGGATCTCGATGCAATTCGTATAAGAGTCTTCCACTTCTCATTAAAGGAAAGGGCGACCATGTGGTACAAATCTCTACCACCCCAATCCATCACAACATGGGGACAATTGGTCGATGCCTTTTTGAGCAAATTCTTTCCACTCTCCAAAATCAATGAGCTAAGGAGCAACATTAAGGAGTTTAAGCAGGGGAATCATGAGTCCTTGGCCGAGGCATGGGCTAGATATAAAAACATGATCCGAAAATGTCCGAATCACAACCTAAGATTGAGCGAGCAAGTATTACGATTCCATGATGTAGTCCGTTCGCGCATCCGAAATAGGCTCAATGCCGGCGCCGGTGGTGATCTCCTTGGGCTCGATTGCCAAAGTGTGTGGGACAAGATTGAGCAATTAGCCCGAGAAGATGAACTCTATCCCGATGATGAAGAAATCACACCCACTAAAAAGATTTCTTGTGTTCAAGAGTTGGGCGAAGAAGTTGCTTTGGAAACAACGGTTGGCAATGTAAACTATGTTGGAAATGCCAATCGACCTCAATTGAACTTCCATGTGCCCGAAAATTTTCCAAGGAGGCCCAATCCGGCACAAAATGCCCATCCCGGCGTCTATCAAACACCAACGACCCCATTCAACAATAACCAAGCTCAAAGGCAAGGTAATCCTCATATACAATGGCAAATAAGACCTCTTACAACTGAAGAGCGTCTCGATGAACAAATAAAGAAATCAGATTCAGCAATCAACGAACTCCGTACTATGATGAAGGATATAATGATGGACATGAAGTATTTAAAGACACAAATGGGTCAAATGGCAAAGACGATCAGCGAGAGAGCCCCGGGAACTTTACCAAGTGACACAGAAAAAAACCCGAAGGAGCAATGCCACGCCATCACCTTAAGAAGTGGCAAACAGGTAGTCAATGATGCTGTTCGCATTTCCGCGCCCGAGAGCCCCGATGAGAACGCCCAGGCGCTGGAATCAACCCACAGTGAACGAATGCTTCGAAATTGCGCGCCCGAGCGTCCCGATGATCATGCTTAGGTGCTCGAGACCCAGCGCCCTGGCGCCGATTGTCGCGCCCAGGCGCCACCTCCTGAACCCTCCACATCGGGCTCTTCAACTCCAACGCATCCTCCCATCGAGGTCCCTCTGCCATTTCTTACTGCACATAGAAAGAAAAAAAAGGAGATGGATCCAAGTTTCCTTCGAATCTTAGCAATTCTTCGTGAGGTTAGAATTAATATTCCTTTTATAGACGCAATTTTACAAATGCCAAATTACGTGAAATTTTTCAAGGATATTTTATCCAACAAACAAAAGTGGGAGGAAAACGAAACGGTGTGCCTAACCGAGGAATGCTCCGCCGTATTGCTTAATAAATTACCAATGAAACTTGAAGACCCTGGGAGTCTCACTATTCCTTGCACGATTGGGCCATTATCCTTCGAAAAAGTTTTGTGCGACTCGGGAGCTAGCATCAACCTCCTCCCGTACTCTCTTTTCAAAAAGTTGGGCCTTGGTAACCCAAAGCCGACTTCAATGAGCCTCCAACTTGCCGATAGATCAATCAAGAGACCACGGGGAATAATCGAAGATGTAATCGTTCAAGTCGACAAATTCTACTTCCCGGTTGACTTTGTGGTTCTTGATATGGAGGAAGATGTTGAGGTACCCCTGATCCCAGGAAGACCATTCCTAGCCACTGGTAAGGCGGTAATCGATATTGCCAATGGTAAGCTAACCTTAAATGTGGGAGATGAAAAGGTCACCTTTGATGTTTTTAAAGTGCTTAAACACCCATGTGATCCTGACTCATGTTTACGCATCGATGTATTTGATATGTTGATTGATGAGACTTTTCAGGCACAAATGGTAGACGACCTATTGGAGACATGTCTTTCCAAATCTACGGATGTCGATTCAGCGAGTGAAGAACAATTGGAAACCATGTTTAGCGTAGAGAAGCCACCTCTTTACCACGTCATTGGAGCTAAAAAATTAGAAAGATCACTCTTGGCTCCTCCTCGCCCTTCTATCGAAGAGGCCCCTATCCTTGAGCTTAAACCATTACCATTACATTTGAAATATGTATTTTTAAATGATAATGAGACTCTACCTTTAATTGTCTCATCTTCTTTGACAGGAGAACAGGAGGAGCGACTCATGAGAGTATTGAAGGCCAACAAAAAGGCCTTCGGGTGGAAAATTGCGGATATAAAAGGCATAAGTCCAGCGGTGTGCATGCACAAAATACTCATGGAGGAGTCCGCAAAACCTACACGCCAACCACAAAGACGGTCGAATCCACAAATACAAGAGGTGGTAAAGAAAGAGGTTATAAAACTACTCGATGCAGGTATAATCTATCCTATCTCTGATAGTGCATAGGTAAGCCCGACTCAAGTAGTACCCAAGAAGGGCGGAATAACTGTGATAGAAAATGCGAACAATGAATTAATCCCTACTCGAATGCTTACCGGGTGGCGTGTGTGTATAGATTATCGCAAGTTAAATGATGCCACTCGTAAGGACCATTTCCCCCTCCCATTCATTGACCTAATGCTTGAAAGGTTAGTCGGACATGATTTTTATTGTTTTCTAGATGGGTATTTCGGCTATAACCAAATTTCCATAGCCCCCGAGGACCAAGAGAAAACAACTTTCACTTGTCCCTATGGCACGTTTGCTTATAGGCGGATGCCGTTTGGATTATGCAATGCCCCGGCCACATTTCAACGATGTATGATGGCGATCTTTCATGACATGGTTGAAGAATTCCTTGAGATTTTTATGGATGATTTTTCTATTTTTGGAACCTCATTTAACACATGTCTTGATCATTTGGACCGTGTTCTAAAATGCTGTGAGGAAACAAATCTTGTTTTGAATTGGGAAAAATGTCATTTTATGGTCCAGGAAGGGATTGTGCTAGGTCACAAAATCTCCCAAAAAGGGATTGAAGTGGACCAAGCCAAGATTGAGGTAATAGAAAAGCTTCCTCCACCTACATCGGTGAAAGCCGTGAGGAGCTTTCTTGGTCATGCCGGCTTCTATAGGCGATTTATCAAAAAAAATTCCAAAATTGCAAAGCCGTTATCTAACTTGCTTGTTAAAGATGCACCATTCAATTTGGATTCCCTTTGTTTACAGGCCTTCATGACTCTTAAGGAGCTATTGATATCCGCTCCCATCATGGCACCTCCCGATTGGAGTTTGCCCTTCGAATTGATGTGTGATGCTAGTGACACCGCGGTGGGTGCGGTCCTTGGCCAAAGGAAGGATAAGGTATTTCAAATCATCTACTATGCTAGTAAGACTTTAAATGATGGACAAATGAATTACGCAACCACGGAAAAAGAATTACTAGCCATAGTATTTGCATTTGACAAGTTCCATGCTTATCTCATTTTGAATAAAGTAATTGTGTACACTGATCACTCCGCATTAAAATACTTGCTTGCCAAAAAGGATGCCAAACCTAGACTCATTAGGTGGATTTTACTTCTTCAAGAATTTGACATAGAAATTAAGGATAAGAAAGGAGTAGAAAATGTTGTTGCCGACCACTTATCTAGGATAGAGATTCGTAAGCCTGAGTGCGTGTTTGATAAACCTATTTGTGAGGAGTTTCCCGATGAGCAATTGTATGCTATACTGCATAATGATGCTCCTTGGTATGCCAATTATGCAAATTATCTTGTCACGGGAGTTCTTCCTCCGGATATCACTTATCATCAAAAGAAGAAATTCTTATTTGATGTGAAGCGATATTTGTGGGACGAACCATATCTATTTAAGATTTGTGCAGATGGCCTCATTCGACGATGTATCCCCGAGGAGGAAATAACATCAATTCTCGCCCATTGTCATGATATGTCGGTAGGTGGTCACTTTGGACCCTCTAAAACAGTGGCTAAAGTGCTTCAATCAGGTTTCTTTTGGCCTACTCTTTCTAAAGATGCATTCTTGTATGTTCAATCTTGTGATAGGTGTCAACGAACAGGTAACATCTCTAAAAGACACGAAATGCCGTTGAATAACATGCTTGAATGTGAACTATTTGATGTATGGGGTATTGATTTTATGGGACCCTTCCCTAGTTCTTGTTCCAATAAGTATATTCTTGTTGCGGTCGACTATGTCTCTAAATGGGTCGAAGCTGAGGCTTTACCAACTAATGATGCTCGGGTGGTTACTCGATTTTAAAAAAAAAGGATTTTCACTCGTTTTGGAACTCCTAGAGCAATCGTTAGTGACGGGGGCACCCATTTTTGTAACAAACAATTCGAGCACTTACTGAACAAGTACGGGGTACGGCATAAAATCTCAACCCCATATCATCCTGAAACGAGTGGTCAAGTGGAGGTGTCGAATCGGGAGATTAAACGCATTCTTGAAAAAACGGTTAACGCATCTAGAAAAGATTGGTCCCTTAAACTAGATGACGCCTTGTGGGCATATAGAACCGCGTTTAAAACTTCGATTGGCATGTCCCCATATCGCCTTGTCTTTGGAAAAGCATGTCACTTACCGGTTGAGCTCGAACATCGCGCTTTTTGGGCTATTAAATTTCTAAATTTTGATTCTCAACTCGTAGGTACCAAGCGATTACTCCAATTACACGAACTTGAGGAATGGCGCCATCAAGCGTATGAGAACGCCAAGCTTTACAAGGAGCAAACGAAAACATGGCATGATAAGCGTATTATTCCCCGAGAATTTCATGAAGGAGACAAGGTTTTACTATACAATTCTCGCCTTCGACTTTTTCCCGGGAAGCTCAAGTCAAAATGGTCGGGACCATTTGTTGTATCTCGTGTGTATGCTTCTGGTGCCATTGAACTTATAACGGATAATGGACGAACCTTCATGACAAACGCCCAAAGGTTAAAGCATTACATTGGGATTGACGGGTCGAGGGATAAAGTGACCATTTCCCTCCAGGATCTTTAGCGATTCTTTATCTCAAGTCGAGCTACCGACTCTAAACTAGCGCTTCTTGGGAGGCAACCCAAGTTTGTAAGTTTTCTTTTCTTTTTGCTTTCGTTTTTGTTTTGTTTAGTTTGTTTCTTTTTATTGTGTTCAAGCATGCACTTTTGGCATGTATGTTTTTCTTATGCTTGATGGTTTAAAAAGTTGAAGTGTTAGATATGATGCACATTTGGACCCCACCTTTAGAGATTCTTATTTTACTCGATAAGAGGAGAAACTTTGTAAGGATGCATTGGAAGCTTAAGGATGTTCTTCAATATCCTTGGTTGTAAGTGTTCTTTTACCTTTGTGTATGCATGCTGTAACAACATTGGGGACAATGTTGGATTTAAGTTTGGGGGTAGAAGAGTATCTATTTTGAATATTGAAAATGCAATCCTAATTTTTAACTTGAATTTGGGGAAAGTTTGTTTGATATCATGTTTATATGCTTCTTTGTTGAGAAAATCAAGCATGAAAATTTTTTAGTCCTTCCAATTGATGCATTGAAATTGATTGACTTGGAAAAATGGCATGAATTCTTGAAATAATCTGAATTTAATGGAATATATATATCTTTGAAATTGCTCATGGAGACCTTAGATTAGAATTGATTCTTTAGATGATTCACAATGCACTTAAATCGAAGGTAGAGGAGTTGAGAGGATAACCATCTTAAGACACTTAAGGAATTATTTCCAGAAATATTAACTTAGATTTCTCATAAGGTTATAAGTTGAGTAGTAATTTTATATGCTAACAATGAATTGAAAATGTTGAATTTTGGTATGACCAAAAGTGGTCAGGCTAATACGTACCGGAGGTGAAAAGTTTCATGCCTATATACTGTACTATTATGCTAATTTGAGCTATGCTCAAGCCAAAAGAAGTGAATTGTTTAAAAGATCTAGTTTTATTTCGTGGCCTTTGATACTCGAGTGATTAAATCCTTAGGAGTGTCTCTACACTTAATGCCCCAAAACTATCTAGTTTGGGAGTCATTGGTCTAAAACTTGTTACAGGGGTGTCATAGAAAGCCTAATGGAATAAAACATTGCACATGATCTAGCCTTAATGAAGTGGAAATTCCATATGAATTGAATGTTGAATATTTGAGATAATGAAATTTAAATGGCTATGAGATTTTCTATAATTCTTGTGCCTTGTGTTTGATCAAAAGTTGATAGATATGGGATTAATGTCCAAAATTTCGTAAGGATGCCTCTCGACTATAATACCCTAGATTTATTTTTCACTATACCCTATGGAGTCGTTTCAAGTATTGGTGTCACATGAGCAAAAGTAGTTGATATGTATATATATATTTGTGAACTTTAAAAGGTTGATTTTATGCTATTCATTCTTGTTGATCATATTGAGATGTGTTGATTCGGTTGGGATTGAAAATTTGCTAGATTTTGTGGGTATATCTTATGCAAACCCTTACGAGACTATAACTCGTCCTTTGAGGTAACTCAAAGGTTTAAAGGCTTGTTGCACCCGCTAAGTGCAATTGTTTATTCCACGAAAGTGAGTTAGTTAGTTGTTTTGTTTCTCCCATTGAATGATGTTGGTCTTGCCTTATAGCTCTTGTTGCTCGAGGTCGAGCAATTGATAAGTTTGGGGGTGTTGATAAGAGGTATTTTTACGTTTTTTTAAGACCGTAATTCTTATGATTTGGATTCACTTATTGCTTAAATCATGTCACATTTGCATTTAATAGGTGTGTTAAGTGAATATAGGTAATAAATGAGAATACATGAAGAAAAGGGAAGAAAAACGATGTACAAAACAAGTTCAAGCATGTTTTTCAACACCTAGGCGGTTTATGCATCTCCTACCACATTCGAGCGATAATTCCGTACATTTCGAGACCGACTTAGACTAAGTTTCCTTCTACAAAGTTTTAGATATATGTCTTAGCTTCAAATGGGAACTTGAAACATCCAACTCGGAGGTCTATAGAGATAATTGTGAAGGAAATACGATTGCTACGCCGAACAGAGAAGTACATGTGCCAGGATACGCCCCAGCGCCCTCCTAGTCATGCCTAGGCATGGATAGTCCAAATGTTACTCCTTTTCAGCTTAAATTCCAGCATTATATGATGGGTAAGAATCACTTTTGGCCATAATTCAGCACATGTGTTGAGGGGTTGTCATAAGTGTGTTTCTTGGTAAATGAGAATCGGAGTTTAGGTTTCTGGAGGTTCTAGGGAAACTTTACTAAAAATTTACTTTATGGGCGCCAAATCAGAAACAACCTCCATGTTGAAACGTAATTTAGGTATACTTAGCGACCGAATTGGACAAAATGTCCTTCTGGAAAGTTGTAGATCTATGTTGTATCTGAACATGGGGACTTGAAACATCCAATTTGGAGATCTGGGGAGAGGTTTATGAGGAAAATACTAAGACTACGCTGGAAAGCAAGAAAATGGCAGCATGCATGTGTTTTGTTGAAATTTTCACATGGTTATGCTTGGTGGAATTCTTAAGGGCCGAAAGTTTAGCATTTTTTAGCTGGTTGGAATCTTAAAAGCCAAACTTTAAGCATCACCTTAGGTGGAATTATTATTGGGGAACTTTAATGGGAATTCTTAATGTATACTTTAGTGGAATTTTGGCAATAAAAGGAGAGGGAACCCATACTCTTCATCATTCACTATTAATTTCAGATTCTTGGAGAAGAGTTGGAGGAAGTGACCGATCCATAGAGAAGAAAAAAGGGAAGAGAGAAGGATTCTTGATTCATCATCATCATTGGAGAAGGAAGATTCAATTGAAGTTCCATCATTATTCACTTTTGAGGGAGTTTTTATAGCTTTTCATTTCAATTATGTCTATGAACATGTGTATTAATTCGTTTATGTTTTTCATATTATCCATTATGAACTAAATTCATAAGACTAGGGCCATGTAAGGCCAAATTGTGATATATGCTTATAATAGATGATTGTTGAGGTTGTTCTTATACTGTTATGTGATGTAAATTTGTGTTTTTGCCTATCTTGCATATACTTGATCACTATATGTTAGAATCTTATGCCTAGGTTAATATTTCGGGAGAAAATTGACTTAGGGTGCAAGAAATTGACATCATGACCCGTAACTAATGAGGAATTGCCCTAGACATAGGTAAAGATTCCCGGGTGAAGTTGTTCGATTCAAATCGAGTGAACTCTAGTACGTTAATGCATGTTTAGTGGTTAGATTTCTGGATAGGAATATTTGGGAAATCACGATTTAAGCATAGTAGTTTATACGCGAGACATCGGTTATTCTCTACCCTCGGAGTTCTCACCATAACAATATAAGTGTAATCTTTCAACTAGAATCTTTATAAGTATAATTGATCAATTTGAACCTAGCATGTGCCTTAGTCTTCCTTTATACTTTGTGTAAAATCAATTGTGTAATCTTGTTCTTATTGTATGCAATTTTACCTATAATTTACTTTAATTATATTTGTTCTTTTTTTTTGTTAAAATCATAAACTAAAATTCAAGTCTCCGTGGTTCGACAATCCGGACTTTTAGTCAACTTATTACTACACACGACTAATTCACTTGCTACAATAGCACGTTTGCTTTTAGCGTGTCAAGGAACTGAGAGGATAAACGCTGGAGGAGGAGAGGGTGATTTTGGAGAAGGAGAAGGAGATTTTTGTTTATTCTTGGGCTCCGGCTTCTGCTTCTTCTTTGCCGGCTCCAGTTTCTGCTCTTTGGCTGACTTGGCTGGCTTAGCGACTTTGAGAGCGATTTTTCTTTTTGGTTGCTTAACCACCACTTCTTCTTCAGACGAGGACGATGATGAAGAGAAAGACGCTTGCTCTTCATCATCGCTGCGAACAACTCCTTTGGCTCGAAGTTGCTCATGATCTTCTTTGGGAACCGCTGTACCCCCATGTTTTTGAGGTTTGAGCATCCTACTGATCATCTTCTTGCCATAGAATTTTAACGCTGGGATCTTCTTTCCAGCAGAGTTTATAAAACCACAAGCGCTTAGAATTCTACTTAACACAATCCCATAAGGCTTGGGATTAACGGACTTGGCCATCGCTGCCTTAAAGAGATTAAAAACATAGAGAGACCAAATAATCTTCAATTTGGTCAGAATGGCCACCATCATCTTGTACTGAATGTTTGTAACTTTATCGAATGTCCCCTTTTTGCATTCGATCATCTTGGCGCAAATGTCCGCGAGAATGACATATTCGCCCTTCATGTCATTTTTCTTGAGGTTTGGTTCATAAGCCGCTTCGACTTCATCTTTCTTGTTCAGCTTCCAGACCTTTGTAGCATCACCAAAAGTGACGTTCTCGACTTCAGCACCATCATTGGGCAGATTAAGCAATGATGAATGCAGAGAAGAAGTGAGAGTGAAGGTTTCTTGGGCAGAAGGAAAGACGCATGAAACAGAGTTTCCATCGTCAGAATTTTTTACATTTTGGAAGAAGTAAAGAGTTTCTGCTTCATGAAGGTTGAAAATGGCAGTAATCATGTCACGCAAACCAGATTCCTGGACAAGTGGAAAAAACAGTCTGAAGTGGAAAATTCTGGTTATCAAAAAGGTAGTCCCAATTAATAAGAAATCCGGTGTTAACCGAGATCGGTTTTTCAGCGCGGGAAGTTTTTCCGGTGGCAGACTTGGATGATTTTGAAGCTTTGGGTGCCATTGCTAAAAGTTTGAAGGTTTCTGAAGTCTGATTTTACAGCAGAGAGAGTTTTTGGAAGTGATAAAGTCTGACTGTAACAATCTTGAAGAGTTTATATAGAGGCAAAGAAAGTAACTTCTGAATAGCTTAAATTTTGCCACGTGGTGAATCATTAATTTTGAAATTTGAAAAGATTTAAATCGGAACCGTTTATTTGAAGGTACGGATGTCAAATAGTGCCGAGAAAATAGGTTAACTGTTACAAAATAGAGAATTTTTGGGATCCGCAGTTACCCATTTAATTGAAAGACGTTTGAAAATTTTGAAATTTTCAGCGTGAAATACACGCGCCTGATAGTACACTGACACGTACTCAGACTCATACAGTCATTGAACCGCCTAGGTTTAGATAGGAATCATTAACCATTAGTTTGATTTGATAGACACGTGTGGGTAGTTATCAAATCAAATCTTTTGGACTTATCCACACGTTACTTTTAGCGATGAAAACTATGCATGATCTTTTGAAAGAGAATTACTTAGCGTTAAAGTGGGAATCTTTTCAACGCTGAAGTCTTTTTATATAGAAAAAAATTTAATCTGTTAAGGATAAGATCAATCGCTTGGATTTATAAAAGACAGTTTTACTTATTAGAGATTGATTTTGTCATTAATAAAAGAGGATAAGCGCTAGTGGTCAATGCATATTTTCAAAGTCATTTTTTTTATCACAGTCGCTTATGAATTGTTACAAGTACAATTTTAAAGTTCCCCTTAAAATTGATAACTTGTTTCAATTTTGAAAGGCGCTTTAGATGTATTATTAAAGTGGATTCCCCCTAAAGCGTATGCCTATTAAGATATGATGCTTTTATGATTTAAGCGTTTAAATCAATCATACTTAATTCTCTTCTCAAAGTGAGAATGCGTTGTTTGTTGAGCGCTTTGGTGAAGATATCTGCCAATTGTTTGTCAGTTCCAATGAAGTGCATGGAGATATCTTTCTTTTGAACATGCTCATGCAAGAAATGGTATCTAATGTCAACATGTTTGGTTCTAGAATGAAGGACAGGATTTTGGGTCACAGCTAAAGCGCTTTGGTTATCACAATGGATTGGGGTAGGACCTAAGATTATTCCATAATCTTTAAGTTGTTGCCTCATCCAAAGGATTTGTGCAACAGCTCCCAGCGGCTACATACTCTACCTCAGCGGTAGAAGTCGCTATGGATTGTTGTTTCTTACTATGCCACGAAACTAGTCTATCACCTAGAAATTGACATGTACCACTAGTACTTTTTCTATCTATTTTTGCATCCTACAAAATCTGCGCCTGAATAACCAATTAGTTCAAAAGGAGAGTCCCGTGGATACCATAAGCCCATATTTTGTGTGCCTTTTAGGTATTTAAGGATTCTCTTGGTAGCATTTAAGTGTGATTCTCTAGGATCAGCTTGAAAGTTTGCACACATGCATACCGAAAACATAATATCCGGCCTACTAGCGGTAAGATAAAAAAGTGATTCAATGATACCTCTATAGTTAGTGATATCAATTTTATTCCCACTTTCATCTTTATCTAATTTAAGCGTTTGGCTCATTGGAATTTTTGAAGATGATGCATTTTCCATACCAAATTTCTTAATCATATCTCTTGTATATTTAGCTGGTTTATAAATATTCTATTAGGGAGTTGTTTAACTTGTAATCCTAAGAAGAAAGTTAATTCACCCATCATGCTCATTTCAAAATTATCTTGCATCATTTTCAAAAATTTCTCACACAATCGCTTATTTGTAGAACCAAATATAATACCATCAACATAAATTTGGACTAAGAGAATATCTTCATTATGGGTAATTTTAAATAACGTTGTGTCAACGCTTCCTTTTGAAAAACCTTTACCTATAAGGAAGATAGAGAGAGTGTCATGCCATGCTCTTGGTGCTTGTTTAAGGCCATAGAGTGCCTTATCCAATTTGTAGACCATACTTTTGCCATGGTAGTTGATGAATCCTGAAGGTTGCTCCACATAGACTTTTTCTTGGAGTTCACCATTCAAGAATGCACTCTTCATGTCCATTTGGTACACTGTGAATTTGTTGAATGCGACAAACGCTAGGAACTTCCTAATTGCTTCAAGATGGGCTACTGGGGCATACGTCTCATCAAAATCAATACCCTCCTCTTGACAATAACCCTGAGCGACTAATCTAGCTTTGTTTCTTGTAACAACGCCATCTTCGTCCATTTTGTTCCTAAAAACCCATTTAGTCCCAATAACTCCTTGGTGAGTTGGCCTTGGTACTAGCGTTTAAACCTTACTTCTCTCAAATTGGTTAAGCTCCTCTTGCATCGCTTCTACCTAACTTGAATCACTGAGCGCTTCATCCACTTTCTTTGGTTCCATTAGAGATAGAAAACTTGCGAACATGGCCTCATTAATTGTAGCTGGCCTAGTTCTAACAGGTGCTTCCATATCTCCAATTACTAGCTCAGGTGGATGGTCTCTAAGTCATTTGCGGTCTGGTTGGAACGGGTTGAGAGACTCTTGGTTATCAATCGCTTGATCCATATTTGTCTCTTGCGCAGTCGCTTCATCGTTCACAGTTCCAAGTTGTTCTTGATGATCATTTTCTTCATGATCATCAGCGATTCTGACTTTATCATTATTTGTAACCTCACGAGTAGCTTTAGGAATAGGCACAAAGATCTCATCATCCTCATCATCACTATTATTACCAAGATTAATTTGTGACGCTTGTTGGGTAAGATCTTCAATTCCTGCATCATCCGGATTAACCTTACTCGGTTCTTGGTTAGCATCATCAAACACAACATGAATGGATTCTTCAACCTTTGATTTTATCTTATTGAGGATGCAAAAACTCTTTCCATTCTTGACATAGCCTAGAAAGATTCCCTCATCCGCTTTAAGATCAAAAGTCTTTAGGCTGTGGGATCCATTGTTATGAATGAAACATTTTGAACCAAATACATGAAGATATGAAACGTTAGGCTTACGTCCCTTCCATAACTCATATGGAGTCTTCTCATGTTGCTTTTTGATCATACACCGGTTCTGAGTATAGCAAGCGGTATTGATGGCTTCGGCCCAAAACCTTT
The DNA here is from genome assembly GCA_019426215.1 of Buddleja alternifolia. Lineage (NCBI taxonomy): Eukaryota > Viridiplantae > Streptophyta > Magnoliopsida > Lamiales > Scrophulariaceae > Buddleja > Buddleja alternifolia. The sequence goes on from CM033395.1 coordinate 12,109,051, forward strand.
GAGACGGTTTAGACTCTGCAAGCATCGTCCTAGCGGCATCTTTATGCATTTTGTTCTGTCGCTCAGCAACTCCATTCTGTTGAGGTGTTCTAGGAGCAGAATACTCATGGTATTCCAAGATCTATACAAAACTTCTCAACAAATTGGTTAGTAAATTCAGTTCCTCTATCGCTTCTAATTCTCGTCACCTTTAGAACTTTTGAAGCTTGCAATTGACGGATTAGCGCTGTGAGCTTTACACTAGTTTCATCTTTGGTCGCTAGAAATTCTACCCATGTATAGCAAGAGAAATCATCAACTATTACTAGCGAGTACTTTATACCACTAACACTTATGATTTGAATGGGACCAAACAAATCTAGATACAATAGATCAAGAACTCTAGAAGTAGATAGGCATGGTTTCTTCTTAAAAGATGATTTTACTTGTTTACCCATTTGGCATGCATCACATAGGCGATTCTTTTGAAAGGAACCCTTAGGTAATCCCTCTACTAGATTTAGTGATATTAATAGAGAGATTGCCTTAAAGTTGAGGTGATTCATTTTTCTATGCCATAACCAACCCAATTCATTTTTACTTTTAGCAACAAAGCATGTGGGGTTGTTATCAAATGAAGAATCCCAATCTACTAAATACACATTGTTTGTTCTTTTTCCTCTTAGTTTAGTAGACTTAGTCTTAGCGTCGTTGACATAGCAAAAGTCGCTTGAAAATTTTAGTTCGAAGCCTTTATCATAAAATTGACTAATGCTTAACAAATTATGCTTAAGACCCTCAACATAATATACATCACTAATCATGATGTTCCCCCTATGCATGATACCTATACCTTCGGTTTTACCTTTGGAGTTATCACCGAATATAACTTGAGGACCATTGGTAGCTCGATTGTTGACTAGAAGATCTTTTGATCCAGTCATGTGTCTTGACGATCCACTATCAATGTACCAAACTGAAGTATCGATGTTGGCTCTAGGTACCTGCATTTAAATGACAATTCTAATTCTTCTTAGGTACCCATGTTGCCTTGGGTCCTTCAGTGTTAGTAACTTTGGTTTGAATTAGAACTTTAGGAACCCATATTTGCCTAGTCTTCATTGTAGGAGTACTGGCCTTCTTGGGTTTCACATCGTGTTGTGTATGCTTTTTGGGTGTATAATAATATTCTCGATTATAATAGTAGTCATAATCATAGTCATAATCACAATCATCATAGTATCGATAATATGATCTTGACTGTCTTGGATATTGAGGCTGGTATTTCCTTGGCTCTGGCTTGGTTTGCATTTTTGGTGGTGGACGCTTAGCGCTTGATTCACAGTGGTTAGGTTTATCCTTAGGGCTCCTTTGGTATTCACTATAGGATTTTAGAAGATAATTTAAAGTGGAGATAAAACACTGTTCATAATAAAACCATGTGTGCTTATGAGTCATTTGGTACCACTTAATATTTAACAGGGAAATCTGTTTGGTATGAGATATAAATTGCATGATAATTGTTAAATACCATCTCTGCCCCTGGTGCACTAAATCGCCATTTCAATATGAAGGAGAAATCATTAAACGCACTTCACTTTCACACCAACTCTGAAATATGCCCCCCCACACCTATTCAAATTCGCGATGAACCCTAGAAAGCATTCCAATTCTCTCTCAATGGGAGATCTGTCCTTGCTTCCCTGAATTGTAAGCCTCGCAACGAAACAACCCGGCTGGTTTACAAATAAGTGTCTGGATCTAATTTCTCTTTGTATCCTCAATTTGTTTAATTGTTTAGCCGATGTTGATTGATGTAGAATGTTATCTGCATAATTTAGGTTTACCATTGAACACCCATATCATAAATTCGATAGTGTTAGCCCAATCTATTGCTTGTTCTAGAAGGGAGTAAGGAAGCTTGGTAATACTGTTTATTTGACTGGATCTAAAGATTTTACCTCTGTAAAGAGCTTTTAGATGGAATTTTATATTTAAGTATTGAAGTGTCAGTAATAACGAGAATGTATTTTTCCCTCCAGTTAGTGATGTTGCTTATGATGTATTTCCTGCTGCCCAATTTTTTGTCTTTGTTTGTTCAAATTTGTAGTTTATTAAAGAACAAACCCTTTTGAAGAATATTTAGCTAGCTAATCCAGTAAATAGCTCTTGCAGAATGCGGAGCAGTAGTGCTGGATCTGTACGTAGTCAAGGCAGCAGTAACCACTCTTCTCAATTTCATGTAAAAAAGGACATTGATACATGTGGATGTGGCCATCGTCTAATTACACAGACGTCTTTGACTAGAAAGAACCCTCGAAGGCGTTTTAAGGCGTTCACCGTACGAGACATATGTGTTAAGTACCTCTTACTTGTTCATAACTTATTTAGCATTTACTATTAACATCACCTCATGTATTGATTAGAATACCTAACCTAGAAATATTTCACTATTACTGACAGGAGACTACTTGCCAATTATTTTTCTGGATTGATGATGAACTTCCTCCTCGAACTGTGCTAATTATTAGAGATTTAGAAGAACATGCTCGTGTATTGGAACGTAGAATGATGCATTATAAGACCAGGTATCAGACAATGGTCTGTGCTACTGTATTACCTTGGTTTATTTTGGTTTTGTGTCTAGCGTCATATTTCCTGAACAAGATGGGAGCCATTGAATCACCTGGTTTGAAGTTGTCATTAGCCTACATGCATTGAATCTGTCATATATGTTTTCATTGTGTTGAGAATGCATCAAATGATGTGAATCATATTAGTAGGCAATTCCTTAGCCATATAAACGTGTAATTGTGGTTTTGTTAAGACATATATTATGTTTATAAGTGACCATGTATTTGTAATTTTTGGGCTGTATTGTGTTAGCCCCTTGTATGCGGGATGTTAAAATGCTCTTTTTTGTAACCATGACCATGGTTAAATTATGTTAAATGTAATGATCAATGTTGATTAACTTTATATTATACTCTGTTTGCAGACCTTTTTCTGGTGTATATATTAGAAAATTATGATTGTAAAAAATACTGCCTCTTCAAAGGAATATGACCATTTAAAGCTAATGACTAAAAATGTTAGGACAGTAAAAAACACAAGGCCATTTTTTCGTATATTTCACTTTTCTTATTTGAAACATTAAAAGTTACCTAATATTGACATAAACCATGTTAATTATAAAATAGTAATAACCATTTCTAAAACATTGGCTTAATATACACATCACATGAATGGGTAGTAGAGCATGACCAGTGTTATTTATCATTTTCAAAAATAAGTTATGCAACTTACTGTGAACATATACAAATCCATTTTTCTGAAACACAATTATTTGACTCCAAGTATGTGTGTCTTTCTGTGATTTCAACATGGGAAGATATCCGAACTAAATGGATAACATCCAACTTTCAATAATAGCCATATCTCTTCTGGGATCACCTAATGGATAAGTTTTATTCATATGATTTACATGACATTGTGTGTGATATGATTTGTAGAAACATGTTAAGGGAAATTGAGTGCTTAAAGTATTATAAGTTTAAAATAATGTGTGCCATTGTTTATTTTTCTAGTCCTGTGTTGCATAAACATAATTTTATGTTGATGAGTCCTACATATAGATCAAACTTTTGAACATTGCAAAATAGATTATAATGATGTGTTAAGATGCTATTTTTCATTAATATTCTCTCTATTAACAAATGACATCTGTTTTCACATACAATATTCACCTGCCTATTATGGAAAAGTTGTTTACTTCCATAGCAAAGCATTTTCCTTACTTTTTTCTACTAAATATGTGTATGCGTTCAAATTTTATCATTCAATTGGTATCCTCTCACCAGCAATTTACATGATTACATTACTAATTGAAATCCAGAGTAGGTGTTCCAATTTGTAGTAATCCCTTGTGAAAATCTACCCTGATTGGATATTTGATAATTTGCCTCCCTTATTTCTACCACCATATATTTGTATATTTGCACATGTGTGAATAAATTTGGTTCTACCTGCATCCCTCATTTAAGTTAAACACATGAATTTTCATTTAAAATTACTTTTGTCAATCCTCCAGATCTAGCACTTTATTTTACACCCAAGTGGAAAATATTACCAAAGGACACCCTAGTTGAAAAATCTTTTACTAGCTGGTAGATGCAAATATATATGTTTTAATTAAAGTGACACTGTGATGTATTGAGATGAGACCCTTAACCTCCCATTTGTCCCTAAAATCTTTTTAGGGAGGTTAAGAATCTCTCTGCAGATTTTCTGTATTTTATCAATCAATGGTAGTAGAATATGATATAAGTGATCATTTAAAAAGCTTTTTCATTACTAATCATCACTATATGAGATCAATTAATTTATAATACTATTAAATTTATATAATTTAATTCTGCTTATACTGTGGTAACTGTGGTTAGTAAATGCTGCAATCTATTTCACATAGTAGGTGGTCTGCCCCTTCAAATTTTTAATATATTTAGAATTATTTATTCTATAGCTTTGGCCACATAGTTTCCTTTTTAAAACGTAGAATTAGAATGTATTCAATGCTCTGATGGTCCCAAATCTTCCTATATCTAGCTGTATTATATTAAAGATTCAGATTGTGTAAACCTCCACCATAAATGAAGTATTTATAACATAATGGCAGAATGGGCAGACAATTTCCATTTATATACATACAATAAGAATGTATTCAATGAACTAATTGTGTAAAAATCATCCCATATCAAGTGTTTGATGTGACTTATTCAGGTCATTTAATTTCTTAGCCTTCAATGAAGTATTTATTCCATATCTATAGGTCTCCCAAAAAGTTTCTATTTATACAAATACAAAAAGACTGAATTTAATGCATTGATTTTGTATATGTTGCATTTCTAATAATATGAACCTGATAAGGCAGATTCAGTTTATTTAATATCCAAGATTTTCTGATGGTATTTGATATATTCTAGCCAAAAAAATTGTCATTCAGTTCAGTAAATACATGTTGTTCATTGTCTTAAATTCCACAAGTTTACAACTAAACCAACTTTCTATTTAAACAACTCAATCATCCAACTTGCTTCCTACATTGTTACCTATCTCCCACAAACATTACACTGAAAATGCCTCCAATCGTTTGGCCACAGTCTACTTTTCTATATGATGACTTGTTTACGGCTGAAATCGATAACACTTTCATCGATCTTCTGGTCGACCAAGCAATGTGTGGGAACTTTCGGGTAGGGGTAGAAAACTCACTTGCAATTGAGGTGGTGCATATCTGCTCAGTTTGGAAAAATGTTCACTTTCCTTGATTGCCAACGACATGTGAAAAAAGTTCAAAAGAGGCATCGAGTATTCAAATGGCTTGTAAACATGGTTGGTGTCTTGTATGAACAGACTAAAAACACCATCATAGGGGTTGCCTTTGTGTGGGATCGCATCTGCAAGGTACATCTTTTTACAATAAAACATGTTTTTACTATTACATTCCATCATGTATCAATATAGATTCTATCATCACTAAAAGGAACTATCTTAAATGTGTAGGAACAACCCTTTGTTTATGCCTATATGACCAAAAGTGATCCCAAGTGGCGTGAGTTGCAAATAATTTTCTACGACACTCGAAACTTCCCCCAGCTTTTTGTCGATAACATCATCAACATTTCTTCTACCGATGACAAAGAGGATACGTATATTGTGCAAAACGGGGGAGTGATGGTATCCCCGTCTTTGACATTCCATCGGGTGAAAGTGATGATCCTATCAATCTTCCATTTCCTCAATCTGATAATGTTGTCAATGTGTCGTCTGATGACACGTTTAACTCGGACGCTGACTTTTGGAAGGATGTTTACGAAGGCTTTGCAAGCGAAACAGGTTCAGAAACGTATGGAGACAATAATAACGATGACAGTTTTCTAAAGGATGAAGCAGATGTTCATTTGCCAGAGAATGAAGACTTTCAAACTCCATCTCCAATCAGTTCCATTAAAAGCATTGAAGGTTTCATGACCCCAAGTTCATCTGAGTCTAGCTCTCCAACATTTGCCCCATGAATTTGATGATCCTAGTAGTTTATGATGCATATCTATCTATTTCGGTTAGTTTTCATGTCTTAATAGTTGTATGGCTTCTTTGTTTATGTTTGAAGTTGCTGTGGTTGTATGTGTAAGTTTGTTTAAGAAGTTATTTTGTAGACGCATGGTTGCCACTGTTTGGAACATGCATTGCCTTGCTTCTGTTTTGCAACTGCATAAGCAAGGTCGGCAATGTAATCACTTCTTTGTGTTTGATTGAAGTTGATGCTAGTTTCTTAATGAAATGAATATTTGTGGTTATTTAACTTTACATGCTTTTAACTTTTCCCGCTGTCCTTTATCAATTACATGTGGGTCACGAGTTCCTTTGCTGTGGATATTATTTTTACCTTGGATTGTTTGAATAATTAATAAACACTAAAGCCAACATTCAAGGTCTTGCTTTCCAGCCTTGTTAAAAGTTAAGAACAAACTGCCAAGGAATTTGCTCCTTTTTGCAGAATGTTATCTAAATTTTTGTTTTTTAGTGTCACATGTGTATCTTGTAATTTTCAGCTTTTTGTCGAGAGCTGGTCTTGTACTTGGATAGATCAATGAGCTTTCAAATTGAAGTGTTATGTTTGAAATAGTGACATATTAGAAACTATTGTTTGGTTTAATGTAACAAATTGCAATCTTTAATCTTTTACCTATATAATAGATTGTAATTAGGGTCTATTAATGTAAACTTTTGCAACAAATTAGTCCAAAAAATACATTAACACAATTTTTGAGACACATTGTAACCTTTAAAATAAAGTGTCTAATTTCACTTCAAGTCAAAAAATTACGTCGTGCTATATATTACACATGGATTGTTTGGATTATACCGAGATGAATCGGCCCATCCCTTACACATTATTAGATGTGTAATACAATATTAATATCAATTTGCAATTATTAGGCCAACAAATAGCTACAACATTGGCAAAATACAACTATGTAAGCCCATTTTAAAATAACAAAAAGAAAACCAAAAATTAATAAATAAATGAAAACCCACCCACCATTATTACACACGGACACTCCCGTTTATTTGTTCAATTTCCCTAGATAATTGCACAAGCCTTCTCCCCTCCAAACATCTCCAAGCAGCAGCGCAACCAGGTTCCCCATTTTTTCTGTTACTAGCATTTTTTTTATATGTTGCATTTTTGGATATCATTTCCTACCCAATATTTGGTAGATCCATGTAGTACATGTATCACATATGTATATATATATATATATATTTTTTTTTTAATCTTAATATGAAGTTATAAAAAAGGCTTCACTGTTGTTTGCGTTTGTTTTAGTTGAATTTGCATTATACCAGACGTCCACTATAATTACCCGGTTACATGAATTTGAATAGCCTATTTAGTGTACCAATATTGCTTCTAAATTTGTTGTTGTTTCAGATGGATTTACTTCGACGACCAATTTTTGTGTACCAATGTTGATATGTATATATTTCATTACAATGTTTGAGAGAAAAATCCATTATTTAAAGTGGTTCTCGAATCAGACAATTTGTTGTCGGTTATGTTTATGTAAATATAACATTGTTATTATTTACCACACACCCCTCAAACTATTTTTAATACATATGGGAAAAATAGTACACACTTTTATTTGACCATTATATTCATTTTGTTACCTACGCTTAGGCTCATAATGTCTGGAAATAGATATGATGTTCTCAATTTCTTCAAGGTCATGTTTGGACTGACGTGGCAACACCATATGGTAAGATGATATTATGATATAAATTACTATTACTAATTAATCTCTGAGTCATTTTCTATTGATTTAAGTATGGTGGTAATGACCTAATATCGAACTTACTTTGTATGTAGATTTTACCCCCTCTTTTCGTGGCTAGGGCCAATGCTTCTATTGGAGATCGATTTACGATTCATACAAAACGGGGTTCAACGCTGTTCAGGCTACCACAAATAAGCGATGGTGACCTTGCCCTTTGCAGCAACAAGTGGCAACAGTTTATTTGTAGCAACAATATTCTCGAGACTTACGTCTTGGTTTTCACGCACCGGGGAGATATGCACTTTGATGTTAAAATTTACGACCAAACTGCTGTTGTAATTGAAAGTGATGATGACCAGGATGGCAGTGAAGGTATTTTTGTTTTCCCAACATTAATCTTAAAGTGATACTTATCATATATTTTGAATAGAGTGAAAAAAAAAATTCTGAAGAACACGATATTTGCACATCCATTTTTTCCATCATTAATGTACAGATGCAAGTGATGATCATCAAGAAGATGCGGATGTAATTGATGTTGATGATTATGTTGAATCTGAAGGTGATGATGATGTCAAGTAGTCAAAATGTTCAGAGTCCCCGTACCCCGATCAAGTGGCTATAATTATCGGCATTCACGCCTAGCTAGATTGATATGTCAAATTTAACCCCTTAGTTATTATCTAAACTGCGTTTTGTCAAGAAGGTTGATACATTTTAATTCTCATATTTAATTCATAATATGATTCTTATTGGCAGAGCCTTCCATCTCGCGCGGTGATGGCCTATAATCTTATGAACTTTGACTTGACCATTTTGAAAGTACCGGCTGCTGGCCAACTAACATGGCCTGTAAATCTGAGATGGATTAGTTGGTTTGACCGCTCAGGCAGACCAAGTCCACTAACATTTGCACTAAAAGTTGGGTGGTTGGAATTTGCAAATGCAAACCGAATTAGAGGTGGTGACATTTGCGTGTTCAAGATGAAAGAAGAGGTGGGTAACACAGTTAACATGGATGTTCTTATTGAGAGGAGGGGTAGGGTACGTTGAGATCGGGTTTCGGGCACCTAATATAAACCATGTATGTATGGTTGTTGTTAAACGATGGAGGTTGTTTTAAATTTACATTTCCAATTATGTTTTGGAATTTTGTTTCATGGCTATGACTATCAAATTTGGTATGTACAGATTTATATTTATATTTGGTATGTATGGATTTATATTTATGTTTCCAATTAATGCTTTGGTATGTATGTACGTATTTATAATTCCTCATTTTTGTTTATGATTTGGTTTGATTTTTCCACATGCATTTATAATTTGTATTCATGTTGCATTCTAAACAAATTTGATATGGATTGATGTTCCCACGTTACATTGAAGAGTAGTTTTCATAGTATTATCTGAATGCTATTAAACAAAACTCACAATTTTGGTAGAGACATAAGTAAATAGGAAGGAAAAAATATAAAGGCCCATTTTTACCTAAACATAGAATTTCAGATTTCAATAATATAAAAGCGACATATTATGGAGCGTCGTAGTATGCAGACGCATATAGCTGAATTGCAAAATAGGTTCCGGGACGCTAGTAACATAACAAGAGATGGGTAACCCCCACTTTTTTTAACAAAGCACATGTAATTATAGCATATTAATCTCCACCCATGCCAGGAAACTTCCCCGCCAATATCATATGAACCATGTCGACCCTTCCATCTTTAGACAAGCTGAAGAATAGATCCATGTTCTTTGTGTTGTTTACAATAAGATGTGAAACCAATATCATTTCTTCCATGTCGAGTGAGCTCCCCAAATCCCCTAGTTCTTCGAAAACAGTCTTCCTAGATGCGGAAGCGTCATGTTCAAATCCAATACGTTGTGAAATATCACCTAGCCTTTCGTTGGTCTTGTCGCAAAAGGACGTCATCAGGTTTATGAATCGATCGTCATTTTCATCCACAACCTTCCTCTTTCTCTTGTTGGAGCTCTTGCTACTACCACCCTGATTGGCATTGAAAAATGACATACTTTGGCATTCATCAATTTGAGGATTGCTGTAGAACGGTACATAATCACCTCCGAATTCATTGTCTTTGCCGCCAAGGTTAACATGACCAGTGTTTACTTGTTCTTCAACAACATCTGCAAAATCTTCAGCCCCCTCACCAGTTGCCCTATCTTTGCCAAATATCTCGACCTAGTCCTTGTACAGTGGCCATGTTTTGTACCTCATCTTACGGGCATTACTATCGGTCTAAGAATGTGAAAACATTTCAATTGACAAATATTTTTTAGTGGCGTAGATTAGTTAATTCACCTGGTGCACTATGTTGTAGCTGAAGAAAATAGAAAATAATTAATTATTTTATTTTGAAATAGTTCCTGCAAGCTTTTTGTGGAAATTGACTAGTATTCAATTTAAATTAAAATAAACTTGTCCACCTTAACAAAGTTATTCTAAGCATCTTCACTTTCTACTGTGATCATGTTAGTGGCGTCATTCCAACCAAACCCATTTCGGCTCTGCAAGGTGGATATTGTGGCATAGTTTTTCCTCCAAACCGTTATCCTTGAATTAATATGCAGATCAGCCCTTATGTTTGAGCCAGGAAAGGCTTGAACCATTGATTGTTCTAGAAGCATCTGGTAGCCACTCTTGAACCCATTATCTTCCTTGTAACCTCTTACAAGAAGGTCCTTCAATGCATTCACCAAAACCTTCTCTTCATCAGGAGTCCAACATCTCCTGGTTGACTTACCATTACACAAATTAGCAGCCCCACCTCTGACCCGGCCTGATGATGCAGCCATCAAAGTCCTGAAACAGAAATCTTTCAATATGTAGTGTTGTGATAGTTCGACGTTTTGAATTACACCATACTGAAACATATATTCCATATTAAAACACATTTACAAAAATACGAGCTTACCTGTTGCATTGTCGCAATCAAATAAAATACTAGAAAAAGCACTTAAATAATATAATAATAGTATCATAGTCACAACAATGTGCATAATCAAGTCATACATAGTATTAATAGAAAAAGTGACTAAATCATGAGATAAATAATAGCACACGAATAATGTGCTAGAAACAGTTCTTCGATTCTGGACATTTGAAATTTACATTTTAATGAAACCCTCTCCACTCATCAAACATATTAGTAGCCAAACATTCCCTCCAATTAGTCCAATGTTGTGATGGTTCTACTTGATCAATAAAAGTAGAGTTATGGTCATCACAAATTTCATCATCAACCTCAGGGAACTCCGCTTCTAATGGATCAACTGGCATTTCAATTTTGATGAAGTTATGTAGTAAAGCACATGCCATGTTGATTCGATTTTGTACTTTCACCGGATAAAAGGAATTACTCCGCAATATTGCCCATCTACCCTCAATAATGCAAATGACCTTTCTATTACGTTACAGGCCCTAGCATGAATCTTATTGAAGAGTTCGTGGGCATTTTGTGGGGGAGTTAGATGTGAATTCCACTCTTGAATATAGTATCTAACACCCCGATAGGGTGCTGAGAAACCATCCCCATTAGTGTACCCCGAGTCACAAAGATAATAATATCCTGTTAAAAAGGTATGGAAGAAATTGTTGAGGTTAATAAGGTATATGATGAAATTATATAAAAATGTAATTAACATGACCCTATTGAAAAGTTGCTCACAAATAAATACCATCTGGAACTATAAAGCCATTCTCTCTAGTTATTGCATCTTTTAACACCTTGCTATCAGCGGCGGAACCTTCCCAACCACCTAACATATAAACATAGTTCATGTTTATGTCGCACACGACAAGGACATTTACTGATACATCCCCCTTTCTATTTCTATAACGGGGCCTATCTTTTAGAGACACTCGCAAAGGAATGTACGTGCCATCTAATGCACCTAAGCAACCCTATAAACCAAGAAATAACAATAGACTTTACATAATGGTACACAAAAGAATTTATGGTAATATTTAACCATCCAAGTGTAAAATTTGTACCTTATACCATTTCCACCATTCGTTTGTTGTGTCATCTTCAATAGGTGTTAGTTTCACCAGAAACAAGTTATGCAACTTAAGTAACGAAGATAGTACACTATTGAAGTGTTTACTTATGGTGTATCCTGACCTTTTGAAGTCATGTTTGACTATGCAATTTTTCTTATGATGTGCTAGTACAGCAAAAAAAATGGCAACTTGCTCACATACAGCAACATTCTTAGTATTTTCAAGACCACCAACATTTGCAAGTATGTAGCACAGACAGCCAAATGCATTTCTAGACATTCTAAGGTTATCTATGCATGTTTCATCATTGAAAGAAACTAAATCATGCATGTGTTCTAATTGTTTTTTAATTTTGAATTTTAGACTATAGGTACGCATTGCCAAAACTTGTGTACAACGACGTAGTCGCTGACGGCCTTGATAGAAACGATAAAAAGCCATTAAAATGATGGAGATGTCCGATATGATCTCTTGTAACAACACAAATAACTCTTGATGCTCTGAAGAAACATCCATTCTTGGGTTTACTGAAATCACATTGTAAAAATAGTTGTATCAATAACGAGTGGCAAATCAATAAGTGTAATATGCTTCTAATATTTCATGCTGAATCTGCGTGCATAGAGCTCTGGTTAGTATCTCTTTCAAAAATGTAAGATTCAGATTGTGTATTATTCCTACTTACATGAATATATTAATAAACTACCCTGATTTATAAGCTAACTAATCAACACAGTAAGTTTTCTACAATTAAACGATGAATGTGCTAATATTTGTCCATTAATAAATCACTTCACAACAAAAAACAATGGAGACGAACTTATAACACATAAAAAAAATCATGTACACAAAATAATGAATACATGAAAATGTACATTGTAAACGATTGTATGTCAAAATTTCATAACCCAGAAGCCCTGTGAACAACAAACAACAACAAATGAACCATAGATGAATGCATTTCACCCAATTATTTATGATAGAAAATTGGAGATTTAAAACAACTTGCTGCAAATAATTGTATGTCAAAATGGGAAGCCTACACAGATAAATTACATAACCCCGACACCCTGCGAACAACAAACAACAAACATATGAACCATAGATGAAAACATTTCACCAAATTATTTACTCGATAGAAAAGAAAGAGATTAATTATGAGAACTTACATTATAGCCGAAATTGAAAGTAATATTCTTGTGGGTGTAGGGGGTATTTAAAGCAAAATTTTAGAAAGAGAATTATCTCTTCTCTGGGGTGATTTTAATGTTAGGGATTAATGGAAAGATTTGGAAATCTTCCTACCCTGAAATCGAACAGAAGCTATATTAAATGTGGGGTTGTAATAACTTAGAATGTTAGGGGTATTGTGGGGATAAGTATTATTAGTTTATGGGCAGATGTGTCATTTAAGGGAACACCATAAAACTTGGAATGAGCAGATAAAATAAACGTACCTCCTGAGCAACGATTATTTGTCGGCAGTTTGAGGCATAAATCACCGGGCTTGGTGTAATTCTTGGGCTTTTGACTTTAATACCAAACAAATGAAAAAGAAAGATTAATCTGTCTATCTTCCCTATTCTCCCATACCAAAGGAGCCCTTAGCCTTTTGAGCATTTGGATGAAGTTTTCTTTGTGAATCATTTACTTTAGACTTACCCTTGCCTTAGTCAGCTTTGGCTTTCTCATTTGTCCTCGTATCATTATCGCTAGGTTCATTTAGCATTTGGCTTTGTGAACTTTTCTCAACAAAGGTAACACCCTTTCCTTTGTTGTTCGCCGTAACATTAGATTTATTAGGTTGATTACCGAATTTATTGTATCTTAAACCGGTCTTTTCACCATATAATCTTGTTACCTCAGTCACATTATCTAGCTTTCTTGAAGCTTTTGATAATGATGAGACGAGCTGCTCTGATTTGGCAAGTCTAGCGATCAGATCAGCTTTTCTCTTGACTATTTTATCAAGATCGCTTTTTAATTGAATAATCTCACTCTCAAGTGATTGGTTCTTCTCAATGCATTGTTGCTGAACTTTCAACTCTGCTTTGAGCGTTACTTTATCTCTTGTGAGTGATGCGATAATAGCGAGATCATTTTGATATATTTTGGCGGCCTCTTGACAATCTTTATAATATTCGTTAACTTTGTCAAGTAATTCATCTTAAGAAAGAGGATGAGATAATTCATTGGTTACCTCTGGTAGCGATTCGTCAGACGCTTCATCATCTCTTGCCATGAGACAAATTAATGCCGAGTCGCTTGTAGGCTCATCATCACTGCTTTCATCTGATGATTCCAAATCCTCTTCAGGTGCGGAGAATGGTTCAGATTCCGCTAGCAAACCTTGTTGGCGAAGGTTGCTCCTGAATTGGTTTCTATCCGCATAGTCTTGCCTTGTGGGCTTAGACACATTTGGATACGGGCAATTTAATTGGTAGTGCCCTGGTTTCCTGCAATTATAACACAAATTAGTTTTCATTTTCTGTTCAGTGGATAATCGCTTTGATCCAACTGGCGCTGAGAGATTTTGAGTAGGAGTTGTAGGCGCTTGGTAAGGAACTGGCGCTAATGATTGAGGTGTAGAATATACTGGCGCTTGATACTGAGGCGCTGGTGATGGGGAAGGAGTTTGAAATGAAGTTTGTCCAATAGGTCTTCTCTTTTCATATCTTAGAAATTTCTTGAATTTCTTGACCAATAAAGCCATTTCCTTTTCTTCATTTGATTTCGTTGATTTAACCTCGCTAACCGCTTTACCCTTACTTTTGGTAGTAGCGATTAAAGCTCCTGATTCAGTCGATGTGTCGCTGACTTCACCCAATTCGAATTCGAATGCCTTTAACTCTGAAAACACATGTTCTGGAGTAAGAGTCTCCAAGATCTGTGATTCTCTCATAGCAATAGTCTTAATCAAGTATTTACTTGGAAGACTTCTGAAAATCTTATTGACCATTTCCTTGTTGGTCAATTCCTTATCTAGTGACGCTAACTCGGTAATGAGCAAAGTAAATCTTGTGTCCAATTGTTCTAGTGTCTCATTGGGCTGCATTTTGAAATGCTCGAATCTTTGCATGGCTATGGAGAGCTTATTCTCCTTCATTTGTGTCGATCCTTCACTCACTATAGCCAACTTATCTCATATTTCTTTGAAAGTCTTACATTGCTTGATCTTGTTGAACAATGCATCATTGTCTCCTAACACTGAGTAAAGTGCACTTCGTCCAACATTATCTAGATTTGCTCTTTTCTGTTCATCAGGCGTCCATTCTAACTTAGGTTTCTTGACATAACCATCTGGAGTGGCCTCGGTTGCTTCAGGGGCTCGAGTTACAACTTTCATAATCTGAATGGGGTTATCTGTAATCACATCACACATTTCATTATCGCAAGAGCATAAATAAGCGAATGCTCCAAGTTTCCAAGAATCATAGTTTGATTCTACCAACTTAGGCATTTTGTTAAAAGCCATAATGAGATTTTTTTATTTTTTTTAAGAGAAAATTTAAAGCGACTAAGTTTAAAAACAATGGATCTGAACAAGCAGTTACGCTCGAAAATGCTTAGGTTTCTAATTTAACCGCTCTGATACCACTTGACAGTCCCAAGTGGCATACGAAAGGGTCTAGAAGAGGGGGGGAGGGTTGAATAGACCCTTAAGTCTTTTTCGACTTCAAAAATTCGTATCACTTTTAAAGATTTGAACGCTTTAGTAAAGATAACTTAGACGTAGTGATTTTAGCAATTTACCAAAGTAGGGTAACGCTTAGATCTCTTAATCAGGGTTAGCACAGCGGAAATGATTTTTAGCGTTCGATTGGTTAATTAATCGCTTTGCAATTATCTTTTTCAGAATGAATGATGTAATATGAAAATAAAACAGTAAAAAATACAAATGACAAAAGATATATAAGGTTCACTGGGTGATGTAATCCCAGTTACGTCCTTCTTCTCCTTTTGCACTTGGAGGAATTTACTAGAATGATTATCAAAGAATCACACAGAATCTTCTACAACATAGTAAATGATGAAAAAGATCTCGGGCTCCTTGATCACACAGATTTCAGCACCAATGAAGATCGTCTTCTACAAGCTTCTCTCACTCAGAAATACTGCTTGAAAAGGGGTTTCAACAACTTTCTCACTCAGATGAAAGGTTGAAGGTTTGTCACAAGGTTTTGTTTGTTTTTGGGAAGTTCAAACAACTTGGAATATCTGAATAGGAATTTAGGTTTCTTCTTTGGAAGAGGTTTGAGATATTTTTGACTGTCTGGAATGTAGATAAAAATCTTGAAAGAATTTTAGTTATAGAGTTTCTAAGCTTTTTTCTAAGCAAGTTTTTCTTGTGCATGTATGTAATTTTCTCTTGTAACATTATATACCATACTTTTGAGGTTTGCTGAAGGTAAGGTATTTATAGACAATTCTTAGGATCTGTCCGTTGGACACATGTAGGAGAGTGCCTCTCACGCGGCGCGTGATTCTACCTAAAACCTAACATTCCTGAAAATCTGCTGGCACCGATTGGATGGGAGCAGTTTTAAACTCTGAAGTTCTGACAGTCTAGTAAAAAAGGTGGCTTCCTGTTAGACCCCGAAAACTGTAAGTATAAAAGCTTTCATAGAATATTGTGTATAAGTACTTGAAAGCTTATAGTTTTTATCTTTGTAGAATTTTAGACTAAGAATGTGATACTAAATCACTAAGGAGAATTCTGGGTGAGTCTACCAAGTGATAAAGTTGAAGATCAAGTGTCTGAAGCTACAGAAGATAAAGATCTCTTGAAGCGTCCGTCAAACGTTTTAGAGACTATTCCAGGTTACAACTCCAGCGATCAAAATACGAATGGATAACACTAAGTCAATGATGGAATTCTGAGTGAGCCTATCAAAGACAAGATAGAAGAGTAAGCGTCTGAAATAAAGAGAATAGACTCAGGATCAGTCCAAGCGTCTGTCCAATGCACGAGAAAAACAGTCCTCTTCAGCAAGCGTCCAAAAGGCTAAACCAACACGACCTACAAAGAACGTAACCTGAAGATTCAAACCCAAAGCTATCCAAAGACTTAAAGAATGCATGAATCAAACGGACAAATTATTTCCAACGGAAATAAGACAAGATGCATTAAAAGTCGGATAAGTGCTATTAAAATATAAGCACTATAATGTATGGGTAAGCCATTCATTTGACCAAGTCTGTCAAAAGTTATGAAACCAAGAACATGCCTAAGTAATTAAGTATACCCAAAGTTAGAAATGTCAGAACTCAAGGAATGCTTGGGGAAACGAGATTCCAACCGTGTCAAACGGACAAAAACCACCAATACCTTATAAATAGCTCTTTCAACAAATAAGTCAAAGATATATATATAGAGCAAAAACCGTGACATATACAAGAGATATACCTGAATATCCTAGTGTGAATAACAGTCACAACCACTTGTATATAGAAAATTATACAAAAAGACACAAGAAAAGAATACCTACTTTGTTGAAAGAAAAGCTTACAAAAATCCATAGCCAAATATCCGTATAAGCTTTTCACAAATATTCCAGAGACAGTCAACTATATCTCAAACCCCTTTTTGAAGACCCTACATTACTATTGAGATATCCTCAAGTTGTTTGAACTTTCCAAAACCAAACAAAGCCATTACAAAACCTTTCAACATCTTTTGTCTGAGTGAGAAAGTGTGTTGACTTACAAGCGCCATTTTTTTGTAAAAGAAGCTTGTGGAAGAAGATCTCTATTGGAGCTGAAATCTGTGTGACCAAGGAGTTCCGGGATCAAGTGTAACTTGCATTATTTCTGGGTGAAAGAAGCAAGGGGATAGAAGGTCTTTAGTGGAGCTGAAATCTGTGTGACCAAGGAGTTCCAAGATCATATCCAACCTCTCTCTATTTTGTAGAAGTCTCTGTGTGACTCTTCGATAATCATCATAGTGGAAAACCTCTCTGATAAAGGGAGAAGAAGGACGTAGCTGGGATTACATCACCCAGTGAACCTTACAAATATCTTGTGTCATTTACTGTTTTGTTGTCTTACATTATACTGTCATATTATATCTTGAAAAGGCATTTAAACTAATAAGCGACTAATTGGTTAAAACGAACGCTAAGCTATAAAAACATTTCCGCTGTGCCAACCCTGATTTGGTGACTAAACTTTGCCCTAATTTGGTAAGTGTTGAAATCACCGAATCTAAGTTAACTTTTCTCAAGCGCCTGAAACTAGCGCTTAAGTCATCATCCCTCAAGCGCCGCACCCAGCGCTTAAAGCTTTCCGAGCGTTCAAATACCTCACAGTAATACGAAAGTTTTTAGAAGTCGAAAAAGACTTCAGGGTCTATTCAACCCCCCCCCCCCCCTTCTAGACCCTTTCGTATACCACTTGGGACTAACAAGTGGTATCAGAGCTGTTGAAGTTGAAACCTAAGCGTTTCCAAGCGTAACTGCTTGTTCAGATCCTTATTTTTTGTCGCTTTAAGTTTTTTTTTGATGGCATTTTCCAAAGTTCCTAAGTTGACCAAATCAAACTATGATTCATGGAAGGTCAAAGCGTTCACCTATTTGTGTTCATGTGATGATGAAATGTGTGATATTATTTCAAATGTGCCAATCAAAATATACAAGACCATCACCAGAGCGCCCGAAGCCACAGAAGAGACACCCGATGGCTATGTTGAGAAGCCCTAACATGAATGGTCTACCGATGAGCGTCGACGAGCAAATCTAGACAATGTTGGTTGAAACGCTCTAGACACAGCCATTGGAGATAATGACAACTTATTCAACAAGGTTAAATCATGCAACACTACTAAAGAAATTTGGGATAAGTTGGCTACCATTTGTGGTGGCTCAGCACAAATCAAGGAGAACAAACTATCAATTGCCAAAGAAAAATTCAATAGCTTCAAGATGCTACCTAATGAGACGCTAGAGCAATTAGACATGAGATTTACAGCTTTTATCACTGAACTAACATCTCTGGGTATGGAGCTACAAAATCGAGAAACAGTGGTCAAAATCTTTAGAAGTCTCCCAAGCAGATTCCTTATGAAAACAACTGCAATGAGAGAATCAAACAATCTGGACAGCCTAACTCCAGAAGATGCTTTTTCAGAACTCAAAGCATTTGAGTTTGAGCTGAATTCGGCCAGTGATGCAGTAAGTAATCCAGTAATCGAATCTGGAGCACTAATGGCATCAATCAAAGGAAAATCTATCAAAGAAAAAAACTCGAATATAAGTGAGGAAGAAGAACTGGCGCTTCTAAATAGATTCAGGAAATTCTTGAAATATGAAAAGAAGGGAAACAGTCCTAAGCACCCAGGACAAAGTTCATATCAAGCGTCTCCCCAAATACAACCACAATATCAAGCGCCTCACTATCCTGCGCCAATTCAATATCAAACTCCCTCTCAGCAAGATCTCTTAGTGCCTGCAGCGTTAAACCAGCGATCTACAAGATTAACAAACGAACAAAAGATGAAGACCAATCTTTGTTACAACTGCAGGAGACCAGGGCATTTCCAAGTTAATTGCCCATATCCAAATGTGTCTAAACCTACAAAGCAAGATCACGTGGATAGAAACCAATTCAGGAGCAATCTGAGACAACAGGGTTTGCTAGCAGAATCAAAACCTCTCTATACTCCTGAAGAGGACTTGGAATCATCAAATGAAAGCAGCGATGATGAACCATCAAAGGATTCGGCATTCATTTGTCTCATGGCAAGAGATAATGAAGCATCTAACGACTTACCATCTGAGGTAACCACTGATTTGTATCATCCTCTTTCTTATGATGAATTACTTGACAAAGTAAAGGAATATTATACAGATTGTCAAGATGCCCCCAAATTATTTGAAAATCACTATCATATTATTTCAACACTCAGAAGTGATAACGTAACGCTCAAAGCAGAGTTGCAAGTTCAGCAACAGTGCATTGAGAAAAACCAATCACTCGAGAGTGAAATTACTCAGCTAAAAAGTGATCTTGATATAATAGTCAAAAGAGAAGCTGAAGTGGTTGCTAAACTTGCTAAATCAGAGCAGCTTATCTCTTCATTATCAAAAGCGTCTAGAACGCTAGATAATATGACTAAAGTAACCAGGGCATTTGGTGAAAAGACCGGTCTAGGTTGTGATAAATTTAGTCATAAAGCCAAAGCGTCCAATGTTACAACAATCAACAAAGGAAAAGGTGTAATCTTTGTTGGAGAAAGTTCAATCAGACAAACGCTGAATGAACCAACAGATATTGGTACAAAAGCTAATGGTAAAGTCAACACTTACTCAGGCAAAGAAAAGACCAAAGCGAATGTCTCACAAAAGAAAATATATCCAAACGCTCAAAAGGATAGGGAAATACCTTCTACAAGTGAATCAAACGTTAAGCGACCCGCACCAAAAGTGCATCCTAAGCCAGTACCAAACAAGATCAAACGTCTATATCCAAAACAATCTAGTTCATATTAACAACACTATGATAATTATGATTATGATTATGATTATTACTATAATCAAGGATATTTCTATACACCTAAAAAACACACACAACACAAAACGAAACCCAAGAAGGCCAATCTCTCTCCCATAATGAAGATAAGGCAAATATGGGTTCCAAAAAATCTAATTCAAACTAACGTTACTAACAAAGAAGGACCCAAAACAAAATGGGTACCTAAAAAGAATTAGAACTGCCCTTTTAAATGCAGGTACCTAGAGCCAACACCGACACTTCAATATGGTACATAGATAGTGGGTCATCAAGATATATGACTGGTTCAAAGGATCTACTGATTAACTATCGTGTAACCAATGGTCCTCAAGTTATATTCGGTGATAATTCCAAAGGTAAAACTAAAGGTATAGGTATCATGCGCAGGGGGAACATCATGATAAATGATGTATATTATGTTGAGGGTCTTAAACATAATCTCCTAAGCATAAGTCAATTTTGTGATAAAGGCTTTGAAATTAAATTTTCTAGTGACTTGTGCGAGATAATCGATGTTAAGACAGGATCTACTAAATTAAAAGGAAGAAGAACAAACAATGTATACTTAGTAGATTGGGATTCAACAGTAGATAACAACCCTACATGTTTCGTAGCTAAGAATCAAAATGAATTGGGTTGGTTATGTCATAGAAAAATGAATCACCTCAATTTTAAGGCAATCTCTCAATTAATATCGCTAAATCTTGTAGAGGGATTACCTAGAGGTTCCTTTAATAAAGATCGCTTATGTGATGCTTGTCAAATGGGTAAGCAAGTTAAATCATCTTTTAAGAAAAAGCTTTATCTATCCACATCTAGAATACTTGAATTACTGCATTTAGATTTGTTTGGTCCTATTCAAATCATGAGCGTTAACGGTAAAAAGTATTCACTAGTAATAGTTGATGATTGCTCACGCTATACATGGGTAGAATTTTTAGCATCTAAAGATGAAACTAGTGCCAAGCTCACCTCTCTAGTTCGTCAACTACAAAACTCAAAAGATCTCAAAGTGACAAGAATTAGAAGTGATAGAGGAACTGAAATTACTAACCATATTGTTGAGAAATTTTGTAAAGACTTTGGAATACTTCATGAGTATTCAGCGCCTAGAACACGTCAACAAAATGGAGTTGCCGAGCGACGGAACAGAACGCTTAAAGAAGCCGCTAGGACTATGTTAGCCGAGTCTAAGCTGCCTCAAAGGTTTTGGGCCGAAGCTATCAACACTGCTTGCTACACTCAGAACCGGTGTATGATCAACAAGCAACATGAAAAGACTCCATATGAGTTATGGAAGGGACGTAAGCCGAATGTTTCATACTTTCATGTATTTGGTTCAAAATGTTTCATTCATAACAATGGATCCCAAAGCCTAAAGACATTTGAACTTGCAATGGATCTCAATGCACCGTTTCTGAACTTGCAACTCGGCTTTGAGTATTACTTTATCACTTTTGAGCGACAGAATAATAGCGAGATCGTTTTGATATATTTTGGCGGCCTCTTGACAATCTTTATAATATTCTTTAACTTTGTCAAGTAATTCATCATAAGAGAGAGGATGATATAATTCATTGGTTACCTCTGGTAGCGAGTCGTCAGACGCTTCATCATCTCTTTCCATGAGACAAATCAGTGCTGAGTCGCTTGTAGGCTCATCATCACTACTTTCGTCTGATGATTCCAAATCCTCTTCAGGTGCGGAGAGTGGTTCAGATTCCGCTAGCAGACCTTGTTGGCGAAGGTTGCTCCTGAATTGGTTTCTATCCGCATAGTCTTGCCTTGAGGGCTTTGGCACATTTGGATAAGGGTAATTTACCTGGTAGTGCCCTGGTTTCCTGCAATTATAACACAAATTAGTTTTCATCTTTTGTTCAGCAGTCAATCGCTTTGAGACTACTGGTATTGAGAGATTCTGAGTAGGGGATGGAGGCGCTTGGTATGGAACTGGCGCTACTGGTTGAGGTGCAGAGTACACTGGCGCTTGATACTGAGGCGCTGGTGCTGGAGGGGAAGTTTGAAATGAATTCTGTCCAATAGGAGTTCTCTTCTCGTATCGTAGAAATTTCTTGAACTTCTTTACCAATAAGGCCATTTCCTTTTTTCATTTGACTCAACCGGTTTGACCTCGATAACCGCTTTTCCCTTATTTTTGGTGGTAGCGATTAAAGCTCCTGATTCAATCGCTGAAGTCGATGTGTCGCTGACTTCACCTAATTCGAACTCAAATGCCTTTAACTCTGAAAAGACATGCTCTGAGGTAAGTGTCTCCAGTGTTTGTGATTCTCTCATAGCAACAGTCTTAATTAAATACTTGCTTGGAAGACTTCTGAAAATTTTGTTGACCATTTCCTTGTTGGTTAATTCTTTGTCTAATGACGCTAACTCGGTAATGAGCAAAGTAAACCTTGCGTCTAGTTGTTCTAGCGTCTCATTGGATGTCTTACATTGCTTTATCTTGTTGAACAATGCATCGTTATCTCCCAACGCTGAGTAAAGTGCACTTCGTCCAACATTATCTAGATTCGCTCTTTTTCGATCATCTGGCGTCCAATCTAGTTTATTTTTCTCGACATATCCATCTGGAGTGGCTTCATCGGCTCCAGGTGCTTGAGTTCTTACTTGCATGATTTTGATGGGGCCATCTGTAATAACATCACACATTTCATTATCACATGAGCATAAGTATGCGAAAGCTCTAAGTTTCCACGAATCATAATTTGATTCTACCAACTTAGGCATTTTGTTAAAAGCCATAATGATATGTTTTGACAAAAAGATTTAAAGCCATTAAGTTTAGAAAGGTGGATCTAAACAAGCAGTTACGCTCGGAAACGCTTAGGTTTCTATTTTAACCGCTCTGATACCACTTGGTGGTCCCAAGTGGCATACGAAAGGGTCTAGAAGGGAGGGGGGGTTGAATAGACCCTGAAGTCTTTTTCGACTTCACAAAATTTTCGTATCACTTTAGAAATTTGAACGCTTGAGAAAAGATAACTTAGACTTAATGATTTCAACAAATACCAAAGTAGGGTAACGTTTCAATCACTTAATCAGGGTTAGCACAGCGAAAATGTTTTTATAGCTTAGTGTTCCTTTTAACCAATTAGTCGCTTATTAGTTTTAAATGCCTTTTCAAGATATAATATGACAGTGTAATGTAAGGCAATAAAATAGTAAATGACACAAAATATTTGTAAGGTTCGTTGGGTGGTGTAATCCCAACTACGTCCTTCTTCTCCTTTTCACTCAGAGGAAATCCACTAAAATGATTCTCAAAGAATTACACAGAATCTTCTACAAATTAGGGAGAGAGGTGAAGACGATCTCGAGCTCCTTGATCACACAGATTTCAGCTCCAATAAAGATCTTCTCCAAGATGGCCTTGAGCTCCTTGATCACACAGACTTCAGCTCCAATAAAGACCTTTCTTCAACAAGCTTCTCTTACTCAAAAATACTGCTTGTGGAAGTCAACAATCTTTCTCACTCAGATGAAAGGTGTTGAGGGTTTATTGTAACAGGTTTGTTTGATGTTGGGAAGTTCAAACAACTTGGGATATCTCAATAATAGTGTGGGGTTCTTCTTGGAAGATGTTTGAGATATCGGGTGACTGTCTGGAATGTATTTGAGAAGCTTGAAGGATTTTGGCTATGGGGTTTGCAAGCTTTTCTCTCAAATTATTTCTCAGCTCTCTTTCACATTTACGTCTTTTTTTTCACTCTCACACAGAGATAGCTGAAGGGTACTATTTATAGAGAATTTTGGGATTTGTCCGTTGGACACAAGTCAGGCGCGTGTACCTCACGCAGAGCTTCAAATAGTCCCTTTTCTGACATTCCTTAATTTCTTTTGATTCCTATTGGACAGGAGCAGGTTTGAATTCTGAAAAGCTGACAGTCTAGTCAACATAGGTGGCTTGTCCACAAGTCATACTATCTTGTTTGCTTTTAATGCATTTATCAAGCATTTAACGCATTTTGAATTTATTTCCCGTTGGAAATAAATATCCGTTGAATGATTGCATTTAAGTCCTTTATGACTTGAGGATTTATTTCAGGTGAATCTTCTTTAAGTCGCTCGAGTATTTGAACGCTTGATTCATGAATCCTGAACTGCGGTCTCTTAGCGTTTGACAGGCGCTAAGACAGAATCTTCATCTTCGGTTGACTTCAGACGCTGGTCTTCAACTTCTTCTCAAATAGACTCACCTAGAATTCTATTATTAATTCAGTCGCTAAGACTTAGTCTAAAATCTATGAGGATAAAAATTACAAGCCTAACAAAATTACAAACTCTTTTAAACGCTTTATACAATGATCTATGAAAGCATAAACTTACATTTTATTTGAGGTCTCACATTGAATCCTATCTTGTCATCATCAAAACATCTAACATGAAATTCCTAACAATTTCCCCCTTTTTGATGATGTCAAGACTTTAACTCTTATAACTCTTTTATAGTTTAAGAGTTCAAAGAAAAGTCCAAAATAAAATAAGTTAGCGTTTGAAAGGTTAGTAATGTTAGTTAAAGTTAGTTTGGCTTCAACAAGTTGTTTCAGCAATAAATCGTTCATATGTATTGAAATGAAGCATACATGATTTATACTAAAAAGAATACGAAAGAAATAAAATACGCAAAAAAAAAAGAAAAACATTCATTTCTTCTGTCGGTTTGCTCTTTCTTCGCCTTGAAGAACTTCTAACGCTAGTTCTTTTAAGAGTCGATCAATGTCGATCATAGTTGTATGCTGGATTTCATCATAGTCATGCCTTCGAAGTCTGGTGCTTTCATTTAACTCTAACAACCTTTCCGTCCAATCCCTTGGTGGAATGCCAAGTTCTCGAATCAGATCATAATATATATCTTTTTGACGGTCATTTGACGGTCTCCAATTCACAGGTCGTTGTAGCGGTCCGGCATAAGCATGAAATCCCATATTCTCTAAGAAGTCGGGGTCCAACTGGGGAAAAGCGTATTTTCCGAGATAATACCTTGGTTTTCGTTTCTTGGATAGCATTCTCTTAATGCTTACCAGTTCATCGAACATCGAACGCCAATGTTTATTATCCGTCTTGGAAATCGCTTTGGTATTTTCTTTACATTCCCCCTTCTTGACTTCATCAAGGGACAATTTTAGATCAGCGACATCGCGGCGCAAAAGTCGAACTTCTTCGACTAGAAGAGCAATCGGTTGAGCGACACTTTGAGCAACGACATCGGACGAAGCGTGTCGGTCCGCATCAGCCGAAGCGCTCTGAGCAAGGTGACAATTGAATTCAGAGGAGAGCTCAGCGATAAGAGGGGACATGCTTTCCATGATAGCAATGGTGCTTGAATTTGAAGCTTTGGCAATGTCACGGCTTCGTGTATCAGACATTAAGCGAGTCTGTCTGGTAGCGGCTTCAGAAAGCTTGGAGCAGGAACCTTCGATGTGGTGAAGCGAGTTCCGTACAGCCTTTCTGAAATCTCGGGCGTCTAAGTCACTGTCGGAATCTGAATCCGAAGAAGAACGTTCTGGGGACGGGAGAAGTCCGTAAGAACTTGAAACTGCAGCCTTGCCTTTGGTTTTATCTCTTAGGAGAGGTTCTACAGGCGCTTGAGCAATTTCATCGTGCACTTCTTCAATGGCGTGATCCAAGGTAGAATCAGCAATCGCTGGGGGCTCGACTACTGGGGCGCTAGAAGAATCTGGCAAGGAAGCCTCAGGAAGATGAGCGACTTCCGCAGTAGGAGCAGAATCTTCTTCCAGAATTTGGATTGAGGGAGGAGAAGGTTCTCGAATGCCAATAACCCAAAGGGGGCCAAGGGCTTCCATCACATGCCAGGGACTGATCAGGCTAGATTGCGGGATAAAGAATATAGCATCTTCGTGCTCGTCAGTACTTAGTGCAAGTTGCACACCTTCTGGTAAAACAATCCCTGAGGTATATGTGTTGAAAAAGTCCAAAATTAACGGCATGAACGCTTGAGCTGCTTCTTGGTCCACTGGCCTAATCAGCGAGATCATCTTGGCCACTTGAATATTCTGTTCACTGAAGAGCACAGGGTGGAGAGTATATCCTCGGAAATTGTTTAACCCTGAATAGTGATTGAAACTTGTATCCAATGCGTGGACATTTTCTATCACTGCTCTCATATCTCGGTGGAACTCAGCAAACTCAGCATGTTCTGTTGAAGTGTCAACACGAATCTGACTCTGGCTTTGAAGAACTGGTTGTTTACTTGACGAAGCGTCTTCATTGAGGTCAGGGAAGATTCGTTGAACAAAGTTTGCACGAGGACGCAAAACGTAGCGTCCGCCCTGGCTGAATAAGGCGAGCTGCTGGCGAATGTAGCTTTCGATTGGCTGTCTGTATCGTGGCAAAGTGCTAACATTCCCGGCAATTATCTGACGCTGTTGAAGCAAAAAGGTGGCAAATCCTCGACGTCTATATTCTATTCCAAAATTAAACAGGAATGGATATTTGACGAGTTCATCAAGGGTGTAGAAGTGAAGAACGAACTCTTCAGCCCATTTGGCTGTATCCATCATCCATCATTTTCCAAGTTTGCTCGCTTTGTTTTGATCTTTTCGAGCGGCTAAGAATTTCTCAAAGCGTTCTGCTTCATCATCATAGTCTTCAGCCCATAATCTGGCAAGATATTCACGAGCCTCATCTTCAATCCACGAGTTGACCGGATTTGGGCGCTCCGCAACAAGCGAGCCTTTGCCTTTCCAGAGTTTGAGTGGATTTGGAGAGAGAGCGTTCTGGGGAGACTTGACAACGGAGGGGAGAGCAGAGTATCCTATCTTATTGAGATCTTCCTCATCAGGATTTTTGTTCCAATCACCCATGTGTGGGTTCTTGAAAACAATCTTGCTTTGGCGCAGAGGATAAAAAGACTCGTCCGAGCGACCTGTTAGAGTAAATCGTTGTTGATCAAAGTCAGCTCTATTGAACACTGGACGACGAATGTACTCAAGGCGAGATTGAAGTCGCTCTAAGTCATATAGTCCTAGATCTGCAATACGCTTAAAAAACTCAAATTTCTTGGTATCGGACATATCGTGCCGATGGAGAGTAGTTTGAAAGTTGATTTCCAACTCGGCAAGCATTTGAGCGTCACGTTCTCTGACAGCATAATAAAATTCTACATCGGGATGTGACACGCTAAAAGCTAACGTGCTATGATAGCAAGTGCACTAGACATATGTAGTAATAAGTGGACAAAAAGTCCGGGTTGTCGAACCACGGAAACTTGAATTTTAGTTTATGATTAATGAAAATGGACAAAAGTAGATTGCAATAAAACGAGTAAGCTAGTGGCGAACCAAAAAGAAACGAACTATAGATTAAATCTCACGTATGATAAAATGACTAAGGCACATGCTACAACCGAATCTACTCGTCAATATAGATGAGCTACTCTTCGAATTATTAGACTCCTATTGCTTTGGTGGAAATTCCTTAGATAATTATTACCCGATGTCTCGGCACATAATAATCCTATGATTAATTGATGGTTCTCTAAATATGTCTATCCGAGAATCTAATCAATAACCACGCATTAACGTTCTAGAGTTTCCCCGGATAAATCCAGCTAACCGCACCCGGAAATCTTTACCTATTTCTAGGAGCAATTTCACATTAGTTTCGGATGATGTGTTGATTCATTTGAACCCTAACCTATCTTCTCTCGAATGACTAGACTAGGCAAGATAGCAAGCATATGGTGATCAAGCACATGATTGTAATAAAAGCTCAAAATCAACACACAAAGCAATATGAGAATTGATACGAAAATTCACTTCACATATATTGATTCATAAATTGGCTTTCACATGGCCTTAGTTCTACAATATTAGCCTCTCATCAAGGCTTTAAGAAAATCTAATACCAACATATACATACTCATGGAAATAAACATGTAAATGCAAATAATTAAAACTCCCTCAATTGATTGATGATGGATCCTTGCTTTTGATCTTCAATCCTTAACTCCTCTCTCTTTATTCCCCTCCAAAAGTGATGAAGAATGGTGATGAATGATGATGAGTGAAAAGTGATGGCCAAAATGCCTCTCTCTCTCCCCTCCTCCAAGATGTGTCCGGTCAAGTGTGCTCAAAAATGCCTTAAGAAGACCACAACAAATCAGCTCCTAGTGTGTGTCTCCCCTAGTGTGTCCTCCACTACTCTTAAAGTGAGTAGTATAAAATTCCATAAAGTAGATCTACTAAGAAACATACTTATGACATCCCTCCCATACATGTGATGACCTCTTGGCTTTAAATGTTCCATTCCCCCATCAAATGATGATCTTTTGGCTGAAAAGAATCAAAATTCGGGTGTGGACACGCCTAGGCGTGGCATTACGGCGCTTGGGCGCGGGATTCAGAATGCTGAAATTAAATGCAATGTATCCTGCGCAGCAATCGTATTTCATTCATAACATTCTCCACGAAACTCCGATTTGGATGATTCAAGTCCTCATTTGAAGCTAACACATAGTTCTACAACATTGTGGAAGGGAACTTCATCCAATTCGGCCTATAAACATACGGAAATAGCGTTCGAATGTGGAAAGTGGTGTAGATACGGCGCCCGGGCGTGGGCAAGATGGCGCCTAGGCGTGGTAAGCAGAATGTTGACGTTATTTCCATCTTGTCCGGTGCCTGGGCGTGGGTTTTTGGGCGCTTGGGCATAGGGGTGCGTAGCAATTTGGCCTAAACTTGTTTTATGCGTCGTTTTTCATCCCGTTCTTTGATTGTATCCATTTAAGACCTGAAATCACTTAATGCACGAATTAAACGCACATGTGGCAAGAATCAAGCGATAAATGAACCTAAGACATAAACGCAAAGGGGCTTAAAAACACGTAAAAATGCCTCTTATCAGGATGATATCCGTGCGGGAAGAAATCAATGACACGAGGAGGAGGTCCGGTTGGCGTAGGAACAAGGGCAATAGTTTCTGTTGGAATGGGGGCCACTTCTATCGACCGCTCAGCGTTTAAAGTTGCTTCACTCGCTGATGAGCTTTCAGCGTCAGGAAGAACTTGGAATGCTTCTTTAGCAATATGCACGACAGTTGCCATGTCCATGTCTAGTTCAACTGGAATTTCCGAGAGAGGAGGGGCTTCAGCGATTGGTTCATCATGAACTCCGTCATGAGCTCCGTCATGAGCCTGAGGACTATCATCGACTGTCTTAGTCGCTTGATCTGTTTCTTGGACAAGTGCCTCAGGCTCCTGAACTTCTTCGTCGGGTTCCTGAACATTGGGAAGCCTTTCAGATGGAGAAACGTCTTGAGGATCTGAGCTAATTTCGGGAACAGCGTCAGAGACGGAAGCACTCGCTAACTCTCTAAGCGCTGGATTTGTGGGAGTGCTAGAAGATACTGCGGGAGTGGGAGTAAGAGTACGCCTTCGTGCAAGCGGTACTTCTTCTTCCACTGCTGTCTCTTCTTCCTCAGGAACGGAAAAGAAAAACGCTGGAGGAGGAGAGGGAGACTTAGGCGAGGGAGAAGGAGAAGGAATATTTTGTTTCTTTTTGGGTGCTGGCTTCTTCTTCTTTAGTTCAGGCTTTTGCTTCTTTGCGGGCTTGGATGGCTCAGCGACTTTGAGAATGAGCTTTCTCTTAGGTGGCTTGACCACCACTTCTTCTGATGATGATGATGATGACGAGGACCTTTGATCTTCATCATCACTGCGAACAACACGCTGATCTTTTGGAACCGCTGCTCCGCCAGGTTTCCGCTGGTTAAGAAGCTCGCTTATCATTTTCTTGCCATAAAACTTGGTCGCTGGGATCTTTTTCCCAGACGCTTGCGTATATCCGCTAGAGCAGAGAATACGACTTAGCAAAATCCCGTAAGGCTTGGGATTAACGGACTTAGCCATCGCTGCTTTGAAGCGATTGAACACGTAAAGAGACCAGTTAATTTTTAACTTAGTCAGGATGGCAACCATCATCTTGTATTGAATGTTAGTTACTTTATCGAACGTTCCTTTTTTGCATTCAATAATCTTTGAACATATGTCAGCGAGGATGACATATTCGCCTTTCATATCGTTCTTCTTGAAGTTGGGCTCATAGGCGTCGTGAACATCTTCTTTCTTTATCACGTCCCATACTTTGGTAGCATCGCCGAGATTTACACTTTCTACCTCAATGCCAGTATTAGGCAGACCAAGTAATGAAGAAATTAGAGAAGGAGTGAGGATAAAGGTCTCTTTTGCAGAAGGGAAGACGCAGGATATGGAGTTTCCGTCTGCAGAAATTTGACCATTGCAAAAAAAGTGGAGAGATTCTTTTTCAAAATAGTTGAATGTAGTAGTAAGCATGTCTTTCGAACCAGATTCTTGAACAAGTGGAAGAATTGTTCGAAGAGGGAAGTTCTGGTTATCATAGAGATAGTCCCAGTTAACCAAAAATCCGGCGTTAACTGTAACTGGTTTTGTTACTTTCTTGGAAGATTTTGAAACTTTGGGTGTCATTGCTGAAAGTTGAAGCTTTTGGAGAAAATTGAGAGATTTTTGCCTTTGGAGAGAAAAAGCTTTAACAGTAGGAGAGATTGGAAGTGATAAAGGTTTTCTGTAAAAGTCTTGGGGAGTTTAAATAGAAGGTGAAAGTAACTCCTCAATTGACAGATGAATGACACGTGTTCAGAGGTTAATGACAAAAGGAATCTGAACCGTGTACATTTAATTTCGGATGTCAAAAAGTGTGGTAAAGTAGGGTACTATAACATTTTTCGGATACGCGGATAATTTGAAACGGTTTGAAAAAATTTGAAATTTTCAGCGTGATGTGCACGCGCCTGATAGTGTACTGACCCTTACTCAGACTCATGCAATCACTGAACCGCCTCGGTTTAGATATGAATCATAACCGTCAGTTTGATTTGATAGGCACGTGTGGGTAGTTGTCAAATCTGATCTTTTGGTATTATCCACACGTTATTTTTAGCAATGAAAACTATGCATGAATTTTTGAAATTGAGTTACTGAGGCGCTGGTGCTGGAGGGGAAGTTTGAAATGAATTCTGTCCAATAGGAGTTCTCTTCTCGTATCGTAGAAATTTCTTGAACTTCTTTACCAATAAGGCCATTTCCTTTTCTTCATTTGACTCAACCGGTTTGACCTCGATAACCGCTTTTCCCTTATTTTTGGTGGTAGCGATTAAAGCTCCTGATTCAATCGCTGAAGTCGATGTGTCGCTGACTTCACCTAATTCGAACTCAAATGCCTTTAACTCTGAAAAGACATGCTTTGAGGTAAGTGTCTCCAGTGTTTGTGATTCTCTCATAGCAACAGTCTTAATTAAATACTTGCTTGGAAGACTTCTGAAAATTTTGTTGACCATTTCCTTGTTGGTTAATTCTTTGTCTAATGACGCTAACTCGGTAATGAGCAAAGTAAACCTTGCGTCTAGTTGTTCTAGCGTCTCATTGGGCTGCATTTTGAAATGCTCGAATCTTTGCATGGCTATGGAGAGCTTGTTCTCCTTCATTTGTGCTGAACCTTCACACACAATAGCCAATTTATCCCATATTTCTTTGGATGTCTTACATTGCTTTATCTTGTTGAACAATGCATCGTTATCTCCTAACGCTGAGTAAAGTGCACTTCGTCCAACATTATCTAGATTCGCTCTTTTTCGATCATCTGGCGTCCAATCTAGTTTATTTTTCTCGACATATCCATCTGGAGTGGCTCCAGGTGCTCGAGTTCTTACTTGCATGATTTTGATGGGGCCATCTGTAATAACATCACACATTTCATTATCAAATGAGCATAAGTATGCGAAAGCTCTAAGTTTCCACGAATCATAATTTGATTCTACCAACTTAGGCATTTTGTTAAAAGCCATAATGATATGTTTTGACAAAAAGATTTAAAGCCATTAAGTTTAGAAAGGTGGATCTAAACAAGCAGTTACGCTCGGAAACGCTTAGGTTTCTATTTTAACCGCTCGGATACCACTTGTTGGTCCCAAGTGGCATACGAAAGGGTCTAGAAGGGGGGGGGGGGGGTTGAATAGACCCTGAAGTCTTTTTCGACTTCACAAAATTTTCGTATCACTTTAGAAATTTGAACGCTTGAGAAAAGATAACTTAGACTTAATGATTTCAACAATTACCAAAGGAGGGTAACGTTTCAATCACTTAATCAGGGTTAGCACAGCGGAAATGTTTTTATAGCTTAGTGTTCCTTTTAACCAATTAGTCGCTTATTAGTTTTAAATGCCTTTTCAAGATATAATATGACAGTGTAATGTAAGGCAATAAAACAGTAAATGACATAAAATATTTGTAAGGTTCGTTGGGTGGTGTAATCCCAACTACGTCCTTCTTCTCCTTTTCACTCGGAGGAAATCCACTAAAATGATTCTCAAAGAATCACACAGAATCTTCTACAAATTAGGGAGAGAGGTGAAGACGATCTCGAGCTCCTTGATCACACCGATTTCAGCTCCAATAAAGATCTTCTCCAAGATGGCCTTGAGCTCCTTGATCACACAGACTTCAGCTCCAATAAAGACCTTTCTTCAACAAGCTTCTCTTACTCAAAAATACTGCTTGTGGAAGTCAACAATCTTTCTCACTCAGATGAAAGGTGTTGAGGGTTTATTGTAACAGGTTTGTTTGATGTTGGGAAGTTCAAACAACTTGGGATATCTCAATAATAGTGTGGGGTTCTTCTTGGAAGATGTTTGAGATATCGGGTGACTGTCTGGAATGTATTTGAGAAGCTTGAAGGATTTTGGCTATGGGGTTTGCAAGCTTTTCTCTCAAATTATTTCTCAGCTCTCTTTCACATTTACGTCTTTTTTTTCACTTTCACACAGAGATAGCTGAAGGGTACTATTTATAGAGAATTCTGGGATTTGTCCGTTGGACACAAGTCAGGCGCGTGTACCTCACGTAGAGCTTCAAATAGTCCCTTTTCTGACATTCCTTAATTTCTGTTGATTCCTATTGGACAGGAGCAGGTTTGAATTCTGAAAAGCTGACAGTCTAGTCAACATAGGTGGCTTGTCCACAAGTCATACTGTCTTGTTTGCTTTTAATGCATTTATCAAGCATTTAATGCATTTTGAATTTATTTCCCGTTGGAAATAAATATCCGTTGAATGATTGCATTTAAGTCTTTTATGACTTGAGGATTTATTTCAGGTGAATCTTCTTTAAGTCGCTCGAGTATTTGAACGCTTGATTCATGAATCCTGAACTGCGGTCTCTTAGCGTTTGACAGGCGCTAAGACGGAATCTTCATCTTCGGTTGACTTCAGACGCTGGTCTTCAACTTCTTCTCAAATAGACTCACCTAGAATTCTATTATTAATTCAGTCGCTAAGACTTAGTCTAAAATCTATGAGGATAAAAATTACAAGCCTAACAAAATTACAAACTCTTTTAAACGCTTTATACAATGATCTATGAAAGCATAAACTTACATTTTATTTGGGGTCTCACATTGAATCCTATCTTGTCATCATCAAAACATCTAACATGAAATTCCTAACATAGACCATCCACCAGAATTAATTATTGGAGATATGGGAGCACCTGTAAAGACTAGAGCCGCTACAATAAACGAGGCCATGTTTGCAAGCTTCCTATCTCAAATGGAACTTAAGAAAGTGGATGAAGCGCTAAGCGATCCAAGCTGGATAGAAGCCATGCAAGAAGAGCTAAACCAATTTGAAAGAAATGAGGTATGGACGCTAGTACCAAGACTAACCCACCAAGGGGTCATTGGAACTAAATGGGTCTACAGAAAACAAAATGGATGAGAATGGGATTGTGATTAGAAACAAAGCCAGACTCGTAGCTCAGGGATACTGTCAAGAAGAGGGCATCGACTTTGATGAAACATACGCTCCAGTTGCCCGTCTTGAAGCAATTCGCATGTTTCTAGCATTCACAGCATTCAACAAGTTTACAGTATATCAAATGGACGTAAATAGTGCATTTCTAAATGGTAAGCTCCAAGAAGAAGTATATGTGGAGCAACCACCAGGATTCATCAATAACCATGGGAAAGGTATGGTCTACAAATTGGACAAGGCACTCTATGGCCTTAAACAAGCACCAAGAGCATGGTATGACACTCTTTCTATTTTCCTTATTGGTAAAGGTTTTTCAAAAAGGAAGCGTTGATACAACGCTATTTAAGATTACCCATAATGAAGATATTCTCTTAGTTCAAATTTATGTTGATGATATTATATTTGGATATACTAATAAGTGTTTATGTGAGAAATTTTCAAAAATGATGCAAGACGAATTTGAAATGAGCTGATGGGTGAGTTAACTTTTTTCCTAGGATTACTAGTTAAACAACTCCCTAATGGCATATTTATAAACCAAACTAAATATACTAGAGATATGATTAAGAAATTCGGTATGGAAAATGCATCATCTTCCAAAATTCCAATGAGCCAAACGACTAAGGTAGATAAAGATGAAAGTGGAAGGAAAGTCGATGCTACAAATTATAGAGGCATCATTGGATCACTTCTTTATCTAACAGCTAGTAGACCTGATATTATGTTCTTAGTATGTATGTGTGCACGCTTTCAAGCTGATCCTAAAGAATCACACTTAATTGCTACCAAGAGAATCCTTAGGTACCTCAAAGGCACACAACTTGTGGGCTTATGGTACCCCAAGGATTCTCCTTTTGAACTAATCGGTTACTCAGATGCGGATTTTGCAGGATGCAAAATGGATAGAAAAAGTACTAGTGGTACATGTCAATTCCTAGGTGATAGACTAATTTCATGGCACAGTAAGAAACAACAATCCATTGCGACTTCTACTGCTGAAGCTGAGTACGTAGCCGCTGGAAGCTGTTGTGCACAAATTCTCTGGATGAGGCAACAACTTAGAGACTATGGAGTAGTCTTAGGTCCAACCCCAATCCATTGTGACAACCAAAGTGCCTTGGCAATGACACAAAATCCAGTTCTTCACTCTAGAACCAAACACATTGACATACGGTATCATTTTCTGCGTGACCATGTTCAAAAGAAGGATATCTCCATGCAATTCATTGGTACAGAAAAACAACTGGCAGATATCTTCACCAAAGCTCTCAACGAACAACGCTTTCTCACTTTAAGAAGTGAACTAGGTATGATTGATCTAAATGCCTAATCATTTGAAACATCATACTTTCATTAAGCATAAATTTAGGGGGAATAAAATTCTTTTTACACATAAAATCGTTCAATAAGTTATCAATATTAAGGAGAACCTACATAGGGGGAATCTTAAAAGGCATAACTGAACTTCAGTGAGAATGACCAAAACCGTTTTTTTTGTTTTATTATTACATTGGTCATAAGCACTTAGCGTTATACGCTAAACTCTTTCAGACGCTTATCAAACGTTTTCTTTACCGTCTGTGCCCTCTCAAAATAAATTGAACGCTTAGCTTTATTCCCAGCTAAAGCGCTTAGTAAAAAGATCCTTTAAAAGCAAGCGTACATTACCCTACGCTAAACAAGAAAGTGGATTAGTCAATCAATGCAATTAATGCTGACTTGACATTCCTCACCTTTCGCTCAAGAAAACCCATGGGTACTCATCACGTTTTTCAAAGATGGTTCAGCACATGTACACGCGTAAGTACAATTACCATGTATCTTAAGCGAATACAACCAGCGCTGAATATTTTAAGCCAAAAGTAAAACACTACCACCAAGACATAATGATAAGTACTGGGAAACTATGTCCTCATACATACCCTGAAAAGAATAATTCTATATGTTACGATGACCGCTAAAGCACAAAATGTTACTTGAAAGAGAACCTCAAGATTCTCAAGCGTCAAAATCACACTGAATTGTTTCAAGCGTCATTTTCTTCTGAATAGGTCCAGACGCTCCCACAAACTTTTGGCGGGTATTTGAATAGTTGTTCAAAATTTCGGTTCCCGAACGGTTTTCATAAAATACGTGTCCGCTTTTAATGGGCACACGTATCACTTTCAGTATATCAAAAGTCTCTGTTTCAAACTTTTAATTGCACGTCAAAAGTCTCAGTATATCAAAAGTCCACAGTCGTATTTTAATGCCTGAGATTTATACTCCTCCACGTGTCAACATCTCAACCTTCAAACACAAAAAACATTCAAATTGTAGTATTTCAAAACACACTTTCTACAGAACATAAACTCTCTTACACTCTCTTTCATTCGTGCAAGAAAAATCTCTCTCTCTCAAAAACAAAATTTTCATTCTTAATCTCTGTCTACTTCTCACTAATGGCACCCAAGAAAGCTACTGCTGGAACCACTGAAGTTATTGTTAAGGTCACTGAAGGCCTTATAATCGATTGGAAGTTTCTCTATGAAAACCCCCAAATTGATTTAACGGAAATGATGGACTCTATAGCAGAGGCTGGGCTTCAGAAATTTCTCATCAAACACTCGTACATGTTTCCTGAAGAACTAGAATTTTTCTGGAGAAATGCTAGATTGTCTGACGATGAGACTTCCATCACCTGTTTGTTTCCTGTCCCCAAGACGGAATCAAAGACGTTCACTCTCTCTGCGGCCTCTATTACCCAGAATTTCTCTCTACCTAACGACAGAACGACTTTAGACACTATCACCGAGGAACAAATTCAAGAAGTCTGGACTCAGATTAGCGCCTACGATGGTGTTCCATACAAACCGTACTTTGAGAAGAAAGATATAGTGAACAGGTATCGAGTCTTAGCTGATTTCTGCGGTAAAAACATTGAATGCAGAGTGGGAACCTTTGACAAAATCAACCCAACCCAGTTCCAGATGATGACTGCTATCTTGCTCAAGATAAAAACCAACTGGAGCGCTTATATATTCAGCAGATTCAGGGACAGTCTACGCACTTGAAACAGACCTTATGGCCTAGTTTTAAGTGATCTAATTTTTCGAGCAAAGTGCACCTCTTCAGCAGGAGTCACCGTGGCCAAGCATAAGTTCTATGGGCCAAGAATCATCAACAATCTCTGCAATCCACCCAAAGTTGGAGGTGCTGCTAGACCTCTCTCTGAGCGCCAAGTTGTACGTGCAGCATCAAATGAGGAAGCTGAGCGCCCAGATCAGGAGAAGACTAAACGTAATGTGGAGCGTCCCACTGTCACAAAGAAACGGGCTCCTCGAAAGCCCAAGGCTCAACCTATCAAAAGTGATGAAGAAGACAAGGACTCTATACCCCTCATTAGTCGGAAGGATCTGGAAAAGGTCCTCAAAAATATCGACTTTGGAGAACCAGCAGTTCCACAGACTCAAGCATCCCCAGCCGAAGGGGTAAATGTGAAGCGTATCTTCAAGAGACGTAAGCGTCCAACTGCTGCCATTTCTTCTGAGGCTACACTAAGCGACCAAGCCATAGCTGCTATTCCGATATCATCCTTTGAACCACCAGTTGATGTCCATCTGGATGTTGATATGGCCAACATTGTGGCCATCGCACATGAAGCTGCCATCGAATCTGCAAATCTCGAGCCTGATGAACCTGAAATCCCAAGGGTTCAACCATTGCTTGCATTACCAAGTACAACGACGTTGTGATTCATCGACATTTCTTCAAGGTGGATCCCTTAAAGACCATCGATCGCTCCGTCGATTATTTCCCTCCAGTGCCCGTAGAAACCTTCATACCTACAGGATATAATGAAGAAAGTCTTATCAATGCTGAGAATGATATTGCCAAGCTCATAAAGTTTGATCTGGCTGTACGCAACACTCTATTTAACACATCATTGACCCCAGCTGATAAAGCTTATTACACAGCTTTTGAACTCAGGAAGACTCCCAAACATATCCCGGCTTCAGTGACTTTCCAAGCACAGAGGCAAGGAGGCAAGACTCCCAGAGCTGATGTTGATTTAGCTTATTATCTGGACTGTGGGACAAGCAAACCCACTGGCTTCGCTCTCAGAGACTACAACATCAGTGTCTATGAGCGTCAGGATAAGCTTGTGAACCCAACGGAAAAGCTACTAAACAGAGAAGGCTATTCTCACTCCCCAACACTGGTAAATAGCAAAGAAAACAAGCGCTCCGCTAATCCTCTCCTCTTGTGGAAGAATAAAGGAGTACATGCCGGTGAGCGTCCAGCTTCACTGACCGAGATGATTCAAATTGAAGCCGATGCATATTTTGACTGCGTCTGGAACGCTAACTACCAACCAGACAGGTATCGTTTTGAGTCCATCAGTGATATTCATCACCAAGGATTTCGTGCTATACTTAATGCAGGAACTGAGTACTGCATGACTGAGGTAAAATGGGCTGAAGCTTATATGGGTGACAAGTATAAATTTGAAGAATTGGTTAGCGCTCCCCATCTGTTCAGAATAGGGATCCATGATAAAAAGAGCAAATTTGCACGATACATGCTAAAGCAGCGTCAACATAGACTTGGACCAGTTCTGAAGCTGCCTCTGATCCGCCACCAACCTGAACACCTTTTAAGGCAAGCATTGTACAAACTGGCTGATCAAGCGTCCACCAGCGATTCTTCTCCCCTGTCCTGTCTGAACTTCACCCCTAGCCACTGTGAAGACAACTTTTCTATCATGATGACAATTATGCCTCCTGTCTCCCTATTCGACAAAATCTTCACAGAAAATCTGCGACAGTGGAATGGCTCTCGGATCAATCCCTTCAGAGGATATCCACTTCTTCCGTCTATTAGACAAGAAGTCTTAAGTCACTATAATTTTGTTCTGTCGCTGCTGGAAAGAACTCAAGCGCTTGCTTCAGCCATCTACCCATACTTGGAAGAGTATTACAGGCTCTATGTTCCCGACTCTCGGAAACCGAAGACTCTCCCAACAGATAGGCTAATTGGCTTCTCACAACACTATTGCCTAGATGCTTTGTTCTCCATCTGCCAAGCGCCTTCCAAAATCTTTCCCACCCATGTGCTGGATATCCTCGGGCCAATGTACATCAGGGCCATGGATAGTCCTATCAGCACGTTCATTCAAGGTACTTATCTCCCCACTCTACATTTGAATGAACTTCTACAGACTGCTACATATCCATATGCAGATGAGCCGCTTGCCAGCTTGGACTTTCAGTTTACGGACTTTAGCCGTATGGAATCAGCATCTACTGCAGCACTAGCTGAAACGTTACTTGCTACTGAGCGCTCACCAGAATCCCCTCAAGCGCCTAATTCTCCCAGTCCAACTGAATCCGACTCTACTCCAACCACCGAGTCCAACAGTGCCCCAGAGCCTCGAGGAACAATATTTGATCCTAATTATCAAGTACCTATTGAATCTCTCAAACACACATCCCGTTTTAAGCCTCGAGTTAGCACTGCGGTTCCCGACGCTCAAGCGTCCATGACTGAATGCCTCACTCAAATACAGCAACTATCTACAGCTACTCAGGCAAGTCATGTGGCTTTAACAAATGATCTAAACCACCGTTTCATGGCTCTTGAGACCTCTCTTACAGACGCTAATCACGCTCAACCACTGGTCATGAAAGAACACTTCGACCAGCGTCTGACCACTCTTGAGGCCTCTGTCGCTCAGATTGCTACTCAAGTCAGTCTTTTTACTCAGCATTTCATACAGACTGATGATGGCAATAAGGGGGAAAAGAAGGGATAAAAGAGGAAATCTTCAACATCTAAAGATCAAGATCCTCCTCCACCATCCAAGCGTCAACATATTGATACTCCCCTCACACTAAGTACAGAGCCAAGGTATCCCTATCCTTCTTGGGTAACTACCTCAGTGGGAGCGTCTAATAAAAAAGAAACCCCAAGAGTGCTCTATCCAAATCTTCCATTACCTTCAAGAGCACTGCTTGAACAATTTGATATTCCTCTTCTCAGAGCGTCAATTCCAGAACCATCTGATCCAGCAGTCTTAGCCTTAGAGAGAAAAATGTCTGACTTTGACCAAACCTTCAGAATTTGCCTACGATACATAGGCATCAGTACAGAGGAATGGGATAAGCAGCTCATTACTTTCAAGGCACGACAAGTAAAAGAAAACAAACATATAATCAGTAAAGATCATGCTGCGATGATGACTCTAGAAGATCAGATAACTGAAGCAATCCGTGCTGAAATGACTAAGAGATACAAGATCAATTCACGATCTTGATTTTTACTTATGATTCTTTCATTTTAGTTGTAAAATGCTTGTACAATGAAAGATATATATATAAAATGCATTTTACAGCTGAAACATCTCGTTCAAGCTCAAACTAACTTACTAACCTACGCTAACTCGTACTTTAGGTATCTAATGCTTGAACTAAATAGGTATTGCCATCATCAAAAAGGGGGAAATTGTTAGGAATTTCATGTTAGATGTTTTGATGATGACAAATAGGACTTTCTGTTAGACCCCGAAAACTGTAAGTATAAAAGCTTTCATAGAATATTGTGTATAAGTACCTGAAAGCTTATTTATATTAGACTTATAGTTTTTATCTTTGTAGAATTTTAGACTAAGAATGTGATACTAAATCACTAAGGAGAATTCTGGTTGAGTCTACCAAGTGATAAAGTTGAAGATCAAGCGTCTGAAGCTGCAGAAGATAAAGATCTCTTGAAGCGTCCGTCAAACGTTTTAGAGACTATTCCAGGTTACAACTCCAGCGCTCAAAATACGAATGGATAACTCAGGCCGAATACTCAACACTAAGTCAATGATGGAATTCTGAGTGAGCCTATCAAAGAAAAGATTGAAGAGTAAGCATCTGAAATAAAGAGAAGAGACTCAGGATCAGTCCAAGCGTCTGTCCAATGCACGAGAAAAACTGTCCTCTTCAGCAAGCGTCCAAAAGGCTAAACCAACACGACCTACAAAGAACGTAACCTGAAGATTCAAACCCAAAGCTATCCAAAGACTTAAAGAATGCATGAATCAAACGGACAAATTATTTCCAACGGAAATAAGACAAGATGCATTAAAAGTCGGATAAGTGCTATTAAAATATAAGCACTATAACGTATGGGTAAGCCATTCATTTGACCAAGACTGTCAGAAGTTATGAAACCAAGAACATGCCTAACTAATTAAGTATACCCAAAGTTAGAAATGTCAGAACTCAAGGAATGTTTGGGGAAACGAGATTCCAACCGTGTCAAACGGACAAAAACCACCAATACCTTATAAATAGCCCTTTCAACAAATAAGTCAAAGATATATATATAGAGCAAAAACTGTGACATATACAAGAGATATACCTGAATATCCTTGTGTGAATACCTACTTTGTTGAAAGAAAAGCTTACAAAAATCCATAGCCAAATATCCGGATAAGCTTTTCACAAATATTCCAGAGACAGTCAACTATATCTCAAACCCCTTTTTGAAGACCCTACATTACTATTGAGATATCCTCAAGTTGTTTGAACTTTCCAAAACCAAACAAAGCCATTACAAAACCTTTCAACATCTTTCGTCTGAGTGAGAAAGTGTGTTGACTTACAAGCGCCATTTTTGTGTAAAAGAAGCTTGTGGAAGAAGATCTCTATTGGAGCTGAAATCTGTGTGACCAAGGAGTTCCAAGATCAAGTGTAACTTGTATTATTTCTGGGTGAAAGAAGCAAGGGGATAGAAGGTCTTTAGTGGAGCTGAAATCTGTGTGACCAAGGAGTTCCAAGATCATATCCAACCTCTCTCTATTTTGTAGAAGTCTCTGTGTGACTCTTCGATAATCATCATAGTGGAAAACCTCTCTGATAAAGGGAGAAGAAGGACGTAGCTGGGATTACATCACCCAGTGAACCTTACAAATATCTTGTGTCATTTACTGTTTTGTTGTCTTACATTATACTATCATATTATATCTTGAAAAGGCATTTAAACTAATAAGCGACTAATTGGTTAAAACGAACGCTAAGCTATAAAAATATTTCCGCTGTGCTAACCTTGATTTAGTGACTAAACTTTGCCCTACTTTGGTAAGTGTTGAAATCACTGAATCTAAGTCAACTTTTCTCAAGCGCCTGAAACTAGCACTTAAGTCATCATCCCTCAAGCACCACACCCAGCGCTTAAAGCTTTCCGAGCGTTCAAATACCTCACAGTAATATGAAAGTTTTTAGAAGTCGAAAAAAACTTCAAGGTCTATTCAACCCCCCCCCCCCCTTCTAGACCCTTTCGTATACCATTTGGGACCAACACATTTGAATTTATTTCCTGCTGGAAATAAATGTCCGTTGAATGATTGCATTTAAGTCCTTCATGACTTGAGGATTTATTTCAGGTGAATCTGACATCGGTCGCTTAAGTGCGTTGAGAGCTTGATCTATAAATCCTGAAAAGAGGTCTTTTAGCGTTTCACGGACGCTGAGAAACAAATCTTCATTTTTGGTTGACTTCAGACGCTGATCTTCAACTTCTTCTCTAATAGACTCACCTAGAATTCTATTAGCGATTCAGTATCTAATACATAGTCTAAAATCTACAAATATAAAAATTACAAGCCTAAACAAAATAACAATTACAAACTTTCAAACGCTTAAACAATGATCTATGAAAACATAAACTTACATTTTATTTGGGGTCTAACATTGAACCCTATCTTGTCATCATCAAAACATCTAACTTGAAATTTCCTAACAGGACCAACACTTTTATACCTTTTTACTTGCTTTTATGTGAGACAACATTAGAGACAATGTTGAGTTTATGCTTGGGGGTTGTATGTGGGTAGTACTTTGTGATTTTAGTACATTTATATGATTGATCACCATGTGTTTGCTATATTGCCTCGCTTATTCATATCATGTGTTCCTAGTTTATATGCTTCTTTGTTGCAAAATTAAGTATGAAAAAATTTTTAGTCCTTCCAATTGATGCATTGAGATTGATTAACTTGAAAAAATGGCATGATTTCTTAAATAATTTGAATTTAATGAAACATATTTATCTTTGAAATTGCTTGTGGAGACCTTAGACTAGATTTGATTTTCTTAGATGACTCACAATGCGAGTCGAGGGTAGAAGTGTTGAGTTGGATAATCATCTTGAGACACATAAGGAATTTTTCCCGGATATATTAGCTTAGATTTTTCAAAAAGGTTATAAGTTGATTAGTTAATTTTGTATGCTAAATAATGGAATAATAAGGTTGAATTTATGTATGACCAAAGAGGTCGGGCTAATATGTATTGGAGGTCAAAGTCACATGCCTACATACTATACTATTATGCTAATTTGAGCTAAGCTCAAGCCAAAAAAAAGTTTAATTGTTGAAAGATCTAGTTTTGTTTCATGGCATTTGACACTCGAATGATTAAATCCTTAGGCGTGTCCCCACACTTAATGCCCCAAAACTACCTAGTTTGGGAGTCATAGATGTAAAGTTTTTTACATGGGTGCCATAGAAAGCCTAATGGAATAAAACATTGCACATGAGATTTTAAATGATTCTTGAGCCTTGTGTTGGATCAAAAGTTGATAGAAATGGGAATAGTGTCCAAAAATTGGTACAGATGCGTCTTGACCATAATCCTTAGACTTATTTTCACTACAACCTATGGAGTCTTATCGAGTATTGGTGTCACATGAAAAAACTTATTTGATATGTATATATAATTTTTAGCTTTCAAAGGTTGATTTTGTGCCATTTGTTCTTGTTAATTATGTTGATGTGCATTGATTTGGTTGGATCTGAAATTTGATGGATTTTGTGGGTATATCATCTACAAACCCTCACGAGACTATAACTCGTCCTTTTTTGGGTAACATAGACGTTTAAGAGCTTGTTGCACATGCTAAGTGCAATTGTTTTACTCCACGAAAGTGAGTTTACCCTTTTTGTTTTTGTTTTCGTTTTTATCTCTCTCTGGTTGATGTGCTTGATCATTGCTCGAGGACGATCAATGGGTAAGTTTGGGGGTGTTGATAGGTTAGGATTTTAAGCATTTTACAGCCTCATATTCATGTGATTTACATTGGTTTATGCATAATTTATGCCACATATGCGTTTAATTATTGTGCTTATTGAGTAAAAGTGGAAAATCCTTGCAATTGAGAAAAACTGGACGGAAATTCAGAATTTTAGAGTATTTAAATTCCGAATTGGTAGTAGTGTCCTTCTACACAGTTGTAGAGATCTGTCTTGGCTTCATGTGGGAACTTGAATCATCCAAATCAGAGATATATAGAGAGA
The DNA here is from genome assembly GCA_019426215.1 of Buddleja alternifolia. Taxonomy (NCBI): domain Eukaryota; kingdom Viridiplantae; phylum Streptophyta; class Magnoliopsida; order Lamiales; family Scrophulariaceae; genus Buddleja; species Buddleja alternifolia. The sequence goes on from CM033395.1 coordinate 12,153,545, forward strand.
GTTATGAAGAAAACAAGATCACTGCGCAGACTAAAATTTACGCTCAACCGTGAAACAACTGACGTCCATATGTTGACTCGGTCAACGTCCGTACGTGGGATGCCTGACATTCGGACGTGAGATCGATTGGAAAAATAGTAGATTTTATGCATTTTCCTATTCTAACTCAAGTTGGAGTCTTCCCCTTCCACCCTTAAATATAGTATATCAGTTCTTTAGAATAGAGCCCTATTAGGGTTTAGATTTAGTTTTTACATATTCATAAAGATCTACACAAACCATTGAAGGTGAAGAAATCAAGAAGCATGGGAGAATTTTGAGTTTAATTGGTCTCACTTTGAACATTATCCATTTATAGGGCGCAAAAACGCCTAGCAATTCTATCAGACATGCTTTCCATGGACTTATTTAAATTGAGTTAAGCATATGGCTCAATCGAGGGTTAGGGTACCTATAAGATCTAACCTATGTCTAACTGTCGGGTCTTCTAGCTCCAAGCAGATCTTCTTCCAAAAAGGTTCTATTCTAATTAGATTGATAAAAATGCATCCTATACATAAATCTACAAAAAATAATATACAAACTAGGGGGGTACTAAAGACCCAGTACAACCCAGAAAACAAAACTCATAATCAAATCTAATCCATGGAAGGCATCCCACAATATCATGCATCAAAAGATTATAAAAGATAGCTAACACATTGGAGTTCTTTCAAAAATAAATAAATTGAAATCCAATTTTAATTAAGAGTGCTTTGAAAATAATAGAATCAATTTATATACAATTTATAAATTAATTTAACTTCAATCCTATTTGATAATAAATTCAATTTAGTCCCAAATAATCAATTTCCAATTGATTCGACAAAGAATTAATTAAAAATGAATATCTTTGTTCTAGGATTAATTTAATTTTAAATCCAATTTAAAATTTGGCATAAAACTAATTTCAACAATTATTTTATCCTTAAATTTATTTTTAAAATTGGGTTGACCAATGGATCTATCCATGGGTTGACCCGTGGGTCAAACCCATGACTCAAAACTGTGGTTTGATCCGCCTGGTCAAACCCGGTTAGTATTTTAAAAAAATAAAAATAAAATATACAGGTGCAGAGTGATCCGAGTGCACTGGTCGCCTCGTGACACGATTGTTTCGCACAGCGCCTGCTTGGCAAACACTATTGGTGTGCGCCCCCAGATGGCGTGTTAGGCAGCAACGCCTCGACTTTTTCGAGCCAAAATTTAGTAACTTTCAAACCACATATTCATGTTCATTCATAAATTCATATCGAATATAAAAAATAGATTTATATTCAAAACATAAATCATGCAATCAAATTACGATTCAGATTTAACTTTAGAAAAAAATCTACCCATGAAAAATCATAATCGAATCATATTTTTCATCGTAAACATAAAATCCAACATATTCATATCATAAACGTTTATGGGTTCTGATACCACTGTTGTGAATCCTGGTTCATGCGCAGCGGAAACGTAAATACATATCTGAATTCACTAACCGATCACTTTTGGGTTTTAATAACTTTCATAAATTCAAAATTTAATAACAAGATGAAATCAAATTTCATCTTTTCACTAACCTTTTGATTTGATTGAAATACTTAATCTTTCGGATAGCAGCAATTGATAAACTCCTACCTCTAGATATCACGTCGGAATGAAGTTGAAGAAAAATCCACCTCCTTTGGGCTCTCTAAGGCTGATGGCTACATGACACGCGAAATCCTAGCAAGTATACTAGGTCGTGCCAAGTAATAAAGTGGACTATTTAGCCCGGGGTGTATCATCTCCACAGGGACAATTGGATTCAATGCTCGTAATTGCTACATTATCTAACTCTAAGCTAAATCAAATTATAAGATGATGGTTGATTATACTATGAAAATAATCAAAGACAACTATGTGATAAACAAGATAATAAATCGAATGGAAAGAGGTGATTGGGTTATGATCCTACTATGTTCTATTCAATGTTCATGAACTCTCAATTATCCGGATTCTTAGAACGTTCTTGTTATGGCGAAACCTCCTAATGTATTTATTATTCAATCTCTTGAAATAACAAGCCTATACTAGTTAACAACTTCCTATATCTCTATAGTGAAGATTGAATTAACTAACATGCATTTAGGTTCAAAGGAATTCCTTGTTTACGAAGATCCTACATTCAATCGGGTCATCTTATCACAAAAAGCCACACAACGCAATCGATTCTATCTCTAGTCAATTGTTACGTTATGATGATTGATTTTTCGATCTCCCTTTATCTATCTCCTCTCGGTCTCAAAACAAAGCATTTTATCAAACACATGGTGATCAAACATATGCAAGCATTAAGCACAAAATCAAACATGTAACAAGAATGTAATAAATCCGTAAATTAATGATTCATTAAACACAAAACATCACAAAGTATTCACATAACCCAACCACAAAGATGCTTAGCTGATACTTACAACAACAAGTGATTCAACAATTCTATAAGACATGGTTGATACACAAATCAAAGAGAAAGAGTTGAATTACTCCCTATTACAAAGTTTGAATCCAAGCTTTGATGATGATGACTCTTCAAGCTTTCTTAGGACTTCCCATGGCTTCCCCTTGGTGTTTTAGAGCATTTCCAGCCTTTAGGTAAGTGGAGAATGTCTTATAAAGACCAAAAACGGCGGATATAAAAAATAGGGCTCGGGAAAGTGGACCGCGGTCTAATTTGGCACTGGATTTTCGGACCGCGGTCTTCTAACGTGAAATTCGCAGCTTTAGTAGTTTGATCATAAATATCTCTACAAATGTCAGATTGAGGTGATTCAAGTTGCTACGCGAAGCTAAGACAAAGCTCTATAATATTGGGGAAGAAACCTTAGTCTGATTAGGGCTGTAAGTTGACGAAAAGCCCGTGTCTATATGAGCATTGTGTAAAATCTTTCATCAACTATCTTCTTTTGTTTCTTTCTTCAATTTCAAACTCAAGTTGGATCTCCTTTCACGTCTTTCATGCGTAAATCAACTTGTATCCTAGAAAACAAAATCTATACCAATCAAAGCATTATGAGGGATAAAAAGTGATCAAAGTAACGATCAAATCATATTACAATGCGGCATAAAATACTGTAAAATATGGACTTATCACTACACAAAGGGAAAGAGAGAGATTTTTCTCTTCTTCTTTCTTTGTTGTCAAGTCAATTGCGAGAGTTAGGTATATATAAGGAGTGATGGACTTGGAATTAACTAATTCCTTGAGCCCATCCAACTCTCACATATACGCCTAGCACATGCCCCACCTCTTCCTAGTTGGTCTAAGTTGACTTTCAGTTTAATCCAATAGCTAATTATGCCCAACATATTTTAATCCAATTAAAATATAATACTAATTAATAATCATCTAAATTAAATATTTCAATTATTTAATAATAGGATCAGCATAATAAATAAATCTAATTACTTATTATAATTAATTTATTTGCATTAATCAAATAAATTAAAGCGTTCATAATAAATACATCTAACCATTTATTATTAATTTATTTCCATTAATCCAATTAATCAAATTTATTTGCTAACCAAAAAGTAAATTACCTATTTTATATATTGGACAACGAAAGAACTTTCATCACTGAATTACTTTGAAGTACGGCTCTCTGGGTTCATTTCAATTGGTATTAGGAGGAAACCAAGTATGTAAGTGTCACCTAACCAGTCTCGTGAACTCACATCGAAACCCAATTGAAATGAATAGATCAATACGAAACTTTAGGTCACAGACACCTTGTGAGTATAAACCCTTCACTATAACATCTGAACGAGTGAGAGTCATGGATTGTGTCAAACTTACATGACTCAATACTGTGCTTTATGAATCATAGTAAGATGAAATTGCTGAACTACCCTTATGTACTATACATAATTTAGTTCTCCTGCTTTGGTTAAAAACTTATAATTTCATTAACCGACGATCGCACATGATGTTAACTCGTTACTACCTAAGAGAGTGAATCCCATATTGGCAATCACCGAACAATTGCTACTTGTCCTTCTGAACCACACTCCGAGATTGATCCCACCAAAGGGTGAATTGGCTCTAACTACTCTAATAACTCGTTTAGTGTCACAAGTCCGATCTTTTTGAATCCTCATGTTTATGGCTTAATCACACTACCGTAACCAGTAATTAAATCATTGACAGTCAAAGAGTAATTACCCATGTGATTGAATTTAGGCAAGCCGTGTTCGAATATATCAACCCCATTAACATATCTATGACCAAACTCCCACCATTCAAAGTGACCGACTAACACTCCTTGTCAAAGCTTACATCATACAAGTTTGGTCTCAATGCCCAATTAAGACTCTTCGACTTGCGAACTCTAGTTCATGTAAATAAGAAATCGATACTTCTAGTGTCCTTCTCCTCTAGCCATTGAGAAGTAGAAGCTCCTTCTTGATTAATTGGGACTTATTTTTTCAATACTTATATCAATGCCATCAACATTGATATGAACAAAACAATGCCTTTTATTAATGAATAAGAGTTTGTACAACATAAAGGTGTTGGGATCGGTACAACCCCGGGGATGCCGGTGCAGTGGAAAATATAGATTTAAAAAATTAAAACAGACATCCCCAAATTAGGGTGAGGCAGACATGGTACCATCGGATTTAAAATTATCCTAGGAGAAAGTTTTCTTGTGTTTACCTCTTGAAGAACTTAAAGAAGCAATGTCTTATTAAGCCACTCCATGCTACACCTCTCCGAAATTGGATTTGCCCCAGAGCCCCAAGTGTTGCGCCTCTGAGTTTATCCACACCCTAGCTTGTACCCACGATTATCTCCACCAATGATAGCCAAGACAATATTGAATTTTGGCTTTTCAGGAAAAAGCGTTATGAATTTATTTAGTGTTCTTTGTACTCAACACATGAATCGAAAAAAATCTTGTGAAAGAAAAAGAGGAGATAATAAAATAAAAGGACTTGTGTGATTTTTCAACTAATGATTCATTTTTTTAAAAGAGCGGAATATGCATATATATAGACTCCACACAAGTAGAATCACACACACACACGCCACTTCCCTTAAAAAATAGGGGGCGTGCATATATATATATATTTATATTCCAATTTTCTTTCTTTTATTCTCCTTCCTCAATTTGTTGGACTCCTTTTCAACTAATTAAATATTCCTATATCTATCCAATATCCTTAATATATATATCTTATAAGATCTTTCCTTTTAATTAGTTATCTTAACAAACTAAAATATCTTACCATATACATTATTAGATATATATATATATATACATATATATATATATTAACTTGGTGACAAGATAAATATTTCCACCAATATTCCACACACATATACACACACGCACATGTGCATATATGTATATATATATTATTTCTCTTTCTTTTATTAATTAATTAGTCCTTCCCAATATAATTTTTCAATATTAAATTATAGGACCATTAACTAATAGCAAATAACAAATTAATTTTTTTTTGATTAATTAAATCCATTTAATTAATCCCACCATTAACTCACAAAGAATTAACTAGCGAACAGGTACTACATTAATTTATGTGTGTGACCACTCAGGCTCATTGACAAGCTCACAATAAGTCCTCCCTTAGGCTAGATTAATTATTCTCAAAAATTAACTAGACCATGGATTAATTTCACGAAATTAACCCAAGGTACCTATTGGTCGTGGATCGCGGTCTAGCAACGTCACCACGAATTCCAAGATGTCAACTGTTGGTCCCAAGTGGCATACGAAAGGGTCTAGAAAGGGGGGGGTTCAAAAAGATTCGTATTGAAATTCATTGGATGCTTGAAATATAGGCGCTTGACTTGAGCTTCTAATGAAGACTATTTTTAGAAAGTTAACTTAGACTTCAAGATTTGAATACTACAACCAAATAGGTTTAAGCGTTCACTTCTTAGATCAGTGTTAGCACAGTGGCATTCATTTTATAGTCTTTCTGTTTGAAAGTTTTAGCGTCACAGAAAATATCTTAGTTTCTTAGCGATTGATTGTGTTTTACTTAATCAATTTATGTAATGATGTCATGATAAGAAACTTGACTGTAAAGTAGATAACACAACAATTGTAAGGTTCGTTGGGTGGTGTAATCCCAACTACGTCTTTCTTCTCCTTGAACACTCGGAGGCAATCCCTAAGATGATTCTAAAAGAATCACATAGAAACTTCTACAAATTAGGGACAGATGAATGTTGATGACTTGAACTCCTTGATCACACATATTTCTGCCCCGAGACACTTCTATCCTCTTGCTTCTTTCACTTAGAAATAATGCAAGTATCCAACTTCGACTTCACACAGATCGCAAGGCATGGATGAGATTTTTTTAAACGGTTAGTTTGATTTTGATAAAGTTCAAACAACTAGGAATATCTCAATAGTAATGTAGATTTCTCCAAAAAGAATGTTTGAGATATTTGGTTGACTGTCTCAGGAATTGAAGAAAAGCAAGTAGAACGTCTTCTCGAAAATTTTGGCTTTTTTGAGATTTTAAGGAATGAGACTTCAATGCAACAGCAATTTGTCTAGGAATTGATCGTGTCTTTTGGCTTGTTGTTGAAGTCCTATTTATAGGCATTCTTGGAACAAGGTGTTCGTTTGACACACGCACAGGCGCGTGTCTCTCACTTCCGCGAGTGAACAGTTTTTGTCCTTTTTCCTGAAAATCTGTTGTACAAAAGTTGGTGCTGCAGTCTGTGAATAGTTGACAGTCCAATAGGGCGGCTTCTCCGTACGTCCGAAAGAGCTTATCACATTTAATGCTCTTATCAGTATTTAATGCATTTGAATTAAATGCCCGTTGACACTTAATGCTTTGAGAATATTTGCCTTGAACTCTTCCTGGACTTAGAAATAAATTTAGGTAAAATCAGTCATTGATAGACGCTCATTCGTCTTTGAATTACTTCTTTCCTGTAAGTGTCTCTTGTTATAGCTGGTCATTTAGACGCTTGGAATCTCCATCTTCATTCAGACTTCAGGCGCTTGAGTCTTCAAACTAAGCTACAAGTAAACTCACTCAGAAATCATTAGACGCTCAGTCTAAGAATAGTTAGCCTAACAATCTAGAGCAAAAAATAAAGCAAAGCCTATAAATCCTATTACAAATCTAACACTCAAAGCTTATACATGATTTCTACTAAAATCAAACTTACATATTTTGGGGTCTATCATGAAATCCTAATTGTCATCATCAAAATATCTAACATGAAATTCCTAACAATTTCCCCCTTTTTGATGATAGTACTTACTCTTTTATAGTTCAAGTGTCAGAAGGCCAAAAAGAAAGTTAGTTTTGGTTAGACAAGGTTAGTTGATGTTAGTTACGCTTCAACGAGATGGTTTAGTTGAAAAGAATATAGATAATGCAAATCAAAAGGCCATAACGATTTAGTCCAACTATATATCGCTTGGGCATTTCAGATCGGATAGCTTTAGTTAGGTAATCTTCCAAAGTCATCATCGCTTCATGATCTTTGTTGATTATGAGCTTATTCTCTTCCTTTTGTCTCTTCTTGAGAGCAGTAAAGTGTTTGTCCCATTCAGTCGGGTCAATACCCATATTCCTGTAGGGTTTCGTTCGAAAAAGCATAAATGCAGCAGAAAGGATTTCAAAAAATAAAACAAAAACCCAATTGGTACTCGTTAATATGAATATGATGATGGAGAAAAACTTCTTCTCCAAACTCGAAATATTGGAGCTTCCAAATCTTCAACCCTTGGGTTTGATTCTTCAAACTTGAACATGATCCGAACAACGAAAATACATCGTCTCTAAATCGTCACGCACGGATCAACAAACGAAAAATCCCCTTTCTTCTTTCTCTATGGTCGACGGCTAGGTATAGAGAAGGGGAGGAATATTTTTCTTTCTTTTGAGAGTTATGAGAGTTGTGTATTCTTCTTATTTCTTGTTCTAAGTCAAAGAGTCCTTGTATACCTCATGACTTATTGAACAAGTCAAAACAAAAGAGCCCTAATATGTGGCCTCTCAAAGACTCCACTTTGAGGCCTCATAGGCAAAGACTCCACTTTGAGGCCTCATAGGTATCCAATTGGACTCCTTATTTGGGCCCGGGATTTTTTTTGTGTAATTAATTTCTTATTTCATTTAATAATTTATTATATCCAATAAATAAATTAATTAATTAAATAACCAAATTAATTAGATAAATTAATTCATTAATATATTTCACAAGGAATTAATTAATAATTAATCTTATCATTATAATTAATTATTTCATCTAATGAAAAATTAATTATTTCCCATGTCGGAGCTAAGATTGTAGAAGTATTCGAAGTCTTTATTTATCCATTAAAGACTTCATATTACTTGCGAACTTATTTTAGTAGTCAATATCGATCTCTCTAGTGCCAATCTTCTTATCCCATAGGAAGTAGAGGGATCACACTGAAAACATGGACAAAACGTTTTACACAACTTATAGATGCAGATAAGAATTAAGTGAAAACTAAATAATGCCTTTTATTTAAGAAGAGTTTAAGTTCAATACAAGATATATGCCCTATGCACTCTATCCCCTATGGCATCTGAGGGCACAACCCTAACAATCTCCCACTTGCACTCAATGCCACTCATTGTGGTATCTAGTACCCATCATTTCCAAGTGTCGGTCCAAAACAGCCTGAGGTAGTGGTTTGGTGAACAGGTCAGTTATATTGTCAACTGAGGCTATTTTCTGCATTGCTATCTCTCCTCTGCCAACGATCTCCCTGATGATGTGAAATCTTCTCTCAATATTTTTGGACTTGTTATGAGACCTCGGTTCCTTGGCTTGCGCTATTGCTCCATCGTTATCACAATAAAGTGGCAACGGGAGCTGAGCACTAGGGACCTTTCCATGTTCTCCACCTCCATAGATGAGAATCATATCCTTAGTTCTTTTTAGATACTTTAGGATATTCTTCACAGCTATCCATTTTTCCTTTCTCGGGTTTGCTTGAAATCGACTCACCACACTCACAACATAGGTAATGTTGGGTCTAGTACACAACATTGCATACATCAGGTTACCAACTACAAAAGCATAGGGTACATTACTCATCTCTTGTCTATCTTCCTCACTTTGAGGACACATAGATTTGGATAAGTGTACTCGATGCCTCGTGGGAAGAAACCCTTTCTCAGAGTTGTCCATCCTAAACCTCTTTAGGACCTTTTCTAAGTAAAGGCTTGAGAGAGGCCTATCATTCTATTCGTTCTATCCCTGTAGATACGAATTCCTAGAATGTATGTGGCTTCTCCCAAGCCTTTCATGGAAAACGTACTCGAAAGCAATTTCTTGACAGTGGTGAGCATTCCTAGATCATTTCCTATAAGTAGAATGTCATCCACATATAGTACTAAGAACGAAAGTTTGCTCCCACTAGTCTTCTTGTAGACACATGGTTCATCTTCGTTCTTGATGAAGCCATATCCCTTAACTTCTTCATCAAAACGGAGATTCCAGCTTCTAGATGCTTGCTTGAGACTGTAAATGGACCTCTCAAGTTTACATACTTTATGGATATCGGACTCGGACACAAAATCATTTGGCTATTCCATATAGATATCATCCTCGAGGAATCCATTTAGAAAGGCCGTTTTGACATCCATTTGCCATATCTCATAATTTAAGTATGCAGCTATGGATAACAGAATTCGTATGGACTTTATCATAGTCATGGGCGAAAAGGTTTCTTGATAGTCAATTCCTTCTCTTTAACTATACCCTTTTGCTACGAGCTTGGCTTTAAAGGTATCAACCTTGCCATTGCTACCTATCTTTCTTTTGTAGATCCACTTACATCCTATAGGTTTTATACCTTCAGGACGATCTACCAAAGTCTAGACATGGTTCGATTGTATAGAGTCCATTTCTGTTTCCATGGCTTCTCATCATCTTGAAGTGTTGACATCCACCATCACTTGATCATAGGTACAAGGATCATCTTCATGACCTTCTTGTACTACAGTATGAAGCTCTCGCTCCCCCTGTAGTAGATACCCATACCTCTCAAGTTCATGCGGTATTCTACCAGATCTACGTAGTGGTTGTGCTACTATGGGTTCAGGCCTCGGTTCTTGAACAAATGTATTTGAGGAAGTTTCATTTTGTTCTTCTAGAATAATTTTCCTACCTTTGCCCCTTTCCAAGATGAAATCATCCTCAAGGAAGTGAGCTTGTTGGGCCACGATGATTCTTTGATCATCACGCAGGAAAAAGAAGAATCTCATGGAATCTTCAGGATAACCAATTAAATGTCCCATTAGGGATCTTGCCTCCAATTTCTCAACTTTAGTCTTCTTGATAGAAGCGGGGCATCCCTAAATCTTAATATGATTAAGACTCAATTTCCTATTATTCCACATCTTCTGCAGAGTTTTAGGAATGAATTTGGAGGAACATCTGTTCAAAACAAGAGCAGCGGTAAGGAGCACGTATCCCCATAACAAAATGGGTAAATCAGTGTAAATAAGCAGGGAGCGAACCATGTCCAACAGTGTTCGATTCCTTCGCTCAGCTACTCCATTTAGTTGAGGAGTTGCTGGTGGTGTTAGTTGTAACATTATTCCTTGTTGTCTTAGGAATTCATCAAACTCGGCACTCATATATTCTCCTCCACGATCCGATCGTAGAGTTTTTACATTTTACCCAGTTTGATTTTCTACTAAGGCCTTGAACTCTTTGAATCTTTCAAAGGATTCAGACTTTTGCTTCATCAGATACACTAGACCAAATCTTGAATCGTCGTCAGTGAAAGTGATGAAGTAGTAGAACCTCGACGAGCCATTTCTCCAAATGGTCTGCAGACGTCGATATGCACTAATCCTAAGACTTGCGTAGCCCTTTAAAAAGTCCCTGTGAATGGGGATCTAGCCATCTTGCCTAAGAGACATGATTCACATGTAGGAATAGGGTCCGACCCTAGTGAGCTTAAAACCTCATCTTTTTCCATTTTGTGGATCTTTTGCTCTCCGGCATGGCCTAGTCTAAGATGCAACTTGAGTCTTAAGTTAGTTTCTTGCCTACCACGTTTACGTGTTACAACATTAACATCAGATGAATTACGGACATTTAAATAATACAAACCATTAACTAAACATGCATTGCCAACTAATTTATTTCCATAATAAATGTCGCAATTTAATTTAGAAAAACGGAATGTATATCCAATCTTAACTAAGATAGGAATAGATACAATGTTCTTAAGCCCCTTGGGTAAAACCAAAACATTATCTAAAAATAGTAAATGTCCAAAATTCAAATAACGAGAAGTAGATCCGATCCTAGTAGTTCTGACGCTTTACCCGCTGCCTACATTGATCATCACTTCTTCTCGGCCCAGCTTTCTACTTCTCTGTAGATCCTGATCCAAACAAAAAACATGGGCACTAGCCCTATGTCTAGAATCCACGAAGTAGAAAATACGATCATACAACAGTTAGTTTCAAAAACTAATAGTTCCATACCTTGTGCGCATTTGCCTAATTTGGGACAGTTTCTCTTCCAGTGGCCAAGCTCATCGCACTCGAAACATCTATCCATTTTCTTAGGTCCTTTGCTCTTGTAAAGCCCTTAAGCCTTTCCCTTACCCTTCTTGGTACCGACGTAAGCTCCAAGGTCGCCAGACTTTTTCTTGTTGTTCTTCTTCTTAGACTTTTTGGGTCCAAAAAAGATGACCAAGGTAGTTTCCTTTCCCTTTGGTTTCATTTGAGATTGTGTAGTAACCAACTTGTTCATTAGCTCAGCTAAATTGCACTCTATCTCATTGAAGTTAAAGTTAACCACAAATTGGGAGAAGGAATCAGGAAGAGACTGAAAGATTAAGTAAGTTTGAAGGGTGGCATTCATGGTGAATTCGAGAGCTTCCAATTTCTCTATCCTCGAAATCATTTTGAGGACATGATCACCAACCTTCTCACTTTCTTTCATCTTGGCTCCGAAAAGTTCTTTCGATATCTCATATCGTGCAGTTCGACTATGCTCTCCATAGAGCCCTACCAGGTGAGCGTTGATAGCTCTTGTAGTGGGCATCTTATCATGTGACCTTTGAAGATCATTAGTCATAGATCCCACCATGTATCCTCTTACCCGGAGGTCGTCCTTAACCCATTTTTCATGGGCATGGACCTCTTCCTCGTTGGCACGTGTTCTAGCAGGAGCCACCGGGATATCAGCCTCCAAGACGTATCCCAGTGATTCCATATTAAGGACAATCCTCAAATTTTTAAGCCAGTCTAGATAATTGGGTCCAGTCAGAGTATTCTTTTCGAGTAGAATTGAAAGTGGGTTTGTCATATTTGAGAGAGATAAATGAGAAATTGATTGCAGAAATAAATCAGATTTATTAGATTACTTGTTTTGACTTAACCAAGAAAAATTAAGGACTTAAAATTTATCTTGGCTCCAACTACATTTTTCGATTCCCACACTCCCATGTGAAAATCGGGAATCGTCATTGGCATCGATTCCACGACAGGTATTGAGGTCCTCCATTAATTAAATAGGTTGCAACCTAACCGGTTTCTGGCCCATTAATTATTTGAAGTGATATCTAATATCAATTTATCCAATAAATGTTTCAATACGTTTTCCCATAGTTCACCAAACCGCAACCCATTCGATTTCTAGGTTCGTGAACTACCTGAGTTTATCCCACTAACTCCTATAATCTAGCATTTGAATTTCACCTTACAACCGAACATGTTTCTGGGCTGAAATATGTTTCGATTAACTCATTTGCATGCACTTTATAAAATTTCAAATTATTTCTAAATGTATAACCCCCATAACTGGGAAGCATTACACATTTATAGTAATTCAAATTTTAGAAAGCTTAGTGGAGGGTGAGGATGTCAAACATCATTTTCTAACTCGGTATAATTTATTTGGGAGAATTTAATTCGTCAAAAGAATTTGGTCTCACTTTGCACATTATTCATTTTATATAGCACTTTATTCTATATTGATCATGCATAAAAATACTACTAATAATCATGTCTTTCAATCTACATAATTATAGAATTTAAATAAATAAATTCACCACTTGATCATGGACTTTTACTAGAGGGCCTGAGCCAATGGGCCATCAAAAAAGGCATAGATTAAACCTATTACTTTAAATAAATGAATAAATAAATTCATCACTTGATCATGGACTTTTACTAGAGGGCCCGAGCCAATGGGCCATCCTTTTGGTCCACTTAGATTTAATTTAATTGGGCTCAAAATAATTAATTAGAACAATATTCACGTTTATTAATTTTTTATTGGGCTAAATTTAATTTAAGTGCAAATCACCAATCTAATTAGCCCATTTAGATTTAATTAGATTAAGTCCAAACTAATTAACAAATTGAAATTGGATAATATTAAATTGGGCTTGATTTAAATTATTCGGGTCATCATCCTTTTGATCCACCCAATTAATTAAAATCACCCAAAATTCGAAAATCCATTTCGACCCAAACATAGCCCATTTTACGACACGAATCCATGACACGAATCAATGAATTGGGTATCCAAACCCACGACCCGTCGGGCCACGGTCACGACCCGACGTGCCATGGCTGGGCAGGGTCGGGCACTGTTCACGCGCTTTCGAGCCCCGTTTTTCCTCAGTATTTTTCAATTTTCAATATCATCAAATATCCCCAGATTAACAATAACTAAAAATAAAAAAACTAGGCAAAAAACCATAAAACGCAGATTTAAGAAAAACATACAAACATGCTTCAAAAACACAAAACATGCAATTCTCAAATCACATAAACAAGATCAAATATGCAAATCAGAGATTGGCTCTCATACCATTGTTGGGTTTCGTTAGAAAAAGCATAAATGCAGCGAAAGGGATTTCAAAAAATAAAACGAAAACCCAAGTGGTACTCTAATTCGCATAATTGAATCTAAAAGCGTATAACGAATAAAACTTACTCGTTAATATGAATATGATGATGGAGAAAAACTTCTTCTTCTCCATGTTAGAGTTAGTGCCCGGCGCACCAATTATTGGGCGCCATTCTTTGTAATAGTAACTCTGAAGTTGAACAATCGTTTTCTTATAAATAAAGTCAATCTCTTTTTTATGTGTGGCATGTCTTTATTCTTAAATTAGTTTTTACTTTGGCTTAGAATAAAGTCCCGAAGGATGACACATAGCTATGGGACATCATTGCACATTGGGTGTGGCAATGATGGAATATGTCTCGAAGGCTGTGATCTTTAAACATTGTTCCAAGTCGTGAAAGGGTTCATCGAGATAAAGGGATATCGATGCAACCCAAAAGACTTGCTCATATGATGCATACTCTGGTAGAAGTGTATCTCATTCCATAGAAACTGGCACGGTGAAAGCCAATGCATATATGAGGGTTGCCATTGTGGTAATGGGCGAACTGAACAACCCTATGGAAGTTCCTGAAATGGATTCCCAGTCGAATGTGGAACTTCCAGTGGTCTTGTAGTATAAGAGTAATCCTTGTGGACCTAAGATTCCATTGGATGTCTTATGCGTAACCGCGCATGTTCGTGATTTGTTACATGATCACTTTAGATGATCCAATATGGGCAAACTCAGACATGCACGTCTTACGTAGTAAGGCACGTGAGAATCAAGAGGAATCTATCTCTGACATTAGCCAGTCGATTAATCTTCTATGGTTACATATTGAATCGACTTAAGGAATCTTCGGCCCAAGTATGATATCTAAAGAGACGTAGGGTTTCCTCGTTTAGATAGTCGAAGTCGATTTCACATAACTTGGGAAACATAGTATTGAATTAATAGAGCTTCGACCTTAGCCAATGCTCTAGATTCAATCGGGAGATTAGATAGAGAGATCGTACTTATGCGAGGATCAAGATCGCAAAAGGCGTATCTTTACTTTCATTTTATCTAGGTCTTTGGGACCCTATGCTAGGTGGGCAACAGCGATTTGTAAGTGCCTAGAATTAGCTTGGTGACTAATTCGAGGCTTGATTAAATCAAAGGATTGATTTAATGTAGTACTTTCCATTTTAGGAAGGTACACTAGCACTGTGGGAAGGTGTACTTACTACTAGATAGAAACGAGCCTAAAGGGTCACACACTAACTCGAGAGAGTCACTGCTTGAATAGATGTGATTAATCAATTTCGAGGAAATTGAGGGAATTAGGACAGTTTAGTACTTTCCTAATATGGAATATAAATTAATTAAAGGATTCAATTAATTTTACTCTTTTAATTAATCTTGTAGAAGTAATTAAATTAATAGACCCAGTAGAGTCCAAGTATTTAATTTAATTGGGTGGAGCCCAAGTTAAATAAATAAATGTTGGAATTAGTTGGTTGGATTTAATTTGACTTGTATTTAATTGATGGGTTGCACCTATAATTAAATTGAAAAGTCAAAATTAAATCCTAAAGTCCAATTAAATGGAGTTGACCGATTTGTGAGTGTAAATAAGGGAGTGGGTGATTTTATGTGTGGTGGAAGAGGAAAAGAGTTTTCCCCTCCTCCAAGTCTTCATAGGATAAGGATTACTAGAGAGTTTGGGAGGAAGGAAGTTTCCGTTTCCTAATAGGACTCTAGGTAATCTTCACCTATAAATAAGAGATGAAGGAGACTAAAATTGATGATGAAAAAGCTAAAAAATCTGCCCCCCTTTCTTAGACCTAAAATCGGCCACCTCTTTCCTCTTTCCAACAAGACGTCGTTCTATTCATGTGTTGAATTAAACGACATAGAAAATATTCCTACCTTCCACATAATCAAGCCTAAGTTAAGCTTAGAATCGTTTTGTTGTCTAGCACGCAAGGCAAGATGATTGGTGACTTGAACGAGGTGTGGATACATCTTAAAGGTGCGACGCTTAGAGCACTCTAAACCGGGAGACACGAAAAACAACGGGCAATTTCTCACCCAAGGGAAATTGTGTGGGTTTGCACCACAAGGTTGCTGAGATCCAAAGTACGAGGTGAAACAAAATTTTAGAAAGGTATAATTTCGTTTACCTCCTTATCAAATTCGATCGAACCAATTCCATATTCCTGTTTTCGGGTGGTTGTACGTTTACTTTTGTAAAATTTTAACTTCCGCTGCCACGAGCCACTCGAGGGAATGAGTCAACACAACACTCCAAACTCGAAATATTGAAGCTTCCAAATCTTCAATCCTTTGGTTTGATTCTTCAAACTTCAACTTGATCCGAACAACGAAAATAAATCGTCCCTAAATCGTCACGCACGGATCAACAAACAAAAAATCCCCTTTCTTCTTTCTCTGTGGTCGACGGCTAGGTATAGACGAGGGGATGAATATTTTTCTTTCTTTTGAGAGTTATGAGAGTTGTGTATTCTTGTTCTTTCTTGTTCTAAGTCAAAGAGTCCTTACATACCTCATGACTTATTGAACAAATCAAAACAAAAAAACCCTAATATGTGGCCTCTCAAAGACGCCACTTTGAAGCCTCATACCTTATTTGGCCCCAGAATTTGTTTTGTTTAATTAATTTTCTATTTGAATTAATAATTTATTATATCTAATAAATAAATTAATTAATTAAATAACCAAATTAATTAGATAAATGAATTCATTAATATATTTCACAAGAAAATTAATTAATAATTAATCTTATCATTATAATTAATTATTTCATCTGATCAATAATTAATTATTTAATTTATCCAATAAATTAAAACTCTCAAAAGAAATAATAGAAATTCATTTTTCTTTGTCAATCCTTTAGCGCGACTCTTTAGGTTCGTTGCGTTTGGCAATGAGAGGAAACCAAAGGAAGTGGATAACACTTAGCCAGTCACATAGCCCACTTCGTAACCCAAACGAAAACGAATGATAGGCTCATTCCTAAACCTTCCAATCCTAAATACCGTACACATTGCCCGGTCAAGTGAGAGTCATGGTTATGTCAAACTCACTGGACTTGACCATATGTATAAATCATAATAAATACGAGATCATTGAGATTGATTTAGTGTCAAGCACAATCGTCTCGTTTGCTTTAGCCAAACACTTTGATCTCTATTTATCTATAATTACATAGAGTACATACTCATTCACTTATGAGAGAACAAATCCCATATTAGATATTTGCTAAGATTACCACTTGCCCATCAAGTCCGCATTTCGAGGTTGACCCCACCAAAGGGTGAATTGGGTCTAACTATTCTAGTGAAAGACTTGATGTCACAAGTGCATCTTCAGCCTGATACTTCAGG
Source organism: Buddleja alternifolia (assembly GCA_019426215.1). Lineage (NCBI taxonomy): Eukaryota > Viridiplantae > Streptophyta > Magnoliopsida > Lamiales > Scrophulariaceae > Buddleja > Buddleja alternifolia. The sequence continues at coordinate 12,170,847 of CM033395.1, forward strand.
TCAAAGGTTCCGATATACCTATTACGCATAATCAGTTATGGCATTGACTGTCACAGAGAGAAAACCCATGTGACAGAACCGATGCGAGTCGTGTTCGAACATATCAGTTCCACTGACGTGTCTACAATCCTAATCTCCTATCATCCCATGATACCAGACAGGCACTCCCATGTCGGAGTTAAGATTGTACAAGTATTCAAAGTCTTTATTTGTTCATTAAAGACTTCATATTACTTGCGAACTTATTTTAGTAATCAAGATCGTTCTCTCTAGTGCCAATCTTCATATCCCATAGAAAGTAGAGGGTTCACACTGAAAAATATGGACAAAGCGTTTTACACAACTTATAGATGCAGATAAAAATTAAGTGAAAACTCAATAATGCCTTTTATTTAAGAAGAGTTTAAGTTCAATACAAGATATATGCCGTATACATTCTATCCTCTATGGTATTTGATGGCATAATCCTAACAATACCTCAGGCAAATTCTGAAAGCTCGGTTGAAGTTAGTCAGCTGGATCTCTTCAGCTAAAATTCTTGGATCTGTAGGTTCTGGAATAGATGCTCTTTGAAGAGGGATGTCAAACTGTTCGAGCCTTGCTCGAGAGGGTATTGGTAGATTTGGATATAGTGCCATTGAAGGTTCTCTTAGTGTTCTACGAGGCACTCCAGTACAATCACTTACCCCATAAGCAGTTATCCAAGATGGGAGTCTAAGAGTAGAAAGAGGAGATATTTGCTGATGCTTCGGAGGCGGAGGAGGATCTTGAGCTCTTAAACCAAACGCTCTTCTCTTCTCTACTTTTCTTTTCTCTTCCCCCTTATTGCCATCATCAGCCTTTAAATGTTCTGTAAGTATGCGAACCTGAGAGGCAATTTGAGACATTGAAGATGTGAGATCATCCAGACGCTTGTCGAAATGTTCTTGCATTGCGAGTAGCTTAGCGCTGGTAGCATCATTCAGTGTAGTCTCCAAGTTTTCTAGGTGCTTGTCAAAATGTTCTTTCATGGAAAGTTGGTTGGCCCGAGTAGCAACATTCATCTCTTGAAATTCTCGGTGACATTCAGCAACAGCGGTCTGAGTAGAACTGCGCATATGAGCAATCTGGGTGCTCATTGTTTCAGACTCAACATCACCAAATCCGTCTTACAGTGGAGGGATTCTTCATTCTGAGTAGCATGATTGCTCACCTCCTCTAAGACAGATTTCAGCAAAGGTCCAAAAGCTTGACTCACCTCCGATGGAACCGCTTGAGGAGCCGGTCGCTTGAATCTGGATGCATGCTTGAGAGAGTCAAGGGGAGGTTCATACGCAGGATAAAAAATTATACCGCGTACATCAGGTTGAAGATCCTCAGCCATATCAAAAATAACTTGTTTAGAAGCGTCCGGATTATCCTCTGGTGGAGACGCTTGAACATGTTCTTCAGCAGTCGCTGGAAGACTTGCAACTTCTGTCGTGGACGCTGGTGTAGACTCTTCAATCAGTTTTAAAGGCGCTTCCTTAAGTGCTGACACTGTTTAGCGGAAGTCATCTAATTGGAAGTTCTAGTTGGCGATATCTGCGTAGAAATCTGAAGCAGCTTCTAAGAGTTCAGTTAGTTTTGAGTGACAGATGCAAGTCCCTTGAATGAAAATGCGAAGAGGACAATCTATGGCTCGGACATACATTGGACCTATGATGTCCAATACGTGGTTTGGGAAGATCCTCGACTGCGGCTTTGGAATAAAAAATAAGGTATCTGGGCAGTAATGCAAGGAAAATCCAATAATTCTATCCGTAGGAAGACGCTGTGACTTGTGAGCTTCTGGCACATACATGTGGTAATAGTCTTCTAAGATTGCGTTCAAGTAGGGAGAGACATAGGCAAAATGATCGCTTACTTCCTGTCTGATAGAAGGTAGAAGTGGATAACCTTGGAAGTTTCGAATCCTCGAACCATTTGCCTTCCGTAGATTTTCAGTGAAGATCTTGTCGAAGTGAGGAATGGGAGCCATAATCTTCATCAAAATTCTGAAATTTTCATCGCAGTGGCTTGGTGAGAAGTTCAAACAAGATGGTGATGAACTACCACTGGTGGATGCTTAAGCGTTGAACCGGAGAGGAGTGATGGAGAGCCTGTGCAGCGCTTGTCGTAGAAACAGTTCTATCTGTTGACGAACTTTGGGTAACTGATCAACTGGTCCAACTCTCTCTTAACACTTCTTAAGGCAATACTTGGCAAACTGATGCTTTTTGTCATGCTGCCTATGCCAAAAAGATGCAGAGCTTGAACTAACTCCGAAAAAATATATTTATGGCCCACATACGGTTCAGCCCAATTTACCTCGGCCATACAATAGTCTGTCCTAGCATTAACCATAGCTCGAACGCCTTCGTGGTGGATATCTCTGATAGATTCAAAGCAATATCTATCAATTTGATAGTTAGCATTCCAGACGCTGTGAAAGTATGCATCAGCTTCGGTCTGGATCACACCTGTGAGGGATGCTAGACGCTCACCGGCGTGAATTCCTTTATTCTTCCACAGTAGAAGTGGATTAACAGAATTTATGTTTTCATGACTGTTTGCTATATGAGGAAAATGTGTGTTGCCTTCTCTGTTCAAAACTTCTTCTAACAGATTGAGAAAGGTTGGGCGAAAAGGATCATACACTCGGATGTTGTAGTTTTTGAGGGCAAAATTGGTTGGCTTATTGTGCCCATAATATATATAGTGGGCCAGATCCACGTCGCAATTAGGAGCTCTACCTCTTTATCTGTCTTGTTGGAGTAAAAAAGAAGACGGTATTTGACCGGGAGTTATACCATGTTGAATAGCTAAATAGTATTTCCTCTCTATTTCTGTTAACTCAGTGTTGAACACTAAATCCCTGATCTGATTGTCAATGTTAATCAACTCGGCTACCTCATTCTCAGCATTAATGTATATTTCTTCATTATATCCTGTTGGAATGAAGTCTTCTTCGAGCGCTGGAGGCATATAATTGATTGAATGATCAATCGTCTTCAGTGGATTCAGCTTGAAGAAGTGCCTTAGCTTTGTAACGTCCTTACCAACGCTCTGACCTTCTGAGCGTGCCTCTGTTATAGCTAAAATAAGAGTTGATGCTTGAACCTCTTTAGGAGTAGGTTTTTCTCCTTCAATTGCAGCAGCTTCTGCAACATCTTTGGCAATTAGCCACAATATTTGTCATCTCAACATCCAGATGGACGTCTGTTGATGCTTTAGAAGTAGCTGTAACACAAGAACTATCCTCTATAAGAGCAGGATCTTCTACTGGATGCTCAGCTTCTTCGTCTGATGCTTCGCGTACTTCCAGACTCTCAGACAGTGGTCTAGTGGCACCACCAACCTTGGGAGGATTGAAGAGATTGTTCAGAATACTTCTTCCCAGCAGCTTGGCCATATTCAAAGTTTAACCAGACGAGTAGACACACTCTGATCGATATAGCAGGTCACTCAAAATAATCCCATAAGGTTTATTTGGGGACTTAAACAGTCCCGAAATCATCCGAAGACATACTCACTCCAGTTGATCTTGAGGTTGAAGAGTATCGCCGTCATCATCTGAAATTGCATTGGGTTCACCTTATCAAAGGTACCTACTCTGCATTCTATGATCTTGCTGCAGAAATCAGTCATCAGTCGGTATTTGGATACTAGTTCTTTCTTTTCATAATGTTGTTTATAGGGTACACCGTCATAAGCACTCATAATATTCCATGCTTCCTTGATTTGTTCCAAAGTAACACAGTTCAATGCCTCACCCTCATTTGGAAGATTGAAGTTCTTAGCAATGGAGGCGGTAGTCAATACGAGTTCCTTTGGTGACTCCTTCTTGGATAGAGAAATGAGACAAGAAATAGACTTCTTGTTTGCGGATAGTTTAGCAGTTTTCCATAAGGTGCCGACTTTCGTCGAAAATAGATAGGAGTATTGAGTTAAGAATGTTTTAAGACCAGCCTTTGTTACCAAATCCATCATATCAGTTAGGTTGATCTGAGGTTGCTCATAAAGAAATTTCCAGTCCACAACAAGGCCTTCAGTAACCTTGATGATAGGCTCGGCAGAAGTAGAAGTAGATTTCTTGGGTGTCATTTTAGTGAAAGGAACGAACTGAGATTTTCTTTTGCTTGGAGACAGAGAGAATAAAATTTGCAGAGAGTAAAAGTGAATAATTTTCTACAGAAATTGTGTTTTAAATGACATAGAAGGAAAATTTTGAAACCTGTGTTCTCTCGTCTCAATAAGATGTAGACACGTGCAAAGTCATTTAATCTCAGCCAAGAATAGTTTTAACTGTGGACGCGAGTTTTGTGTAAGAGAGAGAAGTTACATTTGGTAACTCCCATATAAAAAGATTTGACATCCGAGTTAAAGTTTTTAAAACGTTTGGGACTTTCAGAGTGTAGCACACGCACCTGATGGTACATTGCCACCTACACAGACACGTGCTGTCTCTAAACCGTCATTTTGAAAATTTTTGATTCCCCCCAGTTTGATGTGATCGAAGCGTGTAGATAGAGTACAACATAGTCTATTGAGCCTATCCACTACTTCATGGAGCGTGTAAAATTTATGCATTAGTTTTATAAATAATTTTATATTAAGTGTTGAGTGGAATATGTTCAACACTTAACTCGTATTACTTATAAAATTTATATTGACGCTTGAGATCAAAATCATTTTATACTTGAGCATCCAACATATCATGCATAAATAATTCTGAGCGTTGATGACCATGCATATAAAGGTTTTTAATCATTGACGCTTACAGATATGTTCCATGTACAATTTTAAGGTTCCTCTAAAATTTGATGATTTGTAGCAACTTTTCAAAGATCTTTTGGATATAAATAAATTGGATTCCCCCTAAATTATATGTCTAAAAAAATATGATGCATGATGATTAAGCCTTTAAATCGATCATACCTAGTTCACTTCTCAAAGTGAGAAAACGTTGTTCGTTGAGCGCTTTGGTGAAGATATCTGCCAATTGTTTGTCAGTTCCAATAAAGTGCATGGAGATATTTTTTTTTAACATGGTCACTAAAAAAATGGTATCGAATGTCAATATGTTTGGTTCTGGAATCAAGAACAGGGTTTTAAGTCATGGTTAGAGGGCTTTGGTTATCACAATGAATGGGGGTTGGACCTAGGATTATATCATAATCTCTAAGTTGTTGCCTCATCCATAACACTTGTGCACAACAACTTCCTACAGCTACATACTCAACTTCAGTTGTGGAGGTAGCTATCGATTGTTGTTTCTTACTATGCCATGAAACTAACCTATCACCTAGAAATTGATATGTACCACTAGTACTCTTACGATCTATTTTGCAACCTGCAAAATTTGCATCTGAGTAACCAATTAGTTCAAAAGGAGAGTCCTTTGGATACCATAATCCCACATTTTGTATGCCTTTTAGGTATTTAAGAATCTTCTTGGCAGCAATAAGGTGTGACACTTTAGGATCAGCTTGAAAACGTGCACACATGCATACCAAAAACATAATATCAGTTCTGTTGGCAGTAAGATAAAGAAGTGATCCAATGATACCTCTATAATTAGTGATATCAACCTTCTTCCCACTTTCGTCTTTATCTAACTTAAGCGTTTGGCTCATTGGAATTTTTGAATATGATGCATTTTCCATACCCAATTTCTTAATCATATCATGTGTATATTTAGTTTGGTTAATAAATATGCCATTAGAGAGTTATTTAACTTGTAATCCTAAGAAGAAAGTTAATTCACCCGTCATGCTCATTTCAAATTGTTCTTGCATCATTTTTGAAAATTTTTCAAACAGACGCTTGTTAGTAGAACCAAATATAATATCATCAACATAAATTTAGCCTAAGAGAATATCTTCATCATTGGTAATTTTGAATAACGTTGTATCAACGCTGCCTTTTGAAAAGCCTTTACCAATAAGGAAAATAGAAAGAGAGTCATACCATGCTCGGGGTGCTTGCTTAAGCCCATAAAGTGCTTTCTATAGCTTGTAAACCATACCCTTACCATGGTTGTTGATGAATCCCGGTGCTTGCTCCACATATACCTCTTCTTGGAGTTTACCATTCAGGAAAGCACTCTTCACGTCCATTTGATACACAGTAAACTTGTTGAACGCTGTATACACTAGAAACATGTGAATTGCTTTAAGACGGGGGACAGGGGCATATGTCTCATCAAAATCAATGCCCTCTTCTTGCCAATAACTTTGAGCTACGAGTCTGGCCTTGTTTCTTATCACAATACCATTCTCATCCATCTTGTTTCTATAGACCCATCTAGTTCCAATAACTCCTTGGTGAGTTGGTCTTGGTACTAGCATCCATACCTTACTACGCTCAAACTGATTAAGCTCTTCTTGCATAGCTTCAATCCAACTTGTATCACTTAGTGCTTCATCTACTTTCTTAGGCTCCATTTGAGATAGAAAGTTTGCGAACATGGCCTCATTAAATGTAGCGGCTCTAGTCCTAACAGGCGCTTCACTATCTCCAATAATCTGCTCAGGTGGATGATCGCGTAGCCATAGTCTATCAGGTTGGAAAGGGTTAAGAGGTTGAACAGGCGCTTGAAGTTCAGACGCTTGACTACCATCTTGCCTAGGCGCTTCAAGTTCACTGATTCTTGTTTGCTCTTGATGATCACTCCTTCATGATCATCGGCAGATCTTGCATTGTTATCCGAAATAATCTCACGAGTGATCTTAGGAGGTGGCACTGAGATCTCATCATCGTCGTCACTTTTGTTGGTCCCAAGTGGCATACGAAAGGGTCTAGAGGGGGGTTGTTGAATAGACCCTGAAGTCTTTTTCGACTTCAAAAAGTTTCGTATTAAAATGGTTTTGGATGCTTCAAATGTAGACACTTGACTGAGCGTTTACTTGAAATATAAACGCTTAGGCTAAGCGTCTGCTGCAGACTGTTTTTAGAAAGTTAACTTAGAATTCAAGATTTGAATACTTTAACCAAGTAGGTTTAATCATTCAGTTCTTTAATCAGTGTTAGCACAGCGGAATAATTTTAGAGTCTTCTCTTTTGGAAATCTTTAGCGTCACAAATTGTTTCTTAGTTGCTTAGCGTTTGATTGTGTTTTACTTAATCAATTTTTGCAATGATATGATAGATAAGAGAATTGACTGTAAAGTAAAAGACACAATATTTGTAAGGTTCGTTGGGTGGTGTAATCCCAACTACGTCCTTTTTCTCCTTGAACACTTGGAGGCAATCCACTAAAATGATTCTCAAAGAATCACACAAAATCTTCTACAAATTAGGGAGAGATAGATGTCGATGACTTGAGCTCCTTGATCACACAGATTTCTGCTCCAAATCAGTTCAATCCCCTTGCTTCTTTCACCCAGAACTAATGCAAGTATCCAACTTCGACTTCACACAGATCGTGAGGCTTGGATGGGGTTTTCTAAACGGTTTGTTTGATTTTGATAAAGTTCAAACAACTGGAAATATCTCAATAGTAATCTGGTTTTTTTGAAAAGAATGTTTGAGATATTGGTTGACTATCTTAGGAATTGAAGAAAAGCAAAGAGAATGTTTTCTTGAATATTCTGAAAGTTTAAGAAATGAGACTTCAATGCAACAGAAATTTGGCTTAAAAATTGATTGTATGTTTGGCTTGTTGTTGATGTCCTATTTATAGGCATTCTTGGAAAAAGTGTATGTTTGACACATGCACAGGCGCGTGTCTCTCACTTCCGCAAGTGAACAGCTTTTATCCCTTTTCCTGAAAATCTGCTGCACAAAAATTGGTGCTGCAGTCTATGAATAGTTGACATTCCAATAGGGTGGCTTTTCCGTATGTCTGAAAGTGCTTATCACATTTAATGCTCTTATCAGCATTTAATGCATTTGAATTAAATGCCCATTGACACTTAATGCGTTCAGAATATTTGCATTAAACTCCTTCCGGACTTAGAAATAGATTCAGGTGAAATCAGTCATTGATGGTCGCTTATCCTTCCTTGAATCACTTCTGTCCTATAAGGTAACGCTTGATATAGCTGGTCATTTGGACGCTTGGAGACTTTATCTTCATTCAGACTTCAGGCGCTTGAGTCTTCAAACTTTACCACTGATAAACTCACTCAGAAATTATCAGACGCTCAGCCTAAGACTACTTAGCCTAACAATCTAGAATAAAAACAAAACAAAGCCTATAAAGCCTATTACAAATCTAACGCTTCAAAGCTTATACAAGATTTCTACTAAAATCAAGCTTACATTTTTTGGGGTCTAACATAAAGTCCTAATTGTCATCATCAAAACATCTAACAAGAAATTCCTAACAATTTCCCCTTTTTGATGATGTCAATACTTACTCTTTTATAGTTCAAGAGTTAGACAGCCAAAATAAAAGTTAACTTTAGTTAGATAACGTTAGTTAAAGTTAGTTACGCTTCAACGAGATGTTTCAGCTGAAAAATGCATTTTATATATATCAATGATTACACGCATTTTTACAACTGAAAAACAATTTCATACGAGACAAGAATATAGATAATGTAAATCAAAGAAGCCTTAGTGACTTGGTCTAACTTTGTATCGCTTGGGCATTTCAGCTCGGATAGCTTCAGTTAAGTTATCTTCCAAAGTCATCATCGCTTCATGATCTTTGTCGATTACCAGCTTATTTTCTTCCTTTTGTCTCTTCTTAAAAGCAGCAAAGTGCTTGTTCCAATCAGTTTTGGTTAATACCAATATACCTTAGGCAAATTTTGAAAGTTCGGTTGAAGTCAGACATCTGCCTCTCTTCAGCTAAAATTCTTGGATCTGTAGGTTCTGGAATAGATGCTCTTTGAAGAGGGATGTCAAACTGTTCAAGCAGTGCCCGAGAAGGTATTGGTAGATTTGGATACAGTGCTCTTGGAGGTTCTCTTAGCATTCTACTAGGCACTCCAGTAGAATCACTTATCCCAACAGCAGTTATCCAAGATGGAAGACTTAGCACAGAAGGAGGAGATAGTAACTGATGCTTCAAAGGCGGAGGAGGTTCTTGAGCTCTTGAACTGGACGCTCTCCTCAGCTTTCCTTTCCTTTTCTCTTGTGCTTGTTCCAATCAGTTTGGTAATACCAATATACCTTAGGCAAATTCTAAAAGTCCGGTTGAAGTCAGACATCTGCCTCTCTTCAGCTAAAATTCTTGGATTTGTAGGTTCTGGAATAGATGCTCTTTGAAGAGGGATGTCAAACTGTTCAAGCAGTGCCCGAGAAGGTATTGGTAGATTTGGATACAGTGCTCTTGGAGGTTCTCTTAGCGTTCTACTAGGCGCTCTAGCAGAATCACTAATCCCAACAGCAGTTATCCAAGATGGAAGACTTAGCACAGAAGGAGGAGATAGTAACTGACGCTTCGAAGGCGGAGGAGGTTCTTGAGCACTTGAACTGGACGCTCTCCTCAGCTTTCCTTTCCTTTTTTGTTCCCCCTTAAGGCCATCATCACTTCTATAGATGTAGGAATAGAAATGTTGTGGCAAGAAATAAACTTACCCTGAGAACTTGTCTCAACTGCAATTTGAGCACTTGGCTCTTCCACAATTTGAGTGCTTAGCTCAGCAGCAGCAGCTTGAGAGCTTGGCTCAACCGTCTCAGGCTTCTTAGGAACAGATGCAACTTGACGCTTACTTGTCCTGGGACGCTTAAAGATCTTCTTTACATCGATTCCTTCAATGAGCTTGAGCTTTTGAGTGGGAGGAGCAACAGCTGGTTCCTCAAAGTTTATTTGTTTAGTGATGCCTTCCAGCTTTCTCCGCTTGAGGGGTAACTTGTCCTCTGTAGCCTCATCAGTTGCCTCATCACTCTTTTGGGGAGAGGGAATAATTTGAGCCTTGGGCTTTCTGGGAGCCCTCATCGGACGCTTGACGTACTTCTAGACGCTCAAATAGTGGCTTAGCAGCACCACCAACTTTGGGAGGATTGAAGAGATTACTCAGAATCCTTTTTCCCAGCAACTTTGGGAGGATTGAAGAGATTACTCTGAGTTGTACAGCAAGTCACTCAGAACAAGCCGATAAGGTTTATTCAGGGCGCTTAAACAGTCCCAAAACCTTCCAAAAATATACTCACTCCAGTTGATCTTGATGTTGAGGAGTATCGCCGTCATCATCTGAAATTGTAATGGGTTTACCTTATCAAAGGTACCCACTCTGCATTCTATGATCTTGCTGCAGAAATCAACTAACAGTCGGTATTTAGACACCAGTTCTTTCTTTTTAAAATACTGTGTGTAAGGTACACCGTCGTAAGCACTCATGGTTGTCCATGCTTCCTTGATTTGATCCAATGTAACGCAGTCCAATGCCTCACCCTCATTTGGGAGTTTGAAGTTCTTGGCAATGGAGGCAGCAGACTAAATGAATTCCTTGGAAGGCTCCTTCTTGGATAGAGGAATTAGACAAGAGATAGACTTCTTGTCCTCTGAGAGTTTAGCAGTTTTCCAGAAGGTGTCAACTTCCGTCGGAAACAGATAGTAATATTAAGTCAAGAAAGTTTTAAGCCAAACCTTGACTACAGTTTTAATGCATTTGAATTAAATGCCCATTGACACTTAATGCGTTGAGAATATTTGCATTAAACTCCTTCCGGACTTAGAAATAGATTCAGGTGAAATCAGTCATTGATGGTCGCTTATCCTTCCTTGAATCACTTCTGTCCTATAAGGTAACGCTTGATATAGCTGGTCATTTGGACGCTTGGAGACTTTATCTTCATTCAGACTTCAGGCGCTTGAGTCTTCAAACTTTACCACTGATAAACTCACTCAGAAATTATCAGACGCTCAGCCTAAGACTACTTAGCCTAACATTCTAGAATAAAAACAAAACAAAGCCTATAAAGCCTATTACAAATCTAACTCTTCAAAACTTATACAAGATTTCTACTAAAATCAAGCTTACATATTTTGGGGTTTAACATAAAGTCCTAATTGTCATTATCAAAACATCTAACATGAAATTCCTAACAACTTTCTTCATCAATGGTTATTTTAGACGCTTGATGACACAGATCTTGAACTCCTACATCATTCATATTAACCTTACTCGGTTCTTGGTTAGCATCATCAAAAAGAACATGAATAGATTCCTCAACCTTTGATTTGATCATGGCGTAACCTAGAAAGATTCCCTTCATCTGATTTAGGATCAAATGTCTTTAGGCTTTAGGATCCATTGTTATGAATAAAACATTTAGAACCAACGACGTGAAAGTATGAAACATTTGACTTACGTCCCTTCCACAGTTCATATGGAGTTTTCCCATGTTGTTTGTTGATCATGCAACGGTTTTGAGTGTAACAAGCAGTGTTGATCGCTTCGGCCCAAAACCTAGGAATGAGGTTTAGCATTCTGTTCCGGCGCTCTGCAACACCATTCTGTTGGGGAGTTCTGGGGCCTGAATACTCATGATGTATTTCATTCTCTGCACAAATCTTATCAACAATCTTGTTAGTAAACTCAGTACCGTGATCGGTTCTTATTCTTGCAATCTTTAGATTTTTCAATGTGTGAAGCTGCCGAATAAGCGTTTTTAACTTGTCACATGTTTCATCTTTAGATGAAAGAAATTCCATCCAAGCAAATCGAGAGAAATCATCTATTATCACCAAAGTATACTTCTTACCGCTCACACTGATCGTTTGAACTGGTCCAAACAGATCCATGTGAAGTAGTTCAAGTATTCTAAAGGTAGATAGATAAGGTTTTCTTTTGAAAGATGATTTGATTTGTTTTCCCATTTCACAAGCGTCACAAAGGCGACCCTTATGAAATGGTGCTTTTGGTAATCCCTCTACAAGATTTTGATTTATAAGCTGAGAAATTGTCTTAAAGTTAAGGTGATTCATTTTTCTATGCCAAAACCAACCCGCTTTAGATTCATTTTTAGCAACAAAACATGTTGGGTTGTTATCAAGTGTTGAACCCCAATCTACCAAATATACATTGTTTGCTTTTTTAACTTTTAATTTAGTAGACTTAGTCTTGGCATCATTTATATTGCAACAGTCGCTTGAGAATATGACTTCAAAGCCTTTATCACAAAATTGACTTATGCTTAAATAAATTGTGCTTTAGACCTTCAACATAATAAACATCACTTATCAAGATGTTCCCCCTATGCACAGTACCTATACCTTTGGTTTTACCATTGGAGTTGGAACCAAATACAACCTGAGGACCATTGGTAGCCTGATAGTTGATTAGAAGATCTTTGGAACCAGTCATGTGCCTTGACGATCCACTATTGAAGTGCCAAACAGATGTATTGGCTCTAGCTCTAGGTACCTGCAATCAAACGGGAAGTTCTATTTCTATTTAGGTACCCATTGTTGCTTAGGTCCTTCAACATTAGTGGCATTGTTAGTTTGAATTAGAAATTTAGTAACTAATACTTGCCTAGTCTTCATTGTAGGAATACTGGCCTTCTTGGAAATGTTGTGTGTGTTGTTTCGGTGTATAATAATATCCTCGATTATAATAGTAATCATAATCATAGTCATAGTCATAATCATCATAGTAGCGATAATATGATCTAGACCGTTGTGGATATTGATGCTGATATTTCCTGTGCGCTGGCTTAGGGTGCACTTTTGGTGCTGGACGCTTAGCACTTGATTCACAATGGTTAGGTTTATCCTTAGCCTTTTGAGAGTTAGGCTGAACCCGTCTTTGTGAATTAATTGCCTTTGCCTTACCCTAGCCTGAGTTAGCTTCGGCTTTCTCATTTGGCCTCGTACCATTGTCGCTTGGTTCAACATGTGTTTGACTTTGTGAACCTTGTTCAACAAAGAGAACACCCTTTCCTTTGTTGTTTTCCGTAACATTAGGTTTGTTTGGTTGTTTACCTAATTTATTGCATCCTAAACCGGTCTTTTCACCAAATGACCTTGTTACCTCAGTCACATTGTCTAGCTTTCTTGACGCTTTAGACAATGATGAGACGAGTTGTTCTGATTTAGCAAGTCTAGCAATCAGCTCAGCTTCTCTCTTGAATATTATATCAAGATCACTTTTCAACTGGATTATTTCACTCTCAAGCGATTGGTTTTTCTCAATACATTGTTGCTGAACTTGCAACTCTGCTTTGAGCGTCACTTTAGAGCGATGAAATAATATCAAAGTGATTTTGATATAATTTGGCGGCATCTTGACAATCATTATAATATTCTCTGACTTTGTCAAGTAATTCTTCATAATAGAGAGGAAGGGATAATTCAGTGTTTATCTCAAGGAAAGCTTCATCATCTCTAGCCATGAGACAAATAAGCCCTGAGTCATCCACTGGCTCATCATCATCACTACTCTCCTCTAAAGACTCCAAATCTCAGGTGCGGACATTGGTTCTGATTTCGCTAGCAAACCTTGTTGGCGAAGATTGCTCCTTAATTGGTTTCTATCCATGTAATCCTGCCTTGAGGGCTTGGATACATTTGGATAAGGGCAATTTACCTGGTAGTGCCCTAGTTTCCTGCAATTATAACAAATATTATTTTTCATCTTTTGTTCATTTGTTAACCTAGCAGTGTGTGGTTTTGAGACCACTGGCGCCTAGAGATTTAGAGCAGACCCATGGTACTGAACAACGCTTGGTACTGAACAGGGCTTGGGATGTAGGAACAGAATACTGAGGCACTTGAAATAGTTGATGTATTGGAGCAGGCGCTTGATATGAACTTTGTCCTTGATTGCCGGAACCTTTTCCTTTCTTTTCATATCTCAACAACTTCCTGAATCTATTCAGTAAAGGAAACTCCTGTTCCTCTCTAATGTCTGCAACCTTTCCTTTATTACCTGATTTACCCTTGATTGATGCTACGAGCGCTCCAGACTCATTACCAGACTACTCACAACATCACTAGCTGAATTCAACTCAAACTCAAATGCCTTGAGTTCTAAAAATGCGTCTTCTGGAGTTAGATGATTCAACATATTCAATTCTCTCATAGCTGTTGTCTTCATCAAGAATCTACTAGGTAGACTTTTGAAAATTTTAACCACCATCTCTCTGTTTTGTAAGTTCATTCCCAACGATGTAAGTTCCGTAACAAGAGTTGTGAATCTTATATCCAATTGTTCTAGTGTCTCGTTAGCTAACATCTTAAAGCTATTGAATTTTTCTTTAGCAATGGAGACCTTATTTTCCTTGATCTGAGCTGAGCCACCACAGATTATGGCCAACTTATCCCAGATTTCTTTAGTAGTATTACATGGTTTGACTTTGTTGAATAAATTATCATTATCACCAATAGCCATATATAGAGCGTTACAACCAACATTGTCCAAATTTGCTCTTCGACACTCATCAGTCAACTTAGGAACTTTAGAAAATTCCAAAAATAAGATTTAAAGCAACTATATTTAAAAAGGGATCTAAACAAGCTGTTACACTTGAAAATTTTAAAATTTCAACTTTAACCACTCTGATACCACTTGTTGGTCCCAAGTCGCATACGAAAGGGTCTAGAAAGGGGGGGGTTGAATAGACCTTGAAGTCTTTTTCAACTCCAAAAAGATTTGTATTTAAATTCGTTGCAGGCTTGAAAAATAGGCGCTTGACTTGAGCGTCTAATAAAGACTATTTTTAGAAAGTTAACTTAGACTTCAAGATTTGAATACTACAACTAAATAGGTTTAAGCGTTCACTTCTTTGATCAGTGTTAGCATTGCAGAATTGATTTTATAGTCTTCTTGTTTGAAAGCTTTAGCGTCACAGAAAATATTTTAGTTGCTTAGCGATTGATTGTGTTTTACTTAATCAATTTATGTAATGTTATGATGATAAGAAACTTGACTGTAAAGTAGATAGCATAATAATTGTAAGGTTCGTGGAGTGGTGTAATCCCAACTACGTCCTTCTTCTCCTTGAACACTCAGAGGCAACCCACTAAGATGATTCTCAAAGAATCACACAGAAACTTCGACAAATTAGAGAGAGATGGATGTTAATGACTTGAACTCCTTGATCACATAGATTTCTGCTCCAAGACACTTCTATCCTCTTGCTTCTATCACTCAGAAATAATGCAAGTATCTAACTTCGACTTCACACATATCGCTAGGCTTGGATGAGATTTTTCTAAATGGTTTGTTTGATTTTGATAAAGTTCAAACAATTGGGAATATCTCAATAGAAATGTAGGTTTCTCCGAAAACAATGTTTGTGATATTTGGTTGACTGTCTCAAGAATTGAAGAAGAGCAAGGAGAATGTGTTCTTGAAAATTCTGGCTTTTCTGAGATGTTATGGAATGAGACTTCAATGCGACAACAATTTGGCTTGAAGTTGATCGTGTCTTTTGGCTTGTTGTTGAAGTCCTATTTATAGGCATTCTTGGAACAAGGTGTCCGTTTGACACATGCAAAGGCGCGTCTCTCACTTCCGTCAGTGAACAGTTTTTGTCCTTTTTCCTGAAAATCTGCTATACAAAAATTGGTGCTGCAGTCTGTGAATAGTTAACAGTCCAATAGGGTGGCTTCTCCGTAAGTCCGAAAGAGCTTATCACATTTAATGCTCTTATCAACATTTAATGCATTTGAATTAAATGCCCGTTAACACTTAATGCCCTGAGAATATTTGCATTAAACTCCTCCTGGACTTAGAAATAAATTCAGGTGAAATCAGTCATTGATGGACGCTCATTCATCTTTGAATTACTTCTGTCCTGTAAGTGACGCTTGTTATAGCTGGTCATTTAGACGCTTGGAATCTTCATCTTCATTCAGACTTTAGGCGCTTGAGTCTTTAAACTACGCTACTGATAAATTCACTCAGAGCAATCTAGAACAAAAAATAAAGCAAAGCCTATAAAGCCTATTACAAATCTAACACTCAAAGCTTATACATGATTTCTACTAAAATCAAACTTACATATTTTCGGGTCTAACATAAGATCCTAATTGTCATCATCAAAACATCTAACATGAAATTCCTAACATCAACGATGAAAAACAAACCTATCCAAGTAACGATCTATAATGTGAGTAGAATCCTTTCATGAGTTTCACGTCTATGGTCTAGGGTATGGCAATGGTCGAACCCTAATAACCTTAGAAACTATGTCTGTGTTGTGATATTTAATGATCCAGTCTTCTAAGTCAGGACCACCAATCCCTCTTAGAAGACAAATGCTTTAATCGAAGGAAATACCGCGTACTTGTGACACTAAATGAATCCCTTGTCTACTTGTGACCCTGGATAAATCCTTCGACGACTGTCACTTATTCCGCTGTATTACCAGACTATACAGAACATACACGCCGTATGGCTCTCCCGGAGTGCACGTAAATATCAAAGTATAGTGGGTAATACCCTTTCCAATGACATCTCAGGTCTAAGGACTAATCTCACACTACAAAATCCAAGGATTGCATGTTCGACAGCACCAACTAGGAATCCTTAGCAGGGCCGTTCAATCCCATACTCACCCAATGTATAAATCTTCATACATGTATTGACCATCCTAGCCATCGACAATGGAACACGTCAACCTCTTAGGAGAGTTACATGCATGAACAAGTCTTGGCGAGGCCAGTGATATCCCACATCTCACAGCCTCTATGACTTGGAACATTAATTAGGATTACAGTCTTTGAGAATATTCCATAGGTATCCCGACCACTCCTCTAACCATATGTAATTCATGGGATCTTTATCCATACGAACAGAAGTAATAACAATAAAGAAGCATAGCATAAAGAAACATTCAATATATTTAAAACAAGATTGTCATAATGTTTTACATTTAAGATGGTAGAGTCTAAAACAAATGGGCTGCTGGGCACCTAACACTATCAATCTCCCATTTGCCTTAGAGCCAATTTCCCTTGTACTTTAGTCCCATCATTTCCAGATGTTTTTCAAATACACTTTAACTCAGAGCTTTGGTAAAGGAGTCTGCTACGTTTTCCGCAGATTCGACTCATTTAACTCCCACGTAGCCTCTTTCCACTATCTCCCTGATGAAATGATATAGCCTTAGAATGTGCGTGGATCTTTGGTGAGACCTAGGCTCTTTTGACAAAGTTATGGCTCCATATTATCACACTACATAAGCACCGGATTACCAATTGAGGGAACTACCTCTAATTCATTGATAAAGTTCCTCATCCAAACAAGTTCCTTCGCCACTTCAGTGACCGCTATATACTCAGCTTCGGTGGTGGAGTCAGCCATTCTCTCCTGCTTGGAGCTCTTCCAAATTACAACTCCTCCATTGAGTATAAACACATATCCAGATATTGATTTAAGATTGTCTACGTCAGACCGAAAACTAGAGTTTGAATAGCACTCTAATTCCAATTTTCCTCTGCTGTATACCAGAAAGAGATCTTGAGTACGCCTCAAGTACTTTAGAATCGCTTTCACGACAGTCCAGTGGTCTTTTCCTGGATTCAGCTGAAACCGGCTTGTTACACTGAGAGCATAAGCCACATTCGGTCTAGTACATAGCATAACATACATAATGCTTCCTATTGCCGAAGCATAGGGAAATATTGTCATCTTCTTTCTTTCCTCGGGTGTCCTTGGGGACATAGACTTGGAAAGAGAGAAACCATATCTTATTGGAACAAATCCTATCTTAGAGTCTTCCATTTTGAATCTCTTCAAATTCATTCTATGTACTTAGATTGGGAGAGTCCTAGCAACCTACTTTCCCTTTCTCGGTGTATCTTCATACCAAAAATTTAGGATGCTTCTCACATATCTTTCATTGAAAATTGGGTCGACAACCAACCCTTCGTTAATTGTAGCATTCCTACATCATTTCCAATGAGAAGAATGTCATCAGCGTAGAGTACCAAAAAGCTTATGGCTCTCCCATGAACTTTCTTGTACAGACATGGTTCATAACCATTCTTGACGTAGCCATATTCTATTAGTGTGTATTCCCTCCAATGCCATAAAGATGGTACATTTATAGGGCATTGATTTGTAACTAAACAATATTTTTTCATAATAAAAGGCTTATTCTTGTTGTTTACTTATAGGCATTTGTAAGGTGTGAATGAACAACGTAAAAGTCCTTAAAAATAAGGCAAACCTTCTACTGCCAATGGGTTAGGAAAAATGGCCCTAGAAGAGTTTGATCCTTATTGTCTAAAATTGGTTCGTAAGTCAAAGAGAGTATTGACTGGACATCAATACAGAATAGAGACTTGTATGATGTAAATTTTGACAGAAAAAGTGTCAGTCGAACACTATGGTAATGGTAGTGGAAACTTATGTCATAGACACCTCAGTTAGATTGATGTGTTAGAACACGACTCACATCGGTTTTGTCAAATGGGTTTTCACTCACTGACAGTCAATGAAAAAACTGATAAGTTGTGATAGATACGCGTGAATCTTAGACCTGAGGAATCAAGTTGAAGATGTACTTGTTACATCAAGTCTGTCATTAGCGTAGTTAGATCAAATTCACCCATTGGTGGGGTCAACCTCGAAGTGCGACTGGATGGGCAAGTAGCAGTCTTAACTGATTAGGAAAATGGGATTTATTCTCTCATAAGTGGATGAGCTAAATATCCTATGCAGTCATGAATGAATAAGGTCAAAAGACTTCGGCCAAAGCATTAGAGATATTCATGTTAGACATGAAAGTGTACTCAATGACCTTGATTAATTATGAGCAAAGCATATGGTCAAGTTCAGTGAGTTTGACTAAGCCATGACTCTTACTTGACTGAGATATGTGAATAAAAGGTTTAAACTCGTACGGTATTCACAACGTAAAAAGTTTAGAATGGTCCTATTCATTCGTTCTCAATTGGGATACGATGTGAGCCACGGGTCTGGCTAGGTGTTACTCATATCCTCTTGGTTTCCTCCCAATTGCCTTTTGAGACGAACCTGAATTGCAAAAGGAAAAATCATGGAATTGACTTGAGAGAATTTTCGGTATTGGATATTGAGATTAACTAATTAATTAATCATTAGATGATTTTATTAACTAATTAAGTTAATGTGTTAATTAACTTGTTAGAGGAATTTAATTATAGAATTAACATGGATTTAATTAGTTATTTAATTAATTTATTTATTGGATAAATGATATTAATTAATTAATTAATTAAACGAATAAAAGTGGACTAAAGCCCGAAGCCTTTAAAACCCCTAAAGTGGGCGTCCATGTAGGTGAGTTGCCTAGGGTTATTAACTTCTAGTGTAGTATAAATATACTACTTGGTTAAATTAATAACAAGCCTCCAATTCTTAACTTCCTCTCCAAGTCAAAAGTCTTCCAACTCTCTTTCTCCCTCTAGCCGATTTCAAGAAGCAAAAGAAGAGGATTTTTCACTTTTGATTCCGGCGTGGCAATTTAGAGACGGCGACAAGTTTGCTGCTCAAAGAAGGATAGTGATTTCGGGTTCAGAGAAACAAAATTCGCGGAGAAAGGTACACAGTTCTAATCACGATTTAAATATATGAAATCGAGATGAATCACTTGGGATTTGTTTATTTTTCGCTGTTTTTTATTGCTAAAAACCTAACATATTCCTCTACAACTTCAAAAAATCTAGAATTCCATCTTTAGGAAGCTTGCTTTAAGCCATAAATAGATCTTTATAGCTTACACACCTTGTGCTCGCTTCCACTAGATGTGAAACCCTATGGCTGTTCCATGTAGATTTCCTCATAATGTTTCCTTTGAGGAAAGTCGTTTTCACATCCATCTGCCATATCTCATAACCAAGATAGGCATATATGACCAATAGAATTCTAATTGACTTTTTCATCATGACTGGCAAAAAAGTCTCCTCGTAGTCAATTCTTTGCCTTTGAGTATAACCCTTCGCCACCAACAGAGCCTTGAAGGTGGTAACATTTCCATCTACTCCTAACTTGCATTTGTATACCCACTTAAATCTAATGGCCTTAATGCCCAGTGGTGGTTCTACCAAGGTCCAAACCTTGTTGATGTACATGGATTCACGTTTAGATTCCATTGCTTCGAATCATTTTCCCGAGTCCTTGTCAGAAATTGTGTCATCATAGGATCTTGGATCTTCATCCAATGGGAGGCTCTCCTCTTTTCTTTAGCAAGATACCATAATACCTCTCATGTTATCTCGGTATCCTTTCAGATCTCCTCGGAGGTGGAATCTGTGTACTTACAGTGTGCGGTTCATTTTGCCTTTCATCCATTGCCAGTGGAGTTTGTGTTTCTTGAGCTTCCTCAAGTTCCATCACTTTATCCATATTCTCACTGAAGAGTTGCTTATCCTGGAACATAGCGTTTCTTGAAACAATTACCTTTTGTTCCAAGGTGTGATAGAAATAATACCCACAGGACTGTTTAGGGTAACCCACAAACCTACATAAGATAGATCTAGAATCTAATTTATCGCCCACTAGCTGCTTGACATGAGCAGCACATCCCCACAAAATAAGGTACTTGTATGAGGGTAATTTACCATGCCACATCTTATAAGGCACTTCAAGAACATTCTTTGATGGCAGTCTATTTAATAGATAAGCCGCCGTCTCCAGGGCATAGCCCCAGAAGAATGTAGGTAAATCGGCGGACATCATCATTGATCATACCATTTTTCATCAACGTGTGATTTCTTTGCTCGGACACACCATTTAATTGTGGTGTTCTAGGCGGCATCCACTAGGAGAAAATCCCTTTCTCTTTCAAATAATCCAAGAACTCACCGGATAAGTATTCTCCTCCTTGATTGGATCAAAGAGCCTTAGTACTTTTACCAATTTGTTTTTCTAATTCATTTCTGAATTCTTTGAACTTATCAAAAGCTTCAGATTTATATCTTATAAGATATAAATAATCATACCTAGAATAATCATCGGTAAAGGTTATGAAGTAAGAATAGTTCCCTAATGCACTGACACTGAGTGGTCTACACACATTTTTGTGAACTAACTCAAGCATATCCTTAGCGAGATCCACATGGCTTCCAAGTGGTGACTTTGTTATTTTACTCTTTGGACAAGATTCACAAGTGGGTAGTTCCTCTTCTTCATCAAGCTCGAGGAAACTTGACAACTTGCGAATAGTATCCTTAGATGCATGACCAAGTCTACCATGCCAAATTTGTGCATTAGGTGGATTATTAGATTTACACTACCCTTTGTTTATTCGTTGAATTGCAAGAGAATCAGTGTGCGGGTAAACATAAAGGTTGTTATACATACATGCTCTAATAATCAATTTTGAACCTAAAAACATTGAATGAAAACCATTATTTAATTTAAAAGAAAAACCTTATTTCTCCAATACAGAAACCGAAATTAGGTTCTTAATCAATTCAGGAACACAATAAATAGCCTTTAAAATAAACCTACTACTATTCTCAAGAACTAAAACGACGTTTATAAGAGTCTTCGCAACGACAGAGGCTCCATTAGCCATTCTCAGGACTATGTCCCCGTCATTTAGTTTTCTGCTTCTAGACAGCACCTGAAATCACTGTAAAGGTGAGTACCAGAGCCGGTGTCAAGCACCCAAGACGCATGGTTAATTGACAAATTAACAATAAACACACTTTCTTTGTGGCTTTTGAAGGTACTAGGATAATCCTTGGTCAAGTGTTCCATCCCATGGCAATGAGGGCAGTCACCTTTTAGCGTCTTCTTTCGAAATGTATCCACCATATCTCTGATGATGTCCTTGGCTAGTTTGACATCTCCATATATCTTAATCAAATCATCTGACATCATAGATAATATGAAACATCGAACGTAAGCCTCGTCATCTATCTGCCTCGTGTAGTACTAAAGTACATGTCCGAGTTGCAGGTCTGGGCCAAGATGGGACTTCCTCTTTGATCACATAATCAAGTTTCTCAGCCTTTAGGTACACATCCTGAAATTTACGCCAATGGACATAATTCAAGCCATCAAACTTGTTGTTGTCAAGAACTGTTAAACTTGCACAAACGATATCCATGATATTACTATGTATATGCGATCAAGCAAAAATGATTATTAACATTCGATTTTAACTTATATTCACATGCAATTAAGGAATATTAAATATACATGTGTGCTCCCACTAACTTTTTTGAATTCCCTCACCCCAATGGACAGAAGATGGGAAACATAACAATTTCCAATGGGCTCGAGCTTCCATGTATCCCATACCTGATTCCACGACTTGTGAGACAATGGGCGGTAATACATGACTGGGTATGCCGACCCCATCCACTTCCAGGTGGTCCTCGAGATGTTTTCCCCACATTTCATGTATGTCCCGAGAACACAATGCAACCATACACTAGTTTGCGTTTAAGCTGACCCATTAAATTCTCACTGCATAACAGTATCCAGGTGGTCCCACGACTCATGGATGACTCCTTAGCGAAACTGAAATTCGTGTGCTCTTCTAATGTAACATCATTGTTATATAGAATGTTTAAATGTGAGATTAGTACACTTAATCTTGCCACCATTCTTGGACTCGTGAGACAATGATGACAAGCTTCATGCTATTCCCTCTCACATTTAGTGATGGAAGACACTAGACCTAATCAAGGAGCTTCCGGACCCCGATTTGTCCACTTAGGGAGTTAATATTGTTTAAAAGGGGTTTTTCAAAACAAGGTCTCACACTTTCAATTACTTATCTTTCTTAGGTGATCATGCAAACATGCACATCATACAAAGCATAAGAAAATAAGCAATAACAATCATAAAGTGGTCAATGCAATCTTAGTCGAGCCAATACCTTAACACCTTGAACCATCAAGGTGTTGACCAATCTAATCTAAGGACCCGGACCCCACACTAAGGTCTTAAAATCTCCATGAGCTTGAACGTCTCCATCCTCGTCTTCATAAAATTACATTTAAAGAAAACCTTTCCCTCTCAATTACAAGAAAATAAAACATGGCACGCGGGCCTCAAATCATAAAATCGACTAGTCTATGGCTCAACCCGAATCACTACATAATTATATAAACATGCTATCATGCAAACATAAATTAGTATTCGCCGTCTTTAATTAAGGATAATAAAATTAAATAAATGGATCCAAAGACTTTAATTTCTAATAAACAATTTTAGAAATCCACATGCAAAAGTCATACTTTTTTAATTAATCTAAAAATAATTTCAAAAATCCAATTTTATTAAATCCAGAAAATCAATAAAATACCCATTTTATTTCAACTTCCAAAATTAAATATAACCCTTAATTTTGAAATATACAATTTTTAGAACAAGCTTAAAACAATTTTAATTTGAGATTCAAAAACCTTAATTTTATAAAATCACAAATTAGGATTGCTCTTTTTAATTTACATTGCAAAAATGACCCAAGGCCTAAAAGTCAATTACAACGAAAAAGATTTGGAAATAGGAGAAATTACATTTCGACCCGACTCGTGAGACAATGATGACAAGATTCATGCTATTCCCTCTCACATTTAGTGATGGAAGACACTAGACCTAATCAAGGAGCTTCCGGACCCCGATTTGTCCATTTAGGGAGTTAATATTGTTTAAAAGGGGTTTTTCAAAACATGGTCTCACACTTTCAATTACTTATCTTTCTTGGGTGATCATGCAAACATGCACATCATACAAAGCATAAGAAAATAAGCAATAACAATCATAAAGCGGTCAATGCAATCTTAGTCGAGCCAATACCTTAACACCTTGAACCATCAAGGTGTTGACCAATCTAATCTAAGGACTTGGACCCCACACTAAGGTCTTAAAATCTCCATGAGCTTGAACGTCTCCATCCTCGTCTTCATAAAATTACATTTAAAGAAAACCTTTCCCTCTCAATTACAAGAAAATAAAACATGGCACGCGGGCCTCAAATCATAAAATCGACTAGTCTATGGCTCAACCCGAATCACTACATAATTATATAAACATGCTATCATGCAAACATAAATTAGTATTCACCGTCTTTAATTAAGGATAATAAAATTAAATAAATGGATCCAAAGACTTTAATTTCTAATAAACAATTTTAGAAATCCACATGCAAAAGTCATACTTTTTTAATTAATCTAAAAATAATTTCAAAAATCCAATTTTATTAAATCTTGAAAATCAATAAAATACCCATTTTATTTCAACTTCCAAAATTAAATATAACCATTAATTTTGAAATATACAATTTTTAGAACAAGCTTAAAACAATTTTAATTTGAGATTCAAAAACCTTAATTTTATAAAATCACAAATTAGGATTGCTCTTTTAAATTTACATTGCAAAAATGACCCAAGGCCTAAAAGGCAATTACAACGAAAAAGATTTGGAAATAGGAGAAATTACATTTCGACCCCCTAGGTCAAATCAAGTCGACCGCGCCGTCGCACAGCGACGTGCGGCTAATGGTGCGTATGCGCAGCTTCGCTGCTGCTTGCACACACGCCGCCTTGGCTTGTAGCTATTCGTGACGGCGAATAGTCGTTGCCATCGCGGCGACGGCGACCCCCCCTTTTTTTAAAATCAAAACATAAAAATGCAACCCTTCGATTTTAGATTAATTCCAAATCAATGGATCTAGAAATTAAAAAATTAAAAGCAACATTCTCAAATTAGGCCTAGGCAGACATGGTACGATCGGATTCAAACCTATCCTAAGAGAATGTTTTCTCACGTTTACCTCTTGAAGAAATTAAAGCAGCAACGTCTTTTTAAGCTACTCCCTACTACACCTCTCCGAATTGGATTTTCCATAGCACCCCAAGTGTTGCATCTCTGAGTTTATCCATACCTTAGATCATACCCTCGATTATCTCCACCAGTGCTAGCCAAAAGAATATTGAATTTTGACTTTTGAGAAAAAAAGAGTTAGGAATTTATTTTGTGTTATTCGTACTCAACACATGAGTGGGGAGAATTCTTTTGAAAGAAAAAGAGGAGGGAATAAAATAAAAGAACTTGTGTGATTTTTCTATTAATGATTCATTTTTTTAGAAGGGTTGAATATACGTATATATATATAGATATATATATAGACTCCACACAAGTAGAATCACAAACACACACACGCCACTTCCCTAAAAAAAAGGGGCGCGTGCATGTGTATATATATATTCCAATTTTCCTTTATTTTATTCTCCTCCCTCAATTAGTTGGACTCCTTTCCAACTAATTGGATATTCTTATATGTATCCAATATCCTTCATATATATCTTATAAGATCTTTCCTACGAATTAGTTATCTTAACCAACTAAAAGAACTGACCATATACATTATTAGATGTTTATATATGTGTATATATATATATATATTACATAGATATATTATTTCTCTTTCTTTTATTAATTAATTAGTCCTTCCCAAATTAATAATTCAATATTAAATTATAGGACTATTAATTAATACCAAATAATAAATTCCCTTTTCCTGATATTACCAAATAAGTAAAAGATCTTAGCTTATACATTATTAGATATTTATATATATATATATATATATACACACACACACATATATATTAACTTGGTCAACAAGACAAATAAATCCATGAATATTCTACACGCACACGCGCGCGCGCGCACACACACACACACATATATATATATATATATATATGTATATTATTTATCCTTCTTTTATTAATTATTTAGTCTTTCCCCATTTAATAATGCAATATTAAATTATAGGACCATTAATTAAACCAAATAATGAATTCCATGCCATACATTAGGAGACATTGTGAGAGAGATAATAAGCAAATAACTGCAAAAAAGTAAAAAGACTTATTAGATTCGAATGTAATTGTTGTTCCAAGTTTAAATTAAGGACTTTCAAAATAAACTAGGCTCCCCCTATATTTTTCAAAAATCCATACTCCCACTGTGGAATTTGGAAGTCATCATTGAAAGGCTTCTTGGTGGTGATTGATTTCTTTAACTAGATTAATAGGTTGGAACCTTTTGCTTGTATGTGGCCTAATTAATCTATTAAAGTGATGTCCAACATCAACCCATCAAAAGGATGACTCAATCTCTTTGTCCATTATTCATCAAATCTCAACCTTTAACAATCTTATTGATTTATGAATAATTTAAGTTCAACCCACTGACTATCTATTGGTCTATCAATTGAATTTCACCTTGCAACCTTTTGCTAATATGTGGGGTGAAATTTATTTCGCTTAATGGCATTTCATGCACTTAAAAAAATTCAAATATATTTCAATATATAACCCCCATTGCTTAGGGACGATATTATATATTAAATATCATTTTAATTTCTCCTAAGTTCAATGGAGGACATAATACCTAGTACCCTTTACTAACTTAATATTTTTCAAAGTGGGAGAGTTTGAAATATTTATTAGGTTTCATTTTGAACATTAATCCATTTTATACTAAACATCAAACATGGATTAAAATAAAAAGAGCAATCCTAGAAAGCTAACAACACATGGTTCGTTGTCTTTTATTCCTAGATTCAGACAAGCCAATGTCTCAATCGAACTTAAAAAAAGCTACACTAAAGCTTCCAAAGTTCCTTCTTGTATCTCCTTGGCTCGACTTGAATTTCTCCTCTGGGCCTATTCTATTTCTAACTATTACACTTAAATATAAGTCACCTATACAAAAATAATCTAGAAAAAAAATAAAAATAGGCTCAAAAAGGCCTTTACAACCCATTGAAAAGAAATACAAATATAAACGAGCCTAAGTCCATGAATCATATATCCTATTACATAACATGTCAAACATGATATATTTCCTATAACATACGAAAAACATATATGTTAATTTCTAATTAAATTCCAAATTCAATTATTGTTTTCATATTGTCGAAGAAATTCCAAGGAATCCAAGTATATTAAAATTAATTTCACAATAAAAAGAATCCAATTTAATTCAAAGTCTAACATTAATTAATATTAGATTACTTGGAATATTAAAATAAAAAATTATTATTTATTTTTGTATTAAAATCCAATTTTAATCAAAAATTAAATAAATATATTTATTTAATAATATACCCGGGTTACCCACGGGTCAACCCAGGTCCTTGACTGACCCGTGTGTTAAAAAACACACGGGTGGGCTCACTGTGGAGCCCAACAGCCTATCCCCTGTGCAGCTCATTTGCACGCGACAGCCCAGCTGTTCGTGCAAATGGGCGCGCGCAGCGAGCCATTCTGCTGAGCCTACACACGGCAGACCCAGTCTATCCGTGTGTAGCCCAGAAACCGGCGACTCACACCATCGGTCACTCCCGTCACGACCGCGGCGGCGAATTTTTCTGCCGTTGATGGGGATTTCCGATCTCTACCTTTTCGTGATTATTTTATCACGCCAAAATTACATAAAACATGATTTATTAATTTCTAACGAATAAAATAAACAAAATCTAATCATGCAACTTTATCACATAGTTACACGTAAATTACATACGCTGAACCCCACAATTTGGCTGTGATGCCACTGTTGGGGAAAAATAATCAAACGCAGTGGAAACGGAATTTTAAAATTTTATTTGCATTTTTCAATTACAGGATCGTCCCGGAGTTCTATCAGACGGATGTATGATAGAGTAAGCAATACTTTACCCATTGTAGCGAAGTGGTTGGAGAATCTCGCCGGAAAAAAATTGGTCAGAAAAAATCTCCTCCTTGGTTGGCTTGATGACCGACAGCTAGGCCTAGGGAGAGAGGAATTTTTTTGTCTTGTGGCTCAAGTGTTAATTGTAACTTATGACGTAGGTATTAACTAATGTGATATACTTATATCACTTAAGTGAATACCTTGGGCTTAAATTAGCCCTTTATGGACACCTATTGGGCATTTTTAGGGTCTTGGTGTGCCTCTTGATACACCAATTTGAGCTCAGTCCAATCCATTATTTAATTAATTAATTCAATCCAATTAATTAATCTAATTAAATAATTGATAGTATATTTAATTAATTTTATTTTTTCCAAGAAATAACACATTAATTAAATTATAAATGAACTAACTTATTTCTTCAAATAATTAATTCCATTTTAATTAATTTTAAGTATCCAATACTTAAAATATTACCACAAGAAGTATTCCATATTTTCTATCAATTTTTCCTTTTTAAGTGTGGCTCTTTACGTTCATCTATATTTGGCAATGGGAGGATTCCATTGAATATAGGTTCCACCTAGTCAGTCAAGTGGTCCATATCGTAACCTAAAAAAGATGAAATGATGGAATTATTTTTTCACTTCCTGTTGTAAATACTGTGTGGATACAAACTCTTCGTTTCCTTATCATGTTCAAGTGAGAGTCATGAATTTTGGTCAAAACTAACTACCTTGACACTATGCTATATTTATAATAAGTCCAGATCAGTTAATGCTTTGGCAAAAACTTTAAGATCTAACTTACTTATAAATCCATAGGATAATTCTTCGTTCACCTTCTAGGGAACGAATCTCATCTTGAATATTAGTTAAGATTACTACTTGCCCATTAGGTTGCAGTTCGAGGTTGACCCCACTAAAGAGTGAATTGGGTCTAACTACTCTAATGACAAACCTAATGTCGCACGCATATCTTCAACTCGATTCCTCAAGTCTAAAGTTCAGATACACCTATTATAATTTAATCAATTATGTCATTGACTGTCAAAGAGTGAAAATCCATGTGACAAAATCGATGCGAGTCATGTCTGAGTGCCACTATCTCCATCAGTGCACCTATGATGTGAATTATTCACTACATCCTAGTGATCGATGGACACCTTTCTCGTCAAAACTCATATCGTACAAGTCTTCAGGATTTCAAATGCCCAATTGGAAATCTTTGACTTGCAGACTATTTAGCACACAAGTATTAAACTCCTCTAGTGCCTTAGAGAGCTAACTCTTGTGTTTATGAACTTATAGATGATTACAATATATAAATCCCAATATAATAGTAAACAACTAATCGCCTTTTATTGATAGGATGTGAAGCTATTACAAACTAATAATGTCCTAACATTCTCTAATCCTCAAGTGTCATTTGAGGACATTCACCTAACAATTTGTGGACCATTTGGAGAAATGGCTCGTGCAGGTTTCCTTTGCTTCGTCACATTCACAGATGACCATTCAAGATATGGTCTAGTGTACTTGATGAAGCATAAGTCTGAATCAATTGAAAGATTCAAAGAATTTAAGACTTTAGTAGAAAATCAAACTGGACAACATATAAAGGCTCTTCGGTCTAACTGAGGAGAAGAATATATGAGTCAGACTTTGGTGAATACCTTAGAGAAAATGGTATATTATTACAACTCACACCTCCAGTGACACCATGGTTAAATGGAGTAGCCGAGCGAAGGAATCAAACTTTGTTAGACATGGTTCGCTCCATGCTCAACTACACTAATTTACTCATTCTGTTTTGGGGTTATGTGCTCCTCACAACTTTACATGTCTTAAATAAATGTCTGTCCAAGTCTGTTTCTGAGACTGCATATGAGATATGGAGAAATAAGAAGCCAATTGTTAATTGCATCAAGATTTGGTGATATCCTGCTTTTGTCAAAAAGACTAAAGTAGACAAGTTGGAGTCAAGATCCTTAAAAGGGCGCTTCATTTGTTATCCTAAGCATTTGATGGGATACCGCTTTTACCTGCATGATGATCAAACATTCATTGTAGCTTTACAAGCCTAATTTCTTGAAGATGAGTTCATTCAAGAAGGTGAAATGGATGGAAAGATTGTTCTTGAAGAACAAAATGAAACTCCTTTGGATATATCTACACTGGAAGTAAGAACCAAACCTTCTATAATACAACCACAATCACGAATATCAAGTAAGGTACCCTAACCGCCTGAGAAGTATGGATATCTAATACAAAAGGAACTAGGTCTCAATTCTATATTAGAGGAGGGTCATGGAGATGATCCCTCCACATATGATCAAGCGATGGTTGATATGGATGCTGCAAGATGGAGTGAAGCTATGCAAGCAGAGATAGACTCGATGCATTTAAACCAAGTATGGAAACTTGTAGATCGGCCTGATGGTATTGTACCTATTGGGTATAAATGAATTTATAAGACAAATATTGGTGTTGATGCCAAGGTTGATACCTACAAAGCCAAGCTAGTGGCAAAAGGGTATAGTCCAAAGAAAGGAATTGACTATTAAGAGACCTTGTTGCCAGTGGCTATGATCAAGTCTATAAGAATTCTACTTGCAATAGCAGCTCACCTTGACTATGAGATATGGCAAATGGATGTCCAAACCGCTTTTCTGAATGGATATTCCTGTAGGAGGACATCTATATGGAACAACCCAAAGGTTTTGTATCCGAGGATGGTATCCATAAGGTGTGCAAGCTTAAAAGATCCATTTATGGACTCAAGCAAGCATCTCGTAGATAGAATCTAGGATTTGATGAGGGAGTCAAAGGATTTGACTACATGAAAAATGAAGATGAGCCATGTGTTTTTAATAAGGTTAGTAGGAGCAAGATATCTATCCTTATACTATATGTAGATGACATATTGCTCATAGGAAAAAATATAGGAATGCTCACCACTGTTAAGAAGTGGCTTTTAAGTACATTCTCCATGAAAGACTTGGGAGAAGCTACTTATATTATTAGAATTCGAATCTATAGTGATTGAACAAATAGAATGATAGGGCTCTCTAAAACTCTTTACTAAGAAAAGGTCCTAAAGAGGTTTAGGATGGAAGATTCTAAGAAAAGGTTCCTGCCGATGAGACACGGGGTATATCTCTAAAAAACTGTGTGTCCTCAAAGTCAGGAAGATAGAAAACAGATGAGCATTGTACCCTATGCATCTGCAGTGGTTAGCCTAATGTACGTTATGCTGTGTACTAGACCTGACATGGTTTACGCAGTAAGTGTTGTTAGTCGATTTCAAGCAAACCCAGGCAAGGAATATTGGATATCTATGAAAAATATCCTGAAGTATCTAAAGAGAACTAAGGATATGATTTTCATCTATGGGAGTAGAGACCTAAGAGTGGACGGATACACTGACAGCTAAGGAAGATGTTCATGGCGGTAAGGAAGTTTCTTAATGAAAGAACTTCTTAAGAACTTCAATTGGTTCCTAGCGTGGAGCTCCTTTTGCCACTTTATTGTGACAACACTGGAGCAATAGCGCAGGAGAAGGAACCAAGGTCTCACAACAAGTCCAAACACAAAGAGAGAAGATATCATATCATTAGAGAGATCGTTGCAAGAGGAGAAATAGCTATTCAGAAAATAGCCTCAGCCGACAATGTCGCTGACCCATTGACCAAGCCATTGGCACAGGCGGTGCTAGAAAGAGATCTTGAGAAGATGGGTATAAATTACCATAGCAAACGACATTGAGTGTAAGTGGGAGATTGTTAGTATTATTCCTTCAAAATACATAGAGGATATAATTATAGGGCATTAATTTGTAATTAAACAATCCTATATTAATAAAAGGCACTTCTTGTTGTTTCTTATATGCATTTGTAAGGTTTTATAAACAACATTTAGCCCTTGATAATGAGGTGAATCTTCTACTCCTTATGGGCTAGGGAGAATGGCACTGGATGAGTTTGATCCTTAATATCTAAATTAGTTCGCAAGTTGAAGAAGGTATTGACTGGACATCATTACTGGATAGAGAATTGTATGACATAAGTTTCGGCAGGGAAGTGCCAGTCGAACATTATGAGTATGTTAGTGGGAACTTGTGTCATAGACGCATCAGTGGGACTGATGAGTTCGAACACGACTCACTTCAGTTCTGTCACATGGGTTTTCACTCTACGACAGTCAATGACAAAACTGATCAGTTGTGATAGGTAGGCGTGAACCTTAGACCTGATAATCACGTTGAAGATGTACTTGTGACATCAAGTCTGTTATTAGAGTAGTTAGATCTAATTCGCCCATTGGTGGGGTCAACCTCGAAGTGCGGGATGATGGGCAAGTAGCAATCTTAACTGATTTGAAAAATAGAATTTATTCTCTCATAAGTGAATGAGAAATATCCTATGCCTTCGTGAATGATTGAGGTCAAAAGTCTTTGGCCAAAGAATGGAGATACTCATGTTGGACATAAGAGTATACTCTTTGACCTCGATTCATTATGAGCTAAGCATATGGTCAAGTAATGTGAGTTTAACTGAACCATGACTCTCACTTGACTGGGATATAAGAATAAAGGGTATATAATCGTACGGTATTCACAGCATGAAAGGTTTGAAATAATTTTATTCATTCGTTATCAATTAGGATATGATGTGGGTCACGATACTGGTTAGGTGTTACCCACATCCTTTTCTTTTCCTCCCATTTGTCTTTTGAGATGAACCTAAAGAGCCTCGTGTAAAGGAATTGCAAAGCAAAAATTATTGTGTAAGACTTGAGAGATTTTCGGTATTTGATACCGTAGTTAATTAATTAATTATGTTAATGTGTTAATTAATTTCTTTAAGGAATTAATTATAGAATTAACTTGGAATAATTAGTTATTTAAGAATTTATTTATTGGATAAATAATATTAACTGAATAGTTAATTAAATTAAAACCATATATGTGGACTAAACCCGAGAGCTTAAAAACCCCAAGTGGGCGTCCATTATAGACGCCTAGGCCTTAGTGTTTTAGGCTTAATTATTTCCTTGTGTAGTATAAATACTACTTAGTGAAAATAATTAACCCTAGCCTCACTATTCTCTTTCTCTCCAAGTTAAAAGAATCTAACCTTTCTAGCTCTCTCTAGCCGTACAAGGAGAAGAAAAAAAAGGAATTTTCGGCTCTCAATTCCAGCGTGGTGATTTAGAGGCAGTGGCTGATTCGCTGCTTGGAAAAGGAACTAGAAGTTGGTTAATAAAATTCAATAACTCGAAAAAAGGTACACGTTTGTAATCATGGCTTGAATATGTGAAATCGGAGATGAACCACTGTGGGAAAAAAATATTCCACTGCATTTTATGTAGCATAACCCAATAAAAACTACCAAGAAAAATAAATCAGAATAGCATTAAATATCCATAAACAAATATGTATTTAATCTAAGGAACTCCCTTTTAGGTTAATGTCCTCAAATGCTTCTAGAAGATTAGAGAATGTTAGGACAATATTAATTTGTAATTGTTTCACATCCTATAAATAAAAGGCAATTAGTTGTTTACTATAACATTGGCATTTATATATTATAATCATCCATAAGGCCATGAACACAGGAGTTAGCTCTCAAAGGCACTAGAGGAGTTTGATACTTGTTTACTAAAATAGTCTGCAAGTTAATGATTTTCAATTGGACATTGGGAATCATGAAGACTTGTATGATATGAGTTTTGACGAGAAAGATGTCCGTCCATCACTAGGAAGTAGTGAAGAACTCATATCATAGGTGCACTGATGGAAATAGTGGCACTCAAACATGACTCGTATCAATTCTATCAAATGGGTTTTTATTCTTTGACAGTCAATGATTGAATTGATTAAATTGTAATAGGTGTGTCTGAACTTTAGACTTGAGGAATTGAGTTGAAGATATGCTTGTGACATTAGGTTTGTCAATAGAGTAGCTAGACCCAATTCACCCTTTGGTGGGATCAACCTCGAACTGCAACCTAATGGGCAAGTTGTAGTCTTAACTAATATCCAAGATGAGATTTGTTCCCTCGATGGTGAACGAGGAATTATCCTAGGCATTTATAAGTAAGCTAGATCTTTAGTCGGCCAAAGTATTAACTGGTCTCGACTTATTATAAATATAGCATAGTGTCAAGTTAGTGAGTTTGACCAAAATTCATGACTCTCAGTTGACCGGGATAAGGAAACGAAGAGTTTGTATTCACACGGCATTTGCAATAGGAAAGGTAAAAATGATCCAATCATTTCATCTTATTTGGGTTACAATATGGACCACTTGACTGGCTAGGTGGGACTCATATTCAGTGAAATCCTCTCATTGCCAAAAATAGATGAACCTAAAAAGTCACGCTTAAAAAGAAAAAATCTATAGAAAATATGGAATAGTTCTTGTGTTAATATTTTAAGTATTGGATACTTAAAATTAATTAAATGGAATTAATTATTTGATGAAATAAGTTGGTTCACTTATAATTTAATTAATGTTTTATTTCTTGGAGAAAGAAAATTAATTAAATATCCTATCTATTATTTAATTAGGTTAATTAATTTAATTGAGTTAATTAATTAAATGATATAAATATATTACATTAGTTAATACCTAGGTCATACGTTACAATTAACACTTGAGCCACAAGGCAAAAATTCCTCTCTCTCCCTAGTCCTAGCCATCGGTCATCCAGCCAAGCAAGGAGGAGATGATTTCTGATCAAGTTTTTTTTGGCTAGACAATTTAGAGGTAGCATTTTTGGACTGCTCAGATTATTAAGTTTTCAACCAGAGTTATTCACGAAGAAATTGAAGGAATCGAATTTTTGAGATTCTCCAACCACTTCGCTACAACATGTAAAATATTGTTTACTCTACCATACATACATCTGATAAAACTCCTGGATTGATCCTGTATTGGGGAAATCTAAATAAAATTTTAAAATTCTGTTTCCGCTGCGGTTGGTTATTTCCCCCCAATACTAGTATCAAATCTAAATCCCAGGGTTCAGTGAATGTAATT
The DNA here is from genome assembly GCA_019426215.1 of Buddleja alternifolia. Classification (NCBI taxonomy): domain Eukaryota; kingdom Viridiplantae; phylum Streptophyta; class Magnoliopsida; order Lamiales; family Scrophulariaceae; genus Buddleja; species Buddleja alternifolia. Next base: position 12,205,429 of record CM033395.1, read on the forward strand.
TATGTGTAAATATGTGATAAAGATGCATGATTTACAGTTTTTATTGATGTATGATTAGATATGTGGATTTCGTAGTTTTTTGTGTTGTTGATGATTTTGTTTATTTTATTAGTTACAAATTTATAAATTATTTTTCATGTAATTTTGATGTGATAAAATAATCACAAAAAGATGGGGGAAATCCCCATTGACGGCAGCAAAACACGCCGCCGGCTGCTGGGCTGCACAAGGACAGACTAGGTCTGCCGTGTGCAGGCCTAGCACAGCGAGCCCATTTGCATAAACAACTAGGTTGTCGCATGCGAATGGGCAGCACAGCGGCCAGGCCGCTGTGCTGTTGGGCTCCACAGCTAGCCCACCCGTGTGTTTTTTAACACATAGGTCGGCACGGGTTGACCCGTGGGTAACCCGAGTATATTATTAAATAAATATATTTATTTTGTTTTTGGTTAAAATTTGATTTAAATGCAAAAATAAATAATTATATTTATTTTAATATTCCAAGTAATCTAATGTTAATTAAAGTAAGACTTTGAATTATGTTGGATTCCTTCTATTGTGAAATTAATTTTAATATACTTAGAGACTAATTTTTATTAAAATTTGATTTTACTATAAAAATTATTGGAGTTCATTAAAATTGAGATTTCAAATAGAATCAAATAAATTGAATTTCCTCGAGAATATGAAAGACAATAATTGAATTTGGAATTTAATTAGAAATTAACATATATGTTTTTCGTGTGTTATGTGATACATATCATGTTTGACATCTTATGTGATGGGAGACATGATTCATGGACTTAGGCTCGTTTATATTTATATTTCTCTTTGATGGGTTGTAAAGGCTATTTTGAGCCTATTTTTATTTTCTCTCTAGATTATTTTTGTATAGGTGGCTTATATTGAAATGTAATACTTAGAACTAGAATAGGCCCAAAGGAGAAATTCAAGTCGAGCTGAGGAGATACAAGAAGGAGCTTTGAAAACACTTGTGTAGTTTCTTATTAATTTCGATTGAGACATTTGCGTGTCTGAATCTAGGAATAAATGTCCATGAATCGTGTGTTGTTAGCTTTCTAGGATCGCTATCTTTTTATTTTAATCAATGTTTGTATGTTTAGTATAAAATGGATTAATGTGTAAAGTGAGACCTAATAAATAATTTAAATTCTTCAACTCTGAAAAATATTAAGTTAGTAAAGGGGACTAGGTATCCTGTCCGCCACTAAACTTAGGAGAAATTAAAATGATATTTAATATATAATAGCATCCCTAAGCAATGGAGGTTATATATTGAAATATATTTTGAATTTTTCGAAGTGCATGAAATGCCATTAATCGAAACAAATTTCACCCCACATACCAGCAAAAGGTTGCAAGGTGAAATTCAATTGTTAGACTAATAGATAGTCAATGTGTTGAACTTAAATTATTCATAGGTTAATAAGATCGTTAAGAGGTTGAGATTCGATGAATAATGGACAAAGGGATTGAGTTATCCATTTGATGGGTTGATGTTGGACATCACTTTAATAGATTAATTAGGCCACATACCAGCAAAAGGTTGCAACTTATTAATCTAGTTAAAGAAATCAATCACCACTACGAACCCTTCTAACGATGCCTTTCGAATTCCACACTGGGAGTGTTGATTTTCGAAAAATGTAGTGCGAGCCAATTTTATTTTGAAAGTCCTTAATTTAAACTTGGAACACCAATTACATTAGAATCTAATAAGTCTTTTTACTTTTCTGCAGTTATTTGCTTATTATCTCTCTCATTATGATTATCAACACATTGTCTGTACTACTTGAAAAAAACACTTTAACTGGTTCAAACTATGTGGACTGACTCCGAAACTTGAGGATGGTTCTTAATATGGAGTCATTAGGGCATGTATTGGATGCTGATATCCCAGTCGTGCCGGCAAGGATGCGTGCCAGTGAGGAAGAAGTTGCGGCTCATGAGAAATGGGTCAAAGACGACGTCCAGGTTCATGGGTATATGCTGGGCTCAGTAAAAAATGAGTTGCAGAGATCTGACGACAAAATGGTCTCGTCGAGGGCTATTTTGGTACACCTGGTAGAGCTCTATGGTGAGCACAGTCGTATTGCTCGATATGAGATATCAAAAGAGTTCTTTGGAGCCAAGATGAAAGAAGGTGAAAAATTTGGGGATCATGTCCTAAAAATGATTTTGAAAATTGAGAGGTTAGAGGCCCTCTCAAGTACAAACTGACTCATCTTGCAATCAATTCAAAACTCCTTTTCCCAATTTGTAATGAACTTCAATTGCAAGGAGATCTAATGTAATTTGGCTAGGTTGATGCACAAGCTGAATACTGCACAATCTCAAATGAAGCCAAAGGGAAAAGAGGCAGCCTTGGTCATCACTTCTAAGCCTAAAAACAAGAAGAAGAAGAAGAAGAAGAAGACTAAGAAAGCTACTACCACTCCGGGCCCACAAGGTAAGATAGACAAAGGAAAGGGAAACGCTCTAAAAGTGATGAAGAGCAAAGGGCCAAAAGAAACTGATAGGTGCCTTCACTGCAGTGAGCTAAGCCATTGAAAGAGGGAACTTTTTGTCAAAGGTGCAGCAGGTATGGAACTTTTTGTTTTAAAAACCAATTGTTCTATAACTGTATTTTCCACTTCGTGGATACTTGATTCTGGAGCTAGTGCTCACGTTTATATAATGAACCAGGATCTGTAGTGAAGTAGGAACCCGGAGCATGGAGAGGTGCAGATCAGTGTTGGCAGTGGGCACAGTGTTGCGGCTTCTCTCATTGGATCAACTTCTTTATGTTTATCATCTGGACATGTTTTAAATTTAGAGGATGTTTTAGTTTTGCCTAACAGGCTTAAAAACATTATTTCAATTCTTATGTTGGTTAGGAATAATTATGTTTTTAATTTCAATGACAGTACTTGCAACATTTTATTTAAGGATAATATTGTTGGCACTACTACTTTAGTCAATGGCCTCTATTATTTAAACATGTGAAAGGAATGTCTTGTAAATGTTATCTCTAAGAAGCATGGTAGGCAAAATACTAACCTAAGCTTAAAGTGGCATCTTAGACTAGGCAATGGTGGTGAGCAAAAGATACACAGGATGGTGAAAGATGGGTTAATTGACCCATTGGGATCTGATCCCTATCCAACTTGTGAATTTTGGCTCAAAGGCAAATTGGATAGATCCCCCTTCACCGGGACTTTTGAAAAGGCCACTGAAGTATTAAGACTTGTGCACACTGACGTTTGAGGACCATTTGGAGAAATGGATCATGGAGGTTTTCACTATTTCACTACTTTCACTGATGATCATTCAAGGTATGGTCTTGTATATCTAATGAAGTACAAGTCTGAAACATTTGATAAGTTCAAAGAATTTAAGGCTTTAGTTGAAAAGGAAACTGCACATCATATAAAAACATTGCGACGATATTTGGAGGTGAACATATGATCGATGAGTTTGATCAGTTCCTAAAAGAACATGGCATAATATTGCAACTCATACAACTAGCGACTCCACAACTAAATGGGGTAGTAGAGCGTAGAAATCGAATGCTTTTGGATATGGTTCAATCTATGCTCAGCTACACTGATTTTCCCATCTTCTTGTGGGGACATGCACTCCTTACGGCTGTTCATATCTTGAATAGATGTCCTTCCAAATCCGTTCCTAAGACTCCGTATGAGATATGTAGAAATAGGAAACCAAACCTTAAATACATTAAGGTTTGGGAATGCTCTGCCTACCATCAAGAAGTCAAAGGCAGAGAAATAGGAAGCTAGGTCCCTTAAAGGACATTTCATCGGTTTTCCAAAGAATTCTATGGGATACCTATTCTACATGCAAGAGAATCAAAGGATCATTGTTGCACTGCAAACATAATTTCTTGAAGATGAATTTATTCAAGAAGGTTGTGTAGGTAGAAAGATTGTTCTCGATGAACAAGATGAAACACCCAGAGAGTCGACTGTTCAAGAAACACACACTGAAACTGATGAAACACAACCAGCATTGAAAAGATCTGGTAGAGTACCAAATCAACTTGATAGGTACTATGGGTACCTGCTACAAGAGGAACCGGGTGTCCACACTATAGCAGTGGGAGTTCATGGGGATGACCCTTCTACTTATGATCAACCGATGATGGACATCAATTGTGCAAAGTGGCGAGAAGTTATGTAAGCGGAGATAGAATCGATGCATTTTAACCAATTCTTGACTCTAGTAGATCGTCCCGATGGCATTGCACCTATAGGGTGCAAGTGGAACTATAAGAGGAAGATAGGCCCGGATGGAAAAATTGACACATACAAAGCAAGGCCTATAGAAAAATATTAGAGTCAAAAGGAAGGAATTGACTATCAAGAGACCTTTTCACCTATGGCAATGATCAAGTCTATTCGAATTTTGCTTGCAATAGCTCCACACTTGGATTATGAGATATGGCAGATCGATGTAAAGATGTCTTTTCTAAATGAATTCCTCGAAGTGGATATCTATATGGATCATCCTAAAGGCTTTGCATCTAGGTCTTATATTCAGAGGTGTGCTTCTAGGAGTTGGAATCTACGTTTTAACGAAGCTGTCAAAGGATTTGACATTGTCCTAAATGAAGATGATCCATGCACTTACAAGAAGGTTAGTGGGAGTAAGATCAATTTCCTTGTCTTATATGTGGATGACATTCTACTCATAGGAAATGATGCAGGAAGGCTCACATTAGTCAAAAGATGGCTTTCAAAGACATTCTCCATGAAAGACATGGGAGAAGCAACCTATATTCTAGGAATTCATATCTACAGAGATAGAACAAATGATCATAGGATGGAATACTCTAAGAAAAGTTTTTTGCCCATGAGACATGGGATGCACCTTTCAAAGTTTATGTCTCCTCAAATTGAGGAAGATAGGAAAGAAATGTGTACGGTGCCCTACCCATCTACAGTGGTTAGTCTAATGTACGCCATGTTATGCACACGGCCCGACATATCCTATGCAATAAGCGTGGTGAGTCATTTTTAGGCTAACCCGGGAAGAGAACATTGGACCGCTGTCAAACATATTCTCAAGTATCTAAAGAGAACGAAGGATATGGTCTTAACATATGAACATGGAGATTTGAAGGTGGATGGATATACTGACTCAGATTTCCAATCTGATGTGGATGATTGAAAATCCACTTCAGGGTTTATATTCACGCTCAATCGTGGAGCGGTAGCTTGGAAAATTTCCAACCAAAGCACAACCGCTGATTCCACCACTAAGGCAGAATACATAGCAGTGTCAGAGGCTGCTAAAGAGGGTGTTTGGATTAGGAAGTTTCATGGAGAACTTTGAGTGGTTCCTAGTGTAGAGCTACCATTGGCACTTTATTGTGACAATAACGCGGCCATTCCAGAAGCAAAGAAATCAAGGTCTCACAACAAATCCAAGCACGTAGAGAGGAGATATCTCATAATAAGAGAAATCGTTGGAAGAGACGAGATAGTTGTTCAGAGAATAAATTCAGCACACAACGTCGCTGATCCATTGACCAAGCCTTCCACACAGGCAGTGCTGGATCGACATCTTAAAAAGATGGGTATTAGATACCATAGTGATTGGCATTGAGTACAAGTGGGAGATTGTTAGGTTAATGTCCTCAAATGCCACTAGAGGATTAGAGAATGTTAGGACATTATTAATTTGTAATTGTTTACTATTATATTGACATTTATATATTGTAATTATCTATAAGTCCATGAACACAAGAGTTAACTCTCTAAGACTAGAGGAGTTTGATACTTGTGTACTAAAATAGTCTGCAAGTCAATGATTTTCAACTAGGCATTGGAAATCATGAAGACTTGTATGATATGAGTTTTGATGAGAAAGGTGTCCGTCAATCACTAGGAAATAGTGAAAAACTCACATCCTAGGTGCACTGATGGAGATAGTGGCACTCAAACATGACTCACATCAATTCTGTCTCATGGGTTTTCACTCTTTGACAGTCAATAACTGAATTGATTATATTGAAATATGTGTATCTGAACTTTAGACTTGCGGAATCGAGTTGAAGATATGCTTGTGAAATTAGGTTTGTCATTAGATTAGTTAGATCCAATTCATTCTTTGGTTGGGTTAACTTCAAACTGCAACCTAATGGGCAAGTAGTAGTCTTAGCCGATATCCAAAATGAGATTCATTCCTCGAAGGTGAACGATGAATTATCCGATGCATTTATAAGTAAGTTAGATCTTAAAGTCATTGGCCAAAGCATTAACTGATCTGGACTTATTATAAATATAGCATAGTGCCAAGTTAGTGAGTTTGACCAACATCCATGACTGTTACTTGACCGGGATAAAGAAAAGAAGAGTTTGTATTCACACGTTATCTACAAAAGAAAAGGTAAAAATGATACAATCATTTCATCTTATTTAGGTACAATATGGACCACTTGATTGGCTAAGTGGGATCCATATTCAATGAAGTCCTCACATTGCTAAATATAGATGAAACTAAAAAGTCACTCTTAAAAAGAAAAAATAGATAGAAAATATAGAATACTTCTGGTGGTAATATTTTTAAAATTAATTAAATGAAATTATTTTTTGAAGAAATAAGTTGGTTCATTTATAATTTAATTAATGTGTTATTTCTTGGAGAAATAAAATTAATTAAATATCCTATCTATTTATAAATTAGATTGATTAATTGTATTTAATTAATTAATTAAATAATGGAATGGACTGAGCTCAAACCAGTGTACCAAGAGGCACACCAAGACCATAAATGACTGGCATCCATGATGGGCTAATTTAAGCCTAAGATAAGTGATATAAATAAATCACATTAGTTAATACCTCGGTCATAAGTTACAATCAACACCTGAGTCGTTGGTCAATAAGCCAAGCAAGGAGGAGATTTTTTCTGATCAAGTTTTTTTCGGCGAGACACTCTAGAGGCAGCACTTTTGGATTGCTCACATTATGAAGATTTCAGCTGGAGTTATTCACGAAGAAATTGAAGGATTCGAATTTATGAGATTCTTCAACCACTTTGCTACAACAAGTAAAGCATTGTTTACTCTATCATACATATGTCTGATAAAACCCCGGGAATGATCCTGTGTTGTGGAAATCCAAATAAAATATTTAAATTCCATTTACGCTGTGTTTGGTTATTTTCCTCCAACACTCCCTATTGTTGAAGATGAACTAGCGTGGTTTTTCTTCTTCTTGCTCTCCAAGTCTTGAATTAGAGCTTCTGAAGTTAGGTCCTCTCTCTGTATTTTGTTCCGTATTTATATCAGTTGTAGGACAGACCCCACTTTGAATCAGAATTTTAAAACGTGAAAATTGGTCTGTCGGGACTCACGTTCAGACATTGGACTACTAAACGGCTATCGTTCTTGCATGAAACTCATGATGTTCGTGCGTACTTCTTTCTCACATCCGTGTGTAAACAATTACCCACTTTCGAACGTTAGACACTGAATTCTCGGATTTTTCACTAATTGTGCACTTTATTCCTTTGTTTCCATTAATTGAAATAATTTATACCTGAACTCAAATATCAAACTGATTATAAGCATTTGTGGCATAAATTACATATAATTGAACATAAATTGTTATGCCAAGGATTTTTAAAGTATGCATTTTATGTGTCCACTTATGTGTACATCTTTCAAAGAAGAAAAGAAAAAGAAAAAGGGGGAAAAAAGGAAAAATAAGAAATTTCACTTAAGCCCTCATTATTACTCTATATATACCCCTATAACTTTCATTTGCCTTCTTCTTCCACAAACAAGAGGCACCAAAAATGAATAAATCAGTCACTCCCGTAAGAAAATCCAGCTCTGACAGTTTTGGTTTCTTCAAGATTTGAAATAGAAAACGACCTCCAAATTGAGTGTTCTTTAGCTCAAACTCTTTCTAAGAGGATAATCTAAAACAATATGGAAGCCAATTACACATAGAAGTTACCAAAAGTTTCAGAAACTGCCCCAAACCAGAAGTTGCTCCAGAGAGCACTTATACTTGCTAGTGTGGATGTTTTAGCTATATATTGTTCTAAAATTCTTCATCTAAGTAGGTAAATCACCCTCATCTATGTTACTATGTGCTTAACTTGGTTTAGTAAAATTATTCTTCAATTAAATCTTGATTTGGTCAATTAGAGGTTCAATTGGTTCATGCATGACATGATTTTTGAATGTGGGGCTGAAACTTTGTTGCATGTGTGATTGAGGGTAGGATCTGGGTAAGTTGTTCTAGACCCATGAACATATATGAATTTTAAGCTTAGTAATGTGATTGCATGTCAAATTTAATTGGTTTTGAAAGAGTGTCTAGGACACGCAAGTTTGTTTTGACTTGAAAGTAAGATGAACAAATATTCTTGTTTCTCCAATTGACATTCAAGGCTGTCATTAGATGAATGAAAGTGTGAATTTGATTTTGTGAAATTTTTTAAAGCTCCATATCTGTTTCTTCAGACCCTCTGTAAAATTTGGTAAAGAATGGAGCTATGTGGAAATTTCTAAAATTCTTGGAGTGAAGCTGCCAGCCAGTTTGGCGAGATTGAAAATCGCTACTGTTTTGAGCCTATTTGATAACCTTGAAAAATTTTGTTTGTTCTGAAACTTTTACTGTTCATACATATATATGTTAGAAAAGTTGTGTCAAAATTCAAAAGTTTTGAAGAAACAAGGGATTTTATACAAAATTTCGAAAATAGGCTGTATGTCTTGAAAAATCTATCGGGACAACCATGTTTTTATATTGAATCATTAATTTAATAATTTCAATTAAAGTTAAATTTCTTGTGAAATGTTCCAAAATGTGGGTTTTTGTGCTTTTGCAATGTTTCAAAGAAAATTCTTATCTTGAGAATTTATAAAAATTTCTATTGTAAAACTACGCAAATTTGTAGTTTACTTGAGTATTCTTTCAATTAAATTGCCTATGTGTCTAGATTTTTTTTTTATGTTGTGCATCTTGCCTTGTTTAGTAGAATAAATTTAGTTAGGAAAAGGGTGTATCCTGGGTAGAATTTTTAGGTACTCATAAGTTTAACCCTGAATATGTTATTCATTTCAACGCCACAGGTAACATACCCGAAATCCCGACATCCGACCCAGTATGAGGTTATCGTATTCTTTGAGTGTCCCTTAACTCTATAATAGTATCTTTTAAAAATTGAAAGGAATATATGTTTGTAAATTTCAATTGCTATATTTATATATATGTATATATATTGTATAAAATAAGAATTTTATGGTTTTGAAAAATTCTGGAATCATGTTTCTGTTTTGAACTCATATCCTGAAGATAACCCATCTGTTTCTCCATAATTTTTATATCTGTTTTGTTTATGATGATCAATGAGTAGTATGGTTCTGTTCTGATCTGTTTCGGTTAGTCGGATCCAACTTGGCTTGGGTTGACAAAGGGTACCGTCGGGCAGTAGTGGACTTGTAGGTTGGACTCCGAGTCCCCAGGCCCCCTCACAACGCACAACAGAAGCCGTTTGTGGTTGTGTCAGGTAGTATCTGTTCCACATGTACTCGAGCATCTGTTTCTGTTGGATAGGGTCACTCCTTTCCTGGAGTGATAAGGTGGTCTATCACTATCGGTTGGGAGTCATAAGGCTATCTGAAATTAGCAATTTGGTTATTTGATCATTATAATAGCAATCATTTAAAAAAATTTACTGCTTACTATTTTTTAACGTTATTTGGACGAAAATATATTTGTCTCAGATTGATATTTATGAATGTCTTAAATCGGTTGCATTAAGTTTGAAACTTTCTATAGATTCAGTTTTGAAAATATATATATATAATATCATTTTTTATTATGTTCACGCATTTTGATAATTGTATGTATTTGTTAAGCAGCTCACACACATCGGGCATTTATTGAGTCTTTTACTTGCATACTCCCTATATTTTACTTCCTTCCTTCCAACAATAGATGACCTTTTTAGGCGAGAGCATAGAGACGCATCTAGAGCTGAGTGATCTATGAAAATATTTGCTTTGTAATAGCTAAGCGTAGACATTTAGTTTTTTTCCCAGTCGTGAGTTTTCATTAGAGTATCTTTTCTTAAGATATGCAGTTATGTTTATCGGGACAACCTGATTAAAGGATATTTTTCATACGTTTTATTTCGGATATAATTTTATTAGAGCTCATGCCTAAAATTTGAACCCTTTTAAGTGGTAAAACTTGGGGCGTGACATAAATCATGCAATTATATCAAACTAAAACACGTAAATCCACACCCTATCAGGGCTCCATTGTTATGAATGAAACATTTTGAACCAAATACATAAAAATAAGAAACGTTAGCCTTACATCCCTTCCATAACTCATATGGAGGTTTTTGATGTTGCTTGTTGATCATATAATGGTTCTGAGTGAAGCGGTGCTGATTGCTTTAGTGCAAAACCTTTGAGGAAGCTTGGATTCAGATAACATAGTCCATGCAGCCTCTTCAACCGTTATGTTCCATCGCTCAGAGTCTCCATTCTGTTAAAGCGTTCTAGGCGCAGAATACTCACAAAGTATTCCATTCTCTGTACAAAACTTCTCAACAATATGGTTAGTGAATTTAGTTCCTCTATCATTTCTAATTCTTGTCTCCTTTAGATCTTTTGAGGTTTGTAATTGACGAATTAGCACTGTGAGTTTGCCACTAGTTTCATCTTTAGGTGCTAGGAACTCTACCCATGTATAGCGTGAGAAATCATCACTAGCGAATACTTTTTACCACTTACACTCATGATTTGAATTGGACCAAATAAATCTATATGCAATAGTTCAAGAATCCCAGAAGTAGATAAATGAGGTTTCTTCTTGAAAGATGATATAACTTGTTTACCCATTGGGCATGCATCAAATAAGCAATTTTTTTAAAACAAACCTTTAGGTAATCTCTCTACAAGATTTAGCAATATTAATTGAGAAATTGCCTTAGAGTTGAGGTGGTTCATTTTTCTATGCCATAGCTAACCCATTTCACTTTGATTTTAGCCACAAAACATGCAAGGTTGTTAGCAATTGTTGAACCCTAATACACTAAATAAACATTATGTGTTCTTATTTCTTTCAATCTAGTAGATCCAGTCTTAGCGTCGAAAATATAGCAATAGTCATTTGAAAACTTACTTTAAAACCTTTGTCACTGAATTGACTAATGTTGAAAAGATTATGCTTAAGACCCTCAAAATAATATACGTCAGTTATCTTGACGTTCCCCCCAATGCACGACACATATACCTTTGGTTTCAGCTTTAGAGTTGTCACCGAAAATGACTTGAGGACCATTGGTTGCACGATAGTTGCTCAAGAGATCCTTTGAGCTTGTCATGTGCCTTGAAGACCCACTATCGATGTACCAAATAGATGTATCGGCGTTGGCTCTAGGTACCTGCATGAAAGGACAATTCTAATTCTTTTTAGGTACCCACCGTGACTTGGGTCCTTTGTCATTAGTCTTTTTAGCGGTATGAATTAAAACTTTGGGAACCCATATTTGCTTAGTCTTTATTGTGGGAGGATTAGCCTTTTTGAGTTTTGTTTTGTGTTGTGTGTGCATTTTAGATGTATAAAAATATCCTGGATCATAATCGTAATCATAATCACTTGAAGAATGTGCTTGGTGCAAAGAATCCGGTGGATATGTTGACTAAGGAAGTTACCACCTAGAAGCTGGGATTTTTTATGGCCTCATTCGGCCTCAAGTTTCACTATAGCACTTTCTAAAATCGAAGTCGAGTACATTCCTACTTTAGAAGCGGGTAAAAAGATGGGTTGCTGAAAAATTTTCTGAAAGAGCACTACCACAAAAAAGCCCTATTACAGCATACCTATGACAGCGGTTTTGAAAAACTGTTGTAATAGGGGGTACTCGGTTTGGACCTATGACAGCGGTTCAAGCCGAACCGCTGTCATATGATGTCAGAACCAAAAAACAATAATTGAACGCGACAGCGGATTGGCCAGAACCGCTGTCACAAAGTATACATGTGACAGCGGTTCGGCCGAACCGCTTGCAAAAATCACATGTGACAGCGGTTCGGGCTGAACCGTTGTCACATGTATACTTTGTGACAGCGGTTCGGCTGAAACGCTGCCATAGGGGCCGGGTTTTAGACCCTCTCTCTCACTCACTCACTCTCTCTCTCTCTCACTCACTCACTCACTCACTCACTCACTCACTCTCTCAAATCTCTCACCACCACCACTTCCACCACCACCACATTCACCACCACCTCCACCACCACCACCAAGACCGTACACCTCTCTCTCTCGCGCTCTCTTTCGGTCTAGCTCTCTATTTCTCTCTCTCTCTCTCTCTCTCTCTCTCTTTCTCTTTCTAGATTTATATATATATATATATATGTGTGCATATATATGTATATATTCTATATATACATATTTAACTCTTTATATATATATATATATACATAGCAGCCGCCCGTCGCCGCCAACCGTGGTCATTTAGTTTAGGTAATATATATATATACACACATAGAGTATATATAGATTTAAATATTTGAGTATCTATATATTTGTGTATATGTGGGTGTATGTATATATATTTGTGTGTATGTGTGAGTGTTTGTATATTTGTGTATATATGAGTGTATGTATGTATATTTGTGTATATGTGGGTGTATGCATATATATTTGTGTATGTGTGGGTGTATGTATATATATTTGTGTATGTGTGAGTGTATATATATTTGTGTATATGTGGGTGTATGTATATATATTTGTGTATGTGTGAGTGTATTTGTGTATGTATATATATTTGTGTATGTGTGGGTGTATGTATATTTGTGTATATGTGGGTGTATGTATATATATTTGTGTATGTGTGGGTGTATGTATATATTTGTGTATGTGTGGGTGTATGTATATATTTGTGTATGTGTGGGTGTATGTATATTTGTGTATATTTTTGAGATTTGCCTATTTATTGAAAAATTTAAGGGAACTAGGAATTTGACTGAATTTAGTATTAATTTTGGTTAGTCGGGTGTTAATTACGTTTCATTTGAGATTAAATTGTGGTTATTTGGTGGTTTAGGGTACATTGATCCAACTGGTGATCTTTATTTATACTTAGTTGCTGAAAATATAATGTTTTATTTATAGTTTTATGTGATCCGACTGGCGATCAATATCTGTAGTTGTTGGAAATATGATGCTTAATGTGATTCAACTGGTGATCAATATATTTTTATAAAATGGTGCTTTATTTTTAGTTTTATGTGATTTATGTGATCCAACTGGTGATCAATATTTGTAGAAATATGATGTTTTATGGGATCCAACTGGTGATCAATATTTTCGTATAGTAAGATCGGCATTTTGGGTTTGTTGTGGGTGAAAGATTATAATATTGGGTTTGTTGTGGTTGAAATATACGAATTTTGTTGGTTGCAAGTTTGGGGGAAGATTAAGTCGAGAACTTGGTAGAAATTTTTGCGTTGTTACTCTGCCAAAATTTTTCTAGAATAATGCGAAATAAATTAAAATGAAAATTATTTAATTAATTTAACTATCAACTGATGATAAAATTGTTTAATTTAATTAATTCAGAATCAAAATGGATCGAAGTTGGATTTTAGCAGATCGCATGTCGGAACAGTATGAGAAAGGGGTGAAAGAGTTCATAAAGTTTGCGGTTGACCATGCACCAGATCGAACTAGGATCAATTGCCCGTGTTTACGTTGTGGTTTTGGAAAGAGAATTAGTCCACGTGAGTTGGAAGATCATTTGGTGTGTAATGGAATTGATAAAAGCTACAAACGTTGGACAAGACACGGTGAAAGCAGTGTCCCGTTGGATGATTTGGGTGGTACATCATATCCATCACAGGATTTCAACATGAATGATTATGAGCCTGATTGTTTGGAGGAGATGACAAATGTGATTGAGGAGGATTTGCGAAATTGTCCTAAAATGTTTGACAATTTGACAAGTGATTCAAAGACACCACTGTATAGTGGTAGTAAATTCACAAGATTGAAAGCAGTTCTTAACCTATACAAGTTAAAAGCCAACAATGAGTGGAGTGATAAGAGTTTCACAGACTTGCTTGGTTTATTAAAAAGCATGCTACCTGAGGATAATGTGTTACCTAATCGTACTTATGAGGCTAAATGGATGTTAACCGCAATTGGCATGGGATATGAGAGGATACATGCCTGTCTCAAATATTGCGTATTATTTAGAATTGGCTATACATCATTGAAGGCCTGTCCAAAATGTGGCGCCTCACGGTACAAGAAGAATGGATATGCGCCTGTCAAAACCATGTGGTATTTGCCTATAATACCACTATTTAAGCGCATGTACAGTAGTAAAGAGTTAGCCAAGGACTTGACATGGCATGCTGATAGAAGGCTTGAAGAAAGGATTGAAGATGAAAAGATTCGACATCCCTCAGATTGTCCTCAATGGAAAAAGATTGATGATGATTTCCCTGAATTTGTTGAAGAATCAAGAAACCTGCGTCTTGTATTGGCTACAGGTGGCATGAACCCTTGTGGCCGGTGATTTTGATGATCTACAACCTTCCCCCATCGCGATGCATGAAGCGAGAGCATATAATGATGCCTATACTCATTTCTGGGCCGAAACAACCTGGAAATGATATAGATGTCTACTTGGCTCCTTTAATTGAGGATTTGAAGGTGTTGTGGGACACCGGTGTTCAAGTATATGACGGGTTGAGATAAGAAAATTTTAATCTCAGAGTCATGTTATTTGGGACAAACAATGATTTTCCGGCAAGAGAAAACCTCGAAGGATATGGTGTACATGGCCAATGTGGATGCCCCATAGGTGTCAAGAGTATAGATCAATATCGATTGACACACTCTCAGAAATATGCATTCCAAGGGCATCGGAGATGGCTAAATCGGAACCATCGATATCGTCGGTGGAAGAAAGCTTTCAATGGGAATATAGAAGAAGGCCGAGCTCCTAAATGCTTAACTGGTGAAGAAGTGTTTGAGAATATAAGAGACTTGGAGGTTAAATTTGGAAAGACTTTTGCAGGTGGTCTTGCAAAAACTGGGTCGAAAAAAAGGTCAATTTTCTTTGATTTGTCGTATTGGACGTCTTTACATGTTAGACATTTTCTCGATATAATGCATATTGAGAAAAATGTATTTGATAGTGTCATTGGTACACTTCTAAATGTGCCCGGAAAAGAAAAAAGATGGCGTAAAGGCACGGTTAGACTTGGTTGAAATGAAGATAAGAGGAAAATTGACACCAACAAATAAGGGGAAACGTACTTATTTGCCTCCAGCAACTCACACTCTAGCCAGGAAAGAAAAAATTGCATTATGTGAGTTTCTTAATGGAGTGAAAGTTCCAGAAGGGTATTCTTCAAACATTAGCAGTCTTGTATCAGTGAAGGATTTGAAGCTAAAGCACTTGAAAACTCATGATTGTCATGTAATTATAGATCATTTGCTACCAATTGCTATACGGGCCATTTTGCCAAAAAAGGTGAGAGACACGATAACTAAATTGTGTTTCTTCTTCAAAGCAATGTGGAGCAAGGTGTTTGATCCTGAGCAATTTCCTGCACTTCAGAAACAAATTGTCATCACTTTGTGTGAGCTTGAAATGTATTTTCCACCTGCTTTTTTTGATATAATGACTCATCTACCCATTCACTTGGTTAGAGAGACTCAACTATGTGGACCAGCTTTTATGAGATCTATGTATCTGGCTGAGCGTTTTATGAAGGTATTGAAAGGCTACGTGAAGAATCGTAGTTGACCGGAAGGTTGCATTGTTGAACGGTACATAGTTGATGAAGCCATTACATTTTGCACAGAGTATCTAGCAGATTCTAATGTTGCAGAGCTTCCAAAGTCTCATGTTGTGGGAGGGGGAACAGAAGGAGTCGGATTAATAGGAAAGCAATTAGTTAGTGTTCATATTACACAAAGGGATCAGGCACACCTATATGTGCTCCACAACACCGATGAGGTTGACCCATATGTTGAAGAGCATAAGAACCAACTTAGGAGATTTAATCCAATTAAAAATGAGAGTTGGATTTCAAGAGAGCATAATAAGAGTTTCATCGATTGGTTCCGAAAGCATTTTGAAGAGAAACAGAAAGAGAATCCACAGCTTTCAGTTTCAGATAAATTGACATGACTGTCGATGGGTTCGGACAGACTAGTATTTTGTTATTCAGGTTATCGTATAAATGGTCGCACATTCTATACAAAAGACCAAGATGAGCGAAGTACAATGCAGAATAGTGGTGTGAGTCTTGTAGCTCAAGCAATGCATATCTCAAGTGCGAAAGATAATAATCCTATCTATGCCGATTTATCATATTACGGGGTGATTGAACGTATATGGGAGCTTGATTATAGTTGGTTTTGGGTGCCTGTATTTGGGTGTAAGTGGGTTGGCAATAAACATGGTGTCGATAATAGTGAAATAGGCTTCACTCGAGTAGACCTTGAAAGGGTGGGATACAAAGATGAGCCTTTCATTTTAGCGTCACAAGCTAAGCAAGTGTTTTTTGTTACCGATCCTATTGATAAGAGGTGGTCCATTGTTTTATCGGCAAACAAAAATACTTGTATTGATGATGATTATGAAGAAAGTGAAGATGATGGAGAAAATCCTATCTCATTAGGTGATTGACAATCAATTGATAGTGATGATGACTTGGATATAAGTGATGATGAATTGTATATGCGACAAGATCACCAAGAGGGGATATATATGAATTAATTCATCAGTACGTCGCCGTATTAAAAAAAATGGTCGTACCGATGGGAAGCAAAATACTGCTAAGCCAACGACAAAAAGAAAACGATGAAAGGTATTTGAACTTATTTCATAATTGTATGATAGACTAATTTTTTTATCAATATTTATACTTAGTTGCTAGAAAATTTATATTGTTGAGATTTGCCTATTTTTGTGGAAAATTTAAGGGAAATAGGGGATTGATTGAATTTAAGGTTAATTTGGTTTAGCTGGGGGTTAATTGTGTTTAATTGGGGATTAAATTTTGTTTATTTTGTGGTGTACGATAATTACGTTCTAGAATAATGGATATGAACCCCAATTCTGTATTTATTACTTCTATTTTAAAATTATTATTGCCAACTGAATCTGCTAAATTTATATGAATCTAACTTTTGTATTTATTACTTCTATTTGAAAATTATTATTGTCAAATGAATCTGCCAAATTTATATGAATCTAACTTCTGTATTTTTTATTTTTTGTAGGTCGATGGCTTCAAATCCTGATGGTAGTTTTCCCGAGGATGATGAATATGGATCAGATAGCGTTCATGAGGCGGAGATACGGAGAGGTGTCACGGCTATGAAAAACGTTATCAATGCCGAAAGTAAAGGCATAAGACTACCTGTCGGCTGGAATGACAGAGGTCAGGCAGTTAACCCAAACAAATCAATATACGTTAGTTATATAGGCGTGCAGGTTCGGCAGAAGGTGTCGATTGCCATGAGTGATTGGCGAAAAGTCCCGTCACCAATAAAAAAAACGTTTGGGATGAGATAAAGGTAATTTGGATATTGTCATATTTGTAAGTGTTAATGTATTATCATATTCTCTAAATTATAATTTTATATATACTTTGTTGTTTGATTTTTGTAGTAGGCATTTGATATTGACGAAAGTCGACGAAAGTACGTACTATCAGAAGGTGGGAGGCTAGCATGTAACTTCAGGAGCTACATAAGCAGAAAGTATGTGCGAGATGTTGATGGAAATATTAATGTCAACCCACCCCCACAATATGAGATATCACAAGCCGATTGGATGGCATTTTTAGATGTTCGCTTAGGAGATTCTAATTGGCAGGTAGCTAGTCATTTTAATTTACGGTTTCATTTGTTGGTTATTGCGTTTATATTTAGCTAATAATTTGATAATGTAATAAACAGAAAATAAGTAGGGACAATCAGGAAAGATCAAAGAACCCTGAATATAATTACCGGAAAGCTAGTCTTGGATATGCTCTTGTGGAGCAAATGGAGGTATGTAGTTCATTTAGCAGTGAATCCTTACAATTTTTTTAATAAAAATTCTATGTTAATGCATACATATATTTTTTAATGAAAATATAGAGAGATAGAAGAAGGGATGCGGGATCCGATTGTACAGAGGTGACACGAGCACTCGTGTGGAGGATTGCACGTTCCTATAAAACAAATCAAATTGATAACGACAATGTTAGAAGAGTGGTGAATGAAATGGTGAGTTATTGACAATTTTTAGCTCTATAATGTGCTGTACGTTTGTTTTGAAATATTATTGAAAGAATAAGGTTCACTAATTTTATTTTATTTTTTTAAAATATATCATTATAGAAGAGCATTTCACAAGAGAATACTAGCCATAGTGGAAATGAGACGAGTCGAGATGACCTATTGGCTAAAGCTCTTAAAAAGAAGGAGCATCCGGGTCGCATTAGGGGTGTTGGCTTTGGGGTCTCACAAAGAGACTATTTTAAGGATCGAAAGCCTGCTACAGAAATGGAGGTGGAAAACTTGAGAAACATGGTGAAAAACCTCTCCGAAACTATGGTTACCATGCAACAACGAATTGATGTTTTGGAAGCCCCTAACTCGCGTCAGCCACATGAAGATGACGTGATTTCTTTGAAAGATAGCAGCCCAGAACCAGGTTATAAGATGCTTCCTGAGGTAAAAATTTGAATTTGTTTATTAATCATACAACTCGCGACTCTCTATTTCTGTAAATCATACAAAACTTTCTAATATAATCTTATATATATATGTGTGTGTGTGTAGGGTATCAATCCATGTCAATTAGCACTTTCATCACCATCATATCGTGTGGTGGCTAAAGCACAGCTATACAATCGATCGGAGACTGATAGAACACTTCACAACTGTCCATTAGCCACCAACAATGTGCAAGTGCGCATTGACACTACCGTTGAGGCAAATACACTCCTACCCGTCCCTCTCAATGATGAAATGATCACAATTTCTAGTGGTCTGGGTACCTTTGTTGCTTGGCCAGCGAGTCTTGTCATTGTCACTGATGCACCGGTATGTAATTAATAGCTAGTCATTAATAAATTATAACAATTTGTTTGAGGTTACTAAATATACTTTGGTGTGTAACATTCATATTTTATTTTCTTGCTTAAACAATCCAAATCATCTGGAAACCGTAAGTCATGGACGTCGAAACGGTCAGCTGTCAAAGGAAAATCTCCAGTGGCCGAGCCTGCAGGTGAAGTAGACATATGTGCAGACCTTCAACTAGATGGACTCCCTAATGACCTTGTATTTCTAGGAAAGTACACAAAGATGATGAAGATTGGTGCCCTGATCAATATATACATGGACAAATCCATTATGAATTTGTCATTCCCAGAGTACATTGGAAAGGAGGAGATCTGTCACCTTCTGCGTAGAACAGAGATAGGAGCCTCTATCATTACAGCATACATAAAGTAAGTTTTTTAATTATTTTATTACATCTGAACTACGATTATTTTTGTTACTCGAAATTCATTTTTTATGCTCAATTTAGGTGTTTGTGGTTTAACTACGTGATCCCCGAAGGGAAACAAGCAAGTTTCGGGTTTCTTAACCCACATTCCATAGTTGCTCATGCAGATGCGCCAATTCAACAAGTGCAGTACATAGCACGTGCTATGATACAGAGTGCACAACAGAATAAGTTATTTCTTGCACCTTACAACACGGGGTGAGCTACTAAAGAGTCGACTTTAATTTGTAAAACTATCTACGCAAAACAAATTTTCAACTTATCTTTTGAATGCTTTGTAGGTGTCATTGGTTGTTGCTTGCAATTGATCCATTTCAAGAGATTGTTTACTATCTGGATTCTGTGCATAGTGAGCCGCAATACCGAGATGATATGATACTAAAATTCAATCAGTAAGTTTTTCAATCAATCAATGTATCCATTATATTTAATATTTTTTTAAATTGTATTTATTTCACATAATTGCTTGTTCTTAACATATTTCCTTATTTTTTATATTTTTTTATAGAGCTGTGCACATATTTCGTGCAAATTGCAACAACCAATCCAGGAAATCCAAAAACTCGGTCTGTAAATGGTTTACTATAAAGGTTAGCGTTTTCTAGTTTCATGAGATTATATATTCGTATAGAAGTTCGTCTTCTAATACAACGTAACTTTGATTGCTTTTGTAGTGCCCCCGGCAGACCAGCGAGGTGGATTGTGGCTATTTCGTTATGAGATTCATGAAAGAGATTATTAGCCACGAACAATCTATAATCCCAACAGCGGTATACATAATCCTAATATATACTTAATTCTATTACTTTTGAAATTATTAAACCTTTGGAAGGTAATTGAAACGTCATTTCAGTTTGCAATTCATCTCTCTCTCTATATATATATATCTTGCAGTACTTTCATTATTGTCAATCCTTCTATACTGATGAGCAAATTGATGAAGTACGCTGCGAAGTTGCACGTTACATTTTATTAGCAGCTCCATAGAAATTAGGTAATGTAGTTTTTGTACATTGTGACATGTTGTAAATTGAGATTTGATTTATTGTATTTCGGAAGGTCATTAGTAATTTAATTAGTTGATTGTACATTTTGTTGGAGATTATAACATTTTATTGTTGAAGGAAAGAGATGGTAATATTGAAGTTCGGGGTGGTGTTTGTTTATGTTGAATATGTTTTGTTATTAGTTGAAATTTCTTGGTTGGTGATAAGAGGTGTTTTTACGTGTTTTTAAGACCGTAATTCTTATGATTTGGATTCACTTATTGCTTAAATCATGTCACATTTGCATTTAATAGATGTGTTAAGTGAATACAGGTAATAAATGAGAATACATGAAGAAAAGGGAAGAAAAACGATGTACAAAACAAGTTCAAGCATATTTTTCAACACCGAGGTGGTTTATACATCTCCTACCACATTCGAGCGATAATTCCGTACATTTCGAGACCGACTTAGACAAAGTTTCCTTCTACAAAGTTTTAGATGTATGTCTTAGCTTCAAATGGGAACTTGAAACATCCAAATCGGAGGTCTATAGAGATAATTCTGAAGGAAATACGATTGCTGCGCCGAACAGAGAAGTACATGTGTCAGGATACGCCCCAACGCCCTCCTAGTCATGCCTAGGCATGGATAGTCCGAATGTTAATCCTTTTTCAGCCTAAACTCCAGCCTTATATGATGGGTAAGAATCACTTTTGGCCATAATTCAGCACATGTGTTGAGGGGTTGTCATAAGTGTGTTTCTTGGTAGATTTACTTTATGGGTGCCAAATCAGAAACAACCTCCATGTTGAAACGTAATTTAGGTATACTTAGAGACCGAATTCGACAAAATGTCCTTCTGCAAAGTTGTAGATCTATGTGTTAGCTTCACATGGGGACTTGAATCATCCAATTTGGAGATTTGGGGAGAAGTTTATGAGGAAAATACTAAGACGGCGCTGGAAAGCAAGAAAATGGCAGCATGCATGTGTTTTGTTGAAGTTTTCACATGGTTATGCTTGGTGGAATTCTTAATGGCCGAAATTTCAGCATTTTTTAGCTGGTTGGAATCTTAAAAGCCAAACTTTAAGCATCACCTTAGGTGGAATTCTCATTGGGGAACTTTAATGGGAATTCTTAATGCATACTTTAGTGGAATTTTGGCTATAAAAGGAGGGGGAACCCATACTCTTCATCATTCACTATCAATTTCAGATTCTTAGAGGAGAGGGGGGCAGCCCCTAATCTGATTTCTCCACCATTCATCACCATTCTTCATCACTCTTGGAGGGGAAAACTAGAGGAAGGAAAAGAGCTTGGGGATTGAAGGCTCAACTTCAAGATCCATCATTATTCACTTTTGAGGGAGTTTTTATAGCTTTTCATTTCAATTATGTCTATGAACATGTGTATTAATTCATTTATGTTTGATCACTATATGTTAGAATCTTATGCCTAGGTTAATATTTCGGGAGAAAATTGACTTAGGGTGCAAGAAATTCACATCATGACCCGTAACTAATGAGGAATTGCCCTAGACATAGGTAAAGATTCCCGGGTGAAGTTGTTCGATTCAAATCGAGTGAACTCTAGTACGTTAATGCATGTTTAGTGGTTAGATTTCCGGATAGGAATATTTGGGAAATCACGATCTAAGCATAGGAGTTTATACGCGAGACATCGGTTATTCTCTACCCTCGGAGCTCTCACCATAACAATATAAGCGTAATCCTTCAACGAGAATCTTTATAAGTATAATTGATCAATTTGAACCTAGCATGTGCCTTAGTCTCCCTTTCTATTTTGTTTTAAATCATTTGTTCAACCTTGTTCTTATCTTACGTATTTCACACTCATTTTACCTTTATTGTTTTGATCTTTGTTGTTATAAAATCTTAAATTAGAATTCAAGTCCTTGTGGTTCGACAATCCGGACTTCTCGTCCACTTTTATTACTACACACGACTAGTGCACTTGCTATTATAGCACGTTAGCTTTTAGCGTGTCAAGTTTTTGGCGCCCTTGCCGGGGACTTGTTCATTTTAGTTTTTGATTTTTCGTTTAAATTTTCATAATTCTTAGTTCTTCGTTTATTTCTAACCTTTCTTTTATTTTATTATTCTAATTTTGTTTTTTTGTGTTTAATTGTTAGGTGTAATTTGTGGTGCATGACCCGCTCTTCTAACGAGCCTCTATACAATTTTGAGCCGGAGATAGAGCGTGTTCTTCGATCTAGTAGACGCGCTCGAGAAATGGCCGACAATCTAAATCCAAATGGGAATTTTCCCGACATAAATCTCCCGGAAAATAGGGAATGGTTGCAAAATCTATTCCAAGCTATGCAACCGGCACCTCCTCAAAGACTTCCATCCGTCCGGGAAAGTCTACCTCCAAGGGTCCACACTATACCGGGGCCCGTAGTCTTTCCAAATTTCTTTGCACCAACTTATCACATTCCGTCACACATCTTTAGCATGGTGCAAAGCGAACCCTTCTATGGAGAGCCCCATGAATCACCTCATGAGCATTTGGAGACTTTAGACGATACTCTCATGACTACCCAATTTCATCCACGGGATCTCGATGCAATTCGTCTAAGAGTCTTCCACTTCTCATTAAAGGAAAGGGCGACCATGTGGTACAAATCTCTACCACCCCAATCCATCACAACATGGGGACAATTGGTCGATGCCTTTTTGAGCAAATTCTTTCCACCCTCCAAAATCAATGAGCTAAGGAGCAACATTAAGGAGTTTAAGCAGGGGAATCATGAGTCCTTAGCCGAGGCATGGGCTAGATATAAAAACATGCTCCGAAAATGTCCGGATCACAACCTAAGATTGAGCGAGCAAGTATTACGATTCCATGATGGAGTCCGTTCGCGCATCCGAAATAGGCTCAATGCCGGCGCCGGTGGTGATCTCCTTGGGCTCGATTGCCAAAGTGTGTGGGACAAGATTGAGCAATTAGCCCGGGAAGATGAACTCTATCCCGATGATGAAGAAATCACACCCACTAAAAAGATTGCTTGTGTTCAAGAGTTGGGCGAAGAAGTTGCTTTGGAAACAATGGTTGGCAATGTAAACTATGTTGGAAATGCCAATCGACCTCAATTGAACTTCCATGTGCCCGAAAATTTTCCAAGGAGGCCCAATCCGGCACAAAATGCCCATCCCGGCGTCTATCAAGCACCAAGGCCCCCATTCAACAATAACCAAGCTCAAAGGCAAGGTAATCCTCATATACAAAGGCAAATAAGACCTCTTACAACCGAAGAGCGTCTCGATGAACAAATAAAGAAATCGGATTCAGCAATCAACGAACTCCGTACTATGATGAAGGATATAATGATGGACATGAAGGATTTAAAGACACAAATGGGTCAAATGGCAAAGGCGATCAGTGAGAGAGCCCCGGGAACTTTACCAAGTGACACAGAAAAAAACCCGAAGGAGCAATGCCACGCCATCACCTTAAGAAGTGGCAAACAGATAGTCAATGATGCTGTTCGCATTTCCGCGCCGAGCGCCCTGATGAGAACGCCCAGGAGCCGGAATCAACCCACAGTGAACGAATGCTTCGCAATTGCTCGCCCGAGCGTCCCGATGATCACGCTCAGGCGCCCGAGACCCAGCGCCCTGGCGCCGATTGTCGCGCCCAGGCGCCACCTCCTGAACCCTCCACAGCGGGCTCTTCAACTCCAACGCATCCTCCCATCGAGGTCCGTCTGCCATTTCCTAATGCACAAAGAAAGAAAAAAAAGGAGATGGATCCAAGTTTCCTTCGAATCTTAGCAATTCTACGTGAGGTTAGGATTAATATTCCTTTTATAGACGCAATTTTACAAATGCCAAATTACGTGAAATTTTTCAAGGATATTTTATCCAACAAACAAAAGTGGGAGGAAAACGAAACGGTGTGCCTAACCAAGGAATGCTCCGCCGTATTGCTTAATAAATTACCAATGAAACTTGAAAACCCTGGGAGTCTCACTATTCCTTGCACGATTGGGCCATTATCCTTTGAAAAAGTTTTGTGCGACTCGGGAGCTAGCATCAACCTCCTCCCGTACTCTCTTTTCAAAAAGTTGGGCCTTGGTAACCCAAAGCCGACTTCAATGAGCCTCCAACTTGCCGATAGATCAATCAAGAGACCACGGGGAATAATCGAAGATGTAATCGTTCAAGTCGACAAATTCTACTTCCCGGTTGACTTTGTGGTTCTTGATATGGAGGAAGATGTTGAGGTACCCCTGATCCTAGGAAGACCATTCCTAGCCACTGGTAAGGCGGTAATCGATATTGCCAATGGTAAGCTAACCTTAAATGTGGGAGATGAAAAGGTCACCTTTGATGTTTTTAAAGTGCTTAAACACCCATGTGATCCTGACTCATGTTTACGCATCGATGTATTTGATATGTTGATTGATGAGACTTTTCAGGCACAAATGGTAGACGACCCATTGGAGACATGTCTTTCCAAATCTATGGATGTCGATTCAGCAAGTGAAGAACAATTGGAAACCATATTTAGCGTAGAGAAGTCACCTCTTTACCACGTCATTGGAGCTAAAAAAATAGAAAGATCACTCTTGGCTCCTCCTCGCCCTTCTATCGAAGAGGCCCCTATCCTTGAGCTTAAACCATTACCATTACATTTGAAATATGTATTTTTAAATGATAATGAGACTCTACCTTTAATTGTCTCATCTTCTTTGACAGGAGAATAGGAGGAGCGACTCATGAGAGTATTGAAGGCCAACAAAAAGCCTTCGGGTGGAAAATTGCGGATATAAAAGGCATAAGTCCAGCGGTGTGCATGCACAAAATACTCATGGAGGAGTCCGCAAAACCTACACGCCAACCACAAAGACGGTCAAATCCACAAATACAAGAGGTGGTAAAGAAAGAGGTTATAAAACTACTCGATGCAGGTATAATCTATCCTATCTCTGATAGTGCATGGGTAAGCCCGACTCAAGTAGTACCCAAGAAGGGCGGAATAACTGTGATAGAAAATGCGAACAATGAATTAATCCCTACTCGAATGCTTACCGGGTGGCGTGTGTGTATAGATTATCGCAAGTTAAATGATGCCACTCGTAAGGACCATTTCCCCCTCCCATTCATTGACCAAATGCTTGAAAGGTTAGCTGGACATGATTTTTATTGTTTTCTAGATGGGTATTCCGGCTATAACCAAATTGCCATAGCCCCCGAGGACCAAGAGAAAACAACTTTCACTTGTCCCTATGGCACGTTTGCTTATAGGCGGATGCCGTTTGGATTATGCAATGCCCCGGCCACATTTCAACGATGTATGATGGCGATCTTTCATGACATGGTTGAAGAATTCGTTGAGATTTTTATGGATGATTTTTCTGATTTTGGAACCTCATTTAACACATGTCTTGATCATTTGGACCGTGTTCTAAAACGCTGTGAGGAAACAAATCTTGTTTTGAATTGGGAAAAATGTCATTTTATGGTCCGGGAAGGGATTGTGCTAGGTCACAAAATCTCCCAAAAAGGGATTGAAGTGAACCAAGCCAAGATTGAGGTAATAGAAAAGCTTCCTCCACCTACATCGGTGAAAGCCGTGAGGAGCTTTCTTGGTCATGCCGGCTTCTATAGGCGATTTATCAAAAAATTTTCCAAAATTGCAAAGCCGTTATCTAACTTGCTTGTCAAAGATGCACCATTCAATTTTGATTCCCTTTGTTTACAGGCCTTCATAACTCTTAAGGAGCTATTGATATCTGCTCCCATCATGGCACCTCCCGATTGGAGTTTGCCCTTCGAATTGATGTGTGATGCTAGTGATACCGCGGTGGGTGCGGTCCTTGGCCAAAGGAAGGATAAGGTATTTCGAACCATCTACTATGCTAGTAAGACTTTAAATGATGCACAAATGAATTACGCAACCACGGAAAAAGAATTACTAGCCATAGTATTTGCATTTGACAAGTTCCATGCTTATCTCATTTTGAATAAAGTAATTGTGTACACCGATCACTCCGCATTAAAATACTTGCTTGCCAAAAAGGATGCCAAACCTAGACTCATTAGGTGGATTTTACTTCTTCAAGAATTTGACATAGAAATTAAGGATAAGAAAGGAGTAGAAAATGTTGTTGCCGACCACTTGTCTAGGATAGAGATTCCTAAGCCTGAGTGCGTGTTTGATAAACCTATTTGTGAGGAGTTTCCCGATGAGCAATTGTATGCTATACTTCATAATGATGCTCCTTGGTATGCCAATTATGCAAATTATCTTGTCACGGGAGTTCTTCCTCCGGATATCACTTATCATCAAAAGAAGAAATTCTTATTTGATGTGAAGCGATATTTGTGGGACGAACCATATCTATTTAAGATTTGTGCAGATGGCCTCATTCGACGATGTATCCCCGAGGAGGAAATAGCATCAATTCTCGCCCATTGTCATGATATGTCGGTAGGTGGTCACTTTGGACCCTCTAAAACAGTGGCTAAAGTGCTTCAATCAGGTTTCTTTTGGCCTACTCTTTCTAAAGATGCATTCTTGTATGTTCAATCTTGTGATAGGTGTCAACGAACAGGTAACATCTCTAAAAGACACGAAATGCCATTGAATAACATGCTTGAATGTGAACTATTTGATGTATGGGGTATTGATTTTATGGGACCCTTCCCTAGTTCTTGTTCCAATAAGTATATTCTTGTTGCGGTCGACTATGTCTCCAAATGGGTCGAAGCTGAGGCTTTACCAACTAATGATGCTCGGGTGGTTACTCGATTTTTTAAAAAAGGATTTTCACTCGTTTTGGAACTCCTAGAGCAATCGTTAGTGACGGGGGCACCCATTTTTGTAACAAACAATTCGAGCACTTACTGAACAAGTACGGGGTACGGCATAAAATCTCAACCCCATATCATCCTCAAACGAGTGGTCAAGTGGAGGTGTCGAATCGGGAGATTAAACGCATTCTTGAAAAAACGGTTAACGCATCTAGAAAAGATTGGTCCCTTAAACTAGATGACGCCTTGTGGGCATATAGAACCGCGTTTAAAACTCCGATTGGCATGTCCCCATATCGCCTTGTCTTTGGAAAAGCATGTCATTTACCGGTTGAGCTCGAACATCGCGCTTTTTGGGCTATTAAATTTCTAAATTTTGATTCTCAACTCGTAGGTACCAAGCGATTACTCCAATTACACGAACTTGAGGAATGGCGCCATCAAGCGTATGAGAACGTCAAGCTTTACAAGGAGAGAACGAAAACATGGCATGATAAGCGTATTATTCCCCGAGAATTTCATGAAGGAGACAAGGTTTTACTATACAATTCTCGCCTTCGACTTTTTCCCGGGAAGCTCAAGTCAAAATGGTCGGGACCATTTGTTGTATCTCGTGTGTATGCTTCTGGTGCCATTGAACTTATAACGGATAATGGACGAACCTTCATGACAAACGCCCAAAGATTAAAGCATTACATTGGGATTGACGGGTCGAGGGATAAAGTGACCATTCCCCTCCAGGATCTTTAGCGATTCTTTATCTCAAGTCGAGCTACCGACTCTAAACTAGCGCTTCTTGGGAGGCAACCCAAGTTTGTAAGTTTTCTTTTCTTTTTGCTTTCGTTTTTGTTTTGTTTAGTTTGTTTCTTTTTATTGTGTTCAAGCATGCACTTTGGGCATGTATGTTTTTCTTATGCTTGATGGTTTAAAAAGTTGAAGTGTTAGATATGATGCACATTTGGACCCCACCTTTAGAGATTCTTATTTTACTCGATAAGAGGAGAAACTTTGTAAGGATGCATTGGAAGCTTAAGGATGTTCTTCAATATCCTTGGTTGTAAGTGTTCTTTTACCTTTGTATATGCATGTTGTAACAACATTGGGGACAATGTTGGATTTAAGTTTGGGGGTAGAAGAGTATCTATTTTGAATATTGAAAATGCAATCCTAATTTTTAACTTGAATTTGGGGAAAGTTTGTTTGATATCATGTTTATAGGCTTCTTTGTTGAGAAAATCAAGCATGAAAAAATTTTAGTCCTTCCAATTGATGCATTGAAATTGATTGACTTGAAAAAATGGCATGAATTCTTGAAATAATCTGAATTTAATGGAATATATATATATATCTTTGAAATTGCTCGTGGAGACCTTAGATTAGAATTGATTCCTTAGATGATTCACAATGCACTTAAATCGAAGGTAGAGGAGTTGAGAGGATAACCATCTTGAGACACTTAAGGAATTATTCCCAGAAATATTAACTTAGATTTCTCATAAGGTTATAAGTTGAGTAGTAATTTTATATGCTAACAATGAATTGGAAAGGTTGAATTTTGGTATGACCAAAAGTGGTCAGGCTAATACGTACCGGAGGTGAAAAGTTTCATGCCTATATACTGTACTATTATGCTAATTTGAGCTATGCTCAAGCCAAAAGAAGTGAATTGTTTAAAAGATCTAGTTTTATTTCGTGGCCTTTGATACTCAAGTGATTAAATCCTTAGGAGTGTCTCTACACTTAATGCCCTAAAACTATCTAGTTTGGGAGTCATTGGTCTAAAACTTGTTACATGGGTGTCATAGAAAGCCTAATGGAATAAAACATTGCACATGATCTAGCCTTAATGAAGTTTAATGGAAATTTAATGGAAATTCCATATGAATTGAATGTTGAATATTTGAGATAATGAAATTTAAATGGCTATGAGATTTTCTATAATTCTTGTGCCTTGTGTTTGATCAAAAGTTGATAGATATGGGATTAATGTCCAAAATTTGGTAAGGATGCCTCTCGACTATAATACCCTAGATTTATTTTTCACTATACCCTAGGGAGTCGTTTCAAGTATTGGTGTCGCATGAGCAAAAGTAGTTGATATGTATATATATATTTGTGAACTTTAAAAGGTTGATTTTATGCCATTCATTCTTGTTGATCATATTGAGATGTGTTGATTCGGTTGGGATTGAAAATTTGCTAGATTTTGTGGGTATATCTTATGCAAACCCTCACGAGACTATAACTCGTCCTTTGAGGTAACTCAAAGGTTAAAAGGCTTGTTGCACCCGCTAAGTGCAATCGTTTACTCCACGAAAGTGAGTTAGTTAGTTGTTTTGTTTTCTCCCATTGAATGATGTTGGTCTTGCCTTATAGCTCTTATTGCTCGAGGTCGAGCAATTGATAAGTTTGGGGTGTTGATAAGAGGTGTTTTTACGTGTTTTTAAGACCGTAATTCTTATGATTTGGATTCACTTATTGCTTAAATCATGTCACATTTGCATTTAATAGGTGTGTTAAGTGAATACAGGTAATAAATGAGAATACATGAAGAAAAGGGAAGAAAAACGATGTACAAAACAAGTTCAAGCATGTTTTTCAACACCGAGGCGGTTTATACATCTCCTACCACATTCGAGCGATAATTCCGTACATTTCGAGACCGACTTAGACAAAGTTTCCTTCTACAAAGTTTTAGATGTATGCCTTAGCTTCAAATGGGAACTTGAAACATCCAAATCGGAGGTCTATAGAGATAATTGTGAAGGAAATACGATTGCTGCGCCGAACAGAGAAGTACATGTGCCAGGATACGCCCCAGCGACCTCCTAGTCATGCCTACGCATGGATAGTCCGAATGTTAATCCTTTTTCAGCCTAAACTCCAGCCTTATATGATGGGTAAGAATCACTTTTGGCCATAATTCAGCACATGTGTTGAGGGGTTGTCATAAGTGTGTTTCTTGGTAGATTTACTTTATGGGCGCCAAATCAGAAACAACCTCCATTTTCAAAGGTAATTTAGGTATACTTAGAGACCGAATTGGACAAAATGTCCTTCTGCAAAGTTGTAGATCTATGTGTTAGCTTCACATGGGGACTTGAATCATCCAATGTGGAGATCTGGGGAGAAGTTTATGAGGAAAATACTAAGACTGCGCTGGAAAGCAAGAAAATGGCAG
This sequence comes from Buddleja alternifolia, assembly GCA_019426215.1. Taxonomy (NCBI): domain Eukaryota; kingdom Viridiplantae; phylum Streptophyta; class Magnoliopsida; order Lamiales; family Scrophulariaceae; genus Buddleja; species Buddleja alternifolia. The sequence continues at coordinate 12,235,965 of CM033395.1, forward strand.
CATGCATGTGTTTTGTTGAAGTTTTCACATGGTTATGCTTGGTGGAATTCTTAATGGCCGAAATTTCAGCATTTTTTAGCTGGTTGGAATCTTAAAAGCCAAACTTTAAGCATCACCTTAGGTGGAATTCTCATTGGGGAACTTTAATGGGAATTCTTAATGCATACTTTAGTGGAATTTTGGCTATAAAAGGAGGGGGAACCCATACTCTTCATCATTCACTATCAATTTCAGATTCTTAGAGGAGAGGGGGGCAGCCCCTAATCTGATTTCTCCACCATTCATCACCATTCTTCATCACTCTTGGAGGGAAAAACTAGAGGAAGGAAAAGAGCTTGGGGATTGAAGGCTCAACTTCAAGATCCATCATTATTCACTTTTGAGGGAGTTTTTATAGCTTTTCATTTCAATTATGTCTATGAACATGTGTATTAATTCATTTATGTTTTTCATATTATCCATTATGAACTAAATTCATAAGACTAGGGCCATGTAAGGCCAAATTGTGATATATGCTTATAATAGATGATTGTTGAGGTTGTTCTTATATTGTTATGTGATGTGAATTTGTATTTTTGCCTATCTTGCATATGCTTGATCACTATATGTTAGAATCTTATGCCTAGGTTAATATTTCGGGAGAAAATTGACTTAGGGTGCAAGAAATTCACATCATGACCCGTAACTAATGAGGAATTGCCCTAGACATAGGTAAAGATTCCCGGGTGAAGTTGTTCGATTCAAATCGAGTGAACTCTAGTACGTTAATGCATGTTTAGTGGTTAGATTTCCGGATAGGAATATTTGGGAAATCACGATCTAAGCATAGGAGTTTATACGCGAGACATCGGTTATTCTCTACCCTCGGAGCTCTCACCATAACAATATAAGCGTAATCCTTCAACGAGAATCTTTATAAGTATAATTGATCAATTTGAACCTAGCATGTGCATTAGTCTCCCTTTCTATTTTGTTTTAAATCATTTGTTCAACCTTGTTCTTATCTTACGCATTTCACACTCATTTTACCTTTATTGTTTTGATCTTTGTTGTTATAAAATCTTAAACTAGAATTCAAGTCCTTGTGGTTCGACAATCCGGACTTCTCGTCCACTTTTATTACTACACACGACTAGTGCACTTTTATTACTACACACGACTCGTGCACTTGCTATTATAGCACGACTAGTGCACTTGCATATATATGTACAGGAATATTATCATGATAGGGCAATAAATAATTCAAAAAAAACAAAAAAAAAAATTGTACTTATGACTGCGGTTCTGGAGGAACCGCTGGCACAGTGTGAACCTGTGACAGCGGTTCCGGAAGAATCGCTGTCACAGTTCTAACCTGTAACAGCGGTTCCGGCGAAAACCGCTGTCACAGGTTCGTATTTTTATTTTTATTTTGGTTTTTCGACAACGGTTTCTGGAAAACCGCTGTCATAGGTGGACACTATGACAACGGTTTTCAGGGAACCGCTGTCATAGGTTGATCTATTACAGCGGTTTTTGCTCCACCCCTATAACAGCGGTACCTATGACAGCGGTTTTAACCGCTATCATAAGTCATTTTTGTAGTAGTGGAGATTGATAAGGGGTAAAGGGATTGTGCACTCTATAGTAATAGTCAGAGAGCCATTTGTCTTGAGAGCCATTCAATTGAAGTATCATCACATCCAAGAAATGATAGTTGACAAGACTTTAGAGTTGAAGAATGTGCTTGGTGCAAAGAATCTGGGGAATATATTGACTAAGGGAGTTATCACCGAGAAGATTAGGTTCTGTATGGCCTCATTTGGCCTCAACTTTCTGTGACGAATGAGGCTAGTATGCACTAGAGGATAACCTGATTGTTGCACAGACGACGTGTTTAATAAGGTTAGTCACCTTAAGGAATTGGGAATTCGTGGAACATTAGCCACTCTCTTCGACGTTACATACAAATTGTATCGTCTTGAAAACTTGAAGCTAATGAATGATTTATTTTATGAGAAAACGCTACATGGCCTTCTTAGATCGAATTGGTTCCCACCAAATCTCAAGAAGCTGACAATGTCAGCTACGTTGTTGGAGTGGAGGCATATGTGTCTACATAGGGAATGATTAGTACACTCGAGGTGCTCGAGTTGAAGGGATAATTGTATATGACCCCCCGCCATATGTGAAATTTGTGTCAAATTATCTTATGTTTAGTTTATTGTGTATCACCTCCTATGTTCCAATAAACTCTGCATACTCTCTCTTTTTTGATTTTTTTTATGTTTATTTTATCATATTCAATATTCTAGATCCTACCCGAATAAAATTATTTATTTATTACAAGCATGTAAGAGGCAAAAATGCATTTGAGCCGACATTTATAATTAAAAAAATAACAAAAAAGGGTGGTTATGCAGAGTTTATTGGAATATAGGGGGGCGTTCGCAATAAACTTAACATAGGGTAGTTTGACTTAGATTTCGCATATCACAGGGGATCATATGCAATTATCGCCAAGTTGAAAAACAGTGCATCCAGAGGAGAGAACTGGTGCCTAGTATTGGTGGCTTTCCTTGCCTCCAGTTCTTGCAAATTGAACATACAAATTTTGTTTTATGGGAGGCCTCAGGTGATTAATCTCCCAGTCTTTTACATCTCATTCTCCTTGTACATCGCATGCATCTCTTGTTATTAAATGAGTGATCATTATTGATGATACCTTACCCGGTCAGCAAAATTTTATTTTGTTATTGTAATTAGTTATTTGTATACATCTGCATGTATTCCTCTTCAACATTTTGGTTAAAGTATTGGATCAACCATTTCCCAGAGTAATTTTTATTAATTTTATGTTGTAGTATAATGAAGCTTAATTATAAGTAATTAAGTAGGTTGTCACTATAACAAAGAATAATATTAATTATGGATAATATGTAAAGTGATAATGTTAAAATCTCCACTAAAAACATAACGAGTGATGATAATTTTTACTTTAGCATAATGAACTTTTAGTGATTAAAAATTATTTTTAAGTTGCCAATATTGACATTTAACAAAGTAACTCATGTTTAGTGACAATACAAATATAGTGACAACAATGTTTGTTGTCGTTAAAGTATCATTAAACATATGTCACTAATTATCAAAAGTGACAATATTTTTATTGTCACTAATTGTTTTGAGTGACAACTTGTATACATTTCTTTTTACTATTAATCTTTTGTTAATGAGTCTTGTGACAGAACCAAAAGTCTTATTACTCTATGTATTTAATTAGTGACGATTTGGAAACTATCACTTAAGATCTTGTCACTAATTTTATGGGTGATACTTGGTGGCTCCCGAGAGTCCAACTCTCGGGAAATATCCACCGCACACAATGTTAAAACACGTGTGGGGTCCACCAAAAAATATATATATATATATATATATATATATATATCAATTTTATTATGTTTTAACACTTTGTGTGGTGAATTTTTCTCGGGACAGAGTTGGACTTCCGGAGGCACGAAACATCACCTAATTTATAGTGTTTTTTTTTCTCTTAATATATTGTAGTAGCTTAATGTGTATCTTATAGGAGTAAAGGAACCTAAAAAATTTATAATACATATGTTTCAGTTTCACTACATTTGTTAATTCAAGGCTTAATTGCATATAGGCCTTTTTGTAATTAATGAACATCTGCACCAAACTATTCTGCGAAAAATTAATAGCCATATATGCCCCTATCAAATTTTTTAATTGCACACTCCCATTTTTGTTAATGAATTTTAACCGCATTAAATTTTTATAAAATATACTCATTATGCATCTCAGTTTGGTAAGAAATAATTTTATTTCCATTTATTTTGAACCGTCAGATCACTTGAGACCAACCGTTAGATGATGAAAAGATCAGAAAACTAATAAAAATTCAGATAAAAATTTAATGATATTATGAAACCAAGTTGCCGGAACATATTATTTACCCTAAAAAAGAAAGCTTTCGTAAAATCATTAGTGTACTAAAAGTCAATAGAGAACTTAATCTGGAACCTATCCGGACAAAAATTAAATTGTGGATCGTTAAATACGGATTTTCTTTTTAAAACAATTAGAAAACGGATTTGAGGGGTCAATAAGTTGAGTTTTTCCTTCTTTTTTTTATTTTTTTTATAATAGAACTGTATACATTACATATATAAATATGTATAAAATACATTAATTCCTTTATATATGCACCTGCTCTATAAAAAAGAAACATTACAGTCATTTGGAGTTGGATCCAGCTATACACATTGAAAACTGACATTCTTATCGGCATGGCTGCAATTCTATACATCTACATTTTGTGCACGTATATAGTATACGAGTCCCTCCGTAAGTTTTGTATTTGAGCTTTGCAAATATATTTTTATGACAGCAAATTAATGTTGTGAGGATGCATGTTACACCACACCACATACGTCCAACTTCCTAAATCATTTCAATATGTATAAGCATAAACAGTTCATCAATTCTTAAATAAAATTAATCTGATTAGTGATGACTCTTTTGATCCACGCAGACATAGTAAACAAGTTAATTGACTTCGGATGCATGATGCTACCACCTTCTGAGCCCAAATATTTTCTTGCTTGCTTGAATAACTGCACTTTATCTCATTCAATATTACGAACTTTCAAAGTTGACATTTATGTAATAACTATATTACTTGTTATATTCGTCCTATTTGACTGGTGAATTTCTTTGTTGTATATAGATGTTACTCTTTTGGAGATTGGTACAAATAACTATAAATGTTTCTCATTTACTAGCGACTAATTCGGATCATTAACAATTTCTGTCACGACTCCGAAAACCTCTTGAAGGATGATGCAATATCAAAAACATTTTGAGATCTAACAACTTAAACTTCCATAAACCAGAAAGCATCATGTGACTTATATATCAGGTAGAAACATGTATTTAGAAGTTAAAGTTGTAATTGTTTACTACACACAAAATTAGGAATTATAACCTTAGTATGCATGCTTTTTAATTAATAGGAAAAATTACTAAAAAACCCTTAAAATTAACTTTTCTATCCAAAAAACCCATAAAAAACTTTTCTATCTAAGAAACCCAATTAGTCAGGTTTTCAATCTAATTAACCCAACCATTAGTTTTGAGGTGGGGTTCATTAGATTGAAAAATTGACTAATTGGGTTTTTTAGATAGAAAAGTTTTTTCATGGATTTTTTGGATATAAAATTATATTTTAAGGATTTTTTAGTAATTTCCCCTAATTAATATAATCAAGTGTACCATACAGTTTGTTTCAAAATGTGCACGTCATAAGCAAAAAACATAATCTATGAATAGTAAAATAAAAACATTGAGGCTATCTACGCAACTTATATGTGCATAAATGGATAGCTTCGTTAAACTCGATTTCATTGTATCAAATTTTATATATTCATTTATGTTATTATATGTAGATAAATAAATGTAGTTAAGTAGTCTGTTAAAAAGGCTTATGTCTCAATCCCATAACCACAAACTACTCGGCTAATTCGTTCTAACCTTGGTGGGCTCCATCTAATAAAATTCTTTTTAAGCCCATGTATTTAGCCCATTCATGAGGAGACAATATGAAGTTAACCGTTAGTGCAGCGGCTTATTTGCAATTCTCTATTTATGAAATTCTAAGCTACCCAAAATCTCTTGGTTTAGTGGTATTCACCTCTCACTTTATATGAGAGGTCCTCGATTCAAATCCAAGCTGCCACAAGTTGTAGCTCTCCCCTCCTTTATGAAGCTAGATTGAGTCTTTATGGTTCAAGATTTTGACTATCAACCCGGGTTTGTCCGGCTAGATAATTAGGGTATCCTCCTTCGTCTTGAACTGAAAAAAAAAACAAAAATCTAAGCTCCAAATGAGTTTCATAACAAAGACGCTTCTTTCTCTATCCACAACAATGTCTCTCCATAACATTATACTGCGTCTGTAACTCATTAGTCGTAGAAGCATGTATGATGCATCAAACATAAATGTTATCCTTGCGCCGGCCACTTCTTACGAGCATCACGGACTTCCTTCCGCTGATGCCTCGGGGCCAAGCTCAATGGGCTGAGTCAACACATAGTCGAGCTCTCAACTTGCAGGGCGATCTTTAGGTTTCCGGTCAATCGGTAAAGTTAGGCCCAGTAAGTTTGTTGGTTTCAAGTATAGCCAAGAATGGGGTTTAAGCCATTTTAGTTAGTTACAAAAGATATGGGAGACAGATCAAATTAGAATTCAGTTTTCATATATTCACATGTATTTGGTCTTTAATTACATGTGTCTCCCACTATTTTATCAAGCTCTATCACCCTCATGACAGAGAACGAGAGAAGTTGGGCCCTCTCTAAGTCAGCTTGGGCTCCAATAAATCTCATCATATGCCCAAGAACATGAGCCCATAGACTTGATAATTTGACAGGCTCGCCGGCCTTGTTCCACACATTCAATGTGGGGCCCATGTTTATTTGCCTCACCTTTCATGTATGCACCAAGAACATAAGCCAATACACTATTTAGTGTTCAATCCAACCCATTAAATACTCATGGCTAATTACCAAATCCAAAGTCCCCAAGACGCGTGGCCAGTGTTTGAATCACGCAATTCCCATGTGCACTTCTACTTGACCAATTACAAGTTAAAGGTAGAATGCCTAATCAATATAATCGCCTCTTTAGACATTCAATATATCCCACAACTCATGGCCAATATACTGAACGTTTTCGAGGTGCATTATACATGGAAGGCCCGAATTAATTAAGGAAACCATGCCTAAAACTATTCCGACAAAGGACATAATCTTTTCAAAGAGGGTTTTTACATGCAAGTATTATCTTGTTTTAGTGATCACACAACAGAAGCACAAAAATATAACCATAAGGCACATAAGATCATGCTATAAATCTTAAAGCCAAATAATAAATTTAACATCTATTTAATGAAGCCAATTTAATTAAATAATAAACAGATCAATTTTATTTTTTCAAAAATAAATTTTAGAAAAATATTCAATTTCCAAAAATCCCAAAATTAAGAAAATAATTAATTTTCTATTTTCCAAAAATTCTATGAAAAAACTAATTTATTTCTCATATTTATATAATTTCCTAAAGTTTCAAAAAATTACTTAAACGCCCAAAAGTTTTCAAAATTACAAAAGAGCCCCTAAACATAAAATTTAGGGTTTCCTCACCCCCAATATCCAATTTGTTGTACAACATGAGGCTACACAACCGCGGCGCACGAGCCGCCATAATGTGGCATGTATGCATCCCCCCAATTTCACACGGTGACTCCTCTATGGCACTGCTGCAACAATGATTTTTCTGTTGAGTTTGACGATGGGGAGGCGGCGAGCAGCCTCTTACTGTCTTTCACTACTTCGTTGTCACAAACTCATTAGAAAATATTAAAACGTTATTACGCATAAGTTTCAGGCTCAAAAGTTAATTTTTTACAAAAATACCAATCTTTGATTTTAACAAGAAACCGATCCGATGAAAATCAATTAAACTTATGCAAATTCAATTTACTAATCTTTAAATGAATTAAAAGCATATAAACAAATAATAATTTGAGCCATCCAAAATCTTGACTCTGATACCATTGTTGGACTAACCAGGTGGTCACCCGAATTATGCACAAACAGCAGAAGCAATAATTTAAAATAAACAAGAGCGATGCACAGTGGAAGGCTGCATGGTACCATCGAATTAAAAATACACTCACCAAAGGCGATTTTTCAAGCCATGATACCTTGTGAAGTTGTGCCGAAACAAATCAAAAATGTTCCTTAAGCTTGAAATTGTCCTCTTTGTTTTCTTGAAGTCACGGATCTCATATCTTGATTTCGCGGCTTTGGTGTTCTTCCTCCTCGATGGACAAATCCTTCTTGATTACTCCAAGCGTCATATCTCTAAATTTAACCACACCTTAGTTAGATTTCTAGCTTTGATTTTGCATGCTAGCCTAAAATCAAACTATTTAGGCTTATGAAGAAGAGGTTAGGAAATTTTGTCTTTAGACTCTAATGAAGAAATGGAGGATGAGAGAAGACAAATGCTAAGTGCATACAATAGAAATGACCGCCCACTACTTATTTATAAGCAGTAGACGGCGATGTTGTGAATCCTAGTTTATGCGCAGCTAAAATGATAAAACATATCCGGATTCATAATCGGATCACTTTTGAGTTTTAATGATTTTGCATATTTCGAAAATTACGTATTGACGAAATATAATTTCATCTTCTTCACTAACGTTTTGATTTGATTAAAGACTTGATCTTCCGAGTAGTAGCAATTCGAAACTCCTGCCTCTATATATCACGCCGGAACAAACTTTGAAGAAAAATCCAACACCCTATGCACCACTATGGCCGACGGCTTCTTAAGGGAGGAGAGAGATTTTTTTCTCTTCTTCTTTCTTTGCTATCAAGTCTGTGAGAGTTATGTTTTGACTAAACTAGTGTTAGTTATATATAAGGAGTGATGGGCTTGGAATTAACTAATTCCTTGAGCCCATCCAACTCCACCTATACACGCCCCCTTCATCCCTTATAGGCTAAGTTAACTTTCAACTTAGTCCAATTATTAATTAGGTCCAACATATTTTAATCTTATTAAAATATAATACGAATTAATAATCCAATTATTTAATAAAAAGATGAGTATAATAAATAAGTCTATATTATTTATTATAATTAATTTATTTCCATTAATCGAATTAATCAAATAAATTACCATGTTCATAATAAATACATCTGATTCATTATTATTAATTTATTTCTATTAAATTACTATATTATACATAAGTTAGTTCTCTTGCATTGGCCAAAGACTTATAATTTCATTTACCTACGATCGCACAGGACTTTAACTCATTACTACCCGAGACAGTGAATCCTCTATTGGCAACCACCGAACAATTGCCACTTGTCCTTCTGAGCCGCACTTCAAGGTTGATCCCACAAAAAAGTGAAATGGATCTAACTACTCTAATAACTCTCTCAGTGTCACAAGTCCAATTTTCATGAATCCTGGGGTCTAAGGCTTACGCACACTACTGCGACTAGTAATCCAATCATTGATGATCAAAGAGTAATTACCAATGCGATTGAATTATGGCGAGCCGTGTTGAAATATATCCATTCCATTGATATATCTATGACCAAGCTCCCACCATCCAAAGTGAGCGGTTGACATTCCTTGTCGAAGCTTGCGTTATACAAGTCTTGTCTTAATGCCCAATCAAGACTCGTCGACTTGCATACTCTACTTAAGAAAACAAGGAATTTATACTTCTAGTGTCCATCTCCTCTAACCATTGAGGAGTAGAAGCTCCCTCTTGATTACCTTGGACTTAATTGTTTAATACCTATATTAATGCCATCAAGATTGATATGGACAAAACAATGCCTTTATTAATGAATAAGAGTTTGTACAACATAAAGGTAAATGCCCTATTAATCTAACTCCTCTATGGCATGGAGGGCATAATCCTACCAATCTCCCAATTGCACTCAATGCCAATCACTATGGTATCTAATACACATTTTCTCAAGATGTCGTTCTAGCATCGCCTGCGATAGTGGCTTGGTCAGTAGGTCAATAACGTTATTTGCTGAATCTATTCTTTGCACGGCGATGTCGCCTCTTCCACGATCTCTCTAATGATGTGGTATCTTCTCTCTCAATGTGTTTGGATTTATTGTGAGACCTGGGTTCCTTAGCCTGCACGATGGCTCCATTATTGTCACAGAAAAGTGCAATGAGAGCTCCATGATGGGAACCACTCGAAGTTCAGCTACAAACTTCTTTATCTAAACATCTTTATTAGGCGACTCTGAGGCTGCCACGTACTCAGCTTCGGTGGTTGAGTCATTTGTCATGCTTTTCTTAGAACTTTTCCAAGTCACTGCTCCACCGTTTAAAGTGAATACAAACCCCAAAGTGGACTTGCGATTATCAGACTGGAAGTCAGAGTCAGTATAACCTTCCACCTTTAGTTCCCCATCTCCATATATCAAATACATATCGTTAGTTCTTCTCAAGTACTTGAGGATACACTTCACAACAATCCAATGTTGTCCCTTAGGTTAGCTTGAAACCTACTTACCATGCTCACATCATAGGCAATGTCCGATCTTGTGCATAACATAGCGTACATAAGACTTCCTACTGCGGATGCATGGGGAACTATACTCATTCTCTTACGATCATCCTCACTCTGAGGACTCATCGATTTAGAAAGATGGAGTGTATATCTTATGGACAAGAGGCCTATTTTAGAATCTTCCATTCCGAATATTTTCAGAACCCTTTCCATATAGAGGGCTTGGGAGAGACCCTTTTTCTATTCGCTCTATCCCTGAACATGCAAATTCCAAAAATATAGGTCGCTTCTCTTAAGTCTTTCATGGAAAACTTGCTTGAGAGCCACATTTTGACAGAATTCAATAGGCCTATATTATTACCTATTAATAGAATGTCGTCTACAAATAGGACCAAAAATAATATTTTACTCCCACTGGATTCCTTGTAAACCCATGGTTCATCTTCGTTCTTGACAAAGCCATAGTTCCGAACTTCCTTATCAAAATGAAGATTCCAGCTCTACGTTACTTGTTTACGTCCATAAATTGATCTATTCAATTTATACACCTTATGAGAGTCTTCATTGGACACCAAACCTTTGGTTTGTTCCATATAGATGTCCTCCTCGAGGTATCCATTGAAGAATGCAGTCTTCACATCTATCTGCCAGATTTCATAGTCTAGGTGTGTGGCTATAGCAAGCAAAATTATAATGGATTTGATCATGGCAACGGGAGAGAAGGTTTCTCATAGTCTATACCCTCTTTTTTTACTATGCCCTTTCACCACAAGCCTAGCTTTAAAGTTATCGACCTTGCCATCGGGACCAATCTTTCTCTTGTAGATCCACTTGCATCCTATTGGTGTAGGGCGATCCACTAAAGTCCAGACTTGGTTCGAATACATCGAATCCATCTCTGTCTTCATAGACTCAAGCCATTTCGCAAAATCTCCATCCTCCATCGCATGCTCAAAAGTAGAGGAATACAAATTATGCTCTCTCTGTAGCAGATAATCATATCTCTCAGGCGGCTGAGGTAGTCTACTCCATCTATGCGATGGTGGTTGTGTTTGGTTAGGTTCATTTTGAGTCTCTTGAACAGTGGTCTCTAAAGGGTTGTTGTTTTGTTTTTCCAGAACAATCTTGGTTCCTGCACCACCATCTCGAGCGAACTCGTCTTCAAGAAAGTACGCATATAGGGCCACAATGACTCTTTGATCATTGTGCAGGTAGAAGAGATATCCCATAGAATTTTTTGGGAAACCAACGAATCGACCTTTTAAAGATCTATCTTCCAATTTCTCCATCTTTGTCTTTTTCATATAGGGTGGACAACCCCATATCTTAATGTGTTTAACACTAGGCGCCTTTCCACTCCATATCTGATATGGAGTTTTAGGAATAGGCCTAGTTGGACACCTATTCAAGATGTGGGCTGCTGTGAGCAATGCATAGCCCTACAGCGATATGGTAAGATCCGTGTAGCTGAGCATCAATCGAACCATATCTAATAGCGTTCTATTTCATTGCTCGGCTACCCCCATTGAGTTGTGGAGTTGCTGGAGGAGTTAATTGTAATACAATTCCATGTTCAATTAAGAACTCACCAAATTCGGCACTCATATACTCTTCACCTCGATCAAATCATAGTACTTTGATACGTTTGCTAGTTTGGTTTTCAATCAAGGCTTTGAATTCTTTGAACCATTCAATAGATTCAGACTTATGCTTCATTGGGTATACGAGACCATACCTAGAGTGGTCATCAGTAAATGTAATGAAGTATTGAAAACCTCCGCGAGCCGTTTCCCTGAAAGGCCGGCAAAAGTCAGTATGTATTAAACCAAGGACTTCATTGGCACGTCCAAAATGCCCTGTGAAGGGTGACCTAGTCATTTTGTCTTTGAGACAAGACTCGTAAGTGGGGAGTGGGTCCGACCCAAATGTGCTTATTAGCCCATTTTTCTCAAGTTCACGAATCTTGTATTCTCCAACATGACCTAGTCTTAAGTGCTAGATGAGTCTTTGGTTTGTCCCAGACATACCTTGTTTCTTGGTGATTGTATTCACAATACATCTATTTTGGACATTCAAGTAATATAAACCATTTACCAAAGATCCAAAGCCAACGAACTTATTTCAAAAATCAATATTGCAAACATTGTTAAAAAATCAGAAATCGTATCTAAGTATAATTAATACGGGAATGGAACAAATGTTTTTAAACCCATTGGTTAAAACAAGGCAATCATCCAAAACTAGTAAATGTCAGGTAGATAAAGATAAAGAAGTAGATCCTATGTGAGTAGCTTCCACACTATATCTGCTGCCTGTATGAATCATCACTTCTTGCTCCTCGAGCCTCCTACTTCTTTGCATATCCTATTTCAAAACACATACATGAGCGCTAGCTCCTGAGCCTAGATTCCATGAAGTGGAGAATACAGTCATACAATAATTAGTTTCTAAAACATAAAGTTCCATACCTTTAGCAGCTCTTCCCTTTCTAAGCGGATAGTCAAGCGTCCAGTGACCCTTCTCCTTGTAGGAAAGGCAAGTGTTTGATCTATTGAGATTCTCATTATGCAACCTAGTGTCTTCAGGTGCTTTCCTTTTAAGACAACCATTTATCATTAATACTTTTACGTGTTCCTCTTCCTTTTCCTTGGGTTCCGTTTGCCCAGCAACAGAAGCGATGTAGGCACATCTAAATTTTCTTTGTTTTCTCATTAGCCCAGATAGTGAACACTCAACATCGTTGATGTTAAAATTTACAATGAACTTACTGAAGGAATCAGGAAGTCACTGAAGGATGAGGTCGGCTTGAACATGGAAAACCATGTGAAATCAAGAGACTGCAACTTCTCTATCATAGAGATCCTCTTCAATACATGGTAAGCCACATTTATATCTTCTTCCAAATAGCTAATGAGCTCTCTCGACAAGTAATATCGAACAGTCCTAATGAGCTCTCCAAACAGCTCTTTCAGATAAAGTAGTATGTTCCTCGCGTGTTCCATTCTGTCATGGGAGTGCTGAAGATCATAGCTCATTGAGCTGAGCATCATGTGCATTATCAGTTACCCAATCTCTGTAAAAAGAATGCACACTCTCGTTCGCATCAGCCAAGGGAATTGTGGGACGTTTTATGTTCAAGACATAATCGATTGACTCATAATCAAGGAATTTCCTTAAGTTCCTAAGCTAGTCAATGAAGTTGGGTCTAGTGAGGACGTTTTTCTCAAGAAATCCAATAATCTAGTTGTTAACTATTTTGGGAGCGAAAATAAAACAACTGCTGAGAATAAAGAATGATTCAATTAGGTTGTTATGTTGTACACCAAGTACAATAAGGCTGGACTTTGAATGTTTACATGGCTCCCACTACATTTTTTGAATCATTGCACTCCCACTGCACTATTAGGAAATCTCGTTGGAAAGACTTCGTAGTCGGTGATAGAGTTCTTTAATAAAGTCGGTGAGTTGCAGCCGTTTAACGATAAATGGCTCACTAATTTTATTAAAGTGGCAATCCTTGCTAGCATCATCTAACATGCGATTCAATCATTAGTTTAGCTCATAGATCACATAACCACAAACTTTTATTAGTAGGTTGTGATCTATCTGAACTTGGGCACATCAACTTCCAATCAATCTAACAATTGAATTCCATCTTGCAACCCTCTATCGATATATGGGGTGGAATTTATTTCGATTGATGTCATCTAATGCATTTAGAGACTTTAAATAGATGTCGCAATGCATAACCCCCACTTACTGGGAAGAGATTATGCATATTGACATTAATTCAATTTCTCCTAAGTTGGATAGAGAGCCGGAACATCCAATTTCCTTCTAATCTAAATTCAGTATTTTCATCCAATGGGGGAATTTGAGTTTAATTGGTCTCACTTTGCATATTATCCATTTATAGTGCGCATACATGAATTATAAAATAGAAAACGCCTAGAAATTCAATCACACCTGCTTTCAATGGACTTATGTAGATTGAGTCAAGCCAATAGTTCAATCGAGGGTTAGGGGACCTATAAGATTTAACCTATGTCTAACTTTGAGGTCTTCCATCTCAAGCAGATCTTCTTCCAAAAAGGTCATATTCTAATTACATAGACAAACATCCTTACTATACATATTTCTATAAAAATTAAAATACAAACTGGGTGGCACTAAAGACCTGTTAGAGTTATGCCCTCACATGCCATAAGATGATAGAATTATAGGGCATTAGTTTGTATCTAAACATTCTTGTTTTAATAAAAGGCATTTGATGTTGTTTCTTATAGGCATTTGTAAGGTTTAAATAAACAACAATTAGTCCTTGATATTAAGGCAAACATTCTACTCCCTATGGGTTAGGAAAAATGGCACTAGAAGTGTTTGATCCTTAATATCTAAATTGGTTCGCAAGTCGAAGAGAGTATTGACTGGACATCATTACTGGATATAGACTTGTATGATGTAAGTTTTTGACAGGAGAGTGCCAGTCGAACACTATAAGTATGATAGTGGGAACTTATATCACAGACACATCAGTTAGACTAGTGTGTTCATACTCGGCTCGCATTAGTTATGTCACATGGGTTTTCAGTCAATGACAAAACTGATAAGTTGCGATAGGTACGCGTGAACCTTAGACCTGAGTAATCACGTTGAAGACGTGTTTGTGACATCAAGTTTGTTATTAGAGTAGTTAGATCTATTTCACCCGTTGGTGGGGTCGACCTCGAAGTGCAGCTCGATGGGCAAGTAGCAATCTTAACTGATTAGCAATATTGGATTTATTCTCTCATAAGTGAATGAGCTAAATATCCTATGCATTCATGAATGAGTGAGGTCAAAGACTTTGGCCAAAGCATTAGAGATACTTATGTTGGACATGAAAGTATACTCAGTGACCTTGATTCATTATGAGCTAAGCATATAGTCAAATCCAGTGAGTTTGACTAAACCATGACTCTCACTTGATTGGGATATATGAATAAATGGTTTATATTCGTACGGTATTCACAGCGTGTAAGATTTGGAATGATTCTACACATTCGTTCTCAATTGGGCTACGATGTGGACCACGGGACTGGCTAGGTGGTATCCACATCCTTTTGGTTTTCTCCCAATTGCCTTTTGAGACGAACCTAAAGAGCCGCACTTAAAGGAATTGTAAAGTATAAATTATGGAATAAAACTTAAGAGAAATCTTTCGGTATTTGATATCGTGATAAATTAATAGATCATTAGATGATCTTTTTAATTAGGTTAATGAGTTAATTACTTTCCTAGTGAAATTAATTATGGAATTAACATGTGTAAGTTAGTTATTTAATTGATATATTTATTGGATAAATTATATTAATTAAATAAATACACAAATTGGACTAAGCCCGGAGGGCATTAAAAATGCCCAAGTTGGGCGTCCATATGGACGCTCGGGGCCCTTAGTCAACTAGGTTAATTATTCTAGTTGTAGTATAAATATATTACTTAGTGAATAATTAAAAAATAGCCCCACATATATCTTTCTCTCCAAGTAAAACTCTCCATCTCTCTCTCATCTCTCTAGCCATCCAAGAGGAGAAGAAAAGAAGGGATTTTGCTTTCTGTTCCGACGTGGTGATTTAGAAATAGTGACGTTATTCCTGCTCCAAAAAGAATTAAGAAGTTGGTTCAGAATTTTTAATTACGCAAAAAAGGTACATATTTCCCAACATGATTTAAATATGTGAAATTAAAGATGAATCCACCGTGGGTAATTTTATTTTCGCTGCGTTTTTATGTTCAAAAACCCAAGAAGACCCGATACAACCCAGAAAACAAAACTCATAAATAAAACTAGTTCATGGAAGGCATCCCACAATATCATGCATCAAAAGATTATAAAAGATAGCTAATAAGTTGGAGTTCTTTCAAAAAGAATTTAATTAAAATCCAATTTTAGTTAAATGTGGTTCAAAATAATTGAATTAATTAAAATTCAATTTACAAATTAATTCAAACCTAATCCTATTTGATAATAAATCCAATTTAGTTTCAAAAAACTAATTCCCAATTGCTTCGACAAAAAATTTAATTCAAAATAAATTTCTTTGTTCTAGGATGAATTTTAATTTTAAATCCAATTTAAAATTAGGTATAAAACTAATTTGAAAAATTATTTTATCCTTTAATTAATTTTAAAAATATTTTAAAATAAATATTTTATTTAATTTTAAAAAATAGGTTGACGCATGGGTCTATCCATTGGTTGACCCATGGGTCAAAACCGTGGTGGGTCAAACCCGGACATATTTAAAAAAAATAAAATAGGTCATGGAGCGACCCAATTCTCGCGCACAGCAGGCGCTGTATGGCCCTTATGGGCCACACGGTGGCCTGCCCAACAAGCACCGTGTAGGCGCTCCGTCTGGTGGCGCGTGCGAACCGTTTCGAGCCGAAATCCAAGAATAATTCAAATCACGTATTCATGTTCATGCACAAATTCATATCCATTGCAAAATCTTAATTCATATTCAAAACATAAATCACGCAATTAAATTTTGGTTCAGATTTGACTTTCAAAAAATAAATCTAACAATGAAAAATACTAATCTAATCAAAATTATCATCATAAACATAAAATCCAACATATTCATATGAAAAAATATTAAAAGCAAAAAGTTGGATCTGATACCACTATTGTGCATCCTGGTTCATGCGTAGAGGAAACGATAAAACATATCCGGATTCACAATCGGATGACTTTTGGGTTTTAATGATTTTGCATGTTTCGAAAATTACATACTGATGAAATCTAATTTCATCTTTTTCACTAACCTTTTGATTTGATTAAAGACTTGATCTTCCGGGTAGAAGCAATTTGAAACTCCTGCCTCTAGATATCACGCCGGAACGAACTTTGAAGAAAAATCCACACCCTATGCACCACTATGGCTGACGGCTTCTTAGGGGAGGAGAGAGATTATTTCTCTTCTTATTTTTTGTTGTACAGTATAATGTGAGATTTAGGTTTTGATTGAACTAGTGTTAGGTATATATAATGAGTGATGGGCTTGGAATTAACTAATTACTTGAGTCCATCAAACTCCTCCCTCCTATACACGCATATACATGTCCCCTTCATCCCTTATTGGGCTAAGTTGACTTCCAAGTTAGTCCAATTATTAATTTGGTCCAACATATTTTAGGGTTTATTGCATAAGATCCCCTTGTGATAAGCGAAACATGCGTCAAATACCCTTGTGTTAAGTTTTTTGTGAATCACCTCCTTGTGTTATTTTTTATTTTGCATACTCTCCCCTTTTTGGTTTTTTTGCTGTTTTTTTCATGATAAATGACAATCCAAATGCATTTTGCCACAAAAATGTTTATAATAGATAAATAATTTAATTTTGGTTGGATCTAGAACATTTATGATGGAAAAAAACACCAAAAAAAAAATTGAAAAAGGAGAGTATGCAGAATAAAAAATAACATAAGGGGGTGATTAGCAAAAAAAGTAACACAGGAGTGTTTGGCGCAGGTTTCGCTTATCACAGGGGGATCTTATGCAATTATCCCCATTATTTAATCCAATTAAAATATAATACTATTTAATAATCATTGAAATTAAATAATCTAATTATTTAATAAAAGGATGAGTATAATAAATAAGTCTCTTTATTTATTATAATTAATTTATTTTCATTAATCTAATTAACCAAATAAATTAATGTGTTCATAATAAATACATCTAATTATTTATTATTAATTAATTCAATTAATCAAATAAATTAATTTGCTCATCAAATAGCAAATTACTTAATTTATATATTTGACAATGAAGGAATTTTCTTCGCTCATTTCCTTTGAAGCGCGACTCTATGTTAATTTCAATTGGCATTGGGAGGAAACTAAGGATGTGAGTGTCACTAAGCCAGTCACGTGGACTCACATCGAGGAAACCAAGGATGTGAGTGTCACTAAGCCAGTCACGTGGTCAGACTCAAGGTCCGAGTAAGTATGAAACTTCCACTATCAGTTCTCCATGGGCATAGACGAATAATATATCCTAAGTTCTTCTCAAATACTTCATGATATATTTTATGTCTACCATTTCTCTTCCTCTCTAGGAAAGAACCCTTTCTCATATTTTCTTCCCAAATTGCTTTAAGATTTGTTCTAAGCAAAGTGCTTGGGAGGGGTCCATTATCCTATTCGCTTTATTTTCATAGATTCAAATTATAAGGATAAAGATGGCTTTTCCCAAGTCTTTCATGGAGAATATGCTCGATGTTTATGTCTTGACATAGTCAATGAGCCCAAATCATTTCTCATTAGTAGAGCATTATCTACATATAGCACCAAAAATGCTATCTCGCTCCCACTGACCTTATTGCACACAGATGGTCTCTCTTCAGTTTGATGATATCATAATTCCAAATGACGTCATCAAAGTGAAGATTCTAACTATGAGAGGTCCGCTTAAATCCATAAATGGATTCATTCAGCATGTAGAACTTATGAGAATCGACCTCAAATGTGAAACCCTTGGGCTGTTTGAAATGGGTGTCCTTCTAGAGGAATCCATTTATGAACGAGTCTTCACATCCACGTGTCAGATTTTCATAATATCAGTGTGTTGTTATTGAAAGTAGGATTCTAATGGATTTGATTGTAGTTGTGGCAAAAGGGCTTCCTTATAGTCAATGCCCTTCTTTTGACTACATCATTTCGCTATCAGCTTGACCTTGCCATTCGAATCAATCTTTCTCTTGTAGATGTATTCTCCTCTGATGAGTACAAAACTCTTGGGGCGATCTACTAGAGTCTAAGATTGATTCAAAGACATCTAATCCATCTTCACTTTCATAACCTCGACACCTTCTCGTAGAGTCCATATCCACCATCGATTTGTCATGGTAGACGGATTTTATCCTTGGTTCTCTTATGCTACATCACACATCTTTTGCTTTCTTTGTAGTAGACAACCACTTCTCTCAGGCGCCTGAGATACTCTACCATATCAATCGTTGGTGGTTGTGTGCTAATGGGCTTAGTGTGGTTCCTTGAATAGTAGTGTCCTAAGTTGTTTTGTTTTATTCTCTTAGAATAATCTTTCCACCTTCTCCAATTTCTCGAATGATCTTATCTTCGACCAAAGAGGCCTCTAAGGCCATAATGATCCCCTGATCGTCATGTAGGTAAAAAGAGTTCTCCCACTGAATCTTTGGGATAACTAACAAAATTTTCTTTTAAGGACCGAGCCTCCATATTCTTTACCTTTTATTTTTTCTACGTAGGTTAGGAATTCCTATACCATCACGTGTTTAAGATTAGCCTTCCACTGGCACCACATCTGATATGGTGCCTTAGGAATGAATTTGGAGGGACATCTATTCAAGATAAACCTATGAGTAGCGCAGGACTTACAATGAATTGGGTAATTTTATGTAGCTTAGCATAGAATGAGCCATGTCTAACGATGTCTCGTTCTTGCATACTACTACCTTATTCATTTGTAGAGTCGCTGGAAGTGTCAACTGTGAAACTATGTTGCATTCTTTTAGAATAGGTCAAATTAGGAAATCATATACTTGACATTACAATCCAACTGTAGTGTCTTAATATGATACCATATATTCAACCATAAACGTCAGTACGCACAAACTTTAGAACTTGAGTGGCCCTTTAATATGTTTCCTGTGAAGGCAGATTTGGTCATCTTGCCTATGAGATAAGATTCTTAAGTTTGGAAAGGGATCCAATCCTAATGGGCTTGTACCTCCACGTTTCTCCTAACTAGTGCATCTTATGCTCGTAAGGCATGACCTAATCTTAGGTGCCAAACAATTCCTCTAGTTTGTTTCTAGCATACCACGTTCTCAAATTTATGTGTTCACAGTATACTAATTTTGAAGTTTCAAATCGCCTTAACAATTTTAGTAAGGCTGTATTGTTACTACACTTATTTTCAAAATAAATGCCATGAAAGTTATTACCAGACTTAAAGAAGCATCATTTGTTGAACAAGTCAGAAAATGATAACTTTCCTAATCTCATTTGGTAAAACTATCAATCATCCAAACGTGTTCAAAATTTCAAAAGAGCAGAGGTGGATTGTATTTGGATACACCCGACACCATGTCTGGTTCCAATATTGATCACCACTTGTTTTTCCAGCTTTTGCACTTCTTTCTAATTCTTCAATCATGAGCACTAGCTCTAGAATGTAAAATACAAAAAGTTGAGAAAACCGGTCATAGAGCAGTTATTTCCAAAACACATGGTTCTATGCCCAGTGCCCCTTATATTTAAGCCCTACACATCGTCCCATACTTAGACTTAAGTAATGCTTGGCTCAAGCATACAAATCAATGACTCTGAACTGAGGATCTTCTTCAAGTTTCTAAGTCTGTTGATTTGGTTAGACTAGCACAGACAAAATTCTCAAGGATAATATTAAATGGGTTAATTTCTAAGAGAGATATAAAATAAACACAGAAAATAAACAAGATTCAATTAGGAGGTTTATATTGTACACAAGTAAAACTAGGACTTTAATTTTACTTGGCTTCTACTACATTTTTCGAAACATTGAACTCCCACTGCAATTTTTCGGAAATCTCGTTGGATAGATTTCGTAGTGAGTATTGAGTTCTTCAACGAATTCAGTGGGTTGCAACCTAACCAATTTCTGGCCCACTAATTATTCAAAGTGCTGTCGTACACCAATTTATTCAATAAATAATTCAATACCTTTCCCCATAATTCACAAAGCCGCAACCTAACCGATTTGTAAACCCGTGAATTACCCGAGTTCATCCCACTAACTCCTTTAATCTAGCATTTGAATTTCACCTTGCAACTTAACCGGTTTCTGGGGTGAAATATGCTTCGACTAAGGCATCCTATGCACTTAATAAAATATCAAATTATTTCCAAATGCATAACCCCCATAACTGGGAAGGATTACACATTAGTTGTAACTTTAATTTCATTAAGCTTAGTGGAGGGAGAGGATGTCCCACATCCTTTACTAACTCGGTATCATTTAATTTGGGAGAATTTAAATATTCAAATAAGGTCTCACAATGCAGATTAACTCCTAACATGCTAACATGCATATAAAGCGTAGAAAAACCTAGCTACTATTACACATTTTCATGGACTAACTAGATCGGCCCAAGCCAAAGGGCTAATCAACATATATATTTTAAGCATGCATAATAAAACATAAAACCGAAGTCCGCGAAAGGTGTGTCTCATTACATATAACAAGCATTTAAAGATAAAAAGCAAACATGCGATAAGAGCATAAAATAAATTTAATTTAATTTGTTAATCAAATCCAACTTGATTATTACAAAACTAAATCCCATTTAATTTTGTCTCTAAGACTAAATCCTATTTAATAAAAGTGAAATTAAATCCAATTTAATTTTATGTGATTGAAAAATTTATATCATAATCAATTAAATCTAATTTTGTTAGTAACAAAACTAAATTTAATTTAATTTTGATATGATGATTAGATCCAATTTATTCTTCATGGTATTACATCCAATTCAATTTCCATATAAGATTAAGACTAATTTAATCAAAGCGATATTAAATATATCTTGAAATTTATTCTTGCTTAATTTGAATGAAGGATTAAATCAGTTTTAACCTAAGTGGAATTAAGTCCTACCTAATTTCCATGAAAAAGATTAAACCGATTTCAATCATTGTGAAAACGAGCCTGACATAATTTTATGAAAATGATAAAATCAATTTTGATCTTAGTGAAATTAAGTTTCACTCAATTTCTATGAAAAGATTAAATTAGTTTCATCAGTGTGATATCAAGTCACATTTAATTTCAATGGAAATGATTAAATCAACTTTAATCTTAGTGAAATTAAGTCCTACTTAATTTCTATGAAAGATAAAATCAATTTCAATCACTGTGAAATTAAGTCCAACTTAATTTTTATGGGCTTACAAATCGTTGACTAAGTCCCACTTAATCAATTACAAAATTAAATCTTATTTAATTTTGATGGGAAAATTAAATCTTATTTAATTTTGATGGGCAAATTAAATAGATTCAAAGTATCAACAAAACTAAATCTCATTTAATTTCGTTTAAGAAATTAAATCTTAATTTAATTTATGTAAATCAAATATAATTTAATTTATATTAAATCCACTTTTAATAATAATTAAATTTAATTTAGAAAAAAGACTTGAAAAAGATTGGCCCAATTAGTTAAAATTGGGTTTGAGTCTTACCCAATTAATAATTCAATTGCAATTTGGGTCCAAACCCCATATTTAATTGAGTTAATTCGTGTTGGGCCAACAACTAATTAATTCATGCTGAGCCAAGCCCAACACCTGTCAATTAAAATAGGCTGGGCTATTTATTCAATTAATTTGAGTGGACCAAGTCCAATTCCCTTTTTATTAATAAAATTAATTTGGGCTTTTGTTTAATTAATTAGAGTGGGCCAAGCCTAACCCCTAATTAACTAATTATGCATTGGATTAAGCCCAACACACAATTTTATGTGTGATGGGCTCGGTCCAATACAACAAATGCCCTAGCCAACTCAACTCTTCTTCTTCCTCACTTCAGCGTTGCGCCATTGCAGCGCCGGTCATCGTCGACCTAGAACTATGCGAAATCGGCGACCTAGAATTTTGTTAATTTCAGATTCAGCCCAAAAAAAACTTCAAATTTCAGATTTGAGATTCCACAAGTTTGATATTTGCAGATTTCGAAATTTGCCCAAATTCAGAATTCTAGAAATTCATAAACAAAAATCGATTTGCAGAAACAGCCCAGTATACGTGATTTGAATCTTAATTTTCAGATTTTACCAAAACATGAAAAATCGATTCAAAACATAGAATTTCAGATTTAATAGTTTGTTTGAAATTTTTGATCTAATCTTAAGTGCCAAAATAACAATAGATTTCTCGATCCACAATTAATAATGATTCAAAATCAACTAATACGCATTAAATATGAACATCAATCATGAACACGAAGAACACGCATACAAAATCAACGAAGCCAACAAATTTGGCTCTGATACCACTGTTGGGAATCATGTTAGGCATGCGCAGCGGAATATAAAAATAGATCCGAATTCCCAAACCAAGATCAATTCATAGATTTTGTTGATTTTTTAAACAAGAGAAAGATGAATACGAAAAACTTACCTTTTTGCGTATTCAACTTTAATCCTCGCGAATCCTCAATCTTCTCTAATAGTTCAATTGTACCGTCTCTAGATCATCACGCGGTGGACTTCACTCCGGGAAATCTACGAAATGACTATGTCATTACGAGCCTCTAGATTATGAATACCATATGAGTATAATCCCTTCACTAACGTATCCCGATCGAGTGAGAGTCATGGAATGTGTTAAACTCACAGGACTCAATGCTATACTTAAGAATCATAGTAATATGAGATTACTAAACATGAGTTAGTTCATCAGCTCTGGCCTAAGACTTTCAATCTCATTTAGCTATGATCACATAGGATACTTCTCGTTTACTTTCGAGACAGTGAATTCCCTCTTGGTAATCACCTCACATACTACTTGCCCATTGGAACGCATTTCGAGGTCGACCCCACTTTTCAACGAGTGAATTGCGTCTAACTACTCTAGTGACAGAATCCAACGTCACAAGCACACTGTGACCGTAACTCCTCAAGTCTAACGCACACGCATACCTGCATAATCAGTAATCCAATAATTGACAGTCACTGAGTAAGAACCAATGTGATCGGATTACTACGAGCCGTGTTCAAATACACTAATCTCATTAATGTATCTATGACACAAACTCCGACTATCTCATAGTGTTCGACTGACACTCCTTTGTCAAAGCATGTGTCATATAAGTTCATACGAATTTCAATGCCCAATTGAGATTGTTCGACTTGCGAACCATTTTAGTGATCAAGTATCAAACCTTCCAATGCCCATCTGCTTAACTACTATAAGGAGTGCGAAGGTTTGCCTTGACACACATGGACTAGTTGTTCATTTAAGACTTTATAGATGTTGTCAAGAATTATACTAACAACATATTGTTGCCTTTATATTAATTGGAGTTTGCACAATATAAACTCGTGCTTTATATTCTAACTCCTCGTTGGCATCGAGGGCACATTCTCAACACACTATATGGTAGCATTGAGACCTCCCATATGCTTAAGTAATTATCACCAAAATAATTAATTAAGGTGTTGAGTCTATCACCATGTTCAAATCAAGACTCTCATAGTTCATGATTTGATGTCTAGCAACATCGTCATGAAGACCTAGACATCAACGATTATGAGAAGGACCTATCCAGGTTACAATCTTAATATGAGCCAGCTCCTTCCATCATTTTCCTTATCCAAGTCCAGAGTTTAGGTACAGTCGAAACTCCAGTCACTTAGATAAATATGATGGTGTCATGTGATCACCGCCATCTAAGCTAGGATCACCAAACCTTCTTAATGACTTCGATACTCTGGCCTGAGATTTTTCACTGGCCATCTATGTTTTACCACAAAATAGAAAATATCATGGTATCCGACTGTGGATGGATCCCCTTCTGATGTCATTTGTTTTGTCACATAACCAGACTGTACCGAATATTATCTTT
Source organism: Buddleja alternifolia (assembly GCA_019426215.1). Classification (NCBI taxonomy): domain Eukaryota; kingdom Viridiplantae; phylum Streptophyta; class Magnoliopsida; order Lamiales; family Scrophulariaceae; genus Buddleja; species Buddleja alternifolia. The sequence continues at coordinate 12,260,724 of CM033395.1, forward strand.
GTTGGGTTTGTGCCCTCGATGCCAATGAGGACTCAGAGAATAGGGCACTAGTTTATATTGTACAACCTAATAATTAATATATAGTCATTAGTAAGTTGTTCATATAATTCTTAATGGCATCTAAAAGTCTTAAATGAACAACTAGTCCATGTGTTTCAAGACAAACTTCCGCACTCCATATAGTAGTTAAGGAGATGGGCACTGGAAGGATTGGTATTTGATCACTTAAATGGTTCGCAAGTTAGAGAATCTCAATTGGGCTATGTGATTCGTGTGGACTTGTATGACACATGCTCTGACAAGGAATGCCACGCTAACACTATGGGATAGTGTGAGTTTGTGTCATGGATACATTGATTGGATTGAATTAGTGTATTTGAACATGGCTCGTAGTAATCCGATCACATGGGTTTTTACTCAGTGATTGTCAATGATTGGATTACTGAATATGATAGTGTGAGGGAGCCTTTGACCTGAGTAATCAAGTTGAAGATGTGCTCGTGACATCAAGTATGTCATTAGAGTAGTTAGATCCAATTCACCCATTAGTAGGGTCGACCTCGAAGTGCGGCTTGATGGGCAAGTAGCAGTCTTAACCGGTTAGCAAAATGGAATTCACTGCCTTCAAAGTAATCGAGAAGTACCCTATGCGATTATAGGTAAATGAGATTAAAGTCTCTGGCTAGAGCTCATGAACTAACCTGTGTTAGACATTGAGGGTAGTTCAGTAATCTCATTTACTATGATATTTGAGCATAGCATCGAGTCTTGTGCGTTTGACATATTCCATGACTCTCACTCGATCAGAATACGTCAGTGAAGGGTTTATACTCGTGCAGTATTCATAATCTAGAGGTTCGTAATGACATAGTCATTTCGTACTTGCTTGGGCTACGATGTGGAGTCACGGTGCTAGCTAGGTGTCACCCACATCCTTTGGCATCCTCCCATTGTCAATTTAGACGAACCTAGAGAGTCGCGCTATAGGAATAGACGGGGAAATAGATTGTTGTATTTGGAGGACGTTTTGGTAATATGTCCTTTAGAAGGACGAATAAATTAATTAGACAAATTAATTTAATTAGTTGTTTAATTGGATTAAACATAGATAATTATATTAATTGTGTTGACTAGGTCAACTATGAGTATTAATTAATTATTTAGTTAATTAATTAATTAGAATATTAATTTAATATATGTATATTTTATTGGATTAAATATTAGAGAGTTAAATTAATTGCGCTAAGATGACTAAGTCAATATAGCCCAATAGAAGGCCAATTGGGCCCTTATGGGGCATGTGATTAGTGCGCTTAGTTGGAGGATTTATTTAATCCTCCAACACAAGCAACATAATAGTTGGAAAAAAAATCACCTAACTCAGTTCCTCCACCAGAAATACAACACAAAGAAAATTCTCTTCAACTCTGTCTCACCGAGCCTCCATTATGGAGAAAAAGAGATAGAGATTTCCAGGGTCAATTCTGACGCGTGATTATCTAGAGACGGGACACGTGGACCGTTGAACGAAAATTTGAAGTTTCGCGAGGATTGATTGAACAAGCAAAAAGGTATGTTTTCATATTCGTCCTCTTAATTAAAATCAACGAACAAACAAATTGATCTTGGCTGATGGGAATCCGGATATATTTTAAATTCCGCTGCGCATGATACCAGGATTGCCAATAGTGGTATCAAAGCCAAATTTGTTGGCTTCGTTGATTTTGCTTTCATGATTTACAAGTTTATGTGGTGATATCATGTTTATCGTTTTCATGTTGATTCTGAATCAATGATATTTGATCAAAAAACCTAAAAAAATTTATGATTTGGAATCGATTCATAAATCTAGAATTTAATTTTTTTAGAATCAATTGTTTGAACTTTTGACCTGATCGATTCTTGAAAATGAACTGATTAGATCTAAAATTCAGAAGTACATTAGATCTGAAATTTGAAGGCAGGAACAATCTTGGAAATCTTCTTGGAGCAGACTTTCGAAGATGGCGGCGTTACTGTCCAGACGGGTGCAACGGTAGCCACCACCGGCGATGTCGTGGGTGACGGCAACAATCGTATCGCTGTTATGAGTCGACGATGGAAGCGCCACCAAATGTCTATCAAAATTGGCACAAGGAGCTGATTTTGATGCCGCTATGTTGATTTGGCGTGCAGATCCGACGAACTCGTTCAAAAAACTGCTCGGAGCAGACCTTTCTCGAACAGTAATGGTGGTTTCATAATCGCGGAGGCGTTAGATGCCATAGATGGCTTCGCCGGAAGCTCACTATTCGCCGTTTAGAACGGTGCTAGTGTTGCCTCCGTACGTCGGCCCTTAAGACTTAATTCTGAAATTTTATTAAGTGCATTAGATGCCTTAATCGAAGTATATTTCACCCCAAATATTGTTAAAGGGTTGCAAGGTGAAATTCAAATGTTAGATTATAAAGAGTTAGTGGAATGAACTTAAATAGCTCACGAACTTATATATTGTTAAAGGGTTGCGGTTTGGTGAATTATGGGAAAAGAAGATTGAATCATCTATTGAATAGATTGACGTTAGACACCACTTTCAAAGGTTAGTGGCCAAATATCGTTAAAGGGATGCAACCCACTTAACCATTTAAAGAACTCAATCACTCACTACGAAATCTATCCAACGAGATTTTCAAAAATTGCAGTGGGAGTGCGATGTTTCGAAAAATGTAGTGGGAGCCTGGTAAAATTAAGGTTCTAATTTTTATTTGTGTGCTATGTAATCACCTGATTGAAATCTTGTTTTATTTTCTGCTTTAGTTTATATCTTTCTTGGATAAAAACCCATTTAGTTAATTTTGTCAACACTAGTTTAACCAAATCAATTGACTTGGAACTTGAGGATACAATTTAGCATCATTGAATTGTATGCTTGAAGCAAGCATTACTCAAGTCTAAGTATGGGACGATGAGTAGGGGCTTAAATATGAGGCACACTGGGTATAGAACTATGTGTTTTAATAAAACTGAGAGTTCTATGATCGATTTCTCTCAACTTCTTGTATTCTGCATTTTAAAGTTAGTGCTCATGTTTGTACAAAAGTTTAAAATTAGTATACTGTGAATACAGAGTCTAAAGAGCATGGTATGCTAGAAACAAACAAGACGAATTGTGTAGCACCTAAGATTAGGTTATGACTTATGAACATACGATTCACGAGTTAGGAGAAACATGGGGGTACAAGCCCATTGGGATTGGATCCCTATCCAAACTTAAGAATCTTATCTCATAGGCAAAGGACCGAGTCTCTCTTCACAGGGAACAAATTAAAGGGCCACTCAAGTTCTAACGTTTGGTACGTACTGATGCATATGGTTGAAAATATGGTGTCATATTTGGATATTACAATTGGATTGTAATGTCAAGTATATGATTGCCTAATTCGACCCGTTCTTATAAGAACGTAGCATGGTTTCACAGTTGTTACTTCCAGTGACTCTGCAGTTGAATAGGGTAGTAGTATGCAATAACGAGACATTGTTGGACGTGACTCATTCTATGCTAAACTACATAAAATTGCCCAAATTCATAGTGAGTCATGGGCTGCTGATAGGTATATCTTGAATAGATGTCCCTCCAAATTCATTCATGAGGCACCATATCAGATGTGGCGCAAGTGGAAGCCTGATCTTAAACACGTGATGGTATGGGAATCCCCAACCGATGTAGATAAGATAAAGGTAAAGAATCTAGAGGTTAGGCTCTCAAAGGGAAGTTTTGTTAGTTATCCCAAGGATTCAGTGGGAGAACTCTTTTTATCTACATAATGGTCAGGGGGTCATTATGGTCTTGGAGGTCTGTTTTCTCGAAGGCAAAATCGTTCGAGAAATTGAAGCAGGTAGAAACTTTGTTCTATAAGAACAAAAAATAACCCCTTAGGAGACTACTATTGAAGAAACCCTCACCAAGCCCATTATAACACAACCACTAATGAGTTGTTCTGGTAGAGTATCTCAGCCGCCTTGGATAGATAGTTGTCTGGTACGAGGAAAGCATAAGTTGTATGCTATAGGAAAGATGAACCATGTATCAATCCCTTTACGCATGACAAATTGATAGTGGATATGGACTCTACGAGAAGGTGTAGGGCTTTGAAAGTGAAGATGGATTAGATGTCTTTGAATCAATCCTAGACTCTAGTAGATCGCCCCGAGAGTATTGTACTCATCATAGGCGATTACATCTACAAGAAAAAGATTGATTCGAATGGCAAGGCCAGGCTGATGGCGAAAGGGTGTAGTCAAAAGAAGGGCATTGACTATGAGGAAGCCCCTTTGCCACAACTATAATCAAATCCACTCGAATCTTACTTTCGACAGTAACACACCAAGATTATGAAAATTTGGCACGTGGATGTGAAGACTTGTTCACGAATGGATTCCTCAAGAAAGACATCCATATGGAACAACCCAAGGGTTTCACATAGAAGGCCGATCCTCATAAGGTCTATACGCTGTATAAATTCATTTGTAGATTTAAGCAAACCTCTCATACTTGGAATCTTCACTTTTATGACATAATTTGAAATTATTATATCATTAAAAATGAAGAGGAACCATGTGTGTGCAAAAGGCCAGTGGAAGCGAGATTTCATTTCTAGTACTACATGTAGAGAGTACTCTACTTATGGGAAATGATGTGGGCTCATTAACTTGGATCAAGACATAAACATTGAGGATATTCTCCATGAAAAGACTTGGGAGAAGCCACTTGTATCCTTATAATTTGCGTCTATGGAGATAGAACGAATAGGATGATGGGGCCCTCCCAAGCCCTTTGCTTAGAATAAATCCTAAAGAAATTTAGGATAGAAGATCTGAGAATGGGCTTTTGCCTATGAGGAAGAGCAATGAATAGACATAAAATATATCATGAAGTACTTGAAAAGAAGTTAGGATATACTTATCGTCTATGCCCATGGAAAACTGAGAGTGGGAGGTCATACTTAATCGGACTTGGAGTCTGATCAAGATGACTATAATTCCACTCTGGGTTTGTATTCAACCTCAAATGTGGATTAGTAACTTTGAAGAGTTCCTAGTGAAGTAATCCACTACGGAGAATGAATATGAAAATGTCCTGGAGACTTGGAGGCTGTCAAGGAAACTGTTTGGATCTGAAGTTCGTAGTGGAACTTCTATAGGACCCTGGCGTGTAGCTAAGATTATCACTTTACTGTGACGAAAGGGATCTCATGCACAAGTAAGGGAATCGAGGTCTCACAAATCCAGACACAATGTTGAGAGAAACATCTTTTGATGGAATGTTGTAAAAGGCAATTATAGATTTGCAGAAAAATAACCTCAGCCGGTGACACGGCTAGCCCACTTACTAGGCCACTATCACAGGCGGTGCTAGAGTAACATCTTATAAGATGGGTATTGGATACCATAGCCATTGGAATCGAGTGCAAGTGGGAGATTGTTGGGTTTGTGCCCTTGATGCCAATGAGGACTTAGAGAATACGGCACTAGTTTATATTGTACAACCTAATAATTGATATATAGGCATTAGTAAGTTTTTCATATAATTCTTAATGGCATCTATAAGTTTTAAATGACCAACTAGTCCATGCGTGTCAAGGCAAACCTTCGTGCTCCTTATTGTAGTTAAGGAGATGGGCACTGGAAGGATTGGTACTTGATCACTTAAACGGTTCACAAGTTGGAGAATCTCAATTGGGCTTTGAGATTCATGTGGACTTGTATGACACATGCTCTGACAAGGAGTGCCACTCTAACACTATGGGATAGTGGGAGTTTGTGTCATGGATACATTGATTGGATTGGATTAGTGTATTCGAACACGACTCGTAGTAATCCAATTACATTAGATCCAATTCACCCATTGGTGGGGTCGACCTCGAAGTGCTACTTGATGGGCAAGTAGCAGTCTTAACTGGTTAGCAAAATGGAATTCACTGCCTCGAAAGTAAATGAGAAGTATCCTATGCGATTATAGGAAAATGAGATTAAAGTCTCTGGCCAGAGCTCATGAACTAACCTGTGTAGGACACTGAGGGTAGTTCGGTAATCTCATTTACTATGATAATTGAGCATAACATCGAGCCTTGTGAGTTTGACATATTCCAAGACTCTCACTCGATTGAAATATGTCAGTGAAGGGCTTATACACATACAATATTCATAATTTAGAGGTTTGTAATGACATAGTCATTTCGTACTTGGTTGGGCTACGATGTGGATCCACAGTGCTGGTTAGGTGTCACGCACATCCTTTGACATCTTCCCATTTCCAATCGAGACGAACCTAGAGAGTCGCGCTATCGGAATAGATGGGGAAATCGATTGTTGTACTTGGAGGACGTTTTGGTAATTTGTCCTTTGGAAGGACGAATTAATTAATTGGACAAAGTAATTTAATTAGTTGTTTAATTAGATTAAACATAGATAATTAAATTAATTATGTTGACTAGGTCAACTATGAGTATTAATTAATTATTTAGTTAATTAATTAATTAGAATATTAATTTAATCTGTGTATATTTAATTGGATTAAATATTAGAGGGTTAAATTAATTGGGCTAAGATGACTAAGTCAACACAGCCCAATAGAAGTCCAATTGGGCCCTTATGGGGCATGTGACTAGTGGGCTTAGTTGGAGGATTTATTTAATCCTCCAACACAAGCAACATAATAGTTGAAAAAAATCCACATAACTCAGTTCCTACACCAGAAATACAACACAGAGAAAATTCTCTTCCACTCTCTCTCACCTAGGCGCCATTATGGAGAAAAAGTGATGGAGATTTCCGGGGTCAATTCTAGAGACGGGATACGTGGACCATTGAACGAAGATTTTAAGATTCATGAGGATTGATTGAATACGCAAAAAGGTATGTTTTCGTATTCATCCTCTTAATGAAAATCAACGAACAAACAAATTGATCTTGGTTGATGGGGATCCGGATATATTTTAAATTCCGCAGCGCATGATACCAGGATTCCCAACAATTTTGTCTTTTGATTTTCTTGGAAACTAGGAATAAGTCAAAGTACAGTTAGCTGCAAACGTCACAACAATTACATCGCAGGTTCTTAAGGATTATCTCAACTACGAAACCCCTAAGTTTCCATCGTAAGACGTCTCTTCCGATGACGTTTTCACCTCCTTCCCTACATATCTGATCTTTGTCTCCAACATAAGAAATGTCCCTTTGCCTCTTATCTTTCCATTGGTATAAGAATTGTGTAATTTGGACATGGGTAGAGAAATCTATTCCATAAACTCTAGCACTGCGCAGACAGTTTGTATTTTTATGCATGATTTACCTTCAATCCTTGTTCTTTTCCTCCAAATCATATGTTATTCTAGAAAATATGAGAAAACAAGGATCAAAGCATCAAATGTGATCAAATTATCAAGGAAACAATCAAAACCAAGTCGATAAACGGGGGAAAACTAGTGTAAAAATAACATATATCAACTACCCCCAAACTTAGCTTTGATCGTCCTCGATCAAATACAATCAAGCACACACATGAAGATTGAAATTTCCATTTGCCAATTCATACACATAAGAGCAAGCATTATACCTTCAAAAATGATTATGAAAAGCTACACAATGCTTTGAACATTCAACAATTTGAAAACCTCACAAAATCTTAGTTTCCATCCCTAAATCATGAACTCCCACGCCCATGTTCATGTCAAGAGCACACTTTAGACAAGATTATGCAAATCAACTGGAAAGTAAAGACATTGAAACAATTCAACATTCATTAACCCATCGGTGTGTATAAAGTGCAAAAGTCACAATCAAAAGGTCTTTCCGGCTTGTAACGTAAGGCTAGGTGATGGCTAGGACCGGAAGATATGGATAAAGTGACTAAGTCAAGAGAGCCTACAACTCAAAATCATCAATCTAAAATCGCAAATAGACTACAAAAACTTTCACAACTTATCACTTATCCCTTTTTCACTCTCTTTGGCCTTTCAACTTACAACCCCCAAACTTGTTTTTTTTCATATCGGGTTGTACACAGAATTCCAAGCCAAATGATCCAATTGAGTGCCAAGATTCAAGCCTAGTCGAGAGCACAATTTATTTTTTCCATATATATATCTCTCTCTCGACTATTTAGCCCATTGCTCAAGTTTTCATTTCATCCCCTTTTTTACATAATACTTCAAACCTCAAAAATCCCAACATAGCCAAAACATCACTATCAAACTCATATACATTCAAATCAAAACAAGGTGACTACCCATATTCAAGTCAAATGATATGAAGTTCTAAACTCTCTTGATTGGGTGCAAGACATTGTTTTTCTTTTAGGGTAGAAGGTGGTTGTCGTGGCTTATGAAATAAAGTCGAATGGTGGTTTCTAGTGTGCTTAGCACACTCCATTCTTATCAATACGGCTCAAATCAAGGTCTAGAGATTATGCAATATAGAGAAGGCCAAAATGTAAGGCTAACAACAATGAAGGATGGCCTAAATCATTTTATGACTTCACAACATTAATACACACTTCAAAGTCAACAAAATTGAAAGTCCAAAGTTTTAAATCCTCAAAAAAAATCGCATAAGCATGACTAAAAAGGGCTTTCAAGTCACAACATATGACATGTTGACCACAGATAAGAAACTTTGACTTCGAGAGAATAGAGATATTCAAACGCATTATGCTCTTATGCAAGGGTGCACCAATTCATGAATTCTATATCAACAAGGTTGTACCCCCAAACTTAAATTAAACTTTGTCCTCAATGTTCATGAAATAAATGCAAGGTAAGAGGGATAAGCGATACAACCCTGAAATGGAGAGAAACGGGGGGAGCATGGTGGTGGGCTCATATCCCAGGATCAAACTGTGGTCAAAACCTGAACGAGAGAAAACTCAAAGGAAACCATATCAAATCGAGTCAAGGGGGAAGAAAACAAAACGAAGGCACAAAAGAAAAGAAAGAAAGCAATAAAAGAAACTTGGGTTGGCTCCCAAGAAGCGCTTGTTTATAGTCATTAGCTCGACTCCCTTGCACTGCTCATGGTGGATCATAAGGAGCAATGCCAACTTTGTATGGACGAGCCTTTTTGTGCTTTTTCCAGTTACGTGGAGGCTTTTCCTCTCCAACCTCTATCACACAACCTAAAAGAATTAGAAGTGAGCATAAAGTCTCATTCAAAAATACATAATTGAAATGTAAAGATGAAAGTTTAAGAGGAAGTGACGAAGAATCATCAATGGATGATTGCAACTCATATACGGCTGTCCCATACTCCCCTAGCCTTGGTTTTGACAACTCAAATGGTGGTTCATCCAAGTGATTTATGTATCCTTTGATTTTCTCATTCTCGATCGTAGTATCACTTGGGTTCTCAAAGTACGCATCGAATGGATCACTAAAGTTGTAAACCTTGACTTCAACCTCCTCCACTCTATCTCTCTGGTTATTGATACAATTTTGTAAGAATTCGAGAGATATGGTAGTAGGCGACATTGGGTTCTTGAAGATTTCTAATTTTCTTTCTTGGCCATGTCTGGGAATGGTTTCAAAAATCTCTTTCTTCAATCGTGGGTGCTCAGGTGCTTTTACCTCAATTTTGATACACATGGTTTCTGGAGGTGGTTCTTCTTCAGTGATAGGGTGTAGACATTGTTGTTCTAAATCAAAACCTTGTTCAACTTCTATATTGAGGGATGCCTCATTCTCTTTGGTGCTACTCTCCATGGTGCAAGGCGTTCTCTCCTTCCATAAGTTGACTGCTTGATTTACTAGTCTTGCCACTTCCTTGCTACGAGCTTCCGACTCCTTTATACGAGCTTCTGACTCCTCGAAACTTGCTTCTGCCTCCTTTATGCTAGCTTGTACCCATACACTAAATTCATTTCCCAAGGCCTCAATTTTAGACCTCGTCTCTAGCTCCTGTTGATGAAAACTATCATGTTGTTGGTAAGGAAGGCTACCGGCATGGTCAAACCCCGATGAAAGTATCATTGCATCATTGTTGTAATTCCATGTTGAGCTTGGATGATTTATCCAACCGGGATGTATCATGTTATTTTGACATGTTGAGCTTGGGTGATTTATCCAACCGGGATGGTAGGTGGGCTCATAGGATTCCATTTGCATTGAGCTTGATGTGGTGATTGATGAATCCATATCTTGACATGGCCATTGAAAGTTATAAGCACTCATATCTTCAAGAACTAGAAATATACAAAATAAAAAATTGAGTTAAGCTCAGAACGAATAAGAGAATCTCGATATTATATACCATAGTTGTCCCCGGCAACGGCGCCAAAAACTTGACACGACAAAATCCTAGCAAGAGAACTAGGTCGCGTAAGTAGTAAAGTGGATTTCTAACTCCGGGGTTATCGTATCCGCAGGGACAACAATAATCTAAGTACCAAGACTACTATATTACTCAATTCTAAGTTAAATCGGTCGATAGAAAGGTTGATTAACTAATTAATAAATACTAGAAAATAAACTAAGGCAACGTCACACCAAATAAAGGGAGGAAACAATAGAGAGAAGCGATCAAGGCACATGGTTCAACCGATTATGCATTTAGATTGTGATTTAGGTTCTATTGGATTATTAGATTGAATTAGCTAAGGCGAAATTCCCTAACGTACGTACTACCCAATCTCTTGGCATAGCAATCCTACCCTTGGTAACGATTTCCTATATATCTCTATATGAAAACCCGATTAACAAGGATGCATTTAAGGTCTAGGAATTCCCCACGTGAATGGAAAGCCACCTAAAGAAACCGAGTCTATCTCTAGTCGGTTTAACTATAGGGTATTCAATGTTTATATCTTCCCTAGGTTATTATCTCTCGATCTCTAACCTAGGCATTTTATCAAACACTTGGTGATCAAGCAAATGTAGCATTGAGATCAAATATTGAATACATAGCTAAAACCAAAATTAATCCAATAAACACCAACAAATCAACAATCAAAATAACATAAACGGCCTATCCATGGCCTCAATCAAACAAGTTTAGCTCATATTCATGTCAAAAGTGCAAATATAAATCATACAAGTCATAGGAGATTTGAACAAATTCAAGAAACAAATATGTAAAAACTACCTAATTCTTGTAGAGATGTGGATTCCTTGTTGAATTCTCCATGTTTTGACCTTTAATCTTCTCTTCTAAGCTCTCCCTCTCTCTATTTTCGTGTGCTTGCTGATATCCGAGGTGAGTTAGGGTAAAAAATGGCTAAAAGGGGTATTTATAGACCAACCCGCTATCTCGAACGCCGCGGCGTTCAACATTCTTCTCCTGAACGCCGCGGCGTTGGTGATGAACGCCGCGGTGTTCCCCTGCTGCTCCGGCCAGTTTTGGTAAACTTCGCATAACTTTCTCTACCGATGTCGGAATACACTAATTCAAGATGTTGTAGAATCCTAAAACAAATATCTGCAACTCTCAAGAAGACACTGGGGCCTAAATCAAATGTTAAAGATGACAAAATCGTCTCACAAGTCACTGAATGAGAAAACTCCATCGTAAGACGTCTCTTCCGATGACGTTTTCACCTCCTTCCCTACATATCTGATCTTTGTCTCCAACATAAGAAATGTCCCTTTGCCTCTTATCTTTCCATTGGTATAAGAATTGTGTAATTTTGACATGGGTAGAGAAATCTATTCCGTAAACTCTAGCACTGCGCAGACAGTTTGTATTTTTATGCATGATTTACCTTCAATCCTTGTTCTTTTCCTCCAAATCATATGTTATTCTAGAAAATATGAGAAAACAAGGATCAAAGCATCAAATGTGATCAAATTATCAAGGAAACAATCAAAACCAAGTCGATAAACGGGGGAAAACTAGTGTAAAAATAACATATATCATTACCAGAAGTGGATTTTCTTATTTTATTTAAAATTAATTTCATAATATTGACATTGTTACAAATAGTTTTAGTAACAAGATATTGTCCTTACCAAAAATCAAGATTATTGAAATCATTAATATATATATTTTACAATGCATTGTTACCAAAAGTATAAGTGACAATAACAGCTTCCTCACTAATTCTTTTTGGTAATATTTTTGTATTTAAAAAAAGAGAATTATTTTTATTTCTAGAGAGTCTTGCAGACTTGTATTCACAACCTAACTTGTAAGCCATATATACAATATATTCATCCCATAATTAACATTTCATATGAAATAGATAAATTCGAAGCATGAAATTTCATACTAAATGGTAATAACTTGAGTACACCTATAAGAACAACCCAAATTAAGCGATCAATCAAGTTGCTACAAAAGAATATTAGAGATAACTTCTAATATAGTAGCTCCAATGAGACAAAAGGTAACAAAATAGGATACAAAATATCGTAGTATGTTTCAAAGAACATCATTGAAGCTTCACCAAGTGATCAAAATACAAGTAAATTTCTGAATTTGAATTGCATGCTCAACATTGGGTCATTTACTCCCAAAACCTACAAATAAAATGAGAACATTATTGCATCAAAAAATAAATAAAAATGAGAACATTCAAAAATGTCAAAATGGACCTAAAATTTCCTGATTTGCTTAATCAAGAATCATCATCTATAAAACTTGAAAATAATCTAATATGCTACTATTCACTATTGATTTTTGGTTACTTACATCAATTTCACTCTCTCTGGCACTACTCAACAGCATTAGAAATTGAAAAAAAGCATCTTCAAAAATATATATTGACCAAATCTTCTTCCTAACAAATGATAGGAACTGCAAATCAGTTCAGCATCTTCAAAAGTACACATTCACCAAATCTAAATCATAAGAGTTGGAGGCTCAAATTGAACAAACTATAAATACTAAAAATTGTAAAGAGAACTATGATAAGAGGTGTTTTTACGTGTTTTTAAGACCGTAATTCTTATGATTTGGATTCACTTATTGCTTAAATCATGTCACATTTGCATTTAATAGGTGTGTTAAGTGAATACAGGTAATAAATGAGAATACATGAAGAAAAGGGAAGAAAAACGATGTACAAAACAAGTTCAAGCATGTTTTTCAACACCTAGGCGGTTTATGCATCTCCTACCACATTCGAGCGATAATTCCGTATATTTCGAGACCGACTTAGACAAAGTTTCCTTCTATAAAGTTTTAGATGTATGTCTTAGCTTCAAATGGGAACTTGAAACATCCAAATCGGAGGTCTATAGAGATAATTGTGAAGGAAATACGATTGTTGCGCCGAACAGAGAAGTACATGTGCCAGGATACGCCCCAGCGCCCTCCTAATCATGCCTAGGCATGGATAGTCCGAATGTTACTCCTTTTTCAGCTTAAATTCCAGCATTATATGATGGGTAAGAATCACTTTTGCCCATAATTCAGCACATGTGTTGAGGGGTTGTCATAAGTGTGTTTCTTGGTAGATTTACTTTATGGGCGCCAAATCAGAAACAACCTCCATGTTGAAACGTAATTTAGGTATACTTAGCGACCGAATTGGACAAAATGTCCTTCTGGAAACGTGTAGATCTATGTTTTATCTGAACATGGGGACTTGAATCATCCAATTTGGATATCTGTGGAGACGTTTATGAGGAAAATACTAAGACTGCGCTGGAAAGCAAGAAAATGGCAGCATGCATGTGTTTTGTTGAAGTTTTCACATGGTTATGCTTGGTGGAATTCTTAATGGCCGAAAGTTCAGCATTTTTTAGCTGGTTGGAATCTTAAAAGCCAAACTTTAAGCATCACCTTAGGTGGAATTCTCATTGGGGAACTTTAATGGAAATTCTTAATGCATACTTTAGTGGAATTTTGGCTATAAAAGGAGGGGGAACTCATACTCTTCATCATTCACTATCAATTTCAGATTCTTGGAGAAGAGGGGGAGGAAGTGACCGATCCATAGAGAAGAAAAGAGGGGAGAGAGAAGGATTCTTCATTCATCATCATCATTGGAGAAGGAAGATTCAATTGAAGTTCCATCATTATTCACTTTTGAGGGAGTTTTTATAGCTTTTCATTTCAATTATGTCTATGAACATGTGTATTAATTCATTTATGTTTTTCATATTATCCATTATGAATTAAATTCATAAGACTAGGGCCATGTAAGGCTAAATTGTTATATATGCTTATAATAGATGATTGTTGAGGTTGTTCTTATATTGTTATGTGATGTGAATTTGTGTTTTTGCCTATCTTGCATATACTTGATCACTATATGATAGAATCTTATGCCTAGGTTAATATTTCAGGAGAAAATTGACTTAGGGTGCAAGAAATTCACATCATGACCCGTAACTAATGAGGAATTGCCCTAGACATAGGTAAAGATTCCCGGGTGAAGTTGTTCGATTCAAATCGAGTGAACTCTAGTACGTTAATGCATGTTTAGTGGTTAGATTTCTGGATAGGAATATTTGGGAAATCACGATCTAAGCATAGGAGTTTATACGCGAGACATCGGTTATTCTCTACCCTCGGAGTTCTCACCATAACAATATAAGCGTAATCCTTCAACTAGAATCTTTATAAGTATAATTGATCAATTTGAACCTAGCATGTGCCTCAGTCTCCCTTTATACTTTGTGTAAAATAAATTGTGTAATCTTGTTCTTATTGTATGCATTTTACCTATAATTTACTTTAATTATATTTGTTCTTTTTTCGTTAAAATCATAAACTAAAATTCAAGTCTCCGTGGTTCGACAACCCGGACTTTTAATCCACTTATTACTACACACGACTAGTGCACTTGCTACAATAGCACATTAGCTTTTAGCGTGTCAAACTATAAATGATTTTCACAACTTATCTCACTAATCCATGCATAAGAGACCATGAGAAGAACAAGGAAAGGAATAAGAAAATGAACTTGAAAAAGAATTTTAGAAAGTACCTGTTTATGGAATAAGACTTTCTCTTCACTTTCTCCTATTCCTAATTCACTTTGTTATCTCCTGCTTGGACATAAGGTAATAGGACATTTTCAATTTCAAAAGAAAATATACATGCACATATGAAGAAGTAATCAAATCATTTCACTTAATATATAGTGAATGAATAGTTATCAAGCAAAGCAGAATCCAGTCATAACATAACGTGAATAAATTGGCCAGGAGGTTACTTGCAAGGTTGATCAAGGTTGTTTTTTTGCATAATAGTTAGCGTCATTTTCTTTAATTCATCTCGTGACACTCGTAGACTTGCAATTTCTTCATCTTGTCTTTGACACCGTTCATTACAGTTGTTAATAATTTCTACCTGAGATTTAATGCGAGAAGTGGCATCTTGTAGTTCTTCCTCTGCGCTACTTAATTTTTCCTTAAGTGCCTCGATCTGTGAAGACTCACATGTAGTTCTCTTAGTACATTTAGAAGGCACCGCTCCATATCCCAAGCCTTTTTCATATCCTGGACGTTTACCAAGTGACTGCCTAACAATTTCCCTCTCCGAAACAGCACATCCTCCTGATTCTTTTACTTGATTCCTTTTGTTTTCCATCTCAGCCTGCCATTCATTCATAAATTCAAGAGTAAGATATTATGTTATTAATAATAAACATATATAGACAAAAAAGTAACTGTATATAATTCAACATACGTGTACTTTTGCAGCCTCTTCATTTATGAAAATACCATTTTTCATATGAGTGTTTGCGAAATTATGCACATCCCTTTGCTTTTCCTTTAAAATTGCATAAAAGAAACATTAGTAGTGAACATTATCAAAGCTATAAAAAGAGGCAGTTATAAGATATTACCATTTGCAATAGCCATGTATGAAAAGATTTTGAGCCTGAGGTATGAGAATACGGTAAATGAGACCTATTGTCGGCACTGATTTTGGACCTTTTTTGCATTTGCATATGGATTAATAAAAGTGAAAATTTCAAACATGCTTATGACATAATTTAGTTAACCGTATTTAAATCACAAACAAAATCTATTATACTTGAATTTTTTAGTCTCATAGTGATCGCACAGAATTTGCTATTTTTGAAGTGGTATCCAATCGAATGGACTGCTAGCACTTGGGTCAACTCCAACCACATCCATTTTTTTGTATCTTGACGATAATCTACCTCTCCAATGTGTATAAGCCCTTTGAAACATTTCCTCCATATACGATGTGACTATTTGATCAGACCACCATCCTTTTATATGAAACCATGTCTTGTAGTAAAAAGAATTAAACAATTATGTAAATAAGAGATTATCTTATTATGTCTAAGAAAGATGAAAGTAACAGTAATAACATTAACAATAAACTTACATCCAATCCAGCATAAATAGGCAATTTTTGATATTCTGGAACTTCATTCCAATTTCCTATACAGTCAAGTTCAGAACTATGCCTAACAACAATCCCAATCCCATTGGCTAGGTGATTAGCAAATCGAAGTGACTTTTTAAAACCTTTTGGAAGCTCTATCTCCAGTAACTTTCCATCCTATCCAAACACAGAGATGTAGTAAGGTGTTACTAAGATAAATGATTCAAATATGTATTATAAATAGTAACACTTACATTATCGGCAATTGCTTTCTCTATTGACTTTCCTGTGCTTACTCCACTACCTCTTTTTTCGATGGAACCTGATTTTTATTAATCAATAAGAAAATATAAATATAATGTGCAAATTAAATGTTACTTATAATTTATAGAAGTATGTATTCTTACAAGTGCCATTTTCTGAGGTTGGTAAAGGACTTTCATTACCACTTCCTTGTGCATCATCTACAAAGTCTGGAGATCTAGATAAAGACGATCGTCGAAGAGGTGGAGATGACGATGATGATGATGGAGAATGAGTCAAAAAATTTGATGAAGTTGGTGCAATGGATCCCATTTCTGGGACAATGGAAGATGCTCCATTGCTTGAAACTCTACTCCGAGTTATAGGGCGATGTAGCAATGCTACCTTTGGTGGCATTTCACTACAAATTTTAACAAATATTAGAACTATTATAAATAAAACAATATGAAAAAATGACAATGTAATTACCATCAGACACAAATAATATTAAATCAAATTAGCTATCACTATTAAAAACAGATAGTCAATTTCATGCCAAAATCATCATAAATTGTCCTAATATACATATTTGTATTATGCCATATTTCAAGGCAACTATGTACAAAATAAAACTATTCATCATCCTCAGGTTCATCATGAAAAATATGTGTATTATCATAATCGTCTTCACAGTATTGGATGAGTGTTTCATCTTCTTCATCTGTGGACTCGTCGTCTTCATCATTAATCTCATTTGTTCTCGATTTACTTATGCTTTTGAGAACATCTTCATCAACAATATCTGGATCTATATCCCCCCTAGCTAAATTTTCAAAATCATCATCTTCATTTTCAAGTACGAATGTTGCCCCATCTGACTCATGCTATTGAAATGTAGCTTGAAGCCTTTGATTTGCTTCATTTATGTCTTCAACTTCTAGATCTTCATGTTCTGCAATATTCCAGAGATGCCTATGGTGCACAAGCTGCAAGATTTTCTAGTTATGACCTAGCTTTGTGTCATTGAGGTAAAAAACTTGTTGCACTTGGTTTGGTAGCACAAATGGATCATCTTTATACCAACGAGATCTCACATCAACATTTACAAAGTTCTTATCCATTTGCATTGTCTTTTTGTTGCTAGTGTTAAACCATTCGCATTGGAATAACACTACTTTATGTCCTTGAAGAAATGTAAGCTCAACTACTTGAGTCAATATTGCATAGAACTCCATCATATCATCATTGTGTTCCCCCTCTACAAAAATTCCACTATTTTGTGTGGTTCGACGATCATCCCGATCTTTTATGTGGAAACGGACCTCATTTACAATGCAACCGGAGTAGAACTTTGTTAGGTATCTTTGGGGACCATTAGCCAATGCCCATAATTCTTCTGATACTTCTTCTGAGTGTTGCTGACGCAACATATTTATCTATAAGCACACAAGAAATTTAGTTTATTGGAGTATAAAAACTCTTCAAATATGACTTTATCATAATTTAAACTTACATGTTCTCTGAACCAGTTATGGAAGTGCTCTTGTTGGAATTTTTCAACGTCTCTTTCATTTATCATCTTAAGTTCTTCTATATGTTTTCTAAGTATTGAATGACCGAATGTTAGTAATTTAAACATATTAAGGAATATATTGGGAGGAATGGCATGAAATGTATTTTTCCACATACCGTTTATAAACATCCACTTCAGTACAATTATTCAATATGAACTTATAAGTTGTGTCCAGATCTTTTTGTGAAAGTTTAGGAGAATTCTTAAGAGGTCCAAATGGTCTCACTTTTAGTGCAAAGACAGATAAGACAACCTCTTGAACATCCTCAACACCATCATAATTTCGCTCAACCCTACTGGATCTTATTTCCTCTCCATCCATATACAAGGACATGAATACTAAGCACTCTTTCAAAATATACCCTCCAGCAATTGAACCTTTAGGGTGGGCCTTGTTACACACATATCCTTTAAAAGATTTAAGAAATTTGATAATAGAAAATAGGACTATAAAGTAGTCAGTTATGTGATAACTTGAATTCATAATGAAATATTCTATGTAAATGAAGATATTATAGTACCTCTTAATTGGGTACATCCATCGAGAATGAATAGGGCCAGCAATCCTTGCCTCTAGAGGCAACTGAACAGCCAAGTACACCATGAGATCAAAAATTGCTGGAGGAAAATTTTCTCCAACTTACACGAAATAAGAGGACTACTTTTCTCCATCTTCTCTATATCTGCTACCTTTAGTGTGTTTGAGCGTAGAGTTCTAAAGAATTCACCTAACTTGAATAATGCTTCAGTTACATCCTTGCGAAGGTACCCTCGAATTCCAGCAGGTATTAATCCTTGCAAGAGAACATGAAAATCATGGGTTTTAAGCCCTGAAATCTTTCCATCTTTCACACATCTAGTTATGTTTGCAGCATATCCATCGAGAAATTCGAGAGATTTTAGGAAATCGAAAAAGCCTTTTTTTTCCTTTGGAGACATATTGTAGCATGCTTTAGGCTTTATAGTGGTATTACCACGTTTTTGCAAGTGCAATTCCTTCTTGATATTAAGGTCACGCAAATCTTCACGTGCTTTTTCAGTATCTTTTGTTTTACCATCGATGTTCAACAATGTTCCTAATACATTGTCACAAATATTTTTCTCCACGTGCATCACATCTAGATTATGACGCAACATAAGTTTATGCCAATAAGGTAACTCAAAGAAAATGCATTTCTTTACCTTCTTCTACGCTGCGTTTTCTCTTTCTTTTACTTGGGTGCTTCCCTAGTTTGCCAAATCTATGGTCCAAGTTGTTCAAATTAGAAAGTAATTCTTCTCCTATCCATTGTCTAGGTTTAGAACGTGTTTCAGGCTTACCATCAAACAACTTACTTTTCCTATAGGGATGGTCTCTTTCTAAGTAACGACGATGTCCCATATAGCATATTTTGCTTCTGATTCTTTTAGAATCTGTTTCATAGAAACAACATGGGCATGCTTCATATCCCTTTGTGGTCCAGCCTAATAAATTGCTAAGTGTGGAAAAATCATTAATTGTCCACATAATGGCTGCACGCATTTGAAACGATTCTTTACTTGAAGCATCATAAGTCTCCACACCATTTGACAATTCTTTCAACTCCTTTATCAATGTTCTGAGATAAACATCAATATCTTTTCGCGGAGCACGAGGACCAGGGATAAGCAATGGCATCATAAAAAATTCATCTTTCATACATTTGTATAATGGCATATTATATGGAATAAGTATAATAGGCCACATACTATATGAATTACTCACGTTTCCAAAAGGATTGAAACCATCAGTAGCCATACCAAGTCTAACATTGCGTGGGTCTGTGAAAAAACTACGATTCTGTATATCAAAATCCTTCCAAGTAAGAGAATATGCTGGGTGACTTAAACTACCCTCTATATCAATGTGTTTTTCAGCATGCCACCTCATGTACGAAGCAGTTTTGGACGACATGAAAAGTCTTTGCAACCTTGGTTTCAAAGGGAAGTACCACAGGACTTGTAAGGGGTACATTTCCCTTTTCCATCATTATATTTCCATCGAGGTTCTTTGCATATGGTACATAATTCTTCTTGCTCATTCTCCTTCCAAGATAATGCACAATCGTATCTACACACCTCTATCTTCTTATAACCCAACCCTATTCCAGAAAGAAGTTTTCTAGCCCAATAAAGAGATGGTGGAACAATTTCACCCACTGCTAAGATGTATTTAATCAATTCAAGTATCATATTCATTGTCTTGTTGGTCATTTTGTTTACTACTTTTATTTGTAGTAATTTGACAATGAAAGATAACAAAGAATACTTCTTACAACCAAGGTATAATTCACGCCTCACATCGCTCAGAAGTCTTTCAAAATCTTCTATATTTGATTCAGAAGACTGTTCAGGCAAGTCCGCATCTCTCATCTCTTCAATCATTTCTAACAATTTATCTATTATTTCAGTATCATTATCATCCAGATCCCCAGAATTCTCATTTTGTGCATGATCATTATTATGATTGCTTGGCCTAGAGGAGAATGAACGTGGAACTGTAGATTCTCCATGATGTGTCCACTCTTTGTAATACACATAAAACCGTTTTAAGTGCAAGTCTCTTTAGTGTTACGACAATCATTGCACGGGCATAGGATTTTACCATCAAAGCAAAGTGCATTCTCCCTTGAAAACTTCAAAAATGATTCCACACCAATAATATATATAGAATTAAATCTTTCTTTTTCATCAATCCAACTTTTATCCATAGCTACGCCAATTGAATAGTTCTACAATTTAGCCGTTAGGTATCAGCAATAAATTATTAATAACATTAACTTTTCATCTAAATATTAGGAAATGCTAAATACAATCATCATTCATGGAAGACAAATAAACAATATGTTTTCCTAACTATATATTTAAAATATTATAGGAAAAAAACTTTTAAAGATTTATCATGTCATTTCTTGAAAGTCATATTGCATAGTGAATCATAGTCTAGTTGGAATCATGTATCAAATAAAATTCTATGATTTATTACAAATTTCTAATGAATATAACTCATAAACCACGAGTAAATAAAGCTTACATCCAGCATAGTTAGCAAATTATACATTTCTTGACACCGACTTTGGAGTTGATAAATTGTTATTCTGTAATAAACTCTGCAAAAGTAAAACTTGTAAGTTATAAAAGAAATGTAGTCAAAAACCATAAGGACGTCTTAATCCAAAACTAAACTAATAAATTAAAAACTCTTTCTACTGTTGCATCTATCAAATATTTTACTTCTCAATTGTAACCTATATATAACACAAAATTATAAAAAGGACTAATCGAGAAAAAATATGCTTCAAGATTATAATTTTCATATGCACTTCTACAACTGACACGCTAATACCTAACGTGCTTGAATAGCAAGTGCACTAGTCGTGTGTAGTTATAGAAATGGACAATAAGTCCGGGTTGTCGAACCACGGAGACTTGAATTTTAGTTTATGATTTTAGATAACAAAAGGAAGTAAATTAGAGATTTAACTAAAAAGGAAAGTAAAATAAGCTAAAGTGAAAGTAAAGAGAGATTAAACTTCCAAGGTGGAGAGGTGACTAAGGCTCATGTTCGGGCACATGTTGCGTATTGCTATCCTAAGATCAACCAATTCATTAGACATACATTGCTATTGTGAAAGCTCCTAAGGTAAAGAATAACCGATGTCTCGTGATAGACTCCTATACTTAAATGGCGGTTTCCTAAGTATGTCTACCCGAAAATCTAACCACTAAGCATGCATTAAAGAGCTAGAGCTTTCTCGATTCAAATCGAACGACTTCACCCGGGAATCTTTACCTATGTCTAGGGCAATTTCTATTTGGTCGGTGATGTTGTGAAATTCTTGCACCCTAAGTCAATTTTCTCTCGAATAATTTACCTAGGCATGATATCAAACACATGGTGATCAAGCATATGTAAGGTATTCAACCACAAAATCACAACACATAGCAATATACGAATTGAAATGGAAAACGATCTTATTATAACAACACTAACAACATGGCCTTCTCATGGCCCTAGTTCAACAATTTAACTCATAAAATGCATAAGGGAAAAGCTAAGCATAAGATCCATGTTCATAGACAAAGATGAATCTAAAGCTAAGAAACTCCCTATGTTGAATTGATGATCAAATCTTTAATTGGAGGCTTGAATCTCTTCTTTCCCTTCTCTTTTTCTCTTCTAAAGTGATGAAAAGTGAGGTCCCAATCCCAAGAAATCCCTAAAATTCACTTAGAATTCGAACCCCACCTTTTCCTTTCATTTTTGGCCTTTATACCTTCAAAACCGCTGTATCGGCGCCCAGGCATGACCCAAATGGCGCCTAGGCACAGTCCAGGTGGCCTAAGTGGCTTGGGGAAGAAGTTGACTGGTGCCTAGGTGCGGATAAGGTGGCGCCTAGGCGCCACAGTGCAAAGTCTTAACCGTTTTTTTGCTTTTCAGCGCAGCAATCGTATTTTTTTTATAAATTTCTCCACAGACCTCCAATTTGAATGATTCAAGTTCCCACATGAATATAAGACATAGATATACAACTTTGTACAAGGACACTTCATCAAATTCGTCTTCTAAACATACAGAAATGGCGCTCAAATATGGCAGGTGTGGCGAATGTGGCGCCCAAGCGTGGGGGAAATGGCGCCTAGGCGCCCTTCTGCATAACTCTGGCTTGTTTCTTGCTTGTTTGGGCGCCCAGGAGTGATTATTGCTGCGCTTGGGCGTGGAGATGCAAAACATCTTGGCCTAAACTTGTTTTATACGTCATTTTTTCGCCCTTTCTTCGATTGTATCCACTTAAGGCCTGAAATCACTTAACGCACGAATTAAACGCACAAGTGATAGAATCAAGCGATAAATGAACCTAAAACATAAACGCAAGGGGCTTAAAAACACGTAAAAATGACTCCTATCAAAAACTGTAGATGCCATCAGGAGAATAACTCCACCGCGGTGTATCTTCCACCTCTGCGACGCTATCCAGGTCAATGTTGTGAAGTTCCATGCGAATATTTTCCGGGATTGGTCCGATTGCATCCCAGTCCCATCTAAAACCGGTACTCTAATAGCTTGCTACTGTCCGAGCCATTGATTCGTTGGGGACGTGATATGACACTTGTGAGGTGAGGGTGCCTCCGTCAAGCCAATTATCAAGCCAAAAGCTAATTTTATTTCCATTCCCCACAATCCAGGTAGTCCCGTTCCATAGTAAAGGCATCGTACTAAGAATGCTTTTCCACGTGTGTGATGTAGCATTTCTTGCATGGACTCAGCGACGCATGATGTACTTATGCTTGAGAACTTGCACCCACAAATTCGGCTTGTTGTTCATTATTTGCCACCCTAATTTTCCTAATAGAGCCGTATTATGAGGACGCATCTTCTTAAGTCCCAGTCCTCCATTCTTCTTATGCTTGCATACGGTATCCCACTTAGTCAAATGCATTTTCCTATCGGTATCCGTAGCACCCCAAAAAAATTAATGGTTTGCTTTGTCCATTGCATCACATATACCAATCGGGATTCTCGAGGTTTGCATATGATAAGTCGGGATGGCTTACGTAACTGATTTGATCAAAGTTGCGCGTCCTGCCAGAGATAAATTCTTTCGTTTCCATCCCTTAAGCCTTCCCTTAACCCGGTTCACCAAAAATTCAAAATCTTTGCGAAGAACTTTCCCGTGGTACAACAGCACCCCAAGATATTGACCTAAATTATCGGTAGCCCCTAGAGTTTTTTTTTGAAGTATAGGCTGCTTGGTCTCCATAGTCACGTTCTTTGAAAAAAAAAATCTCGATTTCTCGCTATTTACCGCCTAACCCGAAAGATGACAGTATCTAGCCAAAATCTCCATTGCCGTGTTGATTTGGTTCTCGGTGGCTTCACGAAATAGGAGGAGATCGTCTGCAAACATTCTGTGGGATATGCTCGGGCCACCTCGGGATGTGGGAATAGGTTTCCAAGATTTTCGACTCAAAGCTGTTTCAATGAGAGTACCTAGTTTCTGTACACAGAACACAAAGAGATAAGGTGAAAAGGGGTCCCCTTGTCTTAGACCACGCTCCAGAACGAACCATTCTGTCACTTCCCCGTTCCATAAAAGGGACAGGTGTGCTTTCGTAGTACATTCCATAATGAGCTTGGTCCAAGTCGCGGGAAACCCTAATTCATCCAACACATTTCTCAAGAACGCCTAATTAATTCTATCGTAAGCCTTCTCAAAGTCAATTTTTGCAATGAAAAACCTTTATTCCCCTTCCGAATATGCATATCATGCAGAAGTTCTTGCGTAATAATCACATTATCAATGGTCTGACGACCCTTGATAAAACTACTCTGCGTTTGAGGAATAAGTTCATCCATAAAATTTCGAATTCTATTAGCCATCGTTTTAGTTATGATTTTCAGGGTAACATTAGTAAGACTAATTGGGTGAATTTGTGTTGGAGTTTTAACTTTAGAAATCAAGACAATACGGGATTTATTGAGACAAGGATCGATGGTACCTATTTGAAAAGCATCATGAACCATTGCGAAAACATCATCTCCGATAGTGTCCCAGCATCTTTGGTAGAACATTCGTTGAATTCCTTCTGGCCCAGGCGCTTTGGTCTGGTGCATATCCCATATCGCACGCCTGACCTTGGTTTTAGTAACGGGACTGAGAAGGTTATCCAGGTGGGAGGTAGTGAGCTTCGGAAATCCCGGGCTTGGGGTACAGCTTCGAACTGTATCTCCAGGGCCGTAAAGAATTTTGTAATACTCCATGGCCATTTACTTCAGGATTGAACTATCCATTTCCACTTTACCATCCGCTCGGGTAAGGGACCGAATGCTAGGTTTATGCTATTTGGTGATTGCCAAAAAATGAAAGAAACGCGTGTTTCTGTCCCCCCCCCCCCCCGGCCTTCAGCCATGTGACCCTAGATTTTTGTTTCCAAAACAGCTCCTCTTGGTGGAGTGTTTCATAGTATTGGGTGAGCAATTTTGTTTCCAGTTTCTGAGAGACAAACGAAAGTGCTTTTCTTGAGCTCGTTGAATCCCTGACATCCGAGCAAGAAGCTGTTTCTTGCGCTTAAAAATATTACCAAAAACCTCTTGGTTCCAAGTGTGAGCAATTTCCCGAATACCCTGAATCTGTTCTCCTCTCCCACGGTTT
Source organism: Buddleja alternifolia (assembly GCA_019426215.1). NCBI lineage: Eukaryota > Viridiplantae > Streptophyta > Magnoliopsida > Lamiales > Scrophulariaceae > Buddleja > Buddleja alternifolia. Next base: position 12,285,990 of record CM033395.1, read on the forward strand.
TTATGCAAATGCCAGTGTTGCTTGATCATATCACAGAAACCCCGATGTGTGAACCAGGCGGTTTGAAATTGAGAGTACTCCGTGTTGCCACTAGGCTGTTTTTTATCAGATAGTCGGAGAAGGATCGGTGCATGATCCGACCCCACCCTTGGTAGGTGGTAAACACAAGTTGTAGGATGCCGTAGTCACCACTTCTCGTTGCACAGAACTCTGTCAAGGCGTTCTTGAAGAGGTGATCGGCCCCCTTTCTCCCATATGAACGGAGATCCAATAAACTTTAGGTCGATGAATCCGCAACGGTTAACACAATCCACAAATCTTCTACACTTGAAAAAATTGAAAGATGCTCCTCCCAGTTTTTCTGCCGGACTAACCACCACATTGATATCACCTGTAATAGCCCACGGTCCCCTAACATGCGGCTCCATTTTCACAAGATGATCCTAGAGATGATTTCTTGGCTCAAAGTGTGGACTAGCATAGATTGCTGTAAGCAGCCAATCTTCTTCCCCTTGTCGTTTAACTATAGTCGAGATGCATTGGTCATTAGCTTCTACAAATTCAAGATGCACGTCAGCCGAGCTCCAAAACATCCAAGTTCCCCCCGCAAAACCACGTGCTTCAACATTTTCCACTTTATCGAATCTACTCTCCCGTAAGAATTCATCCACTCTACTCCCATTGATTCTAGTATCTACAAGAACCAGGATCATGGGTTTATAATTGCGAAGCATATCCTTAAGTGAGTTCCGAAATTCCTGTTTGGCTGCGCGCCTGCAGTTCCAATAAATACACGTCATTAAATATTGAAATTAAAAATAGTTCGAACATAGAACTATAGCTCATACCTAGGGGGTATTAACCCCCTTATTCATGTCCTGCATGTAATTATTATTTGCCATGCAATCCTTCAGTTTGGCCGTGTGTGCCTTGTCTAACCGAGTCTCCATGTTGGTGATGATATTCAATTCCTCAACCGACTCCTCGTCTGAATCTTCCTCCGACTCATCATCTTCAACATTCTCCTCACGCATCATCTCATCAAAATTATTCACTTGCTGATCCGCGTGGGAAATAATAGAGTTGTTTGTGATGGGGTATGTGTTACCATGGGAGATTGGAGGTATTGAATCACTCCGAATTAGAATGGGGTTTGAAGATTGTGCTGCTTTAGTCCTTAGTAATTGTTGTGCATCCAACCTTTCATCGAATTCCATATTATTGTCCAAGTTGTTGAGAACATCAAACCGTGACCAATTTGTACTTGCCTTGTTCTTCTTCCCCAGCCCTACTACTTCCTTCTTTGTATTCTTTGCTCCCGGAATAGGATGCTTAATTTACCATGTTCCACCTTTCATTTGGTTCCGTATGTTTCTCCCCTTATCCATCTGAGTCACATTACTCGTATTCCCTTGTTTAGTAGTAACCCCCGTTTTATCTTTTTTCGTCATGAATATAAACTGGTTTTGCTGCCCAGGTACATGAGGATTTGTATCTTTCTTTTGAGCTCCCCTTCCCATATCCCGTAGGGGTATTCTGCTTAGGAGTGGTCTTTACGGGCTGATTTTCAGCATCTTTCTCTATCCCGCTATCTTTCTCTTGTTAATGTGCTCCACAGGTTTCCTTGCGATGTCCATAAGCTCCATATTTGAAACAGAACATACTGAGTGTTGGGAATTATTCGAATAAAACGCAGCGGAAAGTAAATTTAGTTCCCAAAGCCCGAATCATCTCTAATCCTCGTGTTTAATTGTGTATAGAAAAATTACCGTTCTCGCATATGTTGATTTCTGAACGTGATCCTTTTCTCTAACGCCGAATTTGCCAGCGTCTCTAATTCGTCACGCCGGAATCAAAAACGAAAAACTCCTTTTTTCCTTGTCAAAGACGGCTAGAGAGAGAGAGAGGTGGGAGACTTTTTCTTGGAGAGAAAGTTATGTAAGTTGCCTTGTGTTATTTTTCACCTTGTGATATATTTATATCATTATGAAACAATAACCCTAGCATGCAAGAGCCCTATTTGGGCATCTATTTGGCCGCCCCTTAGTGGGCTCGGAAGCCTTCGGGCTTTCTTCTTGCTTGCTAATTAATTAATCGGATAATTTATTTATCCAACAAATAAATTGATAATCCAATTAATTCAATTCCTAATTAATTTATAATTCAATTTCTCCAAGAAATTAATTAACTAATTAATTTAATTAATTAATTAAATTATCCAATAATTAATTAATTAATTACGACACCCAATGCCGTGAATTTCTCTCAAGTCTTTTTCCCATATTTTTTCTTTTGCACTTCCTTTAAGCGCGACTCTTTAGGTTTGTTTCAAAAGGCAATTGGGAGGAATCCAAAAGGGTGTGAGTGACACCTAGCCAGTCTCGTGGCTCACACCGTAACCCAATTGAGAACGAATGAATAGGATCATTTCCAAACCTTTACACCGTGAATACCGACGTGTATAAACCTTTTATTCTTATATCTCAGTCAAGTAAGAGTCATGGTTTAAAGTCAAACTCATATAACTTGACCATATGCCTAAGCTCATAATAAGTCGAGGTATTTAAATGTTTTGGCCAAAGACTTTCATCCTCACTTATTCATGATCGCATAGGATATTTTACTCATTCACTTATGAGAAAATAAATTCCATATTGCAAATCAGTTAACAATGCTACTTGCCCATCAAGTCGCACTTCGAGGTCGATTCCACCAAACAGGTGATTTGAATCTAACTACTCAAATGACAGACTTGATGTCACAAGTACATCTTCAACTCGATTTCTCAGGTCAGAGGTTCACACGTACCTATCACTACTTATCAGTTTCATCATTGACTGTCAATGAGTGAATACCCATGTGATGAACTGATGCGAGCCATGTTCGAACATATCAGTCCAACTGACACATCTATGATATAAGTTCCCACTACCATTTCCATAGTGTACGACTGACACTTTCTCTGTCGAAACTTACATCATACAAGTCTTTATTCACTATTGATGCCCAATTAATATTTCTTAAACTTGCGAACCCTTTTAGATGTCAAGGGTCAAACCATTCTAGTGTCTTTCCTCCTATCCCATAGGAGGTAGAAGGTTCGCCTTGTCATCAAGGACTTCATGTTGTTTATTCACACATTATAAATGCCTATAAGAAAACAACAATCAACTGCCTTATATTAATAAAAAAACCATAGTTTAGTTACAATGTTTATGCCCTATAAATCTATCCTCTTTATGGCATTTGAGGGCATATACTCTAACACTGAGTCCCTCATATTCCACAATTCAAACTCTTTTGTTCACCTTGATACATGGTATTAAGGGTTTGTTTAAGTTCAGCTCCACACACACCCTTGCGTATTTCCCACGTAGCGATTGCTCTGTGTGTTTGTCGATGCTAATAACTCTGCCAATGAGGTTGCCCATCCCAGTTAAGGCTTTTTCGTTAAAGAGATGGATGGGTAATTCTGGAAATCGAATCCACGCTAGGGTAGATGTGATCGTTTCGTTTTTGGGGTCAAAATTAGGGTTCCATTTACGTATTGTAAGATAATGCCTCAAGATCATCCAAGGTCTCTCCTTCAGCACCCGATCATACTCTTCTTTCGTCCGAAATCGTATAAGATAAAATTCATTGCCGATGTCGACCGGGTTTACCTCGTATGGGAGTTTCCACATAGCTTTTATGCATTGTCGTAATACCGAGTATCCAACCTTGCGTCCAAGAACTTTGATGACCAAAGCTCTACAATACGGGGACGCCATAGCACGTATATCTTCGTCGGGGATAACAAATTCCCGGATGTTTTCGTCTGGCGTTTCCGAGTCCTTGTAGGAGTTCAAATCGTCTGACTCTCCTTCGCCGTTATAATAGACATGGGCGGCTGGTTTTCTATTTAGTACCTCTTTCAGATTCTCCACCCTCCAAACATTCTCAAATGTCGTTGCGTCGTCAAACTTGTCATACAGATTTTTCAGTTCATTCAAGTTAGGGTTCTCCAGTGTATCCGATCCCACACAGTTCTTCTTGAGCCTTTTTGTATTCTTGTTTGGTGTGACAACCATTGGGGATGGTTGGCAGGTATCCGGCCCCTCCATGACTGCGGCGGTGTGCTCACGGTGGAGAAAGAAGATCTGGCGGCCGACTAGGGGTTTTTTTTATAGCTTTATCAATTTACATCTTTTTGGAATGTACATATATTAGACAAGAACCGATGGAGTATATAAGTTTTCTAAGTTCAAATAAAAGATTTAAACTTTACAGTGAAAGGATGAAGACTTCAGGAAAAGTTTTTCACAATCACATCGTACAAAAACGGACTAACATATTACTTAGCAGAAATAGAAAGATGCAAGAAGCCAAGCCAAGTTAACTAAGAAAAATTAATCAAAAAACTCGTGAGAAATCGAGAACGAATATATATGGCTTAATCACTTCAATGGTCCTCATATCTAGTTTTCGTCCCCTACTTTAGTCTCTCATCTCTCAAATGTGCCAACTTAATCCCTCATCTCTCAAGATCATCTCACCATTGTCTCTTACTACTATCTTCCTTTAGCATTTGACGATATCTCACACAAAGTAGATGGAATGTTTCCCTAAACAAGGACCAAAATGATAAAGTACTATAGTTTGCCTAATTCACCTTTCTCATTCAATTGAGAAAGAAAAACTAGCCAAATTTTGAAATTATCAACCCATAATCTCCATGGTACCTATTTACTCAAGAATAAAAAAATGGGAATTTCTTAGAACAGGTTTGATTTCTAAAACCGGTTGTATTGTGGAGATTTATTAGAACAAGTTTCATAGAAAACCTGTTAATGGGAATTTCTTAGAACAGGTTTGATTTCTTAAAACATGTGCTATGCGTGTTTTTCTAAAACCTGTTCTAAGATATCAAACCCATTTTTTTCTATGAAATTCCTATTTACATTAGAAATCAAACCATTAACATAATCACAAGGTAATTGTACTATCAGATAATTCCCATTAACATAGTCACAAAGTTTTTTTAATATGCATAGCACCTGTTTACTCAACTTTGATTTCTATTTGTTTTAAAAAACTATATGTTAATGGAGATATACTACACATTTTATAGAAACAAAATTCATGTTCCAAAACTCCATTGCAGCTTCTCTCTAATGGGCATTCTACATTGATGGGTTAATTTTGTATTTTTCTTTATTAAATAGAGAAATACAAAAAAAGGGTTTTATTTACCTATTGAAGCCAAAGCTTTCCAAAAATCTACAAAATTGAAAACAAAATTAAGGCCAAAGATTCTTGAATAGTGTAGGAATGGGGGAGGGGAGGTGGGGTGGGATGAGTTGGAGAAGAGAACTCACCTTCATCCAGGGAAGAAAGGGAAACGGGTCTGCACTAAAATGGAAACTAAATGGAGAGATACTAAAAGACCTAGCAAAGAATTAAAGGGAAGAGACAGAGAAACTGATGGAAACTAAAAGATCCCAGCAAAAAATTTATGTCAGGAAAATTGTTTAGCAAAGAGACACGTATTACACAAAATATTATCATTAAAAGAAATAGAAAAATCAAAAACATATTGGTCTAGTAGTATTCATCTCCCATTTTATGTGAGAGGTCTTGGGTTCGAACCCAAGCGGCCACAAGTTGTGACTCCCCTCCTTTATGGAGTTAGATAGAGTCTTTATGGCTCAAGATTATAACTATCAACCCCGGTTTGTCGGGCTAGATATGTAACGTATCCCCTTCCTCTTGAATTAAAAATAAATAAAAATTAGAAAATAAAATTTATATTGGCTCCCATTTTTACCGCCAAATATGTATAAATAATTCCCTAAATTATCTATATTTCTTGTAAGGAAATTTAGTTGTTACTAATGAACTTTGTGTAACGACCACAAAATTTGTTATAAGAAGATGAATAAGTTGTCACGATTGAATATAATTGCAATAAATCTTTTGCTTTGCGTGACTACAAGTTAGTTAAGATAGCGATATAACTGCGTCGTTACTAAAAAAAAACAATCTTTTATGATAAGATTTTACTTTAGGTAACGAACTAGTATAATTGTTACCAAAGAGCTAATTTTTTTCGTAACAATTAATAGATTTTGTTACGAGAAACTAGTTCTAGCGACAAAAAATAGGTTCGTTACAATTATTTTTGTCATAAGAAGTGCATTTTTTTGTAGTGTATATGTTATTCATACTTCAAGTTAATGGTACATCTTCTCCGCTATGTTAACAAATAAACAATTTCTTTGGAGTCTACTAAGTTGCAGTACTTACCTTTCTCACGTATATTTCACGATTTACATAAAACCTTTCATTACAATTGTAAAATTAGTTTGCTGCTATAGTACAGAAAGATCCGTGTTGTTTTTTCTTGTGTGCTGAAATATATATATATATAAGAATTCAATTTCAACCTAATATTTTTGAGTTTGGAGTTTAATAATATCAATTCTCATAAAATACTCCATATATAATTAAAGGACACATTGAATTTCTTTTACTATATCTTTTTAGATACTTAATTACAATATAATGTGTCGGCTAAGTCAATATTTCATTGTTTAATTTGTTCTGATTAAGCTATCAAAAATTCCCGTTCCTCTTATCCACACTTGAGAAATAGTTTTTTGATACAATTTTGAGGAGCTAGTATGTCTTACGACATGCAACCACTAAATTAAAATACAAAGAATGATTAATCATGAAATTTTATCTTATTATAATATTCTAAATCAATCTAAACCTATGACTCCATCTTTTTTCTATATGGACAATGAGATAGATAAGTTCTTCTTTCACTACTGTGCCAAATAGATTCTTTCTAGATTTATATTTAAGTTATCTAATACTAATATCTTTTCATATTTGCAAATTTTAGAAATGGTTATTTTTTAAAAGATATGTTTTACCTCCTTAATATAAAGCTAATTTTAATCAATGTGAAAAAAAAAATCTTGATTTGGTCAATTGAATGTAGACACACTATCCTTTCACCATTCTTTCACTGAGATCTATTTTCCATATTTATATAGAAGTGTTGGTAACTGCTTAAATCACGTTTGTATTTTATTTGAATGTAATAGCTCAATTTATATATGTATATATTACATTGGCATATAATATTCTTCTTAAGAATTTTAACACATATGCAAGAGGTGTTTGATTTTAGTTTAGTGTTGTCTCCTCTTTAAAGCTTATGCCGTAGAAGCTGACATCAGACTAATGGCCTTTTATCTGCATCTTCCTGACCGGAAGGGGTTCGCTTTGTTTGGGATGAACTCGCAAAGACTTGACCCGGGTTACCTCGTAGAGTAGCGTCTTTTATAAGACTCCACTTTCTCAGTGGAACTCAAAACAAGAGTTTCACCCAAATTTTATTAAACAATTGTTGTTAACAAAATACAATATGGAAAGAGATCAATATAGGTGCATGAATCTATTATAAGAAATTGGAAAAATTCAATATGCTGTAACTATAATTTGATATAAAACCATAGTCGTCAGCACTTTTTAAATAAATTTATTTAAAAATCAATTCTATTAAAATATTTCTTTTACTTAACTTTCCCAATTATTATTTTTTGCTTTTTTTTTATTGTCTTTGTAAATCATATTATCATATTATAAATATATACCAACCAATATTTCAATCTCTTTCCTATATTGATCATGAGGATGACAAGATAGTTTTAACTATTTTGCCATGTTTACATCTTTCCATATTTATTCTTTTTATGTATTCTCTACATAAGAGTTTTTATATATTAGTTGTGATTATTATATCATTTTTTTAATTCCTTGAGTACAGCTTATTCTTATCGTATATTGTTGAGGTGTTAAATGAATTATGGTCATAGTTATGGTCTTATATTATATGCTGCACCCCTTTTGCCTTCAAACAAATTAAATTTGAAACTGAATGTTTCTATATTATTTCCATATTTAATTATTGGGAACACTAAACGAAACGTTCCTTACATATATTTTTGGAAAAATTACTAAAACCTGTTAGAATATATTTCCCCATGAATAATGTCTTGCATACAATGAAATATTAATAGAGATTACAAGCGATAATAATGGCAAGAAGATAATAAAGAAATATATGATAGCTATGATACTATCTAAACTAAGATATGATATGATATGATACTATCTAAACTAAGAAAGATATTATCTAATACTCCCCCGCAGTTGAAACGGGAGGAACCCAAATGTTGATACTGGATCTGAACTCCAAAAAGAGTTAGGACAAGTGTCTTGTGGTGTAGAGAATTCTGTGAAGACATAGAGAAGGACGTGCCACGACCATTATGGTCTTTTTCACGTTCGGACCACGACTACAAAGGTTCCTACGACCTTTACCACCCTATAGAGGTGGCTGTTTTGAAGAGATGACTAAACTGGGGGTTGCTTTGTAGAAGTGGAATTTGTATGGGTGCTACTTTGAGAAAAGGAGTTAATGTGGGGCTGCATATTAGAATAAAGATGTAATTGGGGCTGAATATATAAAGAGGAAGATTGGGAATCGATGTGCAGCTAGTTACGTCAACTGCCGATGAGTGATTTGCTGGTGATTGAGGAGTGAACGTCGGCTGCAGCGGAGGGAGAGTTTCAAGCGACGACAAGAGAGAGAAGTTGTTGAATCATATTCAGCACGGGCTGAAAATCTGTGGCAGCCATCGTACGGAAAGAGAAGAAAAAAGTACTCGCCGAAAATGTTGGAAGAGAATGTAGATAGAGAGAGAGAGAGAGAGAGAGAGAGAGAGAGAGAGAGAGTTTTTAGAGAAAGAAATCAGTGTTGCGAATACATGATTCTAGAGAGAGAAAGAGAAGAGATAGATGCAGTAGTGATGTTGCCGGACAAGGAGGCGGAGGTGGAGGAGAGAGATGCCGAATGGGGACGGCGAGTGGTGGAAGCTATAAGGATCGAGATACCATGACTTGAAGCCATGACTCTGATGCCATGTTAGAATATATTTCCCCATGAATAATGTCTTGCATACAATGAAATATAAATAGAGATTACAAGCCATAATAAAGGCAACAAGATAATAAAGAAAGATATGATACTATCAAAACTAAGAAAGATATTATCTAATAAAACCCCCCCAAAATTAATTTTTCATATCAAAAAACCTATGAAAATATTTTTCAATCTCAAAAACCCATTCTACAAACTTTTCTTTCCAAAAACCCCCAAAAATGAAAATTAACAACTTTTTTGGACTAAACTACCCTTCATTTATTAAGTTACAAATTGATCAATTATTTTTTCTTATTAGAATCGTTTTGTTTTAATTTTGTGAAATTGATGAATCGTAAAGGATATTATTTTGTATTATTAATTTTTTTAAATATTTGTATATAATTTATTTTTGATTTTAATATGGTAATTATCTATAAATATATGTTTTAAATTTTTTAAAAAGATTGAAAAATCTAAAAATTTTAAAAAAACCCCCCAAAAATGAAAATTAACAACTTTTTTGGACTAAACTACCCTTCATTTATTAAGTTACAAATTGATCAATTATTTTTTCTTATTAGAATCGTTTTGTTTTAATTTTGTGAAATTGATGAATCGTAAAGGATATTATTTTGTATTATTAATTTTTTAAAATATTTGTATATAATTTATTTTTGATTTTAATATGGTAATTATCTATAAATATATGTTTTAAATTTTTTAAAAAGATTGAAAAATCTAAAAATTTAAAATTAAAATCAGAATTAGTATCAATTATCAATATAAGTTTTTTAAATAAATAAATTTCATTACAAAACTACAATTGATTAATATTTAATCTAGAAGGCTAAGGGCAATTGAGTCCATAAATTTTTTTATCCTAAATATTGGGTTTTTTGGAACGAAAAGTTGATGGAGTGGGTTTTTTGGATTGACAAATATCATCATGGGTTCTTTGGATGTAAAAGTTTATTTTAAGGGTCTTTTTGTAATTTTTCCTATATTTTATTATATTTAATTCCATAATATATAATGCATTTCTTCTAAGTTTTACAAAGTGAATGCGTTTTTTTGTTAGAATTAGTTAAGAGAATATATGGAATTAAATAAATCTGTCATAATACATCATTATGGAGAATTAAGTGTGTTTAAATTTTAAATTGTAAGTTTTTGACTAACACTACTACAAAAATACCCAATTACAGCGCACCTATTACAGCGGTTTTAGTAAAACCGCTGTAATAGGAACCTATTAGAGCGGTTCCCAACGAACCGCTGTAATAGGGTATCTTGGTCTTAACCTATTACAGCGGTTCCGAGAAAACCGCTGTAATAGGTCTTAACCTATTACAGCGGTTCCGAGGGAACCACTGTAATAGGTGGTCGAGGGACCTATTACAGCGGTTCGTTGGGAACCGCTGTAATAGGTCGAAACCAAAAAATTTAAATCCCTTAAATTTAGATCTTCCCGCTACTCTCTATCTCTCTTAGTCTTTTTCTCTCTACTCTCTCTCTCTACACTCTCTTTCTCTCTCTCTCTTGAAGCACCACCGCCGCCGCCACCACCATATAGCACCGCCGCCGCCTCCACCACCACCGTATGTGTGGGTGTATTTATATTTGTGTATGTGTGGGTTTATGTATATTTGTCTATATGTGGGTGTATGTATATGTGGGTTTATGTATGTATATATGGGTGTATGTATATTTGTGTATATGTGGGTTTATGTATGTATATGTGGGTGTATGTATATTTGTGTATATGTGGGTTTATGTATGTATATGTGGGTGTATGTATATTTGTGGGTTTATGTATGTATATGTGGGTGTACATATATTTGTGTATATGTATGTATATGTGAGTGTATGTATATTTGTGTATATGTGAGGTTTCGTACACGAATATGTGGGTGTGTATGTATATTTGTGTATATGTGGGTGTATGTATATTTGTGTATATGTGGGTGTATGTATATGTGGGTTTATGTATGTATATGTGGGTGTATGTATATGTGGGTTTATGTATGTATATATATTTGTGTATATGTGGGTTTATGTAAGTATATGTGGGTATATGTATATTTGTGTATGTGTGAGTTTATGTATATATTTTTGTGTATTTGCGAATTTCGTGTCATTTCGACACGGTAAAATTATAAACAAAAAAGTGAAATTAATAAAAAAAAAAAAAAAAAAACCCTATTACAGCGGTTCTAAAAAAACCGCTGTAATAGGGTACCCTATTACAGCGGTTTTTTTAGAACCGCTGTAATAGGGCACCCTATTACAGCGGTTTTTTTAGAACCGCTGTAATAGGGTGCCTATTACAGCAGTTCAAAACCGCTGTAATAGGTCGAAACCCTATTACAGCACTGCCTATTACAGCGGTTCGAACCGCTGTAATAGGTCCAAAAAAACCGCTGTAATAGGCATTTTTTGTAGTAGTGTAACCAACTAATAACAACCAATGACTCCACCTCTTTCTATGTCATGTTGTGAAATGGAGAAGTTACTTTTGCTTCATAGTGTCATGTTATCATCATTCCATAGTTAAATAAGTTATTAAAATATTTTGCATTTCTTGTTCTATATTATTTAATCCACTATTTCATTATTACGTTTGTAACATTCTTCCGTTACTTTTTTAAATTAAACCATGTTTTGCATTGCTCCTTAAATTTTGCACCGTAGGGAATTCACGTTCACATGTTTCAAAGGAATTTCTTCCCTTATATAAGCATAGATATCACGGAAAGTCAACTAATTGTTTCTTAATTATTTTAAAATTACTTATAACTCTCTCCCTATGATAACTCTCTTTACATATAAAAAGATTATTCTATTAACCTCTTCATGGAGAAAAGGAAAAAAACACTTGTATTTAATCCCTCCTTTAAATCTGCACTGTAACCATCGATTTTATATGAAAGTAACCCATTATTTTCTTTTTATACTTGCTCTAAATTTTTCTAATATTCATAGTAGCTCCCCAGTTCCCAGTTATCGCAATTATTATAGTATATATATATATATTGAGTATATATAAATATCATTCTTCCATTGTCATATCATCCATCCCATATCTCCTTCCACGCCATGGCAACCTCTCCATCCAATATTAAGGTAATTTTTTTTTCAACACAATTTTTCAAAATTTTAAGATTAATTTGAGATGCTCTGGAAGGAGTATATGCTTTGAAAAATATAATCTACAAATTGAATTTTTTATATAGAATATTCCAATGTATTTAAGTATGTAAGTAGTAAATTATATTTATGAAATAAGATTAACTTGGTGCTTTTTTGGAAAGGAGCATATTCAAATATGAGAATATGTCATATTATAACTGGGAGTGGAGTTTTTTCATGGCATTGTACTACACGTTGTCCTTGGTGACAGTAAAAAAGAAAGTGTCCGACTTATTTGGTCATATTTTTTTATGACAATTGTTTACTTCTAACTGATGCAATAGTGATTTCATATCTCCATAGTTTTTTTTTTTAACAGTTTTCAACCATTTTAACTATGTTAAACTGATTTGAATCTTAAGGTTCATTTTTTGGTTGATTACAAACACAACAAAGATTTTATCGAAATATACATCCAATATGAAGGTAATCTTTTTAACACAACTTTTCAAAATTTTAAGGTTCATTTGAGATGCTCTGGAAGCAAAATGTCTTTGAAAGATATAATCTACAAATTGAATTTTTGATATAGAATATCCCAATTTAATTAGTATATAAGTAGAATATTATTGTTATAAAATAATATTAACTTTGTGTAATTTTTGAACAGGAGCACATTTAAGTATGAGAATATGTAATATTATGACTGAAAGTGGAGCCTTTTCATTGCTTTGTACTATATCGTTGTCCTTGGTGATACTGAAAGAGAAAGTGTTGACTTATTTCATCCGAATTTTTTATGACAATTGTTTACTTCTAACTTTTGCTATAGCACCTCCATTGTTTTTACAGATTTTTCACATATTCAATTTTTTTGAACTATGTATACGAAACTGGATTTGAATCTTAAGTTTTACTTTTGGGTTTATTGCAAAAATAATAAAGATTTTGTTGAAATATATATCCACTAGGCTTAATCAGAGTCTAGGAAGTTGGGCAAACTGGTGCAACATGATTGAAAGTGAGAATCTCAATAAGTTATAACTTATAATATCTATACAAATTCAATATTCTTAACTATTTTGTCAACTAAATATTGTCCATGATTACTATATTAATTTTAATTATAAAAAAAACTATTTTGTCAACTAAGTATTGTCCATAATTACTATATTCATTTTAATTATAAAAAAAGTATTTTGTCAACTATATATATATATGTATTTTATAATCGCATTTTATTTGTCAATTGTGCATATTGTTATTTCTATTGCAAATGTGACAGTTCTTACTGAAAAGAAAAAATATTATTTTCATTACTTAGCTCAGATTTTGATAATGTTGACAAGTAAATCGATTCTTTCTTATTTTTCGTTCTTATTATGGTAATAAAATAGTGTTTCGTACGCTTTAGGTAAAAATATTGAACTTTTGAAAACACATATTTAATTAAGTTTAAAATGAAACAATCCCTTTTGAGAACTATATTTGATTTTTGTGTTTGTTTCTATTACTCTGCATTGTCTCTCTTTGTAGAAAAAATTATTGTAGAAATAAGCATACTAGCAATTCAATAATCTAATACGTTATTTTAACTATATATTGTATCTCAAAATTTTCCTACCAAAGAGTATCACAGATTAGGTCAACTTTTATGAAGTATAATTTTGGAAATGTAGGAATTTTCTAAATGAGATATCGTAGTTATAGGGTGGGAAAAAAATAAGATTTGATGGTCCCAAGTGGCATACGAAAGGGTCTAAAAGGAGGGGGGTTGAATAAACCCTGAAATCTTTTTCGACTTCAAAAAGGAGCTGAGCGCTAGGTCAGATGCTATAGTAAAGATAACTTAGACTTATTGATTTTAGCAATTTACGTAAAGCTTAGATCGCTTAATCAGGGTTAGCATAGCGGAAATGATTTTAAAGCTTTAGCGTTCGTTTTAGTCAAATAGTCGTTTAACCGTTTTACTTGTCTTTTTCAGAAAAAATGATAGAATATGAAGTAAGACAATATGACAGTAAATAACACCAGAATTTGTAAGTTTCATTGGGTGGTGTAATCCCAGCTATGTCCTTCTTCTCCTTGAACACTTGGAGGAATTCCACTAAATTGATTATCAAGGATAACATAGAGGCTTCTACAAAATAGAGGTGGAGATGATGATCTTGGGCTCCTTGATCACACAAACTTCAGCACCAACGAAGATCTTCACCAACAAGCTTTTCTCACTCAGAAATACTGCTCGTAGAGTCAACAACTTCTTCACACAGATAGATGAGGTTGAGGATTTTGATCACAAGTTTGTTTGATTTTAGGAAAGTTCAAACAACTTGGGATATCTCAATAATAATGTATGGTTCTTCTTTTAAGATGTTTGAGATATCTATGATTGTCTGGATTGTATGTAAAAAATTTGAAAGAATTTTGGATATGGAGTTTCGAAGCTTTCCTTGAGATAATATTTCAGCAAAGTGCTAACCTTCTTGTGTATGTACGCATTTTTTTAGGGTTTTCTGAGGTAAGGTATTTATAGGGATTTTCTTGGGATTTGTCCGGTTTTTTTTTTTTTTTTTCAAAGAAACCACCAGAAGTGGGGCGGTTAAGGCATTGACCCACCAACCTGTATATAAATATCCAAACCAAATCCAATTACATACAAGTAGGAAGGCCACAATCATCTACAAAAATCTCACAATCAGCTACTAAAGGCCCAAATAACAGTCTTGGCAAGCTAAAAACCAAAAGCCTAATAATTATACAAAAAGGCCCACAAAAATCCTACCTAAGAAAGTAAAATGGCCCAACCAGAAAATAGAATATGTTAAAGCCCAACAAAACCTATAAAAGCACTCTAGTAAGTACAACAATCAGAGAGCTAAATGCAAAAAACAGAACAGTAGCATCGGTATCCCGGACAGCAAAACATCGACCAAAATGATAAAGGTGACATCCATAGAACAACCATAACTAATCCCATCCAAAGCACGCGAGAAATGTAGAGAGCAACTTGCAAAGTACAACAAAACCAAAACCAATAAGATCCAAATGCAAACATCCAGAGCCGAAATGCGAAAACAGTCACAGCACCCATATCCAATAATCAGTTTTCCACAATCATCAAAAACGAAACGAAGGTAAATTCAGCCTATCCATTTTAAGAATCCCAACTATAAGGCCTTGAATATCATCGGGAGACAAGACAACAGAGCTTGGGCTGTCACATGCAAGTTTAGCAAAGAAGTCAGCTGGTTTGTTTCCTTCACGATAGATGTGTGTCAGTTTGGTTTGCATACAATTCATGAGATTTTTAATATCTGCCAAAATATGTTGGAATTTCCAAAAACCAATTGTAGAAGATTGTACTAGGGAAATAGTGCTAAGAGAGTTTAATTCAATCCAAACTTTTGTAAAACCTTGATTTTTACATATTTGGAGACCGCGACGAAGGGCTGAAAGTTCCGCAAAATTATTAGTGGCTGACCCGAGGGGTTGCTGAAAAGCGAAAATCAGATTACCAGAGCAGTCACGAGCAACACCACCAGCCCCCGCAGGTCCGGGGTTACCCCGCGCTGCCCTATTTGTGTTGAGTTTTATCCAAAGCTGAGGAGGTTTACGCCACAGAACCGCAACAGGTTTTTTCGTTGAGTTCCGTTCCAGCTTAATTCCGAGGCTAGTGGCAAGAAGCTTGTCGCCTTTCCAATTGGATTCCTTCCACAGATTGCATTTTGTAATCAAATGAAGATGATGAAAAACTTTTGTAATAATCTTTTCCGATGAAAATAAGTTGTTCCGGTATTTTTTGTCGTTCCTAGCACACCAAGTAAACCAAATGACCAAAAAAGGTATAATGGACCGAATGTGAACCTGTTGAGAATGAGGAATCGAGTTAATCCAAACCTGCAAAAATGAGACAATGTTAGAAGTAACAGGAAGAGTAATACGAAAAAATGCAGCAATGAAAGTCCATATTTTGGTAACTCTGGGGTTATGAAGGAAAAGGTGATTGGTAGTTTCATTTTGAGAGCAACATTGGCAATGTGAGGCGAGAGAGATTCCTTTCCGCTGCATTCTAGTTTCCACCGGGATCCAATCATTGAATAGCCGCCACAAAAAGATGGAAATATTTGGTAGAAGAAGAGAATTCCAGGCACATTTAAAAAGAGGTTGATTGTCACCCCTCGCTCTAATAAAATCCCAGACTGATTTAGTAGTAAAATTCCCATGTGGAGAGAGCTTCCAGCAAGGTGAGTCAACTAGACGAGGGCGGATTGGGACTTTACGCACAAGATCCACGAGGTGAGGAGGGAGATGGTGTTGGAGCATGCGGATATTCCATTGGTTTTCATTCCAAAAGAAGTTAATCGGCAAGTCTGATTGCATGGGTAGTTCCATGATTTCAGCAAGAGGATGTTCTCCAACCCAGATGTCGTGCCAAAAGGAAATACCTCCGCTACCCAAGTTCCAGAAAATGTGTTTTTGCGCTTCACATCTGATCCGGCATATACGTAACCAAGTAGCAGAGTCATTATGTTTGGTGGGTATCTTTCCAGGGTGGGAACAACCAACATATTTTTGCATAAGAAAGTGAGACCAGAGGGAGGTTTGTTGTCTGAATCTCCACCACAACTTGTACGAGAATGATTCAATCACATCAAAGAGATTCCGAATCCCGAGGCCTCCTTCATCAACAGGGAAAGAGACTTTTGCCCAGGAAGTCCAGTGTGTTTTCCGAAGTTCTTCTGTGGAACCCCAAAAAAACCTATTAAAGGGCCTGTTCATTTGTTGTATAACGCAGATTGGCGGTTTAATGACATGAAAGAGATAGATGGGCATGGACGCATGGACACTCCGAATCAGCTGAAGTCTACCACCGTGAGAAAGGAATGCATGTTCCCAACCACTGAGTTAGTCTGGATTTCTGCTAAGAAGAGAATTTTTTGCAGACCACGAATGAGCTTTTCTTGCAGTTAATTCTTTGTCCCGAATATATCTCATAGAGTTTAAGGAAATGCATCAAGTTTTTAAGACCCCTTTCGTTGTTTGAGGCGAAAATCATGATATCATCAGCGTAGGAAAGATGCGTGACCCGAATGCCACCATTAGTCTTGAAAAGAAGCTCTGGATGGGAAAGGAAAAAAATGATCAATGCCACGGGAAAGAACTTCTGCAGCAAGTATGAACAGAGCCGGGGAGATGGGGTCTCCTTGTCGCAGACCCCGAGAAGATTTAAAGAAACCCGAAACTTCACCATTAATTAAGACAGAAAACTAACAATGTTCGACTGCATTCCGAATCAAGGATATAAAGTGTGCTGGAAATCCCATTTGACTCAAAACCTTAAAAAGAAACGTCCATTGGACCCGGTCGTAGGCCTTCTCCATGTCAAGCTTGAGAATCACATTCCCTTTTTTATGCCTGTGTTCTAAGTAGTGAACCATTTCTTGTGCTAAAAGGATGTTATCACCAATAACCCGCCCTGGGACAAAACCACTTTGAGAAGGAGATATCAAGACAGGGAGGAATTTAGCGAGTTTATTGTTAAGGAGCTTGGTCATAAGCTTATTCGTAATATTACACAGCGAGATAGGCCTAAAATCACTCCAACTTTCAGGGCTGTCCGTCTTTGGGATAAGGACCAAAGTGGTAGCAGTAAAGCTTCTCGGCATAGGTGTACCGCTGAAAAAGTCGAGAACAGCAGCGTTTAAGTCATTGGAGATAAATTCCCAACATTCTTGAAAAAAGGCTGCTGTGAATCTGTCTGGACCTGCCACGCTGTCCCGGTGCATTGCAAAAATAGCTTCCTTAATTTCTAAAACGGAAGGAACTTCACCACAAAGGAAAAGGTCATGTGAAGGGATTTGCGGAAGGGTGAACTGGAAGCCGGGATCCTCATTAACCGATCCATCAGGAGATAAGAGATTTTGAAAAAATTAGACTCCCGAATTTTTAATGCCATCAGGGTCAGATATGAGGTTGCCATTATCCGTAATTGAATGAATTCTAGCTTTAGATCTCTTCTTCTTTACAATAGAATGGAAAAATTTGGTGTTCCTTTCACCATCAACAAGCCAACGACAGGCGCTTTTCTGTTTCCAAAATTCAGCCTCTAACGTTAGGGCACGTGTGAGGGCTGCGTTGCACTGATTAAGCTCGATGAGGCGTGTATCAGTCGGCTCAAGATCAAACTTTTTCTCTGCTTCATTAGCAGCCTTTTCCGAATTTTCCACCATATGAAACACATTACCAAAAACATCTTTGTTCCAAGCTTTTAATGCAAATTTCAGCCTATAGAGCTTTTGTTGAAGGTTGTACATCCCATAAGCACCTGTTTAAGCTTCCCAATTCTGTTTGACCATGTCAAGAAAGGTATGATGGTTACTCCACATGTTGAGGAATCTGAAAGCAGCGGGGGTGCGCTGTGCTAGCTTAGTATCCATCATCAGAAGGGGGTTATGATCAGAAAATCGGCGAGAGAGGTGGCGAATCCGGGTAGTGTCAAAGATTTCAGTCCAAGCCATGGAGTAGAAGGCTCTATCCAGTCTTTGCCAAAGTCTTTTATTAGTCCAGGTATAAGGAGAACCCTCAAAATTTGCATCAATTAAATTACAATCCATAACCATGTTAGCAAAGTCCTCGATGGCTCCAGAGTTAGGCGGAGACCCTCCTTTTCTTTCTCTAGAGTGTAGGATGATATTAAAATCTCCTCCCACAAACCACGGGAGAGATGAGTCCATCGAAGAAAGCTCCTGCCAAAGATCAAGCCTCCCACCTCGCAAGCATTTAGCATACACAAAAGTGAAAAACAGCGGTTGAGCAATCAGACCCAAAGACACACGAATATGAAGAAATTGAGCATGGTCTTTCATCAATTCAAAAGACACATCATTGGAAAAAAACACCCATATCTTATTAACGCAATTAGCCACAACGTTATGAAATCCAAGACGACGACAAAAATAAGCAGAATGCAAAGCCACAAAAGGCTCCAAAAGGACTAAAATTTTAATGTTATTGCAACGACAGTAGCGGCGAACCATTTTTTGAGATTGGTTATTACCAATACCTCGAACGTTCCAAATGAGTGTATTAATCATAAAACCTTGGGGGGTGGGGCAAAAGTTTTAGAGCGAGTAGCAATTCGGTTAGAAGTATCAGAGAGGGAGTTTTTGTTATTTTTGTTTTTGGATTTGGAATAAGGTGGATTTTTATTCGGTGAGAGGGAACTTCTTCTCTGAAACTTAGCATTTTCAGCTGCTTCTGTAATAGCGTCAGGGGTTATGCTTTTGGATTGAAAGAGTTTAGAGGCCTTAGCTAGTCCTTTACTGCCTTCTTTTTGCAAAATAAGAGTAGCTGCTTGTATTTTTTTTTATTTTCCTTCAAAGTGTGGAAAGATTCTTGAGATGCTAGGGATGAGTTACCTTTATCAGTAAAATTTGCAACATGCACACGAGTCCCATGAGCAGAATAACCATCCCCCAAAGTGTCAGTATCTTCAGGACAATTCAGGTCAGTATTTTCCTCTTCTGTTTCAGAGGAGTCCAATTCATCATTTATATCATCTGCATCATTAACATCATTGCCTTGTTGGCTAGTTCCCCCATAATTTGACTCCTCATTACCATCATCATGTCTAACAGAATTTCCTTGCCCAGTTTCAACATTTAGATCACTTTCTTCCACTTCTTCAGACTCTGAATCTGACACTAAATTCTGAAAACGGTTATAATTAGAAGTCTTAGCAATTTGCTGACTGGCTTTAACCATATGGATAGAATGACGTGTTTTTCCATTTCGTTTACAAGTTTTAGCAGTGTCTGGCAGAGTAGCAATATTACTATGTGCGTTATTAGCAACCAAGGGTGAAACCAGTTTAGGATTTGGTTTATCACACATCTTGCTAGTACCTTCGCCATCAACATTTTCACTGTTTTTAGCAGGAGCAGGGGAGCCTTCAACATTCTTACCGTTCTTGCGTTTGAGGACCTCTCTAAGATCTTCTTGCGGTTGGAATAGAGTCTCGCTTGGAGTTATTTGAGGCTTCTTTCCAGAAAGGTGGCAGGTAGAATGTTCATGGCCAAGAGTTTTGCAGCAAGTGCAGAAGATGGGAGGGTCTTCATACACAACTTTTTGAAGGATGCCATGGGTTCCATAACCAATCCAAATCTCAAAAACACGTTCCTCCAGCAAATTAATCTCAATACAAGCTCGGGCCACGTTAGGGCGAAGCCCCGAGATGGTGGATTCATCAACCCAAAGAGGGCGACCGATAAGCTCTGCAATCGTATATAGCCCCTTTTTGTCAAAAAAGTGGGCAGGTAATCCAGGAAAATTAACCCAAACTGGAGCGACGGGGGGCTCTTCATCAGGGCAGAATTCTGGAGTCCATTTTAGCACTCTCATGGGAAAATTATCAAAAGACCATATATGTTTAAGCCAAATCCTCGAGAAATCCTCTTCTATGGTAAGTTTAATAAGGACATTAACGGCATCAAGAGCGCCGACGGTACAGGAGCCTTTGAGGCTGAGGCGATCAAAACATTTACGGAGACGAAGCATTGAAGGGGCTCCATGGGGAACTTTTCCGATAAGAGCAAAACGCAGGGAGTGAGCAAGCTGATTCACCTCAACAGGGGAGAAGAAAACCGCTCTTCGGCCTTTGAAAGTCGATTTTGTCCCCAAAGCAGCCTTTTCAAAGCCTTCAAAGCTTTTGGAGATTGGGCCTGGATTTTGCAATTTCATCCCTGCTGCTACGACACCAGCAAATGAGAGAGGGCGAGACGGGTCGGGTTCTGCCATAGTTGACGTGCGCGAAAAAAAAGGTGGGGTAGAAAGGGTAAATCGGGAAAGGTAGGAGGAGAGAGGTGAGAGTGCGGCTAGGGGCGGCGAGATGGCGGATCTCCGGTGACGGTCCGGCGGGAAATGGATGGCGGCGGAAAGGTTGGATGAGGTTAGAGTGAGAAACCTAGGGCAATCGCCCTAGTTCCTAGAGAGAAGGAGGAGGGGCATGTCCCATTTAGGTCCCAGTTTGCTTACGGGCTTCAGCACATCAGCTTTCCTGAGCACCAGGTGCGTGGCAGCTTTCCTCTGACAGTCCTGAAATCCTGTTGCACTGATTTGATGTGGCAGGTTTGAACTCTGAAATTCTGACAGTCTAAGCCAATAGGTAGCTTGCTCCATATACAATCTGTCCTTATCACATTTAATGCTCTTATCAAGCATTTAATGCATTTGAATTTATTTCCCGTTGTAAATAAATGCCCGTTAAATGATTGCATTTAAGTCCTTAGTGAATTCGGAATTTATTTCAGGTGAATCTGATCTTCTTGATTGCTTGAGTGCTTTGAGCGCTTGATTCATAAGTCTTGAAACAGTCCATAGCAATTAGCAGTCGCTTAAGACAAAATCTTCATCTTTGCTTAACTTCATACGCTAAACTTCAACTTTATCTCTAATAAACTCACCTAGAATTCTACTAGTGACTTGGTATCCAATACTTAGTCTAAAATCTACAAAGATAAAAATTACAAGCCTAGCAAGATTACAAACTTTCAAACAGTTATACAATTTTTCTATTAAAACATAAACTTATATTATTTTTGGGGTCTAACATAAAATCCTATCTTGTCATCATCAAAACATCTAACATGAAATTTCCTAACAATTTCCCCCTTTTTGATGATTTCAAGACCTTAATTCTTTTATAGATTAAGAGTTCAAAGAAAAGCCCAAAATTAATCATAAGTTAGTGTTTGGAAAGTTAGTTTAATTAGCTAATGTTAGATTAGCCTCAACAAGTTGTTTCAGCGACAAATCAATTATTTATTCATATGAAAAGTAAGCATACATGATTTATTCTGAAAGTAAATAATTTAAAGCGACAACAGAAACATACAAAAGAAAATATAAGCAATCGTCTTTGCTGTCGCTTTGCATTTTCCTCTTCAGCTAGAATTTCACTCGCTAAGTCCTAAAGAAGTCTATCAATGTCTATCATAGTGGTATGCTGGACTTCATTATAGTCATGCCTTCTCTGTCTAGCGCTTAAATTCAGCTCTAATAATCTTTCCACCCAAATCCTTGGAGGGATTCCAAGTTCTAAAATCAAATCATGATAAATGTCTTGTCTTCGATCAATGGTAGGTTTCCAATTGAGAGGTCTTCTAAGAGGTTGAGCATATGGTTGAAAGCCCACACCCTCTAAAAAGTCTATATCCAAGTCCAGAAGCTTGTGCATCCCTTGATAGTATCTTGGCTTTCGCTTCTTAGTGAGCATCTTTTTTATGCTTACTATTTCTTCGAACATGGAGCGTCAATGCTTATTATCTATTTTAGAAATTGGCTCCTTCAAGGCCAAAACTTGGGACTTTTGATGCCTTTCTGTTTCTTCTCCCTTCTTGGCATCGTCAAGAGAGTTTTTTAACTCAGTGATGTCACGGCGTAGTAGCTTAATTTCATTCATAAGAAATGCAACTTGTTCAACGACACTTTGAATTAAGGAGTTAGAAGAATTATGTCATTCAATGTTAGCGGATGCATTCTGAGTAAGCGTCCGATTAATGTTATCAGAGAGTTCTTTGACGAGCGGAGCTATACTATTCATGACAGAGATTGTAAGCTTGTTAGCATTTTTCATGTCAGCAAGAAGGACTCTCTCTACTTGATTAAGCATTGAATTGCTTCTTTCTTCCAAATGAGAACAAGAGCCCGTTATATCGCTAAGAGAATTCCAGACCACTTTTCTAAAATCTCTTGCCTCTTGATCACTTTCTGAGTCCGAGTCCGAGTCTGAAGAAGAACGCTCAGGTCCCTGTGAGCTAGAAACTACGGCCTTTCCCTTGGATTTATCTCAGATAATTAGTTCTTCAGTAATTTCTGCATGAGCTTCTTCTATCGCTAAGTCAATAGATTGAGTTGCTTCCTCAATCTCAACAACTTGTCCAACAATGGGAACCTCGACTGCTGGATCTCTAGGGGCAACTTCAGTTTGCACATCAGGATCTGTGGTTGGAGCGACTTCCTTAGCAGGAGCTTGTTCCACTTCCATCATAACAATTTCCACTGGAGGAGAAGGTTTCTCAACAGCAATGACCCAGAGTGGGGGAATCACTTCCATGACGTGCCTTGGACTTAGAATATTGGTTTGCGGAATATAGAATATAGCGTCTTCACGCTCTTCACTACTAAGTGCAAATTGCACATCCTCTGGCAGATCAACTCCCGAAATATAAGAATTGTAGAAGTCCAATATAGATGGCATCAGCGCTTGTGCAACTTCTTGATCCACTAACCGAATAAGCAAAATCATCTTGGCCACTTGCACGTTCTGTTCACACATTAAGACAAGGTGAAGATTATAGCCTCTGAATGGATTTAGGCTAAAATACTGAGCGAAGGCAATGTCCAGCGATTGGGCATCTTCTACAATAGCTCTCCTGTGTCTGTATAATTCTTCAAACTTAGCAAGATCATTGTCCAATCTCATGTGAGCTTCACTGTGCCCTGGAAAAATTGGTCGCTTACTGGTGGAGGCCTCTTCATTAAGATCGGGAAGGATACGCTGTACAAAATCTTGAGTTGGATGATAAACATAGTGTCCTCCCCAAGCGATTAATGCTAGATGCTGGAAAATATAGCGTTCTATCGATTGTCTGTAATAAGGCAAGTCGCTGCTATTCCCCACCAGATTTCTGCGCTGCTCGAGTAGAAGCATAGCAAAACCTCTGCGTCTGTAATCTACTCCAAATTCAAAAAGGAATGGATACCTGACGAGCTCTTCTAGCATGTAGAAATGTAACATAAATTCTTCAGCCCATTTTTCAGTATCCATCATCCATCGTTTACCAAGCTTTACAACCTTTTTCTTGTCGGTTCTAGCGGCCAGATACTTTTCAAAATGTTCTATTTATTCATCGTAGTCGTCTGCCCATATTCTAGCCAGATACTCGCGGGCTTCATCCTCTATCCAGGAATTAACAGGATTAGGACGCTCAGCTACGACTGGTCCTTTGCTTTTCCATAATTTAAGAGGTTTCAGGGATAGAGCGTTCTGAGGAGAATGAACAATTTTGGGCAAGGCAGAGTATCCATTTTTGTTGAGAATTTCTTTGTCAGGGTTCTTCAACCAATCACCCATGAGGGGATTTTTTATGACGATCTTATTCTGGCTCAAAGGACAAAAATATTCTTCAGAGCAACCTGTGAAGTTGAATCGCTATCGGTCAAAGTCTGTTATGTTGATCGCTGGTCGCCTAATATATTCAAGACGTGATTGAAGTCGTTTAAGCGAGTGAAGACCTAGGTCAGCAAAACACTCAAAGAAACCGAACTTATCAGAATTAGAGATAGCTGGGTTGTGGAGAGTGTCCTAGAAACCAATCTCCATTTCAACCAACTGCCTGGTGTCACTTTCTCTAGCGGCATAGTAGAATTTAACGTCTGCATTATATTCGCGGGGAAAGAAATTATGACACGAGGAGGAGATCTGGTTGGAGTAGGGACAAAAGTGATTTCTTCAGTTGGGATAGGGGCCACATCTATCGACCACTCAGCGTGAATAGTCGCTTCACTGACTGTAGATGTTTCAGCGTCAGAAGGACTTGAGCTACTTCCTTAGCGATATCCACAACCTTTGTCAAATCTACATCTACTTCAATAGGGAACTCGGAAGGTGGAGGTGCATCCGCGTCTGGGATGTTTTGAGCTGATAAATGCAAGCGTTTGAGAAAATTAAGAAAAATTTCCACAGAGTAGAAACAGACAATAAAAAGACTAAAACGCTTACCCTGAGGACTCTTTTCGACTATTTCAATCGCTTGTTCTATAGGAACTTCAGTTTCCATAGCCTTAGGCTCCGGGGCTTCTTCATCGTCTTCATGATCGAGGAATGAAGTAAGGGGATCAGCACGAATAGGAATTTTGAATCCTTCTAATACATTTAGTGTATACTGAATTTTATATTCGCTAAATGCTGAAAAGCAATTTATCCTAGTGTTAAAGGAAAAACAAAGGAAAGGATAGCATACATTGTCTAAGACAAGTACTTACCCTTATAATCACCAAGCTCTGTTGAGAGAGCACCAGTAGTGGGCTCGGAGATTGGTGCGAAAGGAGAGGAAGGAGAAACACCAGATGATTCTCCAAGCACTAGTTGTTCAGGAGTTGGCTCGGACAGAACGCTAGTGGATCCTCCTGGTGTGGAATGCTTGCATGCCAACGACACTTCTTCTTCTTCTGGAACCATTACAAACGCGGGAGGGGGGGGGGGGGAGGGCGATCTAGGAGGAGGAGATGGTGATTTCTTCTTCTTGGTCTCTTTTTTGTTCTACTTCTTTGCTGGCTTGGCTGGCTCAGCGATTTTAACAGCGACTTTCCGTTTCGGTCGCTTAACCACCACTTCCTTTTCCGATGATGATGAAGATGAAGACGCTTGCTCCTCATCATCACTCCGAACAACTCCTTCAGCAAGAAGTCACTCACGTTCCTCCTTGCGAACAGATGCTCTATCCCGTCGCTTGGGTTTCAGCAACTCGCCAATCATCTTCTTGCCATAAAACTTAAGCGGTGGGACCTTCTTTTCAGCGGTGTTAACAAAACTTCTAGCGCTTAACAACAAACTTAAAATAATCTCATAACGCTTGGGATTCACGGATTTTTCCATCGCTACCTTAAAGAGATTAAAGACATACAAAGACCAGTTGATCTTGAACTTAGTCAAGATGGCAGTCATCATCTTGTACTGGATGTTGGAGACTTTGTTAAAACTGCCTTTCATGCACTCGATCATCTTGGAGTAGATGTCAGCCAAAATGACATATTCCCCTTTCATGTCATTCTTCTTGAAGTTTGCTTCATAAGCAGCTTCCACATCGTCCTTTTTAACCAATTCTGAGATCTTGGTGGCATCTCTAAGAGTTACTTCTTCAACTTCTCCACCATCTTTGGGCAGTTGCAGTATGGAAGATAACAGTTGAGGAGTGAGAACGAAGGTTTCTTTGGCAAAAGGAAAAACACAGACAATAGAATTTCCATCGTCTGAAATCTTAGCATGTTTAAAGGTGAACAAGGTTTCTTCATCATAAGTTTGGAATGGGAGGTCAGAATGTTTCTTTGACCTTATTCTTGGATGAGAAGAAGAATGTTCCTCAAAGGAAAGTTCTGGCTTTCGAAGAGTTATTATCAGTTTACCAGGAATCCGTCATTGACTGTCACTGGTTTCTCAGTTTTGGCAGGTTTTCCGGTGGTAGTTTTGGAAGATTTTGGTGGCGCCATTGATTAAGATTTGAAGGTTTTGAGAGAGTTTGAAAGTGATAAAACTTTTCTGTAAAATTATGGAGGGTTTAAATAGAGGCAAAAAAATAACTCTTCAATAGCCAAGATAAATACCACGTATTAAGAAATTAATTTAGGAAATAACAAAAATTAAATCTGAGTCGTTTAGTCATGAAGATGGATTTACAAAGGTGTTGTAAAATAGGATAACTGCTATGAAATATAAAACTTTGGAGTCCGCAGTTACTTTTTAAAAAACGTTTGAAATTTTGAAAATGTTCAGCGTGAGTTGCACGCGCCTAGTGGTATATTGACACCTACCCAGACATTCGCAGTTACTGAACCGCCTATTTATAGGAATCATTAATCGTCAGTTTGATTTGATAGGAGCATGGGGGCAGTTGTCGAATCTTATCTTTTGAACTTATCCACACACTACCTTTTAGCGATGAAAACAATGCATGAATTTTAGAGAAAGTTACTTAGTATTTACGTGGGAATATTCTTAATGCTGAAGTCTTTAATAACGTTCAATCGCTTGAGAAGACATTTTCATTTAATTTTCTTAGAGATTGATTTTGTCATGCATAATAGATAAACGCTAATGATCGATGCACATAATTTTGAAATGAATTTTTGATCATAGACGCTTATTGTTTTGAATAAGTACAATTTTAAAGTTCCCCCTAAAATTGATATCTCATTTCAATTTTGAAAGACGCTTTAGACATAAATTTGAAGAGCATTCCCCCAAAATAAGGCTATGATGCTTTATGATTAAGCATTTAAATCAATCATACCTTGTTCACTTCTTAAAGTGAGAAAACATTGTTCATTGAGTGCTTTGGTGAAGATATCTGCCAGTTGTTTGTCAGTACCAATGAAATGCATGGAGATATCTTTCTTTTGAACATGGTCATCCAAGAAATGGTAGCGAATGTTAATATGTTTAGTTCTAGAATGAAGGACTGGGCCTTGGGTCATAGCTAAAGCGCTATGGTTATCACAATGGATTGGGGTAGGACCTAAGATTGTTCCATAATCTTTAAGTTGTTACCTCATCCAAAGGATTTGTGCACAACAGCTTGCAGCGGCTACATATTCTGCCTCAGCGGTAGAAGTCACTATAGATTGTTGTTTCTTACTATGCTACGAAATCAATATATCACTTAGAAATTGACATGTACCACTAGTACTCTTTCTATCTATTTTGCATCCTGCAAAATCTGCGTCTAAATAACCAATTAGTTCAAAAGGAGAGTCTCTTGGATACCATAAGCCCACATTTCGTGTGCCTTTTAGGTAATTAAGGATTCTCTTGGTAGCATTTAAGTATGATTCTTTAGAATCAGCTTGAAAGCGTGCACACATGCAGACCGAAAACATAATATCAGGTCTACTAGCGGTAAGATAAAGAAGTGATTCAATGATACCTGTATAGTTAGTGATATCAATTTTCTTCCCACTTTCATCTTTATCTAACTTAAAATTTTGGCTCATTGGAATTTTTGAAGATGATGCATTTTCTATACCAAATTTCTTAATCATATCTGTTGTATATTTAGCTTAGTTTATAAATATGCCATTAGGGAGTTGTTTAACTTGTAATCCTAAGAAGAAAGTTAATTCACCCATCATGCTCATTTCAAATTGATTTTGCATCATTTTCGAAAATTTCTCACACAATCGCTTATTAATAGAACCAAATATAATATAATCAACATAAATTTGGACTAAGAGAATATCTTCATTATGGGTAATTTTAAATAACGTTGTATCAACGTTGCCTTTTGAAAAGCCTTTACATATAAGAAAGATAGAGAGAGTGTCATACCATGCTCTTGGTGCTTGTTTAAGGCCGTAAAGTGCCTTATCCAATTTCTAGACCATACTTTTCCCTTGTTTGTTGATAAATCCTAGTGGTTGCTCCACATAAAATTATTCATGGAGCTTACCATTCATGAAAGGACTCTTCACGTCCATTTGGTATACTATGAACTTATTGAATGCGGCAAACGTTAGGAACATCCGAATCGCTTTAAGACGGGCTATTGGGGCATACTTCTCATCAAAATCAATACCCTCTTCTCGGTAAGAACCCTGAGCGACTAATCTGGCTTTGTTTCTTATAACAATGCCATCTTCATCTATCTTGTTCCTAAAAACCCATCTAGTTCCAATAACTCCTTGGTGAGTTGGTCTTGGTACTAGCGTCCAAACCTTACTCCTCTCAAATTGGTTAAGCTCTTCCTGCATCCCTTCTACCCAACTTGCATCATTGAGCGCTTTATCCACTTTATTTGGTTCCATTTGAGATAGAAAACTTGTGAACATGGCCTCATTGATTGTAGCGGCCCTAGTTCTAACAGGTGCTTCAATATCTCCAATGACTAGCTCTGGTGGATGATCTCTAAGCCATTTACGATCTGGTTGGAACGGTTAAGAGATTCTTGATTATCAATCGTTTGACCCTCATTTGTCTCTTGCGCAGTTGCTACATCATTCACAGTTCCAATTTATTCTTGATGATCATTCTCTTCATGATCATCAGCAATTCTGACAATATCATCATTGATAACCTCACGAGTAATCTTAGGATTGGGCACAAATATCTCATCATCCTCATCATCATCACTATCATCACCAAAGATTGATTTGGACACTTGTTGGGAAAGATCTTCAATTCCTACATCATCAGGATTAACCTTACTCGATTCTTGGTTAGAATCATCAAACACAACATGAATGGATTCTTCAACCTTCGATTTGATCTTATTTAAGATGCAAAAACTCTTTCCATTCTTGGCATAGCCTAGAAAGATTTCCTCATCCGCTTTAGGATCAAATGTCCTTAGACTTTGGGATCCATTGTTATGAATGAAACATTTGGAACCAAATACATGAAAATATGAAAGGTTAGGCTTACGTCCCTTCCACAACTCATATGGAGTCTTCTCATGTTGCTTGTTGATCATACACCAGTTTTGAGTGTAGCAAGCGGTATTCATAGCTTCGGCCCAAAACCTTTGAGGTAGCTTGGACTCTGCTAACATCATCCTAGAGTCTTCTTTGAGCGTTCTGTTCCATCACTTGGCAACTCCATTCTGTTGAGGTGTTCCACACGCAGAATACTCATGAAGTCTTCCAAAATCTGTGCAAAACTTCTCAATAAATTGGTTAGTAAATTCAGTTCCTCCATTGCTTCTAATTTTCGTCACCTTTAAATCTTTTGAAGTTTGTAATTGACGAATTATTGTTGTGATCTTGACACTAGTTTCATCTTTGGTGGCTAGAAATTCTACCCATGTATAGCAACAAAAATCATCAACTACTACTAGCGAATACTTTTTACCACTAACACTCATGATTTGGATATGACCAAACAAATTTAAATGCAACAGTTCAAGAATTCTAGAAGTAGATAGGCATGGTTTCATCTTAAAAGATGATTTAACTTGTTTACCCATTTGACATGCATCACATAAGCGATTTTTCTAAAAGGAACCCTTAGGTAATCCCTCTACTAGATTTAGCGATATTAACTGAAAGATTGCCTTAAAGTTGAGGTGATTCATTTTTCTATGCCACAACCAACCCAATTCATTTTGACTCTTAGCAACAAAGTATGTAGGGTTGTTATCTATTGTTGAATCCCAATCCACTAAATATACATTGTCTTTTCTTTTTCTTCTTAATTTAGTAGACTTAGTCTTAGCGTCGTTAACATATCAACAGTCACTTGAGAATTTGACTTCAAAGCCTTTATCACAAAATTGAATTATACTTAAGACCCTCAACATAATATACATCACTAATCATGATGTTCTCCCTATTCATGATACCTATACCTTTGGAGTTATCACCGAATATAACTTGAGGACCGTTGGTTGCACGATAGTTAACCAAGAGATCTTTTGAACCAGTCATGTGCCGTGATGACCCACTATCAATGTACCAAACTGAAGTATCGATGTTGGCTCTAGGCACCTGCATTTAAAGGGTAGTTCTAATTCTTCATAGGTACCCATTTTGTCTTGGGTCCTTCAATGTTAGTGACTTTAGTTTGAATTAAAACTTTCGGAACACATATTTGCCTTGTCTTCATTATGGGAAGATTAGTCTTCTTGGATTTCGGTTTGTGTTGTGTGTGCTTTTTAGGTGTATAGTAATACCCTCGATTATAATAGCAATCATAGTCATAATCATAATCATAATCATCATAGTATCGATAATATGATCTAGATATTTGAGGATATTGACGCTGGTATTTTCTTAATACTGGCTTAGGAGTTGCTTTTGGCGATTGACGCTTAGCGTTGGATTCACTCGTAGATGGTTTATACTTAGCCTTTTGAGCATTTGGATGAACCTTCTTCTGTGAATCATTCACTTTCGTCTTCTCCTTATTGCCTGAATTGGTATTCACTTCTCATTTGGCCTCTTACCATTGTCCTTAGGTTCATTCAGCGTTTGACTGTTTGAACTCTTCTCAACAAAGAATACACCTTTTCCTTTGTTGGTTGCCATAACCTTCGACGCTTTTGATTTTTGACCAAATTTATCACAACCTAAACAGGTCTTTTCACCAAAAAGTCTGGTTACCTCAGTCACATTATCTAGGTTTCTTGACGCTTTAGATAATGATGAGACAAGCTGCTCAGATTTGGCAAGTTTAGTGATCAATTCAGCTTCTCTCTTGAATATTATATCAACATCACTTTTTAATTGAATAATTTCACTCTCAAGCGATTGAATCTTCTCAATGCATTGTTGCTGAACTTGCAACTCTGCCTTGAGCGTCATTTTATCCCTTGTGAGCGAAGAAATGATATCGAAGTGATTTTGATATATCTTGGCGGCATCTTGACAATCTTGTAATACTCAGTTACTTTATCAAGTAGTCATCAGACACTTCTTCATCTCTTGCCATAAGATAAATTAACATTGAGTCGCTTGTTGGATCATCATCACTGCTGTTAGGAATTTCATGTTAGATGTTTTGATGATGACAATTAGGACCTTTGTTAGACCCCGAAAATATGTAAGTTTGTTTTTCAGCTTTGAAGCGTTAGATTTGTAATAGACTTTGCTTTATTCTTATTTTAGATTGTTAGGTTAAGCTGTCTTAGACTAAGCGTCTGATATGTTCTGGGTGAGTTTATGAGAAGTATAGTTTTAAGACTCAAGCGCCTGAATTCTGAATGAAGATAAAGTCTCCAAGCGTCCAATTGACCAACTATATCAAGCGTTACCTTATAGGACAGAAGTGATTTCACCTGAATTTTTTTCTAAGTCCAGAAGAAGTTTTAATGCAAATATTCTCAAAGCATTAAATACCAACGGACATTTAATTCAAATGCATTAAATGCTGATAAGAGCATTAAATGTGATAAGCACTTTCAGACGTACAGAGAAGGCATCCTATTGGACTGTCAACTATTCAAAGACTGCAGCACCAACTTTTGTGCAGCAGATTTTTAGGAAAAATGACAAAAGTTGTTCACTCACGAAAGTGAGAGACACGCGCCCTTGCATGTGTCAAACAGACACTTTTTCCAAGAATGCCTATAAATAGGACTTCAACAACAAGCCAAACACAGAGAACAATTATCAAGTCGAATTGCTGTTGCATTGAAGTCTCATTCCTTACAATCTCAGAAAAGCCAAAACTTTCAAGAAAATATTCTCTTTGCTTTTCTTCGAATCCTGAGACAGTCAACCTAATATCTCAAACATTCTTTTTAGAGAAACCCACATCACTACTGAGATATTCCTAGTTGTTTGAACTTTATCAAAATCAAACAAACCTTTTAGAAAAATCCCTATCCAAGCCTCGCGATCTGTGTGAAGTCGAAGTTGGATACTTGCCATATTTTTGGAGAGCTTGTCATTATTTCAAATTTGCACAATGTTGGTCGTAACGCTCTATATACGGCTATTGGTGATAATGACAATTTATTTAACAAGATCAAGTCTTGCAAAACCACTAAACAAATATGGGATAAGTTGGCTACAATTTGTGGTGGTTCATCTCAGATCAAAGAAAACAAACTTTCCATTGCCAAGGAAAAGTTTAACGGATTTAAGATGCTACCCAATGAAACTTTAGAGCAATTAGATATAAGATTTACAGCTCTAGTTACAGAACTTATATCGTTGGGAATGGATTTGCAGAATCGAGAAATGGTGGTTAAGATCTTTAGAAGTTTACCAAGTAAATTCCTGATGAAGACAACCGCTATGAGAGAATCAAATATGCTGGATCTCCTAACTCCAGAAGACGCCTTTTCAGAGCTCAAAGCATTTGAGTTCGAGTTGAATTCTGCTAGTGATGTTGTGAGTAGTTCGGTGATTGAATCTGGAGCGCTTATAACATCAATCAAAGGCAAATCGGGCAATAAAGGAAAGAATTTAGAAATTAATGAAGAAGAGGAATTAGCTTTGCTGAATAGATTCAGAAAGTTCTTGAGATATGAAAAGAAAGGAAAAGGTTTCAATAATCAAGGACAAAGTTCATATCAAGCACCTTCTTCGATGCAACAACAGCTTCAAGCGCCTCAATATTCTGTTCCTTCACCCCAAGCGCCTGTTCAGTACCAAGTGTCTACTCAAAATCTCTCAGCTCCAATGGTCTCAAAACTACACATTGCAAGGTTAACAAATGAACAAAAAAGGAAAACTAATCTTTGTTACAATTGCAGAAAACCAGGGCACTACCAGGTAAATTGCCCTTATCCAAACGTATCCAAGCCCTCAAGGCAGGATTACTTGGATATCAGGAGCAACCTTCGTCAACAAGGTTTGCTAGCGGAATCAGAACTAGCATCCGCACCTAAAGATTTAGAATCATCAGAAGAGAGTAGCGACGATGATGAGCCATTAGATGACTCAGCGCTCATATGTCTCATGGCCAGAGATGATGAAGCGTCTCCTGAGGTAATCAATGAATTATCTATTCCTCTCTCTTATGATGAATCACTTGACAAAGTCAAAGAATACTACAATGAATGTCAAGAAGCTGCCAAAATATATCAAAATGATCTCGCTATTATTTCATCACTCACAAGAGATAAAGCAACGCTCAAAGCAGAGTTGCAAGTTGAGCAACAGTGCATTGAGAAGAACCAATCGCTTGAGAGTGAAATTATTTAATTAAAAAGCGATCTTGATATAATAGTCAAGAGAGAAGCTGATTTGATCAATAGACTTGTTAAATCAGAGCAGCTCATCTCATCATTATCAAAAGCTTCTAGAAAGTTGGATAATGTGACTGAAGTAACTAGATTATTTGGTGAGAAGACCGGTTTAGGATGCGATAAACTAGGTAAACAACCCAATAAATCTAATGTTACGGCAAACAACAAAGGAAAGGGTGTTATATTTGTTGAAAAAGGTTCACAAGGTCAAACACAAAATGAACCTAGTGACAATGGTAAGAGGTCAGATGAGAAAGTCAAAGCTAACTCAGGCAAGGGTAAGGCTAAGGCAAATGATTCACAAAGACATGTTTATCCAAGCGCTCAAAAGGCTAAAGATATGACTGACCACTGTGAATTAAGCGCTAAGCGTCCAGCACCAAAAGTGCAACCCAAGCCAGCGCCAAGGAAATACCAGCGTCAATATCTAAGACAGTTAAGATCATATTATCGATACTATGATGATTATGATTATGACTACCATTATAATCAAGGATATTATTATTATACACCCAAAAAGCACACACAACACGTTGTGAAACCCAAAAAGGCCAGTATTCCTAAAATGAATACCAGGCAAATATGGGTTCCTAAAGTTCTAATTCATTCTAACAATGCTACTAATGTTAAAGCACCCAAGCAACAATGGGTACCTGAACAGAAATAGAACTTCCCTTTTGATTGCAGGTACCTAGATCTAGAGCCGATACATCTGTGTGCTACTTCGATAGTGGATCGTCAAGGCATATGACTGGTTCCAAAGATCTTCTGATCAACTATCAAGCTGCCAATGGTCCTTAGGTTGTATTTGGTGACAACTCCAAAGGTATAGGTACTGTGCATAGGGGGAACATCATGATAAGTGATGTTTATTATGTTGAGGGTCTGAAGCACAATTTATTAAGCATAAATCAATTTTGTGATAAAGGCTTTGAATTCATATTCTCAAGTGACTGTTGCTATATAAATGACGCTAAGACTAAGTCTACTAAATTGAAGGGTAAAAGGACTAACAACGTATATTTGGTAGATTGGGGTTCAACACCTGATAACAACCCAACATGTTTTGTTGCTAAAAATGAATCTAAAATGGGTTGGTTATGGCTTAGAAAAATGAATCACCTCAAATTTAAGACAATCTCTCAGCTTATAAGTCAAAATCTTGTAGAGGGATTACCAAATGGACCATTTCACAAGGATCGTCTTTGTGATGCTTGTCAAATGGGTAAACAAGTTAAATCATCGTTGAAGAGAAAACCTCATCTATCTACCTCTAGAATACTTGAACTACTTCACATGGATTTGTTTGGATCTGTTCAAACGATCAGTGTAAGCGGTAAAAGGTATACTTTGGTGATAGTAGATTATTTCTCTCGATTTACTTGGGTGGAATTTCTTTCATCCAAAGATGAAACATGTTACAAGTTAACAACGCTTATTCGACAACTTCAAATATTGAAAAATCTTAAGGTTGCAAGAATAAGAAACGATCATTGTACTGAGTTTACTAACAAGATTGTTGAGAAGTTTTGTGCAGAAAATGGAATACATCATGAGTATTCAGCTCCCAGAACTCCCCAACAAAATGGAGTTGCTGAGCGCCGGAACCGAACGCTTAAGGAAGCCACTAGGTTTATGTTAGAAGAATCCAAGCTCGCTCCAAGTTTTGGGCCGAAGCAATCAACACTGCCTGTTACACTCAAAACCGTTGCATGATCAACAAACAGCATGGGAAAACTCCATATGAACTGTGGAAGGGACGTAAGCCAAATGTTTCATATTTTCACGTCTTTGGTTCTAAATGCTTTATCCATAATAATGGTTCCCAAAGTCTAAAGACATTTGATCCTAAAGCGGATGAGGGAATCTTTCTAGGCTACGCCAAGAATGGAAAGAATTTTCGCATCCTCAATAAGATCAAATCGAAGGTTGAGGAATCTATTCATGTTGTTTTTGATGATGCTAACCAAGAACCGAGTAAGGTTATTATGAATGATGTAGGAGTGGAAGATCTATGTGATCAAGCGTCTAAGGTTACAATTGATGATGACAGTGACGATGATGATGAGATCTCAGTGCCTCCTCCTAAGATTACTTGTGAGATTACTCTGGATAATCATGTAAGAAATGCTGATGATCATGAAGAGAGTGATCATCAAGAGCACACGAGGAATTGTAAACTTGAAGCGCCTACGCAAGAAGGTAGTCAAGCGTATGATCCTCAAGCGCCTGTTCAATCTGTTAACCCTTTCCAACCAGACAGACTATGGCTGCGTGATCGTCCACCTGAGCAGATTATTGGAGATATTGAAGCGCTTGTTAGGACTAGAGCCGCTACGTTCAATGAGGCTATGTTCGCAAGCTTTCTATCTCAAATGGAACCTAAGAAAGTGGATGAAGCGCTAAGCGACCCAAGTTGGATTGAAGATATGCAGGAAGAGCTTAATCAGTTTGAACGAAATAAGGTTTGGATGCTAGTACCAAGGCTAACTCACCAAGGAGTTATTGGAACTAGATGGGTATATAGAAACAAGATGGATGAGAACGGTATTGTGATAAGAAACAAGGCCAGACTCGTAGCTCAAGGATATTACCAAGAGGAGGGTATTGACTTTGATGAGACATACGCTCTTGTCGCTTGTCTTGAAGCAATCCGCATGTTTCTAGCGTATGCAGCGTTCAACAAGTTCATGGTGTATCAGATGGACGTGAAGAGTGCCTTCCTGAATAGTAAACTCCAAGAAGAAGTATATGTGGAGCAACCACCAGGATTCATCAACAATCATGGTAAGGGTATGGTTTACAAGCTAGACAAAGCACTTTATGGGTTTTAGCAAGCACCCCGAGCATGGTATGACACTCTCTCTATCTTCCTGATTGGTAAAGGCTTTTCAAAAGGCAGCGTTGATACAACGTTATTTAAAATTACCAATAACGAAGATATTCTCTTAGTCCAAATTTACGTTGATGATATAATATTTGGTTCTACTAACAAGCGTCTGTGTGAGAAATTTTCGAAAATAATGCAAGAACAATTTGAAATGAGCATGATGGGTGAATTAAATTTCTTCTTAGGATTACAAGTTAAACAACTTCATAATGACATATTTATAAACCAAGCCAAATACACAAGGGATATGATTAAGAAATTTGGTATGGAAAATGCATCATATTCAAAAATTCCAATGAGCCAAACGCTTAAGCTAGATAAAGATGAAAGTGGAACGAAAGTTGATATCACTAATTATAGAGGTATCATTGGATCACTTCTTTATCTTACTGCCAGTAGACGTGATATTATGTTTTCGGTATGCATGTGTGCACGATTTCAAGCTGATCCTAAAGAGTCACACTTAATTGCTGCCAAGAAAATTCTTAAATACCTGAAAGGCACACAGAATGTTGGCTTATGGTATCCTAGGGATTCTCCTTTTGAACTAATTGGTTACTCAGATGCAGATTTTGCAGGTTGCAAAATAGATCGTAAAAGCACTAGTGGTACTTGTCAATTTCTAGGTGATAGGTTAGTTTCATGGCATAGCAAGAAACAACAATCCATAGCTACCTCCATAGCCGAAGCTGAGTATGTAGCTGCACGAAGTTGTTGTGCACAAGTATTATGGATGAGGCAACAACTTAGAGATTATGGAACAATCCTAGGTCCAACCCCCATTCATTGTGATAACCAAAGTGCTCTAGCCATGACTCAAAACCCTGTTCTTCATTCCAGAACCAAACACATTGACATTAGATACCATTTCCTTCGTGACCACGTTCAAAAGAAAGATATCTCCATGCACTTTATTGGAACTGACAAACAATTGGCAGATGTCTTCACCAAAGCACTCAACGAACAAAGTTTTCTCACTTTGAGAAGTGAATTAGGTATGATTGATTTAAATGCTTAATCATTTTGCATCATATTTTATTAGACATATAATTTAGGGGGAATCCACTTAATTTGTGTCTAAAAGATTTTCCTAACTGTTACAAGTTATCAAATTTAGGGGGAACCTTAAAGTGGTACTTGACCATAACTAGAAGCGTCAATGATCAAAATTTTCAGATGCATGATCATCAACGCTCAGTATTACTTATGCATAAAATATTGGACGCTCAAACATAAAAGTCTTTTCAATCCTAAGCGTCTAATTTTCATATACCAACAAGTGTATCAGTTAAGCGTTGAACCAATTCCATTCATCTCTTAATATAAAAATATATTTTTACAAGTCATGCATAAAGTTTACAGGCTTTTTGAAGTAGTGGGTAGACTCAAAAGTTTATTTTGTACTCTACTTGCACACTTCTATCACATCAAACTGACGGGTAATCAAAACTTTTCCAAAATGACGGTTCAGAGATAGCACGTGTTTGTGTACGTGTCAGTGTACAAACAGGCGCGTGCGTTACACTCTGAAAATGCCAAACGTTATTAAAATTTTAACTCAAATGTCAAATCTTTATATATGAGAATTACCAAATGTAACTTCTCTCTATTACACAAAACTCACGTCCGCAGTTAATGAATTCATGGCTGAGATTAAAACTGTTTACACGTGTTTGAATCCTACAGAGACAAGAGAACACAAGTTTCAAAAAATTAACTGCTGTGTCATTTAAAATACAATTTCTGCAGAAAAACCATTTACTCTTACTGAAACATATCTGCAAAATTTATTCTCTCTCTCTCTTAAAGCAAAAGAAAATCTCAGTTCATCTCTTTCACTAAAAATGGCACCAAAGAAATCTTCATCTACTTCTGCCGAACTTACCATCAAGGTTACTGAAGGCCTTGTTGTCGATTGGAAATTCCTTTATGAACAACCTCAGATCAATCTAACAGACATGATGGACATGGTAGTCAAAGCTGGGCTTAAACATTTCTTGACCCAATACTCCTATCTATTTCCGACTGAAGTCGACACCTTCTGGAAGACTGCTAAACTTTCAGAGGACAAGAAGCCTATCTCTTGTCTAATTCCTCTATCCAAGAAGGAGCCTCCCAAGGAATTTATTTTGTCTGCTGCCTCCATTGCCGAGAGCTTCAATCTTCCAAATGAGGGTGAGGCATTGGATTGTGTTACTTTAAAACAAATCAAGGAAGCATGGACAACCATGAGTGCGTACGACGGTGTACCCTACACTCAGTACTTTGAAAAGAAAGAACTGGTATCCAAATACCGACTGTTGGTTGATTTCTGCAGCAAGATCATAGAATGCCGAGTGGGAACCTTTGATAAGGTGAACCCAGTACAATTTCAGATGATGACTGCTATACTCCTCAACATCAAGATCAACTGGAGTGAGTACATTTTTGGAAGGTTTCGGGGCTGTTTAAGCGCCTCGAATAAACCTTATGGGCTTGTTCTAAGTGACCTGCTATACAAATCACAGTGTGTATACTCGTCTAGTCTCCCGTTGAATAAGACCAAGTTGCTGGGAAGAAGGATTCTGAATAATCTCTTCAATCCTCCCAAAATTGGTGGTGCTGCTAAACCACTATCTGAGCGTCTGGAAGTACGTCAAGCGTCCGATGAGGAAGCGGAGCGTCCAGTGCCAGAAGAAGCCGTGAAGCATCCGGCTGCAACAAAGAAGAGGGCTCCCAGAAAGCCCAAGGCTCAATTTGTCCCTTCTCCTCAAAAGAATGATGAGGAAACCGGTGAGGATGCTGAGGACAAGTTACCTCTCAAGAGGAGGAAGCTGGAATGGATCATCAAACAAATATACTTTGAAGAACCAGCTGTTGATCCTCCCGCTCCACCGCTTAAGCTCGTTAAAGGAGTTAACGTGAAGAAAATCTTCAAGCGTTCCAGGACTAGCAAGCGTCGAGTTACTCCTGTTCCTGAAGAGCCTGAGACTGTTGAGCCAAGCGCTCAAGTTGCTGTTGAGCCAAGTGCTCAAAGTATTGCTGTTGAGACAAGTTCTCAGGGTAAGTTTATTTCTTCCCACATCATTTCTATTCCTACATCTGTAGAAGATCATGCTCTTATAGAGGATAGTTCTTGTATTACAGCTATAGTTCCAGCCGCTGCTGAAGCATCAACAGATGTCCTCCTAGATGTTGAGATGACAGAAGTTGTGGCTATTGCTAAAGATGTTGCCGCAGAAGTTGCCACAATTGACGCTGAGGAACCTACTATAAAGAGGTTCAGACATCAATCCCTGTTTCAGCTATAACAGAGGCACGCTCAGAAGGTCAGAGCGTTGCTGAAGACGTTCCAGCGCCTAGGCACTTCTTCAAACTCGACACGCTGAAGATAATTGATCATTCAATCAACTATATGCCCCCAGCGCTCGAAGAAGATTTCATTCCTGCAGGATACAATGAAGAAAGATACGTTGCCGCTGAGAATGACATTACCCTGTTGATTGATTCTGACCGTCAAATCAGGGATGCAGTGTTTAACGATGCACTTACAGAAATTGAGAGAAAGTATTATAGAGCCATTGAACTGGGAAAAACTCCTGGTCAAATACCATCCTCTCTCATTCTTCAACAAGATAAGCAAGGAGGTCGAACTCCTAGATGTGATGTGGATCTAGCATACTACTTCGACTATGGCCACAGCAAGAGTACAGGTTTTGCTCTCAGAGACTATGATATTCGTGTATATGAGCCTCTTCGCCCTAGCTTTCTCAATCCATCAGAGGAAGTATTGAACCGAGAAGGTTACACACACTTTTCTCATATTGCGAATAGTCCTGAAAACCTAGTCCTGGTCAATCCACTTCGCTTATGGAAAAATAAAACAGTTCATGCTGGTGAACGTCTAGAATCTCTCACAGATTTGATCCAGATTGAAGCTGATGCATATTTTGATAGCGTCTGGAATGCCAACTATCAGACTGATAGATATCGCTTTGAATCTATCAGAGATATTCATCATGAAGGCATATGCGCTATGGTCAATGCTGGAACAGATTACTGCATGAATGAAGTTAACTAGGTTGAAGCGTATGTGGGAAACAAATATACATTCTCAGAGTTAGTCCAAGCTCCCCATTTATTTGGCATAGGCATGCATGACAAGAAGCGTCAGTTCGCCAAGTATTGCCTAAAGCAGCATCAACAGAGAGTTGGACCTGTTCTAAAGCTCCCACTCGTTAGACATCAAATGGAGCAGTGTCTGCGTCAAGAGCTTCACCGATTGTCCATTACTCCTCTACTTTTCAACGCTCAAACATCTTCCAGTGGTACCTCTTTTGTATCGTGCTTGAATTTCGCTCCGAGCCACTGCGAGGATAATTTCAATTTGATGGTGAAGATTATGACTCCCTTGTCTCTGTTCGACAAAATCTTCACTGCCAATCTCCGACAATGGAACGGCTCCGTCATCAACTCTTTTCGAGGATATCCTCTGCTCCCTTCTATCCGGAAAGAGGTACTCAATCATTATGAGTTTGTCCTCTCATTGCTTGAAAGAACTCAGGGACTAGCTCAAGCGCTCTATCCATATATAGAAGAGTACTACGCTGCTTACGTGCGTAAGGATCAGCGTCTTAAGTCTCTTCCCTCTGACTGCTTGATTGAATTTTCCAGACATTACTGCCCAGATTCAATCTTTTCCATCTGTCAAGCGCCGTCCAAAGTCTTTCCGAATCATGTGCTAGATGTCATTGGTCCAATGCACATCAGGGCCATTGATAGTCCCCTTCACACATTCATTTCCGGAACTTTGCTCAAGCGGTTTGTCTAAATGAGAGTCAATCTTTCGGTCCTTTGCTCAAATCCATTTTGGAGAATATCATTGCCCATGCTACTTAGAACGAAGAATCTCTCCACTGGATTAAAGACGATATGGCAAAAATTGAGACTCATGTTATGAGCGCTCAGAATGCTCATATGCGTAGTTCAGCTCAAGTGGCTGTTGGGGAGTGCAAACAAGACTTTTAAGAAATGCATGATGCCACTCAAGCAAACCAACTTGCCATGAAAGAAGAGCTTGAAAAGCGCCTTGAAACCCTTGATACTTCTCTGAATGATGCTACCAGCGCCAAGCTCCTCGCCCTGCAGGAACGATTCGACAAGGGTCTGGACGACATCACAGATTCTATGTCTCAGATTGCTCATCAGGTCAGTTTACTCACAGATCATTTTCTAAAGTCTGATGATGGCAATAAGGGGGAAAAGAAGAAGAAAGGAGAAAAGAGGAAAGCGTCTAGTTCAAGAGCTCAAGAGCCTCCGTCTCCGTCTCCTAAGCGCAATTTGTGGGCTTAGATACATTCGGATAAGGGCAATTTACCTGGTAGTTCCTTGGTTTCCTATAATTGTAACACAAATTAGTTTTCATTTTCTGTTCAGTGGTTAATCGCTTGGAAACTGTTGGCGCTGAAACATTTTGTCCTAGAGATGGAGGCGCTTGGTATTGAACTGGCACTGGAGGCTGAGGAGCAGAATACACTGGTGCTTGATACTACGGCGCTGGTGCAGGGGGAGGGTTTTGAAATGATGTCTTTCCAGAGGGATTTCTCTTTTCATATCTTAAAAAATTCTAAAATTTCTTAACCAACAAAGCCATTTTCTTTTCCTCATTCGATTCTGTCGCTTTCACCTCACTGACTGACTTTCCCTTGTTCTTAATGGTAGCTATCAGGGCTCCTGATTCAGTCGTTGATGTATAAGTTGTTGTGTCGCTCACTTCTCCTAGTTCAAATTCAAATGCCTTCAAGTCGAAAAATATATGTTCTGGAGGTAGGGTTTCCAACGTTTGTGATTCTCTCATGGCAACCGTCTTAATCAAATACTTTCTTGGAAGACTTTTGAATATCTTGTTGACCATTTCCTTGTTAGTCTATTCTAGAGTCTCGTTGTTCTGCATCTTAAAATGCTCAAATCTTTGCATGGCTATGGAGAGCTTGTTCTCCTTCATCTATGCTGAGCCTTCACATACTATAGCCAACTTATCCCATATCTCTTTCGAAGTCTTACTTTGCTTGATCTTGTTGAATAATGCATCATTGTCTCCTAATGCTGAATAGAGAGCGCTTCATCCAACATTATCTAGATTTGCTCTTTTCCGATCTTCTGGCGTCCATTCTAACTTGGGCTTCTCGATATAAGCATCTGGAGTAGCCTCAGTCACTTCAGGGGCTCGAATTACAACTTTCATGATATGAATGGGGCCATCTGTAATTACATCACACATCTCATTAGCACATGAACATAAATATGCAAATGCTCTAAGAGTCTATAAATCATAGTTTAATTCAACCAGCTTAGGCATCTTGTTAAAAGCCGTGATATGAGATTAAAATAGATAAAGTGACTAAATTTAGAAAAATGAATCTAAACAAGTAGTTACGCTCGAAAATGCTTAGGTTTCTACTTCAACCACTCTCATACCACTTGATGGTCCCTAGTGGCATACGAAAGGGTTTAGAAGGAGGGGGATTGAATAGACCCTGAAGTCTTTCTCGACTTCAAAATTTTTTGTATCACTTTTAAAGATTTAAATGCTTAGCGAGCTGAGTGCTAGGTCAGGCGCTATAGTAAAGATAACTTAGACTTAGTGATTTTATCAATTTACCAAAGTAGGGTAAAGTTTAGATCGCTTAATCAGGGTTACCACAGTGGAAATAATTTTAAAGCTTTAGCGTTCGTTTTAGTCAAATAGTCGCTTAACCGTTTTACTTGTCTTTTTCAGAATAAATGATAGAATATGAAGTAAGACAATATGACAGTAAATAACATAAGAATTTGTAAGGTTCATTGGGTGGTGTAATCCTAACTACATCCTTCTTCTCCTTGAACACTTGGAGGAATTCTCCTAAATTGATTATCGAAGGATCACACAGAGGCTTCTACAAAATAGAGGTGGGGATGATGATCTTGGGCTCCTTGATCACACAGACTTCTGCACCAATGAAAATCTTCACCAACAAGCTTCTCTCACTCAGAAATACTGCTTGTAGAGTCAGCAACTTCTTAACACAGATAGATGAGGTTGAGGATTTTGATCACGGGTTTGTTTGATTTTAGAAAGTTCAAACAACTTGGGATATCTCAATAATAATGTATGGTTCTTCTTTGAAGATGTTTGAGATATCTATGACTGTCTGGAATGTATGTAAAAAGCTTGAAAGAATTTTGGCTATGGAGTTTCAAAGCTTTTCTTGCGAAAATATTTCAGCAACGTGTTGACCTTCTTGTGTACGTACGTGTTTTTTTAGGGTTTGCTGAGGTAAGTGTTAGGTCTTAAAAGTAACATTGATTTAGTATGTTTTTAGCTCACATTTTTCTTGAATTCATACCTTGAGTTGATCTTTTTAGATGTTTTTATTTGTATTTGCGTTTTTTGGCTTCTAAGTCATTTAATGCTTTTATAGGCAAAGGACGATTGATTTGGCGAGTAAATGAAGGGATTTCTAAGCAAAGTGAAGAAGTCAACTGTGAGACTTAAAGAGTATCAAAGAAGAGTCCAAACGAAAAGAGTTGAGTTGAAGAAAAAGTAAAGAAAAAACGTGGACAGCAGAATTGGCACAGTGGTGTCGAGCGCGCAGAAATCAGAAATTCTGGCCGTGCTCGGATTTTGGGTCTTTTCTTGGGCTTTTTGTAATTAGAAATCCTATATCAATAGAAGAAGTCAAAAAAGTAGGAGAGTTTTAGATTCTTTTAGAGGAGAGAAGACATGAATTGGGGGAGAGAATGAGAAGGAGAAAAAACTTGGAGAGAAAGAAAAGGAAGCTTTTGAAGAGAAGAAAGAGAAATCTTGATTCTTACCATCAAAATATGGTTCTTCTTGGTTTTTCTTGAGTTCTTCTTCTTCCCCAGTTGTTCTTATTATTTTCCTCCATTGTTAAACATGAGATTTCTTAATTTTATGCAAATTATTTCTTCTTCTTGTTTAATTATGTGTAGCTAAATAATTTTCTAGGGTTTAAGATGTGAACTTGAGTATTATTATGGATTGTTGAATTTCATTGGGTTATTTCTTGCTTTAATTAATCTATCAATGAGAGCTTAATGCTTGTAGATGATTGACCACCAAATACATGATTTAAGATGAATTGATAAGTATCGGGAGGTGAAATAATTCATTACTTCAGACTTGACAGACGTGGGAGTGACGAGAACAAGTTTAATTGGGTACTCGTGGATA
This sequence comes from Buddleja alternifolia, assembly GCA_019426215.1. NCBI lineage: Eukaryota > Viridiplantae > Streptophyta > Magnoliopsida > Lamiales > Scrophulariaceae > Buddleja > Buddleja alternifolia. The sequence goes on from CM033395.1 coordinate 12,330,668, forward strand.
TCTCGGGAGAGTATCCATGTAATTAAGGAAGTTCGGGTCTTTCATGAATGCAAGAATTTACAATCCAATGATGTTCATAATCCATAAAAAATACCTTCATGAAGTCTTAATCCCTAAGCTTTCCATTTATTGAATTATCTTTTATTAATTTTGTTATTATTTATTTATGTTTTTAATTAGTTAAAATTTCAATTCTCGTGAATCGATAATCTAAATAATAGGATAAACTTCGTTTGGTACTTGATAACCTTCCCTGTGGAGACGATCTTAGTTACTCTTTAGTATTTGTCGATACCGTGTTGTTACGAGGTGTTAACAGTAAGGTATTTATAGCCATTTTCTTGAGATTTGTCTGTTGGACGCATGTAGGTGCGTGCCTCTCACGTGCAAGTGAGTCATGCCTTTTCTCTGACATTCCTGACATCCTGCTGCACTGATTTGATGTGGCAGGTCTGAACTCTAAAATTCTGACAGTCTAAGCCAATAGGTAGCTTACTCCGTATACAATCTTTCCTTATCGCATTTAAAGCTCTTATCAAGCATTTAATGCATTTGAATTTATTTCCTGTTGGAAATAAATATGTCCGTTAAATGATTGCATTTAAGTCCTTAGTGACTTCGGAATTTATTTAAGGTGAATCTGATCTTCTTGATCGCTTGAGTGCTTTGAGCGCTTGATTCATAAGTCCGGAAACAGTCCATAGTGATTGGCAGTTGCGTAAGACAAAATCTTCATCTTTGCTTAACTTCAGACACTGATCTTTAACTTCATCTCTAATAGACTTACCTAAAATTCTACTTGCGACTTGGTATCCAATACTTAGTCTAAAATCTACATAAAAAAAAAATTACAAGCCTAGCAAGACTACAAACTTTCAAACACTTATACAATTCTTCTATGAAAACATAAACTTACATTATTTTTGGGGTCTAACACAAAATCCTATCTTGTCATCATCTAAACATCCTACATGAAATTTCCTAACAAGATTATTAAACTGGAAGGATTATTTATTCTTTCTAAAACATAGTAATGTGATACAATAATATATGCATTTTTGTTAACCTTAACCATGAATTGTGATGTTAAGTTTATGAAACAATGATATCATACTCGAAAATTGTAACCATAAAATCTTCTTGCAACTGAAATTACTTCCGGTTCAACGCACAGGGCAAATACTAGTAGAATTTAAAATTCGCTAACTTCTATATATCTCATTAATGTATTGCTTGATTGATGAAATCATGATGCGCTAGTTCTAATTTTTCCAATCATACATTTTCTTCAAGGATTCTGGAGAATTGTGGTGAGCAAAATAAATATCGTCACTCTTTGCCACCCAAAAATATAGGCCATTGTCTCTCTCAATAAATTTTTCTCTATATGCATCGAAACTTGCTTCTTTTTCCCCCACCAAAGATGACAAAAGAATAGAGTATTAGAAATAACATCCTCACAAAAACTCCAATTGAAATTTTGATTGATGTTGAGCATATGAAATCCAAGGTCATTATTCCCAGATGCGCAATGGACTTTTAGTGGTGCAGAATTTGGCGGAAGATGGTTAACGACGTAAACAACATCTTCGAATGTGAAGATACAGTTCCTCGCAAATGCTTGGATGACATTACCTATTATAAAGAGAAACAACAAAAGGATCTTTGGCATCGTATACGTTATTTTGTTGTACGAAAATAAAATAAGATGTTTGAAGATGTTATAGTTCATCTTCTGAAGTGCCTTTTATAAACTTATACTATTTAGAATAGATTGATACATTAAAAGTTACAAGATTCTTTCAAAAGCAAATTGAAAAATATTATAATTAATGTGATTGTTGCAATCTACCAAATGAAAGGGGTCATTTATGCAATGAACAACAGAGACGAAATTGACTCTATTCATTTAAGAACAAATAATGATGTAAATCTTGAATAATTATATATAGATAAATAATAATCGTGTCGTCATTGAGAGATAATAAATATTCACAGATTACTATTTATGTGGGATCCCCAATTTGATTTGAGGATATAATACGCACATAATTGATACTTTAGTATAAATAGAAAAAATATATTATAAGGCAAAAGTATTGTTGGATTATGATAATTATTGGCAAAGAGATGTGGTTAAAAAAAAATTCAGTTAAGTTGACATAAATTTCTTTCATGCATTTTCCAATCCTTCATCTAGCGTCATGTGAATAAGAACCAACTAGGAACAATATTTCCTTTGCTATTATTCAACTTGTTGAAATCCTAATGGCTCGTTACAATTTACAATTATGTAATTACAGTCACACTGACTTTTATCTTGAACAATAAAAAAGGATTATAGAAGTCGCAAATTGCCTTATGATATACCTCTTCCGTATCTTGTTGAAAATTTTAATTTCAGTCCGCATAAGAGGTTGAGAATGTGAAAGATTTATCATTCACATTAACATTACTCGGTTCTTGGTTAGCATCATCAAAAAATGACAAGAATAGATTCCTCAACCTTCGATTTGATCTTGTTTAGGATGCGAAAATTCTTTCCATTCTTGGCGTAGCCTAGAAAGATTCCCTCATCCGCTTTAGGATCAAATGTCTTTAGGCTTTGGGAATCATTATTATGGATAAAACATTTAGAACCAAAGACGTGAAAGTATGAAATATTTAGCTTACGTCTCTTCCATAGTTCATATGGAGTTTTTCCAAGCTGTTTGTTGATCATGCAATGGTTTTGAGTATAACATGCAGTGTTGATCGCTTTGGCCCAAAACCTAGGAGAAAGCTTGGACTCAGCTAACATCGGCCTAACAACTTCCTTGAGCGTTCTGTTCCGGCGCTCAACAACACCATTCTGTTGGGGAGTTCTGGGAGCTAAATACTCATGATGTATTCTGTTCTCTACACAAAACTTCTCAACAACCTTGTTTGTAGAATAAGCGTTGTTAACTTGTCACATGTCTCATCTTTGGATGAAAGAAATTCGACCCAAGTAAATCGAGAGAAATCATCTACTATCACCAAAGTATACTTTTTATAGCTCACACAGATCGTTTGAACAGGTCCAAATAGATCCATGTGAAGTAGTTCAAGTATTCTAGAGGTAGATAGATGAGGTTTTCTCTTGAAAGATGATTTAAATTGTTTGCCCATTTGACAAGCGTCACAAAGGCGATCCTTGTTAAATGGTCTTTTTGGTAATTCCTCTAGAAGATGTAGATTTATAAGCTGAGAGATTGTCTTAAAGTCGAGGTGATTCATTTTTCTATGCCATAACCAACCCGTTTTAGATTCATTTTTAGCAACAAAACATGTTGGGTTGTTATCAAGTGTTGATCCCCAATCTACCAAATATACGTTGTTTGTTCATTTACCTTTCAATTTAGTAGACTTAGTCTTAGCATCATTTATATAGCAACAGTCTCTTGAGAATATGACTTCAAAGTCTTTATCATAAAATTGACTTGATTACTGGAACCTTTTCCTTTCTTTTCATATCTCAAGAACTTCCTGAATCTATTTAGCAAAGCCAACTCCTCTTCCTCGCTAATGTCTGAAACCTTTCCCTTAGTACCCAATTTATTCTTGATTGATGCTACGAGCACTCCAGACTCAATTACCGGACTACTCACAACATCACTGGTTGAATTCAACTCAAACTCAAATGCCTTGAGTTTTGACATATTAGATTCTCTCATTGCAGTTGTCTTCATCAATAATCTACTAGGTAGACTTTTGAAAATCTTAACCACCACTTCTCTATTTTGCAAATCCATCCCCAACGATATAAGTTCCGTAACAAGAGCTTTGAATCTTATGTCCAATTGCTCTAGTGTCTCGTTAGGCAACATCTTCAAATCATTGAATTTTTCTTTGGTGATTGAAAGTTTATTTTCCTTGATTTGTGCTGAACAACCACAAATTATGGCTAACGTATCCCACATCTCCTTGGTAGTGTTACAAGATTTAACTTTGTTGAATAAGTTGTCGTTGTCACCAATAGCAGTGTACAAAGCGTTTCTTCCAACATTGTCTAGATTAAGTCTTCGACGCTCATCAGTGGACCATTCCTGCTTAGGCTTCTCAACATAGCCATCTGGAGTCTCTTTTGTGGATCCAGGCGCTCTGGTGATTACTTTGTAAATTTGAATAGGTCCATCTAAAATGACATCACACATCTCGTCATCACATGAGCATAAATAAGTAAAAGCTTTGACCTTCCATGAGTCATAGTTTGACTCGGTCAACTTGGTAACTTTAGAGAATGACATGAAAATTTAAAAGTAACTAAATTTAAAAGTTATGCTTGGAAATTTTACAATTTCAATTTTAACCGCTCTGATACCACTTGTTGGTCCCAAGTGGCATACGAAAGGGTCTAGAAGGGGGGGTTGAATAGACACTGAAATCTTTTTCGACTTCAAAAATAGTTGTATTAAAATTTGTTTGACTCTTGAAAAGTAGGCGCCTGACTGAGCGTCTATTGAAGACTCTTTTTTGAAAATTAACTTAGACGTCAAGATTTAAATACTATAACCAAATAGGTTCAAGCTTTTAGTTCTTTGATCAGTGTTAGCCTAGCGGAATAATTTTAAAGTCTTCTCTTTGAAAGCGTTAGCATCACAGAAAATGTGTTTAGTTGCTTAGCGTTCAATTGAGTTTTACTTAGCAGATTTATGCAATAAAATGACAATAAGGGAATTGACTGTAAAGTAAAGAACACAATATTTGTAAGGTTAATTGGGTGGTGTAATTCCAACTACGTCCTTCTTCTCCTTTTTCACTTAGAGATAATTCACTAAAATGAATCACGAAGCTTCACACAGACAACTTCTACACAATAGCAAATTGATGAAAGCTTGATCTCGAGTTCCCTGATCACACAGATTTCAACTCGGCTAGATCTGTTTCTGCCATAATGAATGGGTGAGGTCAAAGACTTTGGCCAAAGCATTGGAGATAATAATGTTGGACATAAAAGTGTACTCAGTGACCTCGATTCATTATGAGCTAAGCATATGGTCAAGTCCTGTGAGTTTGACTAAATCATGACTCTTACTTGAATGGGATATAAGAATAAAAGGTTTATACTCGTACGGTATTCAAAGCGTGAAAGGTTTGTAATGATTTTATTCATTCGTTCTCAATTGGGATACGAGGTGGGCCACGAGAATGGCTAGGTGTTACCCACATTCTTTTGGCTTCCCCACAATTGCCTTTTAAGATGAACCTAAAGAATCGCGCTTAAAGAAATTGCAAAGGAAAAATTATGGAGTAAGACTTGAGAATTTTTTTGTTATTTGATATCGCAATTAAATATTTAATTAAATCATTGGATGATTTTATTAATTAGTTAAGTTAATATGTTAATTAATTTTTTTATGAAACTAATTCTGGAATTACCTTTGATTAATTAGTTATTTAAATAATTTATTTATTGGATAAATAATATTACTTAAATAATTAAATTAAACCACAAAATTGGACAAAAGCCCGAGGGTTTAAAATTACCCAAGTGGCATCCACCAAGGACGCCTAGAGCCTTGGTTAATTAAGTTTAATTATTTCCTTGAGGAGTATAAATACTACTTAGTGGAAATAATTAACCCTAGCCTCATAATTGTCTTTCTCTCCAAGTTAAAGAATTCCACCTCTCTCTCTCTCTAGCCGTCCATCGGGGAAGAAAATAAAGGATTTTTCGCTCTCAATTCTGGCGTGGTGATTTAGAGGCAGTGGCTGTTTTGCTGCTTGGAATAGGGATCAAAAGTTGGTTCAGAAGTTTCAATAATACAAAGAAAGGTACACGTTCTTTATCATGACTTGAATACACGAAATTGGAGATGAACCAACGTGGGATTTAAATTTTTCACTGCATTTTATATGTAAAAATCCAACACCGGATGAGCTGTGCGCTGGGCGCACAATCACTCACCCGTCGGGCCGTGCCCCGGCACATGGGGCCTTGGGTTTTGACAGGATCGGGTGGGTCGGGTTGTGTGTATAACGGGTCTATATTTTGATAAAGGGGCTTTGGGCTATTTTAATTATCCGGGTGGGTTAAAAGGATGATGGCCCAAGTTTTGATTAAATAAGCCAAATTGGTTTAGTTAAAAGATTAGACATTTAATAAATTAGTTTTGGGCCAAACTCGTTAAATTGAAATGGGCCAATGGGATGGTGATTTAAGTGGGATAAATCGAGCCCAATTAGTTTTTATTGAATACTAATTATTTGAATAAAAGATTAATTAAATGTTCTTGGAGGATTTTAATTAATTAATTAATTTAAATAATAAATTCTCACTAGAAGGGTTTTTATTATAAATACATGAATAAAGTTTGGAATTTTATGAGAAACTTAATTAGTTGGACTAATTAATTGTTATCATAATCATCAACATAATTGCTTTATTTATCGCGAGCATATATTATGTCATGGTGACATTATTCATGGGTTTAGGTTTTCTTTGTGGATGCATTTCCTTTTATGGGTTGTAAAGGTCGGATTTAAGCCCATTATTTTATTCTTGGAATTATGTATAGGATGTAATAATTCTTATGTAATAGATAGAATTAGAATAGGCCTTGAAGAAGGAGTCGATCAAAAAAGGAAAGGAGCTTGGAGACCAAGAAGAATAGTTTAGTTTTTTCTTTTCTTTTGATGGCTCATTGGCTTGGGCCCTCTAGAAAAATCCCATGAATATATGTGATGTTTTAATAGCTTTTGATGCATGTTTCATTCGGTGTATGTGGCATGTATTATTCTATTCTGCGCTATACAAAAATTTTGATAATGTGCAAGTGAGACATAAATAAATGTTTAGAACATAAATTCTCCTAAATAAAAATAATACTAAGTTAGAAAGGGGCGCTAGGCTTCCTCTCCCTCCACAAAACTTAATGAGATGAAGAATTAAATCTAATATATGACATCTTCCCAACAAGTGGGGGTCATGTATTAAGACACAATTCTAAGATTTCATAAAGTGCATTGGATGCCCTAATCGAGACATATTTCACCCCAAATATCGTTAAGGGTTGCAAGGTGAAATTCAAATGTTAGATTAAAAGGTGTTAGTGGGAATGAACTTAGATAGTCCACAAACCTATATATCGTTAAAGGGTTGCGGTTTTGATGGATTATGGGAAAAGAAAATTGGGCCGTCTGTTGGATAGATTGATGTTAGACATCATTTTAATTAAATAGTGGACCAAACATCATTAAAGGGTTGTCATCCACTATATTTATTAAAGAAATCAATCTCCACTACGAAGCAATAAACAACGATCACTTTCGATTTTCACAGTACAAGTGTGAATCTCGAAAAATGTAGTGGGAGCCAAGTCATAAATTGAAGTCCTTGAATTTACTTGTTTATAGTTTAAATTACAATCATCTAATCAAGTATGGTTTATTTTCTGTAGTTCTTTATTGTTTTATCTTTCTCAACCAAAAATGACTATCAACCCACTTTCCATTTTGCTCGAAAAGAACATTCTTACTGGACCCAACTACATGGACTGGCTAAGAAACTTGAGAATTTTTCTCAACATGGATTCATTAGGATTTTTAATGGACACAATCATCCCTGTTCCACCTACCAAAACACATGCCAACGAGGAAGAAGTCCAGGCTCATGAAAAATGTGTAAGGGACGACGTCCTAGTGCGTGAGTACATGCTAGGCTCAATGAAAAACGAGTTTCAAAGGTCCCACGAGAAGGTGACCACTACGAGGGCTATCTTGGCACACTTGGTCAAGCTCTATGGTGAGCACAGCCGCACTGCTAGATATGAAACATCTAAAGAGCTGTTCGGAGCCAAAATGAGAAAGGATGAAAGTTTTAGGGATCATGTGCTCAAGATGATCACGAGGATCGAGAGATTGGAGGCTCTCGATTATACTATAAACCCACAACTTCAAACGAATCTTGTTTTCCAGTCTCTTCCTGATTCCTTCTACCAATTTATCATGAACCTCAATTGTAACGTGATTGAATGCAACTTAGCTGGGCTATTGAATAAATTAACAACTGCATAATCTCAATTGAAAACTAAGGGAAAGGAAACTGCACTGGTTATTTCTTCTGTGCCCAATAACGCTAAGAATAAGAAAAAGAAAACCAATAAGCAGCTAAGTAAGCTTGGTGCTCAGGGTGGTGTCGATAAGGGAAAACGGGAAAGCTCCTGTGATTCGCAAGTGTAAGGGGAGAAAGAAGACAGATAGATGATTACATTGCGCTGAGCTGGGACACTGGAGAAGGAACTATCTAAACACGGGCCATGGCTCACAAGGTATGTAACTTTATGTTCATGAAACTTATTATTCTATGACCATTTTCTCCAGATCTTAGATTCTTGATTCTGGAGCTAGTGCTCACATTTATTGTATGAATCAAGATCTAGTGCCAGGAAGAAAGCTGGACAGCGATGAGGTGAAGATAAGAGTAGGCAGCGATCAAAGCGTTGTGGCTACTGGAATTGGATCTACCTCATTGCTTTTTTAAATTCTAGACATTTACTATTTCTGGAAAATGTTTTAGTTTTGCCCAATGGGCTTAAGAATATTGTTTCAATTCCCGTTTTAGTTAAGCATGGTTATACTTTCCATTTTATTGACAAACATTGCAACATTTATTATGGTAATAAATTAGTAGGCTTTGCTTCTTTAGTGAATGGTTTTTACTACCTTAATGTCCAGAATGAGTGTGTTGTAAATACCATACAAAGGAAATGTGGTAGGCAAGGAATTAACCAAAGATTAATTTGGCATCTTAGACTGGGCCATGCCGGTGAGCACAAAATTCACAAAATGGAGAAAGATGGACTAGTAGGTCCATTGGGATTGGATCTCTATCCTAATTGTGAATCTTGTCTCAAGGGCAAAATGGCTAGATCCCCCTTGACCAGGACTTTTGAAGTAGCCTCACAAATCTTAGGTTTAGTGCATACTGATGTTTGTGGACCATTTGGAGAAATGGCTCGTGGAGGTTTCCTTTATTTCATCACATTCACATATGACCATTCAAGATATTTGATAAGAGGTGTTTTTACGTGTTTTTAAGACCGTAATTCTTATGATTTGGATTCACTTATTGCTTAAATCATGTCACATTTGCATTTAATAGGTGTGTTAAGTGAATACAGGTAATAAATGAGAATACATGAAGAAAAGGGAAGAAAAACGATGTACAAAACAAGTTCAAGCATGTTTTTCAACACCTAGGCGGTTTATGCATCTCCTACCACATTCGAGCGATAATTCCGTACATTTTGAGACCGACTTAGACAAAGTTTCCTTCTACAAAGTTTTAGATGTATGTCTTAGCTTCAAATGGGAACTTGAAACATCCAAATCGGAGGTCTATAGAGATAATTGTGAAGGAAATGCGATTGCTGCGCCGAACAGAGAAGTACATGTGCGAAGATACGCCCCAACGCCCTCCTAGTCATGCCTAGGCATGGATAGTCCGAATGTTACTCCTTTTCAGCCTAAATTCCAGCATTATATGATGGGTAAGAATCACGTTTGGCCATAATTCAGCACATGTGTTGAGGGGTTGTCATAAGTGTGTTTCTTGGTAGATTTACTTTATGGGCGCCAAATCAGAAACAACCTCCATGTTGAAACGTAATTTAGGTATACTTAGAGACCGAATTGGACAAAATGTTCTTCTGGAAAGTTGTAGATCTATGTTTTATCTGAACATGGGGACTTGAATCATCCAATGTGGAGATTTGTGGAGAAGTTTATGAGTAAACTACTAAGACTGCGCTGAAAAGCAACAAAATGGCAGCATGCATGTGTTTTGTTGAAGTTTTCACATGGTTATGCTTGGTGGAATTCTTAAGGGCCGAAAGTTTAGCATTTTTTAGCTGGTTGGAATCTTAAAAGCCAAACTTTAAGCATCACCTTAGGTTGAATTCTCATTGGGGAACTTTAATGGGAATTCTTAATGCATACTTTAGTGGAATTTTGGCTATAAAAGGAGGGGGAACCCATACTCTTCATCATTCACTATCAATTTCAGATTCTTGGAGGAGAGGAGGAGGAGGAATCGGTCCTCAAGTTTCATTCATCACCATTCTTCATCATTCTAAGAGGAGAAAGCTAGGAATTGAAGCTCCAATCAAGGGGCCATCATCTATCACATTAGAGGGAGTTTTTATAGCCTTTTCATTTCATTCATGTCTATGAACATGTGTATTTATTCATTATTGTTTTTCATAATATCTATCATGAACTAAATTCATAAGACTAAGGCCATGTAAGGTCAAATTGTGATATATGCTTATAATAGATGATTGTTGAGGTTATACTTATATTGTTATGTGATGTGAATTTGTGTTTTTACCTATCTTGCATATACTTGATCACTATATGTTAGAATCTTATGCCTAGGTTGATATTTCAGGAGAAAATTAACTTAGGGTGCAAGAAATTCACATTATGACCCGCAACTAATGAGGAATTTCCCTAGACATAGGTAAAGATTCCCGGGTGAAGTTGTTCGATTCTAATCGAGTGAACTCTAGTACGTTAATACATGTTTAGTGGTTAGATTTCCGGAGAGGAATATTTGGGAAATCACGATCTAAGCATAGGAGTTTATACGCGAGACATCGGTTATTCTCTACCCTCGGAGCTCTCACCATAACAATATAAGTGTAATCCTTCAACAAGAACCTTTATAAGTATATTTGATCAATTTGAACCTAGCATGTGCCTTAGTCTCCCTTTATAATTAGTTTTAAATCACTTGCTCACCTTTGTTCTTGTTCTTTACAAATTTTATTTGAATTTATTCTTACTTTGTTTATTCACTTCATTACAAATCTTAAACTAGAATTCAAGTCCTGGAGGTTCGACAATCCGGACTTACAATCCATTTATTACTACACACGACTAGTGCACTTGCTATCATAGCACGTTAGCTTTTAGCGTGTCAAGTTTTTGGCGCCGTTGCCGGGGACTTGTTCATTGTAGTTTTTGATTTTTCGTTTAAATTTTCATAATTCTTAGTTCTTCGTTTATTTCTAACCTTTCTTTTATTTTATTATTCTAATTTTGTTTTTTTGTGTTTAATTGTTAGGTGTAATTTGTGGTGCATGACCCGCTCTTCTAACGAGCCTCTATACAATTTTGAGCCGGAGATAGAGCGTGTTCTTCGATCTAGTAGACGTGCTCGAGAAATGGCCGACAATCTAAATCCAAATGGGAATTTTCCCGACATAAATCTCCCGGAAAACAGGGAATGGTTGCAAAATCTATTCCAAGCTATGCAACCGGCACCTCCTCAAAGACTTCCATCGGTCCGAGAAAGTCTACCTCCAAGGGTCCACACTATACCGGGGCCCGTAGTCTTTCCAAATTTCTTTGCACCAAATTATCACATTCCGTCACACATCTTTAGCATGGTGCAAAGCGAACCCTTCTATGGAGAGCCCCATGAATCTCCTCATGAGCATTTGGAGACTTTAGACGATACTCTCATGACTACCCAATTTCATCCACGGGATCTCGATGCAATTCGTCTAAGAGTCTTCCACTTCTCATTAAAGGAAAGGGCGACCATGTGGTACAAATCTCTACCACCCCAATCCATCACAACATGGGGACAATTGGTCGATGCCTTTTTGAGCAAATTCTTTCCACCCTCCAAAATCAATGATCTAAGTAGCAACATTAAGGAGTTTAAGCAGGGGAATCATGAGTCCTTAGCCGAGGCATGGGCTAGATATAAAAACATGCTCCGAAAATGTCCGGATCACAACCTAAGATTGAGCGAGCAAGTATTACGATTCCATGATGGAGTCCGTTCGCGCATCCGAAATAGGCTCAATGCCGGCGCCGGTGGTGATCTCCTTGGGCTCGATTGCCAAAGTGTGTGGGACAAGATTGAGCAATTAGCCCGGGAAGATGAACTCTATCCCGATGATGAAGAAATCACACCCACTAAAAAGATTGCTTGTGTTCAAGAGTTGGGCTAAGAAGTTGCTTTGGAAACAATGGTTGGCAATGTAAACTATGTTGGAAATGCCAATCGACCTCAATTGAACTTCCATGTGCCCGAAAATTTTCCAAGGAGGCCCAATCCGGCACAAAATGCCCATCCCGGCGTCTATCAAGCACCAAGGCCCCCATTCAACAATAACCAAGCTCAAAGGCAAGGTAATCCTCATATACAAAGGCAAATAAGACCTCTTACAACCGAAGAGCGTCTCGATGAACAAATAAAGAAATCGGATTCAGCAATCAACGAACTCCGTACTATGATGAAGGATATAATGATGGACATGAAGGATTTAAAGACACAAATGGGTCAAATGGCAAAGGCGATCAGTGAGAGAGCCCCGAGAACTTTACCAAGTGACACGGAAAAAAACCCGAAGGAGCAATGCCACGCCATCACCTTAAGAAGTGGCAAACAGGTAGTCAATGATGCTGTTCGCATTTTCGCGCCCGAGCGCCCCGATGAGAACGCCCAAGCACCGGAATCAACCCACAGTGAACGAATGCTTCGCAATTGTGCGCCCGAGCATCCCGATGATCACGCTCAGGCGCCCGAGACCCAGCGCCTTGGCGCCGATTGTCGCGCCCAGGCGCCACCTCCTGAACCCTCCACAGCGGGCTCTTCAACTCCAACGCATCCTCCCATCGAGGTCCGTCTGACATTTCCTAATGCACATAGAAAGAAAAAAAAGGAGATGGATCCAAGTTTCCTTCGAATCTTAGCAATTCTTCATGAGGTTAGAATTAATATTCCTTTTATAGACGCAATTTTACAAATGCCAAATTATGTGAAATTTTTCAAGGATATTTTATCCAACAAACAAAAGTGGGAGGAAAACGAAACGGTGTGCCTAACCGAGGAATGCTCCGCCGTATTGCTTAATAAATTACCAATGAAACTTGAAGACCCTGGGAGTCTCACTATTCCTTGCACGATTGGGCCATTATCCTTCGAAAAAGTTTTGTGCGACTCGGGAGCTAGCATCAACCTCCTCCCGTACTCTCTTTTCAAAAAATTGGGCCTTGGTAACCCAAAGCTGACTTCAATGAGCCTCCAACTTGCCGATAGATCAATCAAGAGACCACGGGGAATAATCGAAGATGTAATCGTTCAAGTCGACAAATTCTACTTCCCGGTTGACTTTGTGGTTCTTGATATGGAGGAAGATGTTGAGGTACCCCTGATCCTTGGAAGACCATTCCTAGCCACTGGTGAGGCGGTAATCGATATTGCCAATGGTAAGCTAACCTTAAATGTGGGAGATGAAAAGGTCACCTTTGATGTTTTTAAAGTGCTTAAACACCCATGTGATCCTGACTCATGTTTACGCATCGATGTATTTGATATGTTGATTGATGAGACTTTTCAGGCACAAATGGTAGACGACCCATTGGAGACATGTCTTTCCAAATCTATGGATGTCGATTCAGCGAGTGAAGAACAATTGGAAACCATGTTTAGCGTAGAGAAGCCACCTCTTTACCACGTCATTGGAGCTAAAAAATTAGAAAGATCACTCTTGGCTCCTCCTCGCCCTTCTATCGAAGAGGCCCCTATCCTTGAGCTTAAACCATTACCATTACATTTGAAATATGTATTTTTAAATGATAATGAGACTCTACCTTTAATTGTCTCATCTTCTTTGATAGGAGAACAGGAGGAGCGACTCATGAGAGTATTGAAGGCCAACAAAAAGGCCTTCGGGTGGAAAATTGCGGATATAAAAGGCATAAGTCCAACGGTGTGCATGCACAAAATACTCATGGAGGAGTCCGCAAAACCTACACGCCAACCACAAAGACGGTCAAATCCACAAATACAAGAGGTGGTAAAGAAAGAGGTTATAAAACTACTCGATGCAGGTATAATCTATCCTATCTCTAATAGTGCATGGGTAAGCCCGACTCAAGTAGTACCCAAGAAGGGCGGAATAACTGTGATAGAAAATGCGAACAATGAATTAATCCCTACTCAAATGCTTACCGGGTGGCGTGTGTGTATAGATTATCGCAAGTTAAATGATGCCCCTCGTAAGGACCATTTCCCCCTCCCATTCATTGACCAAATGCTTGAAAGGTTAGCTGGACATGATTTTTATTGTTTTCTAGATGGGTATTCCGGCTATAACCAAATTGCCATAGCCCCCGAGGACCAAGAGAAAACAACTTTCACTTGTCCCTATGACACGTTTGCTTATAGGCAGATGCCGTTTGGATTATGCAATGCCCCGGCCACATTTCAACGATGTATGATGGCGATCTTTCATGACATAGTTGAAGAATTCCTTGAGATTTTTATGGATGATTTTTCTGTTTTTGGAACCTCATTTAACACATGTCTTGATCATTTGGACCGTGTTCTAAAACACTGTGAGGAAACAAATCTTATTTTGAATTGGGAAAAATGTCATTTTATGGTCTGGGAAGGGATTGTGCTAGGTCACAAAATCTCCCAAAAAGGGATTGAAGTGGACCAAGCCAAGATTGAGGTAACAGAAAAGCTTCCTCCACCTACATCGGTGAAAGCCGTGAGGAGCTTTCTTGGTCATGCCGGCTTCTATAGGCGATTTATCAAAAAAATTTCCAAAATTGCAAAGCCATTATCTAACTTGCTTGTCAATGATGCACCATTCAATTTTGATTCCCTTTGTTTACAGGCCTTCATGACTCTTAAGGAGCTATTGATATCCGCTCCCATCATGGCACCTCCCGATTGGAGTTTGCCTTTCGAATTGATGTGTGATGCTAGTGACACCGCGGTGGGTGCGGTCCTTGGCCAAAGGAAGGATAAGGTATTTCAAACCATCTACTATGCTAGTAAGACTTTAAATGATGCACAAATGAATTACGCAACCACGAAAAAAGAATTACTAGCCATAGTATTTGCATTTGACAAGTTCCATGCTTATCTCATTTTGAATAAAGTAATTGTGTACACTGATCACTCCGCATTGAAATACTTGCTTGCCAAAAAGGATGCCAAACCTAGACTCATTAGGTGGATTTTACTTCTTCAAGAATTTGACATAGAAATTAAGGATAAGAAAGGAGTAGAAAATGTTGTTGCCGACCACTTGTCTAGGATAGAGATTCCTAAGCCTGAGTGCGTGTTTGATAAACCTATTTGTGAGGAGTTTCCTGATGAGCAATTGTATGCTATACTTCATAATGATGCTCCTTGGTATGCCAATTATGCAAATTATCTTGTCACGGGAGTTCTTCCTCTGCATATCACTTATCATCAAAAGAAGAAATTCTTATTTGATGTGAAGCGATATTTGTGGGACGAACCATATCTATTTAAGATTTGTGCAGATGGCCTCATTCGACGATGTATCCCCGAGGAGGAAATAGCATCAGTTCTCGCCCATTGTCATGATATGTCGGTAGGTGGTCACTTTGGACCCTCTAAAACAGTGGCTAAAGTGCTTCAATTAGGTTTCTTTTGGCCTACTCTTTCTAAAGATGCATTCTTGTATGTTCAATCTTGTGATAGGTGTCAACGAACAGGTAACATCTCTAAAAGACACAAAATGCCATTGAATAACATGCTTGAATGTGAACTATTTGATGTATGGGGTATTGATTTTATGGGACCCTTCCCTAGTTCTTGTTCCAATAAGTATATTCTTGTTGCGGTCGACTATGTCTCTAAATGGGTCGAAGCTGAGGCTTTACCAACTAATGATGCTCGGGTGGTTACTCGATTTTTAAAAAAAAAGATTTTCACTCGTTTTGGAACTCCTAGAGCAATCGTTAGTGACGGGGGCACCCATTTTTGTAACAAACAATTCGAGCACTTACTGAACAAGTACGGGGTACGGCATAAAATCTCAACCCCATATCATCATCAAACGAGTGGTCAAGTGGAGGTGTCGAATCGGGAGATTAAACGCATTCTTGAAAAAACGGTTAACGCATCTAGAAAAGATTGGTCCCTTAAAGTAGATGACGCCTTGTGGGCATATAGAACCGCGTTTAAAACTCCGATTGGCATGTCCCCATATCGCCTTGTCTTTGGAAAATCATGTCACTTACCGGTCGAGCTCGAACATCGCGCTTTTTGGGCTATTAAATTTCTAAATTTTGATTCTCAACTCGTAGGTACCAAGCGATTACTCCAATTACACGAACTTGAGGAATGGCGCCATCAAGCGTATGAGAACGCCAAGCTTTACAAGGAGCGAACGAAAACATGGCATGATAAGCGTATTATTTCCCGAGAATTTCATGAAGGAGACAAGGTTTTACTATACAATTCTCGCCTTCGACTTTTTCCCGGGAAGCTCAAGTCAAAATGGTCGGGACCATTTGTTGTATCTCGTGTGTATGCTTCTGGTGCCATTGA
Source organism: Buddleja alternifolia (assembly GCA_019426215.1). Taxonomy (NCBI): domain Eukaryota; kingdom Viridiplantae; phylum Streptophyta; class Magnoliopsida; order Lamiales; family Scrophulariaceae; genus Buddleja; species Buddleja alternifolia. Next base: position 12,347,025 of record CM033395.1, read on the forward strand.
ACTTATAACGGATAATGGACGAACCTTCATGACAAACGCCCAAAGGTTAAAGCATTACATTGGGATTGACGGATCGAGGGATAAAGTGACCATTCTCCTCCAGGATCTTTAGCGATTCTTTATCTCAAGTCGAGCTACCGACTCTAAACTAGCGCTTCTTGGGAGGCAACCCAAGTTTGTAAGTTTGTTTTTCTTTTTGTTTTTCTTTTTGTTTTGTTTAGTTTGTTTCTTTTTATTGTGTTCAAGCATGCACTTTTGGCATGTATGTTTTTCTTATGCTTGATGGTTTAAAAAGTTGAAGTGTTAGATATGATGCACATTTGGACCCCACCTTTAGAGATTCTTATTTTACTCGATAAGAGGAGAAACTTTGTAAGGATGCATTGGAAGCTTAAGGATGTTCTTCAATATCCTTGGTTGTAAGTGTTCTTTTACCTTTGTGTATGCATGTTGTAACAACATTGGGGACAATGTTGGATTTAAGTTTGGGGGTAGAAGAGTATCTATTTTGAATATTGAAAATGCAGTCCTAATTTTTAACTTGAATTTGGGGAAAGTTTGTTTGATATCATGTTTATATGCTTCTTTGTTGAGAAAATCAAGCATGAAAAAATTTTTAGTCCTTCAAATTGATATATTGAAATTGATTGACTTGGAAAAATGGCATGAATTCTTGAAATAATCTGAATTTAATGGAATATATATATCTTTGAAATTGCTCGTGGAGACCTTAGACTAGAATTGATTCTTTAGATGATTCACAATGCACTTAAATTGAAGGTAGAGGAGTTGAGAGGATAACCATCTTAAGACACTTAAGGAATTATTTCCAGAAATATTAACTTAGATTTCTCATAAGGTTATAAGTTGAGTAGTAATTTTATATGCTAACAATGAATTGAAAAGGTTGAATTTTGGTATGACCAAAAGTGGTCAGGCTAATACGTACCCGAGGTGAAAAGTTTCATGCCTATATACTGTACTATTATGCTAATTTGAGCTATGCTCAAGCCAAAAGAAGTGAGTTGTTTAAAAGATCTAGTTTTATTTTGTGGCCTTTGATACTCGAGTGATTAAATCCTTAGGAGTGTCTCTACACTTAATGCCCCAAAACTATCTAGTTTGGGAGTCATTGGTCTAAAACTTGTTACATGGGTGTCATAGAAAGCCTAATGGAATAAAACATTGCACATGATCTAGCCTTAATGAAGTTTAATGAAAATTCCATATGAATTGAATGTTGAATTTTTGAGATAATGAAATTTAAATGGCTATTAGATTTTCTATAATTCTTGTACCTTGTGTTTGATCAAAAGTTGATAGATATGGGATTAATGTCCAAAATTTGGTAAGGATGCCTCTCGACTATAATACCCTAGATTTATTTTTCACTATACCCTAGGGAGTCGTTTCAAGTATTGGTGTCACATGAGCAAAAGTAGTTGATATGTTGATATATGTTATTTTTACACAAGTTTTACCCCTTTTATCAACTTAATTTTGATTGTTTCTTTAATAATTTGATCACATATGATGCTTTGAACCCGGTTTGCTTTGACTTTTCAGATTGGGTTAACAGCCGGAGGAAAGAGCAAGAACCGAAGGCAAAATGAAACAATTTTTGGAATTTTTCAAGGCAACGCCGCGGCGTTCAAACAAGCGAACGCCGCGGCGTTCACAAGCAGTAGCCAACGCCGCGGCGTTCAAACAAGCGAACGCCGCGGCGTTCACAAGCAGTAGCCAACGCCGCGGCGTTCGAGGCGGCAGTGTTGGCCTATAAATACCTCTTTTAGCCATTTTTTACCCTAACTCACCTTGGATATCAGCAACCACACGAAAATAGAGAGAGAGGGAGCTTAGAAGAGAAGATTGAAGGTCAAAACATGGAGAATTCAACAAGGAATCCACATCTCTACAAGAATTAGGGAGTTTTTACATATTTGTTTCTTGAATTTGTTCAAATCTCCTATGACTTGTATGATTTATATTTGCACTTTTGACATGAATATGAGCTAAACTTGTTTGATTGAGGCCATGGATAGGCCATTTATGTTATTTTGATTGTTGATTTGTTGGTGTTTATTGGATTAATTTTGGTTTTAGCTATGTATTCAATATTTGATCTCAATGCTACATTTACTTGATCACCAAGTGTTTGATAAAATGCCTAGGTTAGAGATCGAGAGATAATAACCTAGGGAAGATATAAACATTGAATACCCTATAGTTAAACCGACTAGAGATAGACTCGGTTTCTTTAGGTGGCTTTCCATTCACGTGGGGAATTCCTAGACCTTAAATGCATCCTCGTTAATCGGGTTTTCATATAGAGATATATAGGAAATCGTTACCAAGGGTATGGGTTGCTATGCCAAGAGATTGGGTGGTACGTACGTTAGGGAATTTCGCCTTAGCTAAATCAATCTAATAATCCAATAGAACCTAAATCACAATCGAAATGCATAATTGGTTGAACCATGTGCCTTGATCGTTTCTCTCTATTGTTTCCTCCCTTTATTTGGTGTGACGTTGCCTTAGTTTATTTTCTAGTATTTATTAATTAGTTAATCAACCTTTCTATCGACCGATTTAACTTAGAATTGAGCAATATAGTAGTCTTGGTACTTAGATTATAGTTGTCCCTGCGGATACGATAACCCCGGACTTAGAAATCCACTTTACTACTTACGCGACCAAGTTCTCTTGCTAGGATTTTGTCGTGTCAAGTTTTTGGCGCCGTTGCCGGGGACAACTATGGTATCTAATATTGAGATTCCCTTATTCTTTCTGAGCTTAGATCATTTCTTTTATTTTTAATTTGTGTGTCTTTCTTTGTGCAAGGTTTGATCTCGGTTAGTGCATGACCCGTACTAGTCGAGTGGGACTAGCGTAGTTGGACCCTGAAATTGAACGAACGTTTACTCGAGGGGTAAGACTACAAAGAGAGGCTCAACGTTATCAAGCTACAATGGATCCAAATCTGAATCCTCCTCCTATTCACATAGATCCCGCTATCTTAGAAGAAGCGGTTCGTCGGGAGCTTGCAAATCTTCGTGTTCATCAAAACCAACCAGAGGCGCCTCCGCAACGCCCTTTGAGGGATTATATGATGCCAAACATCCAAGGAGCCGCAGGGCCAATCGTTTTACCACCGGTAGAGGCTAACACTTTTCAAATCCTGCCGGGGTATATCCAAATGATAGGAAACCAGGTTCAATTCTCCGGTTTACAACATGATGATCCTCACGCTCATATAGCCACATTCTCGGAGATTATCCATACTTTCAAGAACAATGGAGTCACCGACGACGCCATACGCTTACGGTTATTTCCATTCTCTCTCAAAGACAAGGCTAAACAGTGGTTCAACTCTTTGCCAACCGCCTCTATCCGTACTTGGGAACAAATGGTGGATAAATTTTTGTCTAAGTATTTTCCACCGGGTAAGACGGCCGCAATGAAAAATGAAATCACCAGCTTTCGTCAATATGAGGGGGAATCACTTTATGAGGCATGGGAGCGTTTTAAGGAACTTTTGAGGAAATGCCCACACCATGGGTTAGCCGTGCCCACACTTGTTCAAACTTTCTATTTGGGTTTGGGACCGAATCTCCGTACGAATTTAGATGCCGCCGCGGGAGGTACTATCATGAACAAATCACCTGAGGAAGCTTGGGCATTAATTGAGCTCATGGCCGAGAACAACTATCAATGGCCAACCGAACGAATCACGTTGCCCAAGAAGCCCGCCGGATTGTATGAAATTGGGAATAGCTCCACAGTAGCTGTTCAATTGGAGGCCCTAAACAAAAGATTGGATTCCTTCGGACTCATGCAAGGTACGGTAAATCAAGTTAAATCCACTTGTGAAAATTGTGGAGGTGATCACACAAACTTTGAGTGCTTACAAGGAGATGTGTGTGGGAACATCTAACTCGGTTGAAAGTGCTAACTTCATGGGAAATGCAAGTCGTCAACAGAATAATCCCTACTCGAATTCTTTTAATCCGGGATGGAGGAATCATCCAAATTTCTCATGGAGCCAAAATTCGAATATGGCGAAACCACAACCACCAGGTTTTCAGCAAAACCAAGGAGGTTTCCAACAACCTCCATTTCAAAGGCAAGGGGGGCTCCAACAACCACAACAAAGCGAGAAAAAGAATAATATGGAAGATGGGTGGCAAAAGTTCATGATGGAGGCAACACAAAAGTTTCAATATCAAGAAATGATGTCCAAGAAACAAGAAGCAAGCTTAAAAAATCAAGAAATTGCACTAAAAAACTTAGAAAATCAAATTGGGCAAATTGCCAACATGCTTTCCGGACGAACCCAAGGCACGTTACCAAGTGATACCGAGAAAAATCCAAAGGAACAAGTTCAAGCAGTTTCACTTCGTAGCGGAAAGAACCTCGTTGATCCAAAATTGGGAGAGAAAATGGATGATACACCAGAACATTTGGATAAAACTAAGGCAACATCTAACTCCGGAAAGAACACCGAGACCTCATCCCCTGTTTCGGGACATTCCTCTACCGAACCCTCCGTGCCCAAACCAAGACCTCCATTTCCACTTGCATTACAAAAAGGAAAGTTAGATAAGCAATTTGCCAAGTTTCTTGATATATTTAAACAATTGCGTATTAACATTCCTCTTGTAGATGCTTTGTTGCAAATGCCGAGTTACGCTAAATATCTCAAGGATATCCTTTCTAACAAGAGAAAGTTGGAGGAACATGAAACTGTAGCCCTTACTGCAGAATGCTCGGCTATATTGCAAAACCGGATACCTCAAAAGCTTAAGGATCCCGGAAGCTTTACAATTCCTTGCACTATCGGTTCTATTTCTTTTTCTAAAGTTTTGTGTGATTCTGGTGCCAGTATTAATTTGTTGCCTTTGTCACTTTTCAGGAAATTAGGACTTGGCGAGCCCAAGCCTACCACTATTTCATTGCAACTCGCTGATAGGTCCATCAAGTACCCACGAGGAATAGTGGAAGATGTTTTAGTGAAAGTCGAAAAATTCATATTCCCGGTGGACTTTGTAGTTCTAGATATGGAGGAGGATGTCGAGCTACCACTCATTCTTGGTCGACCATTCCTCGCCAACCGGACGAGCATTAATTGATATTGCCAATGGTCAATTAACTCTTAGAGTGGGAGATGAGCAAGTGACAATAAATGTGTATCATGCTATGCGAACACCATCTAATGATTCTACTTGTTTCCACATTGATGCATTTGATACCTTAATTTCTGAACATTTTCAGGGAAATCAATACGAAGATCAAGTGGAGGCATGTCTTGTGAATCCCATGGATGAGACAATGGAAAACAATAACTTGAGGGACGCTGTTGCTTTTCTCGAGGCAAATCCACCTTACAAACGAAGTTTTCGACCTCGTTTCGAAGTTCTGGATAGACCAATCACTTCATTACCAAAGCCCTCAATTGAAGAACCGCCACCTCTTGAGCTTAAACCTCTTCCTTCTCATCTCAAGTATGCTTACTTACAAGATTCAGAATTTTTACCTGTTATAATCTCTTCATCTTTGACAGACATTATGGAGGAGAAGCTGCTTACGGTGTTGAAAGCCCATAAAAAGGCTTTTGGATGGAAAATAGCTGATATTAAAGGGATTTGTCCAACGGTATGTATGCATAAGATCCTCATGGAGGATGAATATAAGCCCACCATTCAACCGCAAAGACGACTCAATCCAATGATGCAAGAAGTTGTTAAAAAGGAGGTAATTAAGCTACTCGATGCAGGTATTATCTATCCTATCTCCGATAGCAATTGGGTGAGTCCAACTCAAGTGGTCCCGAAGAAAGGAGGTATGACTGTTATTACCAATGCTAACAATGAATTAATTCCCACACGAACAGTTACCGGGTGGCGAGTATGCATTGATTATCGAAAATTAAATGAGGCCACCCGGAAAGACCACTTTCCCCTTCCCTTCATTGATCAAATGCTTGAGAGGTTAGCCGGGCATGAGTTTTATTGTTTCCTAGATGGCTACTCTGGCTATAATCAAATTGCCATCACACCTGAGGATCAAGAGAAAACCACTTTCACTTGTCCTTATGGCACATTTGCTTATAGGCGGATGCCATTTGGCCTATGTAATGCCCCTGCCACCTTTCAACGATGTATGATGGCTATTTTTCATGACATGGTCGAGGATTCCCTAGAAATTTTTATGGATGATTTTTCAGTTTTTGGAACTTCTTTCGATACATGTCTTAACCATTTAACACGTGTTCTAAAACGATGTGAAGAAACTAATCTTGTGTTAAATTGGGAAAAGTGTCATTTTATGGTTCAAGAAGGAATTGTGCTTGGCCACAAAATCTCTCACAAGGGGATTGAAGTGGATAAAGCTAAAGTTGAGGTCATTGAAAAGCTTCCCCCACCCTCTTCGGTGAAAGCCGTCAGGAGCTTTCTTGGTCATGCAGGATTTTACAGGCGTTTCATTTTAGACTTTTCGAAAATTGCTAAACCATTATCTAATTTGTTGGTAAAAGATACACCGTTTAACTTTGATGATAAGTGTTTGCAGGCTTTTCACACGCTCAAGGAAAAATTAATTTCAGCGCCCATCATGGCACCTCCAGATTGGAACCTCCCATTTGAGCTTATGTGTGATGCTAGTGATTCAGCGGTTGGAGCTGTACTCGGACAAAGGAAAGATAAGGTATTCTACACCATTTATTATGCGAGTCGAACTTTAAATGATGCTCAGTTAAATTATGCCACGACGGAAAAGGAATTGCTAGCTATAGTTTTTGCATTTGATAAGTTTCATTCATACCTTGTCTTGAACAAAGTCATTGTTTACACTGATCACTCTGCACTTAAGTATCTACTTGCAAAGAAGGATGCCAAACCTCGCCTTATTAGATGGATTCTTCTTCTCCAAGAATTTGATCTAGAAATTAGGGATAAAAAGGGAGTTGAGAATGTGGTAGCTGACCATTTGTCTAGGATAGAAGCTCCTGTCTCCGATTCAATCATTGAAAAACCAATTGGGGAAGAGTTTTCGGATGAACAATTGTATACGGTGATTCATGGTGCTTTCCCCTGGTATGCTGATTTTGCAAATTATGTTGTCATGGGTGCACTTCCCCCTAATCTCACTTTTTATCAAAAGAAGAAATTTTTATCTGATGTCAAGCATTATTTTTGGGAAGAGCCATTTTTGTTTAAGAATTGTGCAGATGGCATTATCAGGCGTTGTGTCCCGGCAGAAGAAATGACATCTATTATGAGCCATTGCCATGATGGCAAGGTAGGTGGCCACTTTGGGCCTACTAAGACCGCCTCAAAAGTTCTCCAATCAGGTTTTTTCTGGCCCTCCCTATTTAAAGATGTGCATGCGTATGTATCTTCTTGTGATCAATGCCAAAGAACAGGGAATATTTCGAGGAAACATGAAATGCCGTTAAACAACATACTAGAATGCGAACTTTTTGATGTTTGGGGCATTGACTTTATGGGACCATTCCCTAGCTCATGCTCCAATAAATACATTCTAGTAGCGGTTGATTATGTGTCTAAATGGGTCGAAGCGGAGGCTTTACGTACGAATGATTCAAGGGTGGTAGTTAAATTTTTGAAAAAACACATTTTCACGCGATTCGGTACCCCTCGAGCCATTATAAGTGATGGTGGCACTCATTTTTGCAACAAACAGTTTGATAATCTTTTGCAAAAATATGGTGTCACACATAAGATTTCCACACCGTACCACCCTCAAACGAGTGGTCAAGTTGAAGTGTCCAATCGGGAACTTAAACGCATCCTTGAGAAAACGGTAAATTCATCTCGAAAAGATTGGTCTCTTAAGTTAGATGATGCCCTGTGGGCATATCGAACTGCGTTTAAGACACCTATTGGCATGTCACCTTACCGACTCGTTTTTGGGAAAGCTTGCCACCTACCCGTTGAGCTAGAGCATAGGGCATTTTGGGCAATTAAATTGCTTAATTTTGATTTGCAAGATGTTGGCAAACACAGGTTGTTGCAATTGAACAAGCTGGATGAGTTCCGACAGGAGGCCTATGAAAACGCAAAAATCTACAAGGAACGAACAAAACGCTGGCACGACAAGCGCATCACACCGAGGGAGTTTACCGAGGGAAAACAGGTCCTTTTATTCAATTTCCGCCTCCGACTTTTTCCCGGTAAACTACGCTCTAAATGGTCAGGACCTTTCACTGTCATGAAAGTTTACCCCTCCGGTGCGGTTGAAATTTCACACGAAACAAAGGGTTCTTTCATTGTTAATGGCCACCGTTTGAAACACTATGAAGGAAATGGTTGTATGAGGGACCATGTGCACGTTACCCTCGTTGACCCACCACATTGATTGCACCTACATCAAGCTAACGACTATAAACAAGCGCTTCTTGGGAGGCAACCCAAGTTCTTTTTTATTTTATTTTATTTATTTTCTTTTCATTTTACTTTGTCTTTTCTTCGTTTTGTTTCTGTTTAATATTTTTACGATGTGTTTTCATCGCGTTTGCAGGTTTTCCATTCATTCGAACAATTCGACGCAAGCAGCCCTTTCCTTAAAATCAGGTTGACTCAACGCCGCGGCGTTCCAAACAAATAACGCCGCGGCGTTCGCTACTTCATCCCAACGCCGCGGCGTTATAAATCGAACGCCGCGGCGTTCGATGCATATATGCCCAGCAGCTTTCCCCTTTCCCCATTTCCCTTACAACTTTATTTTTATTTCAAACCCTAACTCTTCCCCCCCCCCCTCCCTTCCAAAAATCCAAATTCCTCCCACATCACTCAATCTCTCTCCAATTCATCTTGAATCCACACTTCCCAACCGATTTCTTACACTTCCCACCGATCAAAACTCAAAATTTCGGCCGAAAATCCACGTTCACGACTCCCCACCGCCGCCGCCGGAATTGTGCCGCCACCACCGGACTTTACCTTGCATTTTCATCTCTTTGGGCAAAGTAATAGCTTCATACATCACTTTGTGATAATTGTCTAACCATTTTGGATTAAGGTACATATATTCTTTGTGGTAAATTGTGGGGTGCAAATTAATTTTAAGTATTGGATTGTTGATGATATCGTGCATTTGGTTGGTAGTTGCGAGCATCATTCGGGTTGATTGAATTTTGTTGGTTTTTTTTTTCTTGCTCGTTTTAACCATTCCATTCGTGAGCTTGTTGTGCTTGTTGAGTTGAGCAAAATTTGGTTGTGGGAGTGATTTGTTGAAGAAGTTTGGGGATACCGAGTTTGAAATCAGTCGTGTTGGTGACTAGAGCGTTCTATCTTGGATACGTGTTGCCTAGTGTTAGGGGGTTGAAAATGAGCCCGCGACTTTCTAAGGGAAACAAAGGCAAGGCTAAAGCAACTACTTCTACTCCAGCGGATGACCCGCTGTATGATTGTGATAAATTTGTTAGCCTCGCCGCCTCTGTTTGTTTTTCCGAAAAATTGACAAAGAAGAATGTGGTGGATGAGCGAGCGTTGGATTGTTCGATTGAACCATTCAGGACGAATATTAGGAATCGAGGTTGGTTTGAGTTTGCTACGCAGCCCGAGGAGGCTATTATTCCTTTAGTCAAAGAATTTTATGCCAATGCCACCGGCAAGCCCGAAAACGTACACCGTTTAGTCTCTGTTCAGGTCAGGGGGCGGAATGTTACCATTTCTTCCACAAAAATCAATGAAGTACTTCACATCCCCATCCCTCGCCAGGATCAGTTTGAGACGTTTTTAAAGGACATTGATTATGCTGCAATCCACTCTGCCCTTTGTTATCCAGAGTCTATTTGGACCGGTTTCAAGGACTCCCGTCCTATCTCAATCAAGGCATGTAACCTCAACACCACGGCCCGCACATGGTATTACTTTGTTTGCGCTCGCCTCATCCCGACATTATCTTTGAGCACAGCTACTCGCGAGCGAGTCGAGGTTGTCTATGCTATTCATCATGGTCTCAACATCAACGTGGGCAAACTGATTAAGCAACAATTGATTCAGTCCATCATTGAGTGTTCTGGTGCCAAGAAGAATCTTTGTTTCCCCTCCCTCATCACCGCACTGTGCAAGAACGCCGGCGTCCAGTACTCGCCGATGGAGCATGTTGAGGTGCCGCGCCGGATTATTTCATACACACAGATTTGCCAAGCCGAGACTATAGCTGCGCGTTCTGGTCACCGTGCCTGCCGACCCACTGCCACATCATCCACCACCGCCCCCGCTCTGCCTGCTCCGCCACGTCGCAAAGCCCCACAGCGTGTTTCCTCTTCTTCCGGTGTAGCGTCTGATGTCCCGCAGTGGGCAGTTGAGTTGGATCACAAGATGACACGTATTGATCAAAATATTCTTGCTGCGCGATGGGACGCACACCGCCGATGGCAGTTTATGGAGAGTGCTATTCGGGCTAATGCATTTGGTCCTTGGCCCGGCGTTTGGCCCGAGTTTCCCCAGTTTGATCCGCTTGCTCCACTACACCCTCACCCCCAGCCTCCAAAGCCCGCTGCCGTCCCTAAAAATGACGAGGAGGGTGAGGACGATGAGGATGATGAGACTGACGAGGACGAGACGGCGTCGGATGAGTAGTCGGATGTTGACGTCGTTTGAGAGCTTTTCCCTTTTTAATTATCTACTTTACTATGTTATGATTGGCTGTAACTCTTTTGTACTCGATGTTTGTACTGTTTCCTTTGGTTTTGTTTGCGTTTTCGTGTTTTTGCTTCTCTTTCATGCTCTTTTGTTCACCTTCATGCGTTGATGTGGGTCACTTGAGTTTTCCTTCCGGCAGGTTTTAATAATGATTTGACTTCGGGATTTGAGACGCCACCTTTCTCCCTCCGTTCTCTAAATTTCAGGGATTTATCGCTTTTCCCTCTCCTATACTTAAGTTTTGCAACATTGAGGACACTGTTTCATTTCAGTTTGGGGGTGGGCGTACATTTTTGCATGTTGCTCGTGTTTCTTTTGCTGAGTGTACCCTTGCATAAGAACAGAATGCATTCGAATATCTCTACTCTGTCGAAGTCAAAGTTCCTTGTCTGTGGTCAACATGTCATATATTGTGACTTGAAAGCCCTTTTTAGTCATGTTTATGCGAATTCTTGCAGACTTAAAACGTTGAACTTTCAATTTTGTTGATTTTGAAGTGTGTATTAATGTTGTAAAGTCATAAAATGATTTAGGCCATCTTTCATTGTTCTAAGCCTTACATTTTGGCCTTCTCTATATTGCATAATCTCTAGACCTTGATTTGAGCCGTATTGATAAGAATGGAGTGTGCTAAGCATACTAGAAACCACCATTCGTCGTTATTTCATATGCCAAGACAACCACCTTCTAGCCTAAAAGAAAAACAATGTCTTGCACCCAATCAAGAGAGTTTACAACTTCATATCATTTGACTTGAATATGGGTAGTCACCTTGTTTTGATTTGAATGTACATGAGTTAGATAGTGATGTTTTGGCCATGTTGGGATATTTGAGGTTTGAAATATTATGTAAAAAAAGGGGATGAAATGAAAACTTGAGCAATGGGCTAAATGGTCGAGAGAGAGATATATATGAAAACAAAAAAGAAAAAAAATGTGCTCTTGACTAGGCTTTGATCTTGGCACTCAATTGGATCATTTGGCTTGGAAATCTGTGTACAACCCAATATGAAAAGAAACAAGTTTGGGGGTTGTAAGTTGAAAGGCAAAATAGAATGAAAAAGGGATAAGTGATAAGTTGTGAAAGTTTATATGGTTTATATGAGAATTTAGCTCGATGATTTTGAGTCATAGGCTCTCTTGACTTAGTCACTTTATCCATATCTTCCTGTCCTAGCCATCACCTAGCCTTACATTACAAGCCGGAAAGACCTTTTGATTGTGACTTTTACACTTTATACACACCGATGAGTTAACGAATATTGAATTGTTTCAATGTCTTTACTTTCCAGTTGATTTGCATAATCTTTTCTAAAGTGTGCTCTTGACATGAATATGGATGTGGGAGTTCATGATTTAGGGATGGAAACTAAGATTTTGTGTGGTTTTTGAATTGTTGAATGTTCAAAGCTTTGGGTGACTATTCCAAAACTTCTCAGAAGGTATAATGCTTGTTGTGGTGTGTATGATTTGGCAAATTAACTTTTCAATCTTCATGTGTGCGCTTGATTCTATTTGATCGAGGACGATCAAAGCTAAGTTTGGGGGTAGTTGATATATGTTATTTTTACACAAGTTTTACCCCTTTTATCAACTTAATTTTGATTGTTTCTTTAATAATTTGATCACATATGATGCTTTGAACCCGGTTTGCTTTGACTTTTCAGATTGGGTTAACAGCCGGAGGAAAGAGCAAGAACCGAAGGCAAAATGAAACAATTTTTGGAATTTTTCAAGGCAACGCCGCGGCGTTCAAACAAGCGAACGCCGCGGCGTTCACAAGCAGTAGCCAACGCCGCGGCGTTCAAACAAGCGAACGCCGCGGCGTTCGAGGCGGCAGTGTTGGCCTATAAATACCTCTTTTAGCCATTTTTTACCCTAACTCACCTTGGATATCAGCAACCACACGAAAATAGAGAGAGAGGGAGCTTAGAAGAGAAGATTGAAGATCAAAACATGGAGAATTCATCAAGGAATCCACATCTCTACAAGAATTAGGGAGTTTTTACATATTTGTTTCTTGAATTTGTTCAAATCTCCTATGACTTGTATGATTTATATTTGCACTTTTGACATGAATATGAGCTAAACTTGTTTGATTGAGGCCATGGATAGGCCATTTATGTTATTTTGATTGTTGATTTGTTGGTGTTCATTGGATTAATTTTGGTTTTAGCTATGTATTCAATATTTGATCTCAATGCTACATTTACTTGATCACCAAGTGTTTGATAAAATGCCTAGGTTAGAGATCGAGAGATAATAACCTAGGGAAGATATAAACATTGAATACCCTATAGTTAAACCGACTAGAGATAGACTCGGTTTCTTTAGGTGGCTTTCCATTCACGTGGGGAATTCCTAGACCTTAAATGCATCCTCGTTAATCGGGTTTTCATATAGAGATATATAGGAAATCGTTACCAAGGGTAGGGTTGCTATGCCAAGAGATTGGGTGGTACGTACGTTAGGGAATTTCGCCTTAGCTAAATCAATCTAATAATTCAATAGAACCTAAATCACAATCGAAATGCATAATTGGTTGAACCATGTGCCTTGATCGCTTCTCTCTATTGTTTCCTCCCTTTATTTGGTGTGACGTTGCCTTAGTTTATTTTCTAGTATTTATTAATTAGTTAATCAACCTTTCTATCGACCGATTTAACTTAGAATTGAGTAATATAGTAGTCTTGGTACTTAGATTATAGTTGTCCCTGCGGATACGATAACCCCGGACTTAGAAATTCACTTTACTACTTACGCGACCTAGTTCTCTTGCTAGGATTTTGTCGTGTCATATGTATATATATATTTGTGAACTTTAAAAGGTTGATTTTACCATTCATTCTTGTTGATCATATTGAGATGTGTTGATTCGGTTGGGATTGAAAATTTGCTAGATTTTGTGGGTATATCTTATGCAAACCCTCACGAGACTATAACTCGTCCTTTGAGGTAACTCAAAGGTTTAAAGGCTTGTTGCACCCGCTAAGTGCAATCGTTTACTCCACGAAAGTGAGTTAGTTAGTTGTTTTGTTCTCTCCCATTGAATGATGTTGGTCTTGCCTTATAGCTCTTATTGCTCGAGGTCGAGCAATTGATAAGTTTGGTGGTGTTGATAAGAGGTGTTTTTACGTGTTTTTAAGACCGTAATTCTTATCATTTGGATTCACTTATTGCTTAAATCATGTCACATTTGCATTTAATAGGTGTGTTAAGTGAATACAGGTAATAAATGAGAATACATGAAGAAAAGGGAAGAAAAACGATGTACAAAACAAGTTCAAGCATGTTTTTCAACACCTAGGCGGTTTATGCATCTCCTACCACATTCGAGCGATAATTCCGTACATTTTGAGACCGACTTAGACAAAGTTTCCTTCCACAAAGTTTTAGATGTATGTCTTAGCTTCAAATGGGAACTTGAAACATCCAAATCGGAGGTCTATAGAGATAATTGTGAAGGAAATGCGATTGCTGCGCCGAACAGAGAAGTACATGTGCGAAGATACGCCCCAACGCCCTCTTAGTCATGCCTAGGCATGGATAGTCCGAATGTTACTCCTTTTCAATCTAAATTCCAGCATTATATGATGGGTAAGAATCACTTTTGGCCATAATTCAGCACATGTGTTGAGGGGTTGTCATAAGTGTGTTTCTTGGTAGATTTACTTTATGGGTGCCAAATCAGAAACAACCTCCATGTTGAAACGTAATTTAGGTATATGTAGAGACCGAATTGGACAAAATGTCCTTCTGGAAAGTTGTAGATCTATGTATTATCGGAACATGGGGACTTGAATCATCCAATTTGGAGATCTGTGGAGACATTTATGAGTAAAATACTAAGACTGCGCTGGAAAGCAAGAAAATGGCAGCATGCATGTGTTTTGTTGAAGTTTTCACATGGTTATGCTTGGTGGAATTCTTAAGGGCCGAAAGTTTAGCATTTTTTAGCTGGTTGGAATCTTAAAAGCCAAACTTTAAGCATCACCTTAGGTGGAATTCTCATCGGGGAACTTTAATGGGAATTCTTAATGCATACTTTAGTGGAATTTTGGCTATAAAAGGAGGGGGAACCCATACTCTTCATCATTCACTATCAATTTCAGATTCTTGGAGGAGAGGAGGAGGAGGAATCGGTCCTCAAGCTTCATTCATCACCATTCTTCATCATTCTAAGAGGAGAAAGCTAGGAATTGAAGCTCCAATCAAGGGGCCATCATCTATCACATTAGAGGGAGTTTTTATAGCCTTTTCATTTCATTCATGTCTATGAACATGTGTATTTATTCATTATTGTTTTTCATAATATCTATCATGAACTAAATTCATAAGACTAAGGCCATGTAAGGTCAAATTGTGATATATGCTTATAATAGATGATTGTTGAGGTTATACTTATATTGTTATGTGATGTGAATTTGTGTTTTTACCTATCTTACATATACTTGATCACTATATGTTAGAATCTTATGCCTAGGTTGATATTTCGGGAGAAAATTAACTTAAGGTGCAAGAAATTCACATTATGGCCCGCAACTAATGAGGAATTGCCCTAGACATAGGTAAAGATTCCCGGGTGAAGTTGTTCGATTCTAATCGAGTGAACTCTAGTACGTTAATGCATGTTTAGTGGTTAGATTTCCGGATAGGAATATTTGGGAAATGACGATCTAAGCATAGGAGTTTATACGCGAGACATCGGTTATTCTCTACCCTCGGAGCTCTCACCATAACAATATAAGTGTAATCCTTCAACAAGAACCTTTATAAGTATATTTGATCAATTTGAACCTAGCATGTGCCTTAGTCTCCCTTTATAATTGGTTTTAAATCACTTGCTCATCTTTGTTCTTGTTCTTTACAAATTTTATTTGAATTTATTCTTACTTTGTTTATTCACTTCATTACAAATCTTAAACTAGAATTCAAGTCCTTGAGGTTCGACAATCCGGACTTACAATCCATTTATTACTACACACGACTAGTGCACTTGCTATCATAGCACGTTAGCTTTTAGCGTGTCAATATTGTCTAGTGTATTTGATGAAGCATAAGTCTGAATCCATCGAAAGATTCAAAGAATTCAAGGCTAGTGGAAAATCAAACTAGGCAACATATAAAGGCTATTTGATCTGACGAAGGAGGAGAATATATGAGTGCGGAGTTTGATGAATACCATAGAGAGAATGGTATAATATTACAGCCCACACCTCCACCGACACCACAATTGAATGGAGTAGCCGATCGAAGGAATCGAACTTTGTTGGACATGGTTTACTCCATGCTCAGCTACACTGTTTTACCCATTTCACTGTGGGGTCACGCGCTCCTTACAGCTGTACATATCTTAAATAGATTTCCGTCCAAGTCCGTTCCTAAGACCCCATATGAAGTATGGAGGAAAAGGAAATCAAGTCTGAATTACATCAAGATTTGGGAATGTCCTGCTTATGTCAAAAAGACTAAAGTAGACAAGTTGGAGGCTAGATCCTTAAAAGGGCATTTCGTTAGATATCCTGAGGATTCCATTGGATACCTCTTTTACCTGCATGATGATCAAAGGATCATTCTAGCTTTTCAAGCCCACTTTCTTCAAGATGAGTTCATTTATGCAGGTGGAGCGGGCAGAAAGATTGTTCTTGAAGAACACAATAAAACTCTATTGGATTCATCTACACAGGAAGTAAGAACTGAACCTTCTATAACACAACCTCAACTGCGAAGATCAAATAGGGTACCTCAACCGCGTAAGAGGTATGGGTATCTACTGCAGAGGGAGCTAAGTCTCCATTCTGTATTAGAGGAGGGTCATGGAGATGATCCCTCCACATATGATCAAGCGATGGTGGATGTGAATGCTGCAAGATGGCGTGAAGCTATGCAAACAAAAATAGAATTGATGCGTTCAAACCAAGTCTGGACACTTGTAGATTGGCCTAATGGTGTTGTACCAATTGCGGGAAAATGGATTTACAAGAGGAAGATTGATATTGATGACAAAGGGTATAATTAAAAGGAAGAAATTGACTACTAAAAAACCTTTTCGCCAATAACTATGATCATTTCTATAAGAATTCTACATGCAATAGCAGCTCACCTTGACTATGAAATATGGCAAATGGATGTCAAAACTGCTTTTCTGAATGGATTCCTAGAAGAGGATATCTATATAGGACTGCCTAAAGGTTTTGTATGCGATGATGGAATCCACAAGGTGTGCAAGTTTGAAAGATCCATTTATGGACTCAAGCAAGCATCTCGTTGTTGGAATCTACGATTTGATGAGGCAGTCAATGGATTTGACTTCATCAAAAATGAAGACGAGCCATGTGTTTATAAGAAGGTTAGTGGGAGCAAGATATCATTCCTTGTGCTATAGGTAGATGACCTATTGCTTATAAAAAATGATATAGGAATGCTCACCACTGTTAAGAAATGGCTTTCAAGTACTTTCTCCATGAAAGACTTGAGAGGAGCTACTTACATTCTAGGGATTCGAATCTACAGAGATTGAACAAATAGAATGATAGGGCTCTCTCAAGCCCTTTACTTAGAAAAGGTTCCTGAAGAGATTTAGGATGGAGGATGCTAAGAAAGGGTTCCTCTCAATGAGGCACGGGGTACATCTCTCCAAAACTATGTGTCCTCAAAGTTAGAATAATAGAAAAGAGATGAGCATTGTACCCTATGCATCTGCTGTGGGTAGCCTAATGTACGCGATGCTATGTACTAGACCTGACATTGCTTATGCAGTAAGTGTTGTTAGTCGATTTGAAACAAACCCAGGTAAGGAACATTGGATAGCTGTGAAAAAATATCTAAAGTATCTGAAGAGAACTAAGGATATGATTCTCATCTATGGGAGTGGTGAGTTGAGAGTGGACGGTTACTCAGACTTAGATTTCCAATTAGATGTCGATGACCGAAAATCCACCTTAGGGTTCATATTCACCCTCAACGGTGGGGCTGTGACTTGGAAAAGTTTCAAGCAAAGCACAACCGCGGATTCCACCACAGAGGCTGAATACGCAGTTGCCTCTGAGGCAGCTAAGGAAGTTTCTTGGAGAACTTTAAGTGGTTCCAAGCATGGAGCTCTCGTTGCCACTTTATTGTGACAACAATAGAGCAATAGTGTAGGCAAAGGAACCAAGGTCTCACAATAAGTCCAAACATATAGAGAGAAGAGATCATATCATAAAAGAGATCGTTGCCAGAGGAGAAATATTTATTCAGAAAATAGCTTCAGCAGACAATGTCACTAATCCATTGCCCAAGCCAATGACACAAGCGGTGCTAGAAAGACATCTTGAAAAGATAGGTATAAAATACCATAGCAAATGGCATTGAGTGCAAGTGGGAGATTGTTAGTGGTATGCCCTCAAATGCCATAGAGGATAAAATTACAGGGCATTAAATTGTAACTAATCAATCTTATATTAATAAAGGGCATTTCATGTTGTTTCTTATAGGCACTTGTAAGGTTTCATAAACAACGTTTAGTCTTTGATAATATGGCGAACCTTCTACTCCCTATGGGTTAGGGAAAATGACACTAGAAGAGTTTGGTCCATAATATCTAAATGGGTTCGCAAGTCGAAGAAAGTATTGACTGGACATCATTATTGGATAGAGACTTGTATGATATAAGTTTGGACAGGGATGTTCCAATCGAACACTATGAGTATGTTAATGAGAACTTGTGTCATAGATACATCAGTGAGACTGATGAGTTCAAACATGGCTCACATTAGTTATGTGACATGGGTTTTCACTTAATGACAGTCAATGACAAAAATGATAAGTTGTGATAGGTACGCGTGAACCTTAGATCTGAGTAATCACGTTGAAAATGTACTTGTGTCGTCAAGTCCGTGATTAGAGTACTTAGATCCAATTCACCCGTTGGTCAGATCGATCTCAAAGTGCGGCTTGATGGGCAACTAGCAATCTTAACTGATTAGCAAAATGAAATTTACTCTCTCATAAGTGAATGAGCTAAATATCCTATACCTTCATGAATGGGTGAGGTCAAATATTTTGGCCAAAGCATTTGAGATACTTGTGTTGGACATAAAAGTATACTCAGTGACCTCGATTCATTATGAGCTAAGAATATGGTCAAATCCTGTGAGTTTGACTAAACCATGACTCTCACTTGACTGGGATATGAGACTAAAGGGTTTATACTCGTACGGTATTCACAGAGTGAAAGGATTGTGATGATTCTATTCATTCGTTCTCAATTAGGATATGATGTGGTCCACGAGACTGACTAGGTGTTACCCACATCCTTTTGGATTCCTCCCAATTACCTTTTGAGACAAACCTAAAGAGCCCCGCTTAATGGAATTTCAATGAAAAAATTATGGAGTAAGACTTGAGAGATTTTTCGGTATTTGATATTGCAATTAATTAATTAATTAAATTATTGGATGATTTTATTAATTAGTTAAGTTGATATGTTAATTGATTTGTTTATGAAATTAATTAGGGAATTAACTTGGATTAATTAGTTATTTAAATAATTTATTTATTGAATAAATAATATTAATTAAGTAATTAAATTAAACCACAAAATTGGACTAAAGCCCGAGGCTTAAAATTGCCCAAGTGGGCGTCCACCAAGGATGCCTAGAGCCTTATTTAATTAGGTTTAATTATTTCCTTGTGTAGTATAAATACTACTTAATGGAAATAATTAACCCTAACCTCATAATTGTCTTTCTCTCCAATTCAAAGAATTCCACCTCTCTCTCTCTCTTTGTCTCTCTAGCTGTCCATAGGGGAAAAAAAGAAGGATTTTTTGCTCTGAATTCTGGCGTGGTGATTTAGAGACAGTGGCTGTTTTGCTGCTTGGAATAGGGATCAAAAGCTGGTTCAGAGGTTTCAATAATGCGAAGAAAGGTACACGTTCTTTATCATGACTTGAATACATGAAATTGGAGATGAACCACCGTGGGATTTAAATTTTCCGTTGCGTTTTATATGTAAAAACCCAACATAAGGGACCAAAGTTTACCAAATCAAAATGAGGGCTTAATTTCACCCCGTTAACACACACATGATTGAAAGAGGGGAAAATTTTGGCTTTGTTTGGATGTATTTTCATTTCATTTTCAACGGTCATTTTCGAAAATGTATGGGGGAATGAGTTTTTTGATTTGTATGTGAGAAAAGTGAAAAACCTTGGTGTGTTTGGTTGTGTTTTTTAAAATGGTTGAAGTTGGTTAGTGTAATGTGTGAAATGATTGAAAAATAATGATAAATTGAGAGTGTTGGGTTTGATAGTGAATATTGATGATGTGTTTTAAAATTTTTGATTAGAGAGGAGAGAGATATGTTTTAAAATTTTAAGAAGAGGAGGAAGAAATGTTTAAAAAATTTAAAGGAGATGAGAGAGAAAAGTTTAAAAAATTGATAGTAGATGAGAGAGAAAAGCGATAAAAAGAAATGTGAAACAAATGATGTAAAATGTAATTTTATAGAAATGATTCAAATTTATTGGGAATATAAAAACAAGAATGAAATTGAGTATTTTCAGTTAAAAACAGTGTAAAGTGTATATTTTCCTTTTTCAGATGAATATAAAAATGGAAAAAAACAGATAGAAAACACAGACAAACAGGCCCTTAGGCATCCAAAAATCAACATTTTCACTCGATAAAGTGCATTTTCACTCGGTATAGTGTGATTTTGGGGTGTGTTTAGATATTTTAGTCGCAATTTTATTGAAATCGACCATGTTCAAACCCGGTTACTGTTCATGACCAACTTATGGTAATTTAAGCTTAATTAGTTCATTATTTTATGAACTTTTTTAGTAATATGCTTGGTAAGATGCATGCAGTAGCATATATTATTAACATTACTAGCCATAGGTTTGGATGAGAGAATGAAAAATCAAGAGAAAAAAAAAATAGAAGCTTTGCTTCTGCCATGGCTGTATTCAAGCCACAAACAGGCGGGAGTGAACATGGATGCTTCCCGCCTGTTTTTTTGAGGACCAAAGTGAAACTCACTTTGGTCCCTTATGTGTGAAATTATGGGAAAAAGTCTTTTATACCCCTGCTAAAGTAAGTGAAGATCACGCGCGTGGCTCCCCGGAGAAATTTGGTAGGAATTTAGGAAAAAGAGCCATTGGGGTACATTTTGTTGACATGACAGACGAAAGTGATAATTTTTTCACAAGTGAGACTAAAATGACACTTTTGCGTCACATGCGGGATGACCAAAGTTAATAGCCCTATAGTGTCATCATGTAACTCTTCATTTAAAAATTGTTTTACAATTTCATTTTAGAGTCATAATATAACTATACATTTTATTATTGAAAAAATTCAAAATTAATTTTTATTATTTATTTTTTATTTTACCATTAAATTGCCTTAAAGAGAGTAGTATCAACCCCACGCCCATCGATGGAACTCCACAGCAAGAAGAAGAACCTGCAAGAACCAAGAAAGAAACAGAAAAAAAGAAAAAATGACTGGAAGAAAGAAATCTAAGATGAAGAAGAAAGCAGAAGCCGAAGAAAGAAGCAAAAACCTGGACGACGGGAAAAATTCATTTTTGGTCCCATAGGATTTTTTTTGACAGTTTTGGTTCCAATAAACTCAAAATGACATTTTTGGTCCAAAAAGTTAAAAAATTGACGAAAAATGGCAAGTGTTTTGGACTGTTGGAGACCAAAAATGAATTTAATTTGGAATATTATTTTATATTCCACTCATTCTAATAGAGTGTGTGTCTCACGTTGGTATTTTCTGTCCAAAAACATATGGTTGGGACCAAATGTGTTAAAAAAAATCCTGTGGGACTAAAAGTGTTTTGACCGAACTCCTGTGGGACCAAAAGTGATATTTGCCCCCTGGACGACTAACAACCAATAATAAGAATGGAACGAAATAAGTTGACTATCAAAGTCGACTTTTCCCCTTGTTCTTTATGTACAAAATTATGTCACTTTGGTCCCTCATATAAAAAATTGAGTCACTTGGGTTCTCAAAAAAAAAAAATATTTTGTAAAAAATGTATTTTTGAAGGAAACAAAAGTCATGAATCAAGTTTTATCTAACAAATAAAGGGCTCGATCTTTAAGTAGATTATTAGATTACTAATTACGGGACTAAAAATTCTATAAATGTATGAATATCAATTATTTTGTTCTCACGTCAAGAGTTTGATGTAAACGAATTTAAAATCTGAAACTATCTTGAATGATACTTAACTTGACTCAAGTCAATTCATTTGCATCTTTATATTTGATTGTGTGAATAAATTCATGTTCAAAAGTTCTAGTCTGAATCGTGTCTTGATCGAACTAATCATGTTGTACCACTATTAAATTACATTTGTTCATTCGTTGTAGATTTCAAAAGAAATGACTAAGCACAAAATAAATGTAACTTGTTTGTTCCAAAAAGAATTTCTAGTTTAGTTTTTGTTAGGGATTAATAAAAGTCAATTTCATGTCTTTTTTAACTTTCAAAAATACATTTTTCACAAAAAAAAAAAATTTCTTTTGAGGACCAAAGTGACACTATTTTTGACACGAGGAACCAAAGTAACTTTGCCCCTGCCCTAAGTGAGTGAAACTCACACGAGATGTTCATCTGAGAAAATTGGCCGGAAAGTTTAAAAAAGGACCATTGGGCTACATATTATGTACATAAGGGACGAAAGTGATGTTTTTTGACATGAGGGACTAAAGTAACACTTTGGCGACACATGAGGGACGGCTAAAGTTAATAACCAAATATATATATATATATATATATATATATATATACACTTGTCATGCATAGAAATAAATGAAATAGGAGATGCAACACCATTTTACAATAGATGATCTTGTGTGGTCAAATTAGGAGTTTTGACAAGGATTGATAATGTATTTCTTTTTTCTTTTTGTTTGGTTACAACTATTCAGTATGTAAATTCCACTAATATCTCATCGCATAATCAATCATATTTATTACTGCCCTTAATCTCCATACATATCTAATATCCTCTAAATAAAAGTCTTGTTATGGAATTAAGTTTTAGAAATAGGAAGTCAAAAATGTTACGCACAGCTTTTGACATTAAAACTCAAACAACACGGAAATATTGTTAGATAATGTAAATCTACGTAATAAGTAGATAAGATTTGTATTTCAAATTTCTCAAATCCGATTTCGGATGATGTGAAATTAAGTGACAAAGTTGGTTGTTTGAATATGTGGGATATTGCATATCAACACAAAGAATTGATTAGGTTCCTTTTGATCGAACAACAGAAGATGAATAATCAAACACGTGGGATCGTTGGTCACGATCACACTTGTACTTAATTGGGTACTTAATGTGGTACATCACGTGTAACTAGTTTGCAATATGGTACTTCACACGTACCGGTGGAAAGCAGTCATTTGTTGGCTGAACAGTCTACTGTTTCGACTTTACAGTCAAATGGTCAGCTGGTGCAGCTGAAATGGCAGCTATTACATAGGTGTACTAATGTCTGGTATTAAGTGGTTTTTCGAATTTCAGCCTTCCCTTGCCTAGAAAAGGCATCCCCCAGTTTCATTTGAAACACACCATTCTGCATTCTCATCATAATTTCGAAAGTTTTTCTTGAGAGATCGAGGTAGTAGATTGTTCGTAGACTCTGAGATTGAAGTGGTTCTATCTTAGAGGCGAATCGTTTTATCTTGTGACACAATTGCACTAGCTGGTACCACCATTAGCGGGAGCAATATTGTGTAAAGAACAGAGGGTTGACCCTCGCCTCAATTCAATCTTTTCAGTTTTCGTTCACATATACATAAGTTATAATTCCAATTCTGATTCCAGTGTAATTTCCAGTTCAGTTCCTGAATTTCAATAATCTAACACAATATTTCTTTTGTATTCTTTCAGTTTCATTCGTTATGCTACTTCTGACATTGGGAATATCAATAGAAATGTTGAGATAGTTTGTTAAAGGAGGGATCGAGGGAATTAAAGATTTTATTTGTTGTCGGCAGTGATATCTCCGAAAATGATTTAAAGATGAAGAGACGCGAACAATGATGGAAATTTCGTTCAGATAAGTTTCTTTTTTTCCCTATGAATTGGAGAAAATATGCCCCTGAGTATGCATTGAAGCTATAGAATTTTGCTAAAAATGTATGAGATATATGCTGATATGAGAATGCTCATTTCTTGAAACATGTGACTATGTCTTCAAGCTAACTGTTATGCCATGTGTGTACATCTTAATTATATGAGAATTTGTTGAGTACAAATTAATTTTAAGTTGAATTCTAAAAGCATGTGATAGTATATATATAATTATATTGATATGTGAGACGAAGCAAATTGCTGTTATTCTTGCATGGAATTCACGAAAGGGTGCCAACTGAATACGGATAGGCTGCAACTTTTGGTTTCATAACCAATCTAGAATAGTTGCATTTGAGTCATTATGTTTGGACTACATGAATGATACTGTTGGAAATAGAAAATGGGTCATGGGTTGCCCATGAGGGCTTGACCTACCCATATTAATTTGAGTAAATGAAAATGGAGGGAGTGGTTACTCCAACTCCCTTTCCCTCTCTCCATGGGTGGTGATCCATCTGAGTCCTTTTCCCATCAACTCCTTTCAGTCTAACAATTTAATCTCAACTTGCAACCTTTTTCGATATTCGGGGCGAAATTTGTTTCGACATGAAGGCATCAAATGCACTATAGAAGATTGAGTACCACATCTTGATGTATGACCCCCTTATTCCGGGACGTCGTCATGCATTAGAAGTGAACCCATATTCTAAAGCTTGATGGAGAGCTAGGAAATGTCCCTCTACTTACTCATTATAAATTAATGGGAGAATTATAACATTTGAAATGTTAATTATGTTGGTCTCACTTTGCACATTAATTTCTTTATTGCACAATCAAGGAAATGCATAAGAATAAGCATAGCAATTCTAACAACACACACAAGTATGGACTATTCTAGATCAACTCGAGCCAATGAGTGATTGGGGAGGAGTTCTATCTATTACATGGGTCTTCGCCTAAACAAGATCTAATCTTCTTCTGCAAGATTTCATCCACCACCATGAATCGCCAATCGAGCCTACCTATGAACAGTTACGTAGAAATAACCTATACAAAAATTCTATGAAAAAGAAGATACAAGCTGGGGGGCTCAAACTTGGGCCCAATACAACTTAGATGAGACAGCAAAGATAAGCCCTAAGTCTATACACGGTGTCACCATCACATAAATAAGGCACATGTAAAACAATTAAACACTTATTTGATATTATACATTAAATCTAACTTAATGATTGATTATATCTAGTTTAATTATGTCAAAATAAATCTAATTTAGCTTTGACTACTTTAATCAAATTAAAGTGTGATTATATCAAATAAAGTCATATAGGTAATCTAATCTAAACAAATAACAAGACTTGTATGATATGAGTAATTTAATTCAAGTTCTTTTAATAATTCACTATCTAATACTAAGTTATCCGCATCTTTAACATTTAAATGTTCATAGAAAATAGATGTGCAGCTTAAAATACATTATTAGAACTAATACTAAGAAATCTATATGCCTTACTCATTTGAGAATAACCAATAAAAATAGATTTCGCGGCTTTAGAACCAAGTTTAGGCCCTTTCAAAGTGGCATCTAAAACATATACAATCCAACCCCATACTTTGAAATGTTTAATGCTAGGTTTGTGCTCAACAATTCATATGTTTTTTATTCACAACTCGATTACTAATGTAACAAGAGGTTAATAGTGCTTCACCCCAATAACTCATTGGTAGTTCCGAATGAATTATCATAGCACTAACCATCTTCATTAAGGATCGATTTTTCCTTTCGGCTACTCCATTTTGTGGAGTAGTATTTGGTGCCAAAAACTCTCTAATAATACCATTTTGTAAACAAAATTCTTTAAAGTCATTAGAGAGATATTCACCACCTCTATCGGATCTTAATCTTTTGATCCTTAAACCGATATGGTTTTCAACTTCTTTTTAGAAGATTTTAATCTTATCAAAGGCCTCATCTTTTGTTCTATGTAAGTGCACATAAGAAAACATAGAAATCATCTATGACAGCGGTTTTTAAGGGCCTATAACAGCGGTTTTAGCTGCTGTCATAGGTACCGATGTTATATGGTGTGGACCTATTACAGCAGTTTTCAACTGCGGTAATAGGTCATCCTATGACAGTGGTTTTGAGGGAACCGCTGTCATAGATTTTTAAAAAAAAAAATTCGAACCCAATGACAGCGGTTCCGCTGAGACCGCTGTCATAGGGTGGCACCCTATGACAGCGGATTCTGGGGAACCCCTGTCATAGGTTCACACTATGACAGCGGTTCCCTAAAAACCGCTGTCATAGTGTCAAATTTGTTTTTTTCATTTTTTTTATATTGATCACACTATTATGATAATATTCCTGTACAGTAATATTCAATAAACCAACCAACAAATTTCAACTAACAGCAAAACATATTCAACATGAACAACCACCACCCCAAACTTTAATATTACCATCTCTTTCCTCCAACAATAAAATGTTATAATCTCCAACAAAATTTACAATCAACTAATTAAATTACTAATGACAATTTAAATACAATAAATGAAATCACAATTTGCAACAAGTCACAATGTACAAAAACTACATTACCTAATTTCTAAGGAGCTGCTAAGAAAATGTAACGTGCCACTTCGCAGCATACTTCATCAATTTGCTCTTGAGTATAGAAGGATTGAGAATCATGAAAGTACTGCAAGATATATATATATATATAGAGAGATTAATTGCAAACTAAAATGACGTTTCAATTACCTAACAAAGGTTTAATAATTTCAAAAGGAATAGAATTAAGTATATATTAGGATTATGTATACCGTTGTGGGGATTATAGATTGTCCGTGGCTAATAATCTCTTTCATGAATCTCATAACGAAGTAGCCACAATCCACATCGTTGGTCTGCCAGGGGCACTACAAAAGCAATCAAAGTTATGTTGTATTAGAACACTAACTTCTATATGAATATATAATCTCATGAAAGTAGAAAATGCTAACCTTTATGTTAAACCATTGACAGGCTGAGTTTTTGGATTTCTTGGATTGGTTGTTGCAATTTGCACGAAATATGTGCACAGCCCTATAAAAAAATATAAAAAACAAGGAAATATGTTAAAAACAAGCAATTATGTGAAATAAATACAGTTTAAAAAAATATTAAATATAATAGATACATTGATTGAATGAAAAACTTACTGATTGATTTTTTGTATCATATCATCTCGGTATTCTGGCTCACCATGCACAGAATCCAGATAATAAACGATCTCTTGAAATGGATCAATTGCAAGCAACAACCAATGTCCCCTACAGAGCATTCAAAAGATAAGTTCAAAATTTGTTTTGCGTAGCTAGTTTTACAAATTAAAATTGAGTCTTTAGTAGCTCACCCGGTGTTGTAAGGGGCAAGAATTAACTTATTCGGTTGTGCGCGCTATATCATAGCATGTGCTATGTACTGCACTTGTTGAATTTGTGGGCTTGTTCCCGCAGATATGGAATGTGGGCTAAGGAACCCAAAACTTACTTCTTTCCCTTCGGGGATCACGTACTTAAACCACAAACACCTAAATTGAGCATAAAAAATGAATTTCAAGTAGCGAAAATAATCGTAGTTCAGATGCAATAAAATAATTAAAAAGCTTACTTTATGTAGGTTGTAATGATAGAGGCTCCTATCTCTTTTTGACGCAGAAGGTGACAGATCTCCTCCTTTCCAATATACTCTGGGAATGTCAAATTCATAATGGATTCCTCCATGACTATAGTGATCTGGGCATTAATAGACATCATATTCGTGTACTTTCCCAGAAATACAAGATCATCAGGGAGTCCATCTAGTTGAAGGTCTGCACCTTTGTCTCCTTCACGTGCAGGCTTGACCACTGGAAATTTTCCTTTGACAGCTGACTGCTTCGACGTCCCTGACTTATGGTTTCCAGATGATTTGGATGGTCTAAGAGACTGTTTAAGCAAGAAAATAAAATATGAATGTTACACACCAAAGTATATTTAGTAACCTCAAACAAATTGTTATAATTTATTAATGACTAGCTATTAATTACATACCGGTGCATCAGTGACAATGACAAGAATCGTTGGCCAAGCAACAAAGGTACCCAGACCACTAGAAATGGTGTGCATTTCATCAATGAGAGGCACGGGTAGGAGTGTTTTAGCCTCAACTGTAGTGTCAATGCGCACTTTCACATTGTTGGTGGCTAATGGACAGTTGTGAAGTGTTCTATCAGTCACCGGTCGATTGTACAGCTGTCCTTTAGCCACCACACGATATGATGGTGATGAAAGTGCTAATTGACATGGAGCGATAACCTACACACATATACATACAACATTATATTAGAAAGTTTTGTATGATTTACAGAAATAGAGAGTTGCAAGTTATATGATTAATAAACAAGTTCAAATTTTTACCTCAGGAAACATCTTATAACCTGGTTCAGGGCTGCTATCTTTCAAAGAAATCACGTCATCTTCATGTGGCTGACGCGAGTTAGGGGCTTCCAAAACATCAATTCGTTGTTGCATGGCAACCATAGCTTGGGAGAGGTTTTTCACCATGCTTCTCAAGCTTTCCATCTCCATTTCTGTAGCAGGCTTTGGATCCTTAAAATAGTCTGTTTGTGAGACCCCAAAGCCAACGCCCCTAACGCGACCCGAATGCTCCTTCTTTTTAAGAGCTTTAGCCAATAGGTCATCTCGACTCTTCTCATTTCCACTATGGCTAGTACTCTCTTGTGAAATGCTCTCCTGTAATAATACATTTTAAAAAATAAAAAAAATTAGTGAATTTTGTTCTTTCAATAGTATTTCAAAACAAACATACAACACATTATAGATCTAAAATTGCAAATAACTCACCATTTCATTCACTACTCTTCTAACATTGTCGTTATCAATTTGATTTGTTTTATCAGAACGCACAATCCTCCACACGAGTGCTCGTGTCACCTCTGTGCAATCCGATCCCGCATCCCTTCTTCTATTTATCTATATTTTCATTAAAATATATATATATGCATTAACATAGAATTTTTATTAAAAAAAATTGTAAGGATTCACTGCTAAATGAACTACATACCTCCATTTGCTCCACAAGAGCATGTCCAAGACTCGATTTTCGGTAAGGATATTCGGGTTCCTTTGCTCTTTCCTTATTGTCCCTACTTAGTTTCTGTTTATTATATTATCAAATTATTAGCTAAATATAAATGCAATAACCAACAAATGAAACCGTAAATTAAAATAACTAGCTACCTGAAAACCTTCATCTAAGCGAACAGCTAAAAAAGTCGTCCAATCGGCTTGGGATATCTCATATTGTGGGGGTGGGTTGTCATTAATGTTTCCATCATCATCTCGCACCCACTTTCTACTTAAGTAGCTCTTGAAGTTACGTGCTAGCTTCCCAGCTTCTGCTAGTACGTACTTTCGTCTACTGTCGTCAATATCAAATGCCAACTACAAAAAAAACAACAACAAAGTATATATAAAATTATAATTTAGAGAATATGATAATACATTAACACTTACAAATATGATAATATCCAAATTACCTTTGTCTCATTCCAAATGTTTTTTTTTATTGGTGACGGGACTCTTCGCCAATCACTCATGGTAATCGACACCTTCTGTCGAACCTGCACGCCTATATAACCAACAAATATTGATTTGTTTGGGTTAATTGCCTGACCTCTGTCATTCCAGCCGACAGGTAGCCTTATGTTTTTACTTCTGGCATTGATAACTTTTTTCATAGCCGTGACACCTCTCCGTATCTCCGCCTCATGACGGCTATCTGATCCATATACATCATCCTCGGGAAAACTACCAGCAGGATCTGAAGCCATCGACCTACAAAAGTCAAAAAATACAGAAGTTAGATTCATATAAATTTGGCAGATTCATTTGGCAATAATAATTTTAAAATAGAAGTAGTAAATACAGAAGTTAGATTCATATAAATTTGGCAGCTTCAGTTGGCAAAAATAATTTTAAAATAGAAGTAATAAATACAGAAGTTAGATTCATATAAATTTGACAGATTCAGTTGGCAAAAATAATTTTAAAATAGAAGTAATAAATACAGAAGTTAGGTTCGTATCCATTATTCTAGAACGTAATTATCCTAAACCACAAAATAAATAAAATTTAATCCCCAATTAAACATAGTGAACCCCCAGCTAAACCAAATTAACCTTAAATTTAATCCCTAATTAAATTCAATCAAGCACCTATTTCCCTTAGATTTTCCACAAAAATAGGCAAATCTCAAGAATATAAATTTTTTAGCAACTAAGTATAAATATTGATCAAAAAACAAGTCTATCATACAATTATGAAATAAGTTCAAACACCTTTCATCGTTTTCTTTTTGTCGTTGGCTTAACAGTCTTTTGCTTCCCATCGGTATGACCATTTTCTTTAGTACGCCGACGAACTGATGGATTAATCCATATCCCCTCTTGGTGATCTTGTCGCAGATACAATTCACCATCACTTATATCCAAACCATCGTCACTATCAATTGATTGTGAATCACCTAATGAGATAAGATTTTCTCCATCATCTTTACTTTCTTCATAATCATCATCAATACAAGTATTTTTGTTTGCTGATAAAACAATGGACCACCTCTTATCAATAGGATCGGTGATAAAAAAACACTTGCTTAGCTTGTGATGCTAAAATGAAAGGTTCATCTTTGTATCCCACCCTTTCAAGGTCTAATCAAGTGAAACCTATTTCACTATTATCGACACCATGTTTATTGTCAACCCAACTACACCCAAATACAGGCACCCAAAACCAACTATAATCAAGCTCCTATATACGATCAATCACCCCGTAATCTGATAAATCGGCATAGATAGGATTATTATCTTCCACACTTGAGATATGCATTGCTTGAGCTACAAGACTCACACCACTATTCTGCATTGTACTTCGTTCATCTTGGTTTTTTGTATAGAATGTGCGACCATTTATACGATAACCTGAATAACAAAATACAAGTTTGTCCAGACCCATCGACAGTCGTGTTAATTTATCTGAAACTGAAAGTTGTGGATTCTTTTTCTGTTTCTCTTCAAAATGCTTTCGAAACCAATCGATGAAACTCTTATTATGCTCTCTTGAAATCCAGGTCTCATTTTTAATTGGATTGAATCTCCTAAGTTGGTTCTTATGCTCTTCAACATATGGGTCAACCTCATCGGTGTTGTGGAGCACATATAGGTGTGCCTGATCCCTTTGTGTAATATGAACACTAACTAATTGCTTTTCAATTAATCTTTTTCCTTCTGTTCCCCCTCCCACAACATGAGACTTTGGAAGCTTTGCAACATTAGAATCTGCCAGATACTCTGTGCAAAATGTAATGGCTTCATCAACTATGTACCGCTCAACAATGCAACCTTCCGGTCGACTACGATTTTTCACGTAGCCTTTCAATACCTTCATATAACGCTTAGCCGGTTACATAGATCTCATAAAAGCCGGTCCACATAGTTGAGTCTCTCTAACTAAGTGAATGGGTAGGTGAGTCATTATATCAAAAAAAGAAGGTGGAAAATACATCTCAAGCTCACACAAAGTGATGACAATTTGTTTTTGAAGTGTGGGAAATTGCTCAGGATCAAACACCTTGCTCCACATTGCTTTGAAGAAGAAACACAATCTAGTTATCATGTCTCTCACCTTTTTTGGCAAAATGGCCCGTACATCAATTGGTAGCAAATGATCCATGATTACATGACAATCGTGAGTCTTCAGGTGCTTTAGCTTCAAATCCTTCATTGATACAAGACTGCTAATGTTTGAAGAATACCCTTCTGGAACTTTCACTCCATTAAGAAACTCACATAATGAAATTTTTTCTTTCCTGGCTAGACTGTGAGCTGCTGGAGGCAAATAAGTATGTTTTTCCTTATTTGTTGGTGTCAATTTTCTTCTTAGCTTCATTTCAAACAAGTCTAACCGTGCCTTTACACATCTTTTGTCTTTCCGGGCACATTTAGAAGTGTGCCAATGACACTATAAAATACATTTTTCTCAATATGCATAATATCAAGAAAATGTCTAACATGTAAAGACGTCCAATATGGCAACTCAAAGAAAATTGACCTTTTTTTCCACCCAGTTTTTGCAAGGCCTCCTGCAAAAGTCTTTCCAAATGGAACTTTGTGCCGCGTTTTACCTATTACAGCAGTTCTTTCACAAACCGCTGTAATAGCCCCCTCCCTTCAGCGGTTTTTCGAAAAATCGCTATAATTAGGGCGCTGTAATAAACTCTTTTTGTAGTAGTGAAGCCCAAAATATTCTTCGGAAGCTTAGATAGAGTCTAATATTTTAGTACTCCATCTTGTTCTATTATCTGAGAATATGGAATTAAGGCAATGAAAGAATATTTAGAGAGCTTACTAAATCTATTTACATGTGTGGCACTAATTACTCGTGACAATTGCGGAGGAAGGGATAGTTGTCTGTGTGGCAGCAATTGCCCTCGTGGTAAGGTCCTTGCCACAATGTGGTATTTCAGCTTTTACATGGTTTAAGAATTTGAGTTGCGTAGTTTCTATTAGCTATAGTGTTATGAGTATGTTGCAGTCACCCAATTGTATATAATCTAACCAAGTTTGGATTCCGGTTCAACATTAGACGTGAGGATATTGAGAATCTTATGTGCTCTTGAAATCTACTAAAATGTTGATATTTCGGCTTTGAGGTACTAAGCACACCCAGTGGCAAATGAGTTATATTATATGTGCATATATATCTTGAGACAAACTTATTTGCTCGTGGAGATATTTTTCATTTATTATGTTTTTCTTGTTTATTATGGACATGTGAGATTTAGAATATATCTAATGGACACGAGGCTACATTTCTTAAGATAGATGTAATTAAAAAGACGTACATGGGAATGCCTTGAGGATTCCATAGACAAAGGTCAACAGATAAAGTCTGTGAAGTAACAACCTTTGTGGCCAGAATTTGTCTTCAAAATAATGGAGTATGAGATTTTATGAATACATGATGTTGTACATGTGTTTTCCTCTTCATAGATGTAGAACATTATTTTGTTGTCTATAAGTCCATTAAGATGCTTGAAATTCTATCTCTTTATTGGTGATGTCTTTTTAGCCAAGATGAGAAGGAGTGTATTAAGCCATTGAGAATGGTTTTCCTTTAACTTATGAAGTAGAGGACATGATGATTCAAGCATTTGATTTGATGTCAAAATTCTTTAAATCATTAATGATGAATCTTGCGCAGTGTCAAGATCCATTTTAGAGTTTTGTATAGAACGATTTCATAATGGATACCTATAAGCTCATCACTACTCCTATAATATAAAGTTGTCGATTCGAAATGTGTCCAAAAAGTCCAAATAGGAATGTCTAGACCACAATATTCCAATAGTTGTTTGTTTTTGTATCTTAAAGTATAATGTGACTTGTACTCGCTCCAATATTCTGTTATGCCATGGGTCATAAGGTATTGTCCAATTCTAGTATGACGTATTGGACAATAGTTGGTAAACACTGTAGATGATTTCCTTAGTATGGAGGAAAGTTGTTGAAAAAATATACATATGTGGATCTAAGGAGGGGATTTGGATGAGTGTGAGTCTGCCTCTGAATGCTTCTATTACAATGCTGATTCTAGAAGTAGCAACAAGCAAACTTGTGTAACATTTGTGCACAAATAAAATTTAATTTGTGGCATGTATATTTGCAGTGTGGGATAATGTTTGGTTGAATTTTTTTATAGCATGTGTGGGTTCTAAGCAGTTATGTGGGAGCTGTGATTATTTATATGTATATATGTTGTGATAAACAGCCAGCTAATGCTTGCATAGAGGTCTTATTATTGACCTATTGCTGTAAAATCGAAATTAGACAGAAAATATAATTTTGTGAGAGATATCATTGTAAACCAATGAGTGGTGTTACAATAAGTGTCTACATACTTTGAAGTGGCTACGATTAGTGCTTATCCCTAACCTAGTGATGTATTTGTTGGTCAAGTCAGATCTCTAGAATTGTGTAAAATGTGATCCCTTTTGAACTTAAGGATGTTCATAGAGATTTATGCCCGTAAATATTTAACATTTGTGTGATGTGCTTTCTAAGCATGCCTATGATGATATGCACTCGATGTCAAAAAGTATATCTGATAAGTTGAGATTGGCTCTCTCACACGAGCAATCACATCTGACATTTTTTATTTATAATCAAGATGAGATTACTGTTATGAATTGATGTAATCGAAATGGATTCCCACCATCCATTGACTTATCTAGTAACTCGATGTGAGTTTTCTTGAGGTTGTTATTGATAGGGGACGAACAAGAAGAAAACTCAAGTTAAGTGTTGAGATACACTTATACACTTAAACTAAGATTTGTACAATGTATTTGATTGGAATCATGACATACACTTCCAAATAAGAAGAAAAAATATTGTGGCATGTGTTTCATACAGTGTGTGTGCTTATATGACCGTTGGAGTAATGAGAAAAACCCATGCTTTCTAATTGTGTGAAACTCAGATGTTTATGTAACCTAAATTATACCCTAATGACTTTCAACTGTTTCTTAAAGCTTTATTTTATTGTTGCTACTTTAGCACATTACCAATATCGTGAACGATTCGGAAATGCGGTATATGTCTAGTAGCTATAATATAGTTAAGAGATTTCAGAGGGAAAGGATGACTATCTTTGTCTGACACGTATCTGGTATTCACAGGCTGGCCAATATTGTCAAACTTAGTGTTAAACATAATGATAAATACATCGAACTGTTTAGAAGTCAAGTATGCTCTTAAATATTGTTTGAGGGATAAGAGATACGTTGAATTGTGTAGTAGAAAGATGTCTGGGGGCATAGCGAGATGTTGTCCTTGTAATATTCGATATTGAGTTGCTATATATCCTTAACCGATGGATAGCTCGAAGCTCTTCATATATGCTCGCTGGTCACACGATCCATTGGCTTGTATGAAATTGTGAATATGTTAATATGGTTACACAGGATATATGTCTAGCCCTCATGCGCAAGTTAGAGATGTTGGATAGAAAATGGGTCATGGGTTGCCCCCGAGTGCTTGAACCTACCCAAATTAATTTGAATGGGTGAAAATGGAAGGAGTGGTTACTCCAACTCCCTTTTCCTCTCTCCCTATTAATCTTATATTCAAAATAAGATTACACACACAAGAAAGTGAGAAAATTCGTTGCAATAATGAGGGGCTAAAAGTGAAGGCA
Source organism: Buddleja alternifolia (assembly GCA_019426215.1). Classification (NCBI taxonomy): domain Eukaryota; kingdom Viridiplantae; phylum Streptophyta; class Magnoliopsida; order Lamiales; family Scrophulariaceae; genus Buddleja; species Buddleja alternifolia. The sequence goes on from CM033395.1 coordinate 12,382,088, forward strand.
TAAAAGTAATTGGACAAAGAAAATTCACTGATTGGAAGTACTTGAATCGTGGAAAAAAACTCTCTCACTTTGATTGAGTTTGTGGACGAATTGGAGCATCAAAAACGTGTGAAAGAGGCTGTGAATGAACTAAGTGAAGATCCGTATTTTGTAAGTGTTTATATATCGAATTTACATGTTATGTGTGTTAATTTCCATCAGATATGATAGAATGCATTGCTTTCCTCATACATATGAAATTTAAATTTATAGAAATTATATGAAAGCATGCACTATGTGATGCCTAGGATTTTTTAAAGTGTTCATTTTGTGTGTATAGTTATGTGTACATCTTTCAAAGAAGAAAAAACAAAGGGGGACAAAACAAAAGGAAAAATTTGAAATTGCACTTAAGCCCTCATTGGCACTCTATATATACCCTATGCGTTTCATTTTCCTTGTTCTTCCACCAACAAGAGACACCAAAAGAGAAAAAAATCTGCCATTCCTGTAAGAAAACACATCCCTGGTAGTTTTTGTTTCTTCAAGATTTGAGATAGAAAACAACCTCCCAATTGAGTGATCTTTAACTTAAATTCCTCCTAAGAGAATAAGATACAACTATAAGGAAGCCAATTAAACTTAGCAGTCACCAAAAATTTTAGAAACAGCCCCAAACCAAAAGTTGTTGTAGAAAGAGCACTTATATTTGCTAGTGTGGATGTTTTAGCTATAAGTTGTTCTAAAATTCTTCATCTTAGTAGGTAAATTACCCTCATATATGTTACTATGCTTTTACTTGGGTTACTGAAATTATTTGTTGAATTAAAACTTTATTTGGTCAATTAGAGGTTCAATTGGTTCATGTATGAGGTGATTTTTCAATGTGGGGCTGAAACTTTGGTTGCATATGTGATTGAGGGTAGGATCTGAGTAAATTGTTATAGACCCATGAACATATATGTATTTGAAGCTTAGTTATGTGATTGCGTGTCAAATTCAATAGGTTTTGAAAGAGTATTTAGGAAATGCAAGTTTGTTTTGACATGAAAGTAAGATGAATGGAAATTTCTGTCCTGCAAGTGATTTTCAAGGCTGTAATTAAGTGACTCAAAGTGTCAATTTGGTTATATAAATTTTTTGAAATAACATATATGTTTCATGAGTCTCTCTATAAAAGTTTGCAAAAATGGAGTTATGAAAAATTTGCTAAAATTCTTTCAGTGAAGCTGCCATTCTGTTGGGCAAGATTGAAAAGCGGCACTATTTTGGGCTCATTTGACAACCCTGGAGATTTTTATTGTTTTGAGAATTTTACTGTGCAAACATATATAAGTTAAAAAGGATTTTTCAAAAGTTTGGAAATTTTGGAAGAAACAGGGGATTTTATAAAATATTTTGAAAATAGATGGTATGTCGTGAAAATTCTACGAGGATAGTCATCTTTTGAAAATTGAATCACCAATTATATGATATCAATTAAATTTGAAATTTTTATGGCATGTTCCATATTGTTATTTTTGGTGTTTGTGCAAAGTTTCAAAGAAAATTCTTACATTGAGAAATTATAAAAAGTTTCTATAGTAAAACTCTACAAAATTGTAGCTTGAGTATTCTTTCAATTAAATTGCCTATATGTCTAGATTATTATTATTTTTCTATTATGCATATTGTCTTATTTAGTAGGACAAGTGTAGTATGGAAGAGGGTGTACCATGGGTTTAGGTATTCATAAGGTTAAGCCTGAAAACATTATTCATTTCACCGCCACAGGTAGCATACCCGACTTCCAGACATCCGAACCACTTTGAGGTTATCGTACTGCGTGAGTGCCCTTTAACTCTATAATAGTATCTTTTGAAAACTGGAAGGAATATATGTATGTAAATTTCAATTGCTATATAGATATATTGTATAAAAGAAAACGTTTATGGTTTTGAAAAATTGTGGATTCATGTTTCTGTTCTGAACTCATATCCTGAAGATACCCTTCCTGTTTCTCCACAATTTTAAATCTCTTTTGTTTTGTTAGGTCAATGTCCTCAAATGCCACAGGAGGATTATTAAATAATAGGACATTATCAATTGTAATTTTTTATTTAATCAATCAAAGACATTTTAGTTGTTTACATTCATATTGGCATTTATATATTGTAATCATCTATAAGTCCATGAACACAAGAGTTAACTTTCTGAGGCACTAGAGGAGTCTGATACTTGTGCACTCAAATAGTCTGCAAGTCAAAGATTTTCAATTGGTCATTGGAAAATCATGAAGACTTGTATGATATGAGTTTTGACGAGAAAGGTGCCCGCAATCACTAGGAAGTAGTGAAGAACTCATATCATAGGTACACTAATTGAGATAGTGACACTCAAACATGACTCGCATCAATTCTGTCACATGGGTTTTCACTCTTTGACTGTCAATGACAGAATTGATTAAATTGTAATAGATGTGTCTGAACTTTAGACTTAAGGAATCGAGTTGAAGATATACTTGTGACGTTAGGTTTGTCATTAGAGTAGTTAGGCCCAATTCACTCGTTGGTGGGGTCAACCTCGAACTGCAACCTAATGGGCAAGTAGTATTCTTAACTGATATCCAAGAAAGGATTCGTTCCCTCGTAAGTCAACGAGGAATTATCCTATGAATTTATAAGTAAGTTAGATCTTAAAGTCTTTGGCCAAAGCATTCATTGATCTGAGCTTATTATAAATATACATAGTGTTAAGTTAGTGAGTTTGACAAAAACCATGACTCTTTCTTAACCGGGATAAGGAAACGAAAAGTTTGTATTCACATGGTATTTACAAATGGAAAGGTATAAATGATCTAATCATTTCATCTAATTTGGATTAAAATATGGACCACTTGACTGGCTAGGTGGGACCCATATTCAATGGAATCCTCCCATTGCCAAATATAGATGAACCTAAAGAGTCATGCTTAAAAAGGAAAAATTAGTCAAAAGTGGAATATTTCTTGTGGGAATATTTGAAGTATTGAATACTTAAAATTAAATAAATTGGATTAAGGTAATTTATTTATGATTTAATTAATAGAATATTTCTTGGAGAAATAAAATTAATTAAATGGGTTATCTATTATTTAATTGAACTAATTAATTGGAATAAGTTAATTAATTAAATATTAGATTAAACTAAGCAAAAAATTAATACACCATGTGGCACACTAAACCAAAAGGGGGCGGCCACTTAGGGGTTTAATGGGCTTAGCTTGAGTCCAAGGCAATAACTTAAGTGATATAAATATCACCTTAAATATTAGCCTAGGTAATAAGTTGCATTACACAACACACAAGAAAAAGATTCCCTCTCCCTCTCTCTCCATAGCCATCGGTCACTGTGCCAAAAGAAGGAGCAAGTTTTTCATCAAGTTCTTCCGGCGAGACAATTTAGAGGCAAAACACTTGGACTGCTCGGATCAAGAATTAATCAGCCAGAGATTTATCGCGAAGAATTGAAGAATTCAAATTCGTGAAAATAATCTACCACTTCGCTACAACAGGTAATGTGATTTTACCCTATCATACATACGCGTGATTAAACCCTGAGATTGACCCTGCGAAGGGCAAACCAGAATTTTTAAATTCCGTTTTCGCTGCGTTTGGTTAATTTTCCCGAAAATGTTTATGATGATCAATGACTAGTATGGTTCTATTCTGATCTGTTTCTCTTTAGTTGAATCTAACTTGGCTTGGATTGTCAAAGGATATCGCCAGGCAGTAGCGGACTGGCCTGTTGGACCCCGAGTCCCCAGGCCCCCTCACAACGCACAACAGAAGCAGTTTGTGGTTGTGTTGGGTAGCATCTTTTCCACATGTACTCGAGCATATGTTTCTGTTTGGTAAGGTCGCTCCTTGCCCGGAGTAATAAGGTGGTTTATCACTACCGTTTCAGAGTCATAAGGTTGTCTGACATCAGCAATTTGGTTATTTGATCATCATAGTCATAATCATAAACGTTTTAAATTCTTTTACTGCTTACTATTTTTGAACGTTATTTGGACGAAAATATGTTTTGGTCTCTAATTAATACTTATGAATGTCTTAAATCGGTTACTTTAAATTTGAGGATTTCTAAAGATTCATTTTTTGTAAAATTTATTTTTGATTTTGTTCACGCATTCCGAAAATTATATGTTTTTGTTAAACACAGCACACACATTGGACATTTATTGAGACTTTTACTCATGTGCTCTTTATATTTTACTTCCTTCCTTCCAGCAATAGATGATCACTTTAGGAGTGAGCATGGAGACGCAATTGGAGCCGAGTGATATATGAAGATCTTTGCTTTGTAATAGCCAGGCGTTGACGTTTAGTTTTTTCGAGTCGTGAGTTTTCATTAGAGTATCTTTTCTTAAGGTGTGCAAATATTTTTCGGAAGCACTTGATTAAAGGTTATACGTCATACATTTTATTTCAGATAAAATTTTATTAGAATTCCTGCCTCGAGTTTGAACCCTTTTCAGTGGTATAATTGGGGCGTGACAGAGTGGTACCAGAGCTTAGGCTAGTGCCTGAGCTATAGTAGGATATGCTCCTCGGACTGTGGCTCTAGGTATGGAGCGAGAGTTTGAGATTGTAATACGGTCAGAGATATGGCGTTTTTCAGTGCATAAGTTGTGGTAGACCATTGTTTGGGCGGCCGACTAAATGATGATTTATTACAATTGTAGCACTGAGTTAGGATCGGTTTCTTGGATTGTGAATGATGGGATAATACATAGGTACGAAAGACATCTAGTTTGGATTTCAGTATATTTACGGATGTACGAACTTTAGTTGGTGAGTCTCTCATAGGATTGTTTACAGAAGATCTTTAAGTTAAAAAATCTCCAGAATTTCGCTGCTTTATGATTGTTTATTTACTTTTCTCCTTTTTTTTCTTGATTAGGTATTGATTAGATTTTATTTCCTCCTTTTTATTTGATGGACAATTACAATATGGACCCTAGAAAAATGATAGCGATCTTGAGATGAACCAAAGGGGAACGATATGGATGACCTAGATATTCAACCATGTTTTATTACTATACTATGGTTGATGTAGTTAGCGCTGGATTAATATAGGTTTTTATATATGTATGTATCCATATAGTCACGAGTTTAGATTTCAAGGCTCTAATTTTAGAAACTAAGATCCGCATAATATAACAAGTTCATTTTAACTAATTAGAAGGCTAATCCAATGCTTCCATTCTAAGAATGACATCAAGACGAGATCCGAGATAGAATTTTTTTCAGTACACTTAATCATGTTACCAATAGAGGGTTATGACGTAATTTTGGGGATGGACTACCTTTCCGAACACCATGCCCGACTGCATTGCTGATCTAAGGTCATTAGCTTTTGTGAACCAAAGAAGTTGTCTATAGAATTGGTAGGCGATCATAAGTCGACTGGAATTAAGTTGATTTCCACTATCCAAGCAAGAAGAGCATTATGGAAAGGGAAATTAGGAATTTTAGCACATTTGGTAAATAAACCTAAGGACGTAGCAAAAATTGAGGATATCCATATCGTATCAGGGTTTATCAATGCTTTCCTAATGAGTTAACTTCGCTACCCATGGATCACGAAGCAGAGTTCACTATCGAACTCATCCCAGGCACAACCCCCGTGTCTAAAGCTCCCTATCGCATGGCACTGACAGAACTCAAGGAACTTAAGGCTCAACTACAAGAATTACTTGATAGTGGCTTCATTCAGTCAAGTTCTTCCCCTTAGGGAGCTCCAATACTATTTGTGAAAAAAAGGATGGGACATTAAGAATGTGCATAGATTATAGAGGATTGAATGGTGTAAGTATTAAGAACAAGTACCCATTACCTCGGATAGAAGAGTTGTTCGATCAACTACAAGGTTTCCGAGTGTATTCAAAGTTGGACCTTAGTCAAGGATATTACCAACCGAATATAAAGAAGGAAGACATTCCTAAGACGGCATTCAATTCTTGATATGGGCACTACGAGCTTGTAGGGATGCCTTTCGGATTAACTAATGCTCCAGCAACATATATGGATTTGATGCATCAAGGATTTCTAGCATATTTGGATCAATTTTTGGTTATCTTGATCGATGACATCTTAGTTTACTAGAAGTATGAAGAGGATCGCAGAAAACAATTAAATCCAGTGTTACAGACACTTTGCGGGCATAAGCTTATGAGAAATTAAGTAATTGTGAGTTTTGGCTAAGTAAAGTCGCCTTCTTAGGTCATATCATATCCAGTGAAGGGATTTCAGTCGATTCCTCTAAGTAGAGGCAATGCTAGACTAGAAGAGTCCAGAAACAGTAACTGAAGTGAGGAGCTTCTTAGGATTAGCATAGTACTATAGAAGATTTGTTCAAGAATTTTCTAAAATAAAGGCTTCATATTTTTTGGGTTAACTTAAAAGAAGAATCCCTTTGTACGGATGAAAAGTGTGAAAAATAGATTTCTACAGCTCAAGAAATGATTAACAACAGCACTCATTTTCACACTACTAAATGGCTCTGAAAACTTCATCGTGTATAAGGATACCTCAAAGAAAGGTCTAGTATATGTGTTCATGCAATAGGATAGGTAATATCCTACGCTTTAAAGAAGTTTAACGCATATGAGCAAACTACCCAACACGTCTCCTAGAGCTAGCAACGATTATATTTGCCTTGGGAAAATGGAGACACTATTATACGGGGCCACATTTAAACATGAGACAACATTGATGGATCTATTTACTTAAAGATTATGAATGCTCGATCTAGTATCACCTTAGCAAGGGTAATGTTGTAGAAGATGCCCCAATTCCTAAGGTCCAAGTGGCCCAATTTGTTGCGAATGGTTGCATTGGAGTCATTTTACTAATCTTTTGGAGCATTTGGATTCTGGATACAAGTATCTTCCATTATGTGATTGGACTTAGATGAATTGGAGCATTCAAAGATATAAATTGAGTCTGTGATTCAACCGAAGAAGGTCCTCAAATCTTCGGATTCAAGTAAGTGATTCTTGAACCGTAATATTATGAATTCCGCATTATATGTTCGTCATTAGTATCAGAGCTTTCATGGTTGATATCCAGAGGATAATCTACTGTATTTTACATGCTTAAATGCTCCATAACCATGGATTTATAAGAAACCCATTTTATGTTTCAAATGGATCTTCAATGGCATATTTTCATAGAAATCATGTTATGCTTTATTTTTTCGACCAAAGCATCTTATATGTCATAGATATGATATGTTATATCTCATGATTAAAAATATTGCATGTTATGAGAAAATGTCGACACGAACCGCACATATCCGAGAAAACCCATTTTTTGGAACTATGTATTTTGGGATAAAAATTACTTGGATGGATTCTAATCTCCAAGACGACTCTAACCATGTATGATTCATTAAAAATGGACTTCAAATGAGTAAGATATCACAATTTAAAGTTTGAAGTTGGATTTAGGGTTGGGATAGTTGGAGAAGATGATGAACAGTGCGTTCAGCACCTTCCCACTCTCGGAACGGGTGTGTGAAATACACACACCACCTTAGAGTGCTCCGAAAACAAAATGGATGACGCCTTTAGATTCGTATGATAAAAATATGTAGGACTAGCCAGAAATGAATCACTAGAAAACAGCAAACAGTGGCGCGTGTGATACACGGGCCACCTAATGAGATTGGGCTTCTGTTTTATACAGAAACAAGCCAAACAGCCCCTTATACGTGTGTGGCGTGTGCGCAGTGTTTCGGAGGCCGATTTCGGTCCAAAAAATACTTTCATGCTCCATGTTCTATTTCCTATTTTGTGGTAAATTAAAATATATTTTTCAGCATATAAAATATTTTCCCGATTTTTGAACAATAATATTTGGTGAAAATTGTTGAAAAAAATATTTTTGGAAAGAGAAAAATTTAGAATTTTTTTTATAAATTCGGAAAAGTATTTGGAGGCGTTGGCTACTTATTGGAAGTATTTGATCACTTATATGTGTCGTACTCAATTTATAATGCATATGAAAAATTCAAATTTTCCATGAAAATTGTGTGGAATTAAAAAAATGACTTGAAGATTTTTTGTGTGACAACAAGTTGTTGAATGGAGGTCCCATCAAGAATTTTGTCACTCAATTATTTAGAAAACTTATATATGTGATAGCGTTTGCACACTTAATACATATTAACTCAAATTTAAGCTTCGAGTGAATTTTTTTACTTTTTTGGGAAAATTTAGTTGTTTGAGAAAATTTTGAGAAATTGAGACTTGACACGAGTATTGTGAATATAAGTGATAATATTTTCGATGTGAGAATTGGATGAAAGGATTGGTTATGACCAAATCCAATACATTAGCTCATTTAATTATGTGGCGGTTTTCGGGAGCATTAAGGATTGGCGAGAATTTAAAGTGTGATATCTGACTTGCATATTAACGTGTTAACGAGATGGTTGATTGCATATATAAACATATTTTGTATCTTGTACTAACATGTGATGCAATATATGTTTCTTTTATGAAAATTATGATATTATCAATGCATGATTATCACATTATAATTGTATGCATTTCATATGATAACTTCAGCTATCTCCTTATGTGAATTATAAGATGTGGTCTTATATATAACATGATATGTTTAGATTATCATTATGTGGGAGTTCTAAGGTTGAGTTAAGATATTCTCACCAAGAACTTTGTGAGATTTTGTACTAGAAATTAAGTCGTGATAGTGAACATTTTGGCACAGGTGATGAATGGGCACTATGTGGCCTTTTGAATCTGTACATTATGGTGAACTATCATAATGTTAATTTTGCTAAGTACGAAATTAATTTTTTGTATTAATGGGCATGTGAATGATATCTCTAGTATGACCCTGGCAACCAAAATCTCATAAAAATATTGAGGTTTGTAGAAAATTACTAGACGAGTACTAATAAGTAGTAGTTATGACTCTACTACGTTTTGGAATATATAAGATGGAATTAAATGTTCTAGACGGCAGTAACCAAATCATGAAAAACTTATTGTGGGTTTTCCTACTCAATAATCAAAGATCAATAAATTTACCATAAGTGGAAAGGAATGTCCACTATTTTATTTTTTTTTGATTTCTTGGTAAATGGTATGATCTATGATCTCATTTTTGAGTGACAAATTATACTATTGATTTGTGGGTGTACCAAATGAGAAATACATCCATAAAGTTGAACAAAATTACGATTGTTGACTTTAGTATTTGATGATAACAAGTATACCCTGAATAGCAAGTAAATGAGTTACATTTAAGGGTAATGTCAAATACTATTAGAAGTTAAAGTCAACAAACAATGTCTTCTCTTCAGAGGAGTAAGTTCAAGTTTGTCCAATCTCTTTTGAATAATAGAAATGCCTAAAAGTCGAGTTCAATTTATTTGACTGTGAAAACATTTTCATAGACGATGTTACTCACTTTGCTTTCTGATTAAAACAGTATTACTTCTATGTTAGCGACTTACGACTTTGTGACTGATCTGTTTTAAAGAGAGTTTAAGACTTTTACTGAAAATGGGATTAGAATAAAGAAAAAATCAAGAAAGAGACAGAAGATGGATCTAACAAGAACAAACTTAACCACTGAAATGAATAGAAGTGGTACAAGATTAAAAGTGCTACAAGTGATATATGATGGGTCAATTTTACTCGTGTATGCACTGAGTTGAAAAGATAGCACTTCAAGACGCTTATATGTGCTTGTTTAGACTTTAAGCACTAAGCTACTAAATCTTGTCCTTTGTGGATTTAGGTTTATCGTTACGTGAAATCAAGAAGTGTTTGAAATTCTATAAGATCATTAGACTTGATCTTTTCAGTTGTTCTTCTAAAACTGTGTTGTTCGTTTGCTTAGATTTGAGTTTTTCACTTGGTTAGTATCTAAAGAATAGATACATAAAGTGGTACTAGATACATATATTATTAATCTTTTGAGGGTGAAATGTGACCAAAGTAGATTGAGTATTCAAGGATAATTAGTGATGTCTTTATTGAGTAATGTGAACACCTTTGCATGCACTTATGCATGCTTAGTTAAGTCACAATGAATTGAGACACCAAGCTAATAATATAAATTCTCTAAATACATCTTTCTTAGTTGATTGCCAACTTGTGGTAAATCACATGTGACCATTCAGAGATTAGTCAGTTCAACTTTCATTGCAGTTAATTCTATTAGACTTTTGTGATTTAGTCAACGTAAAACTTGGGAAATGAACCTCATATTCCATCACGTTTTCACATATCCTGATCTTATCTCTTTGATTTCTCTTTATATGAAACAATAGAATGTTTCTTGGACATTATGGAGGAATCAAATTGGTGAACTTTTCAAACAAGTTTGATAAATCAAATCAAAGAAACAATACATTTGTGTTTCGAAGATGTACGAATGATCTAAGGGTACATGTTCTAAGCGAACATGATGAGATGGAAAATTAGTAAATCACAGAATGTCCGGAGAATAATTTTTGGGATGAAAATCTTGAAATTGCTAAGCATTTGCTTATGATTAATGATTCGAATAGTGGCTATGTGCCTTATGTATGACTTAAGAGAACTATGTTCCCAATTTTCAGTGGGAGATCAAAGCGATCAAACTAAGAGTCGAATCATAATTTTATAATATTTGGTTAGGTTTAATGATTCAAACAATGGCAGAGTGCCTTATAGATCACTTAAGAAAATTGTGTTCCATAGTTTAAGTGGGAGCAAATTTAACAAAGTGATCAAGTTAAGAGTCAAATCATTATTGTGACTTTTGCTTAGGTTTAATGATTGAAATAGTGGCTATGTGCCTTATTATATCGCTTAAGAAAATTGTGTTCTTGAGCTTAAGTGGGAGCAAATTTTCCAAGGTGATCAAGTTAAGTGTTGAATCATTATTATGTGTAAGCACAAAATATTCTCCAAAAGATTAGATAGAGTCTAATATAGTGAGATTTCATCTTATCTTGCTGAATAAAATTAAATTAATGCAATGAAAGAGTATTTATAGAACTTACGGAATCTATAAACATGTGTGGCACCAATAACTCTCGTGTCAATTGCTGACGAGGGGATAGTTGTCTTTTGGGTACCAATTGCCCTCATGGTGAATTCACAATTAAAATGTGGCATTTTGACTTCCACATGGTTTAAAGATTTGAGTTGCACAGTCTTGATTAGCTATAGTGTGATAAGCATGTTACATATGCTATGTTGTATACAATCAAACCAAGTTTGGATTCTGGTTCAACATTGGACGTGGGGATATTGAGAACTTTTGTATATGTTCTCGAAATCTACTAAAGTGTTGGTATTCGATTCAAAGGTATAAAGCTCACCCAGTGAAAAATGAGTTATATGTATATATACATGGGTATATATCTTGAGACAAAACTTATTTTTGGGTGGTGGTAAATGGCTTTATTATGTTTTCTTGGTTATTATGGGATTTGAGATTTATCTAAATGGGCACGAGACTGTATTTCTTAATAGAGATGTGATTGCAAAGATCTACATGGGAATGCCTTGAGATTAATTTCCATAGACAAAGGTTAAAAGGTAAAGTTTGTAAACTTAAAACCTTTGTGGAAAGAATCAGTCTTCAAAATAATGGTGTATGAGATTTTATGAAAATGTGACCTTATACGTGTGTTTTCATCTTCACAAGTTTAGACCATTATTTTTCTTGTGTGTAAGTCCATGAAGATGTTTAGAATTCTATCTCTTTATTGCTAATGTCTTAGTAGCCGGGATGATAAGTTCTACGAAAAGCCATTGAGAATGGTTTTCCTTTAACTTATGAAGTAGAGGAAATGATGAGTATATCATTCAATTTGATGTTAAAATCTCTGTAAATCGTACAAGATGAATGTTGCTAAGTGCTAAGATCGATGAAATAGTTTCTTCCCTACAATTTTATATGGATAGTTATGAGCTCATCACTACTCCTACAACATAAAGCTATAACCTTGAAATGTATTCCAAAGATTCCATATAGAAATGTCTAGACCACCATATTCCAATAGTTGATATTTGGATCTTGAAGTACAATTTTACTTGTATCGCTCCAATATTTTTTATAACATGGGTTATAAGGTATTGTTCAGTTCTAGTGTGAGGTATTAGATAATAGGTGATAAACACTGCAGATAATTTCCTTGGTTTGGAGGAAAATTGTCTAAAGAATACACATATATGGATTTTAGTAGAGGATTTAGATAAGTGTGTGTTTGCCTCTGAATTTGCTTCTATTACAATGCTGACTCTAGAAGTAGCAAAAAGCAAACTTGTGTAACATTGTGCACATATGAAATATAATTTGTGGCACATATATCTGTAGTGTGGAAAATGTTTGATTGAACTTATGTTGTAGCATGTGGGAGTTGTAACCAGTTATGTGTGAGCTATGATTATGTATATATATCGTGATAATCAGCTAGCTAAAGCTTACATAATAGCTCTTTCTATTGACATGTTGCTCTAAAATCAAACATAGACACAAAATATAATTTAATGTGAGATATTATAGTAAACCAATGAGTGATTTTACAATAAGTATCTACGCATTTAGAAGTGGCTAAAGTTATTGCTTAGCCTTAAACTTGAGATGTATTTGTTGGTCAAATTGGATATCTAGGATTGTGTAGAATCCGATCTCTTTTGAACTTGGGAATAATCATCAAGATATATGCCCATAAATGTTTTGACATTTGAATGATATGCTATCTAAGCATGTTTGTGATGATTTACATTAAATGTCTAAAGGTATGTCAGATAAGTTGACATTGGCTCTCTCATACGAGCAATCGCTTCTGACATTAAGGAATGTGTAGAGATGAGATATTTTTTGATTTTGTGATACACGAAATCATACATGGAGATGATGTCACCTTGATAGATAATCAAGATGAGATTACTCTTATGAATTTAAGTAATCGAAATGGATCCCCACAATCTATTGACTTATCTTATGGCTAGATGTGAGTTTTTTTCTTTTCTTGAATTTGATGATTGGTAGAAAATGATCAAAAAGAAAAAACAACTCAAGTTAAGTGTTAGGGTGCACTTGGACCAAGATCTGTGTGGTGTAGTATTAATAATGAACGACATACGCTTTCTATGAGGAAGAAATGCGCAATAGCAAATATTTCATACCATGTATGCCTATGTGACCATTGGATAATGAGTGAATGGATCCCTGCTTCCTCATTGTGTGAGACCAAAAGGTTTAAATCACCTGATTAAGTACCTTTATGACTTTCAACTGATTGTCGAAACTTTAATTTGGTGTTGCTACTTTAGCATATTTCCAATAGCCGTGAATGATTTGGCAATGCGGGAACATGTCTATGAAAGCAGTCATTTTAAAGTTGAGAGATTGAAGTGGGAAAGGAATACTATATATGAGTAGCACACATTCGTGTTCATCGCGCGGACAATTATGTCAAACTTTGAAGTTTGGGACGCAATTGTGAATACATTGAGTTATGGTAAATGAGTATGCTCTTGAATTATTTTAGGGGTTAGATATACTCTAATTAGTGTAGTACATGAGTCTGGGGTATAACGTTAAAGCTCTATGTGTATGCACTCGTTGGTCACACGACCCATTTGCTTCTGAAGGTTGTGATTATATGATTACGATGATGCATACTTGTGTCTAGCCCTCATGTGCGAGTGCGAGATGTTAGAAATGTTGGGAATGTGCCCTCGATGCCGATGAGGAGTTAGAATATAAGGCACTAGTTTGTATTGTACAACATATTAATAATATAAAAGGCAATAGTATGTTGTTCATATAATTCTTAATGGCATCTATAAGTCTTAAATGAACAAGTAGTCCATGTGTCTAAAGGCAAACCTTCGCAATCCTTATATTAGTTAAGGAGATGGGCACTATAAGGGTTTGATACTTAATCACTTAAATGGTTCACAAGTCGGAGAATCTCAATTAGGCATTGAGATTCGCGTGGAATTGTATGATACATGCTCTGATAAGGAGTGTCAGTCGAACATTATGGGATAGTGGGAGTTTGTGTCATAGATACATTGATGGGATTAGTATATTCGAACACGACTCGTAGTAATCCGAGCACATGGGTTTTTACTCAGTGACTATCAATGATTGGATTACTGATTATGAAGTTATGTGTGAGCCTTAGACCTGAAGAGTCATGGTCGTAGTGTGCTTGTGGAGTTGGATTCTGTCATCAGAGTAGTTAGGCCCAACTCACCCATTGGTGAGGTCGACCTCGAAGTCCATTCCAATGGGCAAGTAGCATGTGAGGTGATTGCCAAGAGGGAATTCACTATCTCAAAAGTAAACGAGAAGTATCCTATGCGATCCTAGGTAAATGAGATTCAAAGTCTCTGGCCAGAGCTGATGAAGTAACTCGTCTTTAGTAATCTCATATTACTATGATTCTTAGCATAGCATCGAGTCCTGTGAGTTTGACACATTCCATGACTCTCACCCGATCGACATATGTCAGTGAATGGCTTATACTCGTATGGTATTCATAATCTAGAGTTACGTAGTGACAAAGCCATTTCGTACTCGGTTGGGCTATGATGTGGGACCACGGTACTGGCTAGGTGTCACCCACATCCTTTGGTATCCTCCCATTGCCAATCGAGACAAACCTAGAGATTCGCGCTATAAAGAAATAGATGGGGAAATCGAGTCTTGTATTTGGAGGGTGTTTTGGTAATTTGTCCTTGGGAAGGATGAATTAATTATATGGACAAATTAATTTAATTGGTTGTTTAATAGGATTAAACATGAATAATTAAATTAATTAAGTTGACTTGGTCAACTAAAACTATTAATTACTTATTTATTGGATTAATTAATTAGAATATTAATTTAATCTATGTGTATATTTAATTAAGTTAAATATTAGATGATTAGATTAATTGGACTAAATTGACTTGATAACTTAGCCTAACTATAGTCCAAAAGCCCAAAGTGGGCGTGTGACATGGGCTTAAGTTAGAAGATTTATTTAATCTTCCAACACAAGCTCTAAAATGAATTGAATTAATTAATTCATAAGACACAATTTACATAATGTGAAATCCTCCACCAAAAATACTAGACAAAGAATTAGAATGTTAATTTAATCTATGTGTATATTTAATTAAGTTAAATATTAGATGATTAGATTAATTGAACTAAATTGACTTCGTAACTTAGCCCAACTATAGTCCAAAAGCCCAAAGTGGGCGTTTGAAATGGGCTTAAGTTGGAGGATTTATTTAATCCTCCAACACAACCTCTAAAATGAATTGAATTAATTACTCATAACACACAATTCACTCAACGTGAAATCCTCCACCAAAAATACTAGATAGATAATTAGAATATTAATTTAAACTATATGTATATTTAATTAAATTAAATATTAGATGACTAGATCAATCAGACTAAATTGACTTCGTCAACTTAGTCCAACTATAGTCCAAAAGCCCAAAGTGGGCGTGTGACTTGGGCTTAAGTTGGAGGATTTATTTGATCATCCAACACTAGCTCTAAAATGTGTTGGATTAATTAATTCATAACACACCATTCACATAACGTGAAATCCTCCACCAAAATACTAGACAGAGAAAACTCTCCTTCCAACTCATTCTCGCCTAGCCGCTAAGGAGATTGGAGATGGAGACTTCTCGGAGTCCATTCCTGCGTGATGATCTCGAGACGGTACAATTGAACCGTTGGAGAAGATTGAAAATTCGCGAGGATTAAAGATTGAAAACGCGAAAAGGTAAGGGTATGTTTGGTTATGTTTTGGGATGATATTTTGGTGAGAAATTTATGGCTACACGTGCGTGTTTGATGAGATTGTGTTTGGTTTTATTTTGAGAGTTTGTTTTTGGGTGTGTTTTTTTGGTGAGATAATGTTTGGTTTTGTTTCCAAAGGAAATAAAAGTTACTGTTGCTGTCAAATCATGAAGTTTTTGTCTATTAGAGAGGAGAGAGAGCACATAGAGAGGAGTGTATAGACAAAATATGTGTAGAATTATTATGTTTTTTTTTTTGACAAAAAAAGTAGTGTATTTTTGAATAAATATTTTGTGAACCGAACATGGTTTGGTGAGAATTTTGGACCAAACATGGTATGAAAACATAACCAAACATTGCCTAAGTTTTTCATATTCATCTTTTGTCTTGTTTAAATCAACGAAAGCCACAAATTAATCTTTGTTTGGGAATCCGGATCTGTTTTTCATTTCCGCTGCTGATGCCGACAGGATTCCCAACAGTGGTATCAGAGCCAAATTTGTTGGCTTTGTTGATTTTTCATATGGGAATTATCATGTTTATATATTGTTATCATGTTAATTACATATTTGATGATTTAGAATTATCACGATGTGGATCAAAAAATTAGTTAATGATTTTAAATGAATCAGTTTTATTTGAAATCTGAAAATTCCGGGTTGTTGTACTAATCCGGAAAATTCTTAAATTTTTGTTTATGAATTTCTGGAAATTTTCATTTGGTATCTGTTTTTGGTTGAAGCAAAAATCTGGAAATTAAATTCCAAGGCTCCGTATGGTTGTGTTTTCGGAAATGAATTCTGAGTTTTTTTTTGGGAATGTGTATTACAGAAATTCGTGTGAAAATATTGACTTAATTTGTTTGTTTGGATGTATTTTTAGAATTTGATTGAAAGTAGTGTAAATGTGATATAAAGTTGATTTTTATTAGAATTTGATATATGAAATGATTGAGTTGGTTATGAACGTGATGATGATGGGAGGAAAGATATTAAAATATTTTTTTTTTAATAATGTTATGAATTGATAATAAAGGAATATGTATATATGTATGTGCATATATATATATATATAAATATATATATACATATACACACACATAATATAATATATAGAGCTATTAATGCTAATCATCCCCCATGTCACGCAAAAGTGTCACCTTAGTCCCTTTTGTGAAAAAATTATCACTTTCATCCCTCATGTCCATAATTTATACCAAGATGGTCCTTTTTCGACATTTCGACCAGATTTTCCAGCTTGCCACGCGAAAATAAGGCTATCCACGCATAAATCATGCACGTCTTCACGAGAAAATTCATAACTCATTGTAAAAAGCTCGGATTCATGAACTGTTTTCTTCCCATGAAACTAGACACATAGGGATATCCACGCATATATCGCACAAAATCAGGAGACGTCTAGAACAAAGCAGTTTTGTATTAAAATATTAGCTAAAAATCTGTCGGCTGTGCAGACAACCGTGCGCGTCTTCATGAGAAAATTCATAACTCATTGTAGAAATCTCGGATTCATGAACCGTTTTCTTCCCATGAAACTAGACAAATAGGGCTATCCATGCATATATCGCACATAATCAGGAGACGTCTATAACAAAACAATTTTGTATTAAAAATTTAGCTAAAAATTTGTTGGCTGTGCAGACAGCTGTGCGCGTCTTCACGAGAAAATTCATAACTCATTGTAGAAAGCTCGGATTTGTGAACCGTTTTCTTCCCATGAAACTAGACACATAGGGATATCCACGCATATATTGTACATAATCAGAAGACGTCTAGAACAAAGAAGGTTTGTATTAGAAAATTAGCTAAAAATCTGTCGGAAATGATGCTTAGCTAATTTTTTAATACAAAACTGCTTGTTCCAGATGTCTCCTGATTATGTACTATATATGCGTGGATAGACCTATATGTCTAGTTTCATAGGAAGAAAACGATTCATGATCACAGCTTTCTACAATGAGTTATGAATTTTCTCGTGAAGACACGCATGATATATGCATGGATAGCCCTATTATCGCGTGGGAAGCCGAAAAATCTGGTCGGAATTTCAAAAAGGACCATCTAGGTACAAATTATGGACCTGAGGGATGAAAGTGATAATTTTTCACAAGAGGGGCTAAAGTGACACTTTTGCGTGACATGGCGGATGATTAGCGTTAATAGCTCTAATATATATTATACAAATAGAATGAAAAGACAAAAAAAAAAAAAAAAAGAGAGGTAGCCAGATAGTGGGGGGCGTACATGGGTTGGGGTGAGGGGCCCTTTATTTTTAGGTTTTTTTTTTTTTTTTGTAGCCAGTTCATTTCTTTTTAGCTTTAGATTTTTATCCTTTTTCTATTTCGTGTTTTCTTTTCAATTTTATATTTTAAAAGTTCAAGAAAATTGAATCTTGCTCGTCTATATTTATAATAGTTAGTGTAATTATACGGTTCACATTGGACAAATATAAAAATAGGATGTGGTCCATATATGCAATATTTTATGAAATGTGTAAATATGATTGGACCATAAGTAGTTCTATATTTCTTTTTCCATTTACATATAATATTTTATTTCCAATTTGATTGAGGCAAATTTATTTCCATCTTCTTATAATGAGATAATATGATGTTACAAAAAATCTTTACTCGAGCTCGAGCTGAGAAATTTGGTGAGACTCGGCTCGAGCTCGGCTCGTGGGCAACCCTATTAAATACCACTTTAGTACCAAAATGAAATAATCGAGATTCAGTCGGTATTTATTTGAATATTGGGAAGCTAAAAAAGTATAAAATAAAATCCAATAAGCAACAAATGAAATTATTAAAATGAAATTATGAATCACACAATATTGTATATACTTTTGGTAAAAGTATGGCCAATTAAGTCTCAATTCAAGTACACATATTATTAAATATATATGAAATATTAAATATTAAATCACACAATATTTTTTTTTCAAATTATATATTATTAAATATTATTGAATAATAATAATTGGAATATTTGAAAAATTGAATAGGAATTTTTATTATATAAAAAGATAATTAGTTCGATAGTGGGATAGTGTAATTAATGATAAAATATTGTGGAAAGATTGAAATGATTGGTTGTTATATAAGGGAATGTGTAGTATATTTAAAATTTGACCATTTTCTGTTGAATTTGGCTTGGACAGTGTATTTTCATTTTTTGGTGATCCAAAAAATGAAAATATTTCCAGAATTCACAGCCATACATAGCCTAAGGATTTCTGGGAATACGCATGCGTCAGTGTTCTTCGGAGATGACAAATTGCTGCTATTCATCAATGATAGTGGGGGATGACGAAGGCGTTGCCTTAATCGCCGAAATCGCTGCTCAAGGTCACCGGTAATGGCGTCTCTCGACGCTGTTGAAGGACACGAAATCGCCCCAGTTAATAGTGAGGGGTGGTGTTAGACGTGTCTCTATGCACCGATAAAGACGGCATTAGATTTGTCATTGTTCACTGCTGAGAGCTCTGAAAACGTAGATGAAGATGACAGCGAATCGCCGCTGTTCTTTGGATCTGAAAAATGGGTGCTATTCACTGCCGCAAATCGGATCGGAGTTGAAGACTATAGCGGCATTAGAAGCGACGTGCCGCAATGAGTGTGGCGCTAGAATCGCCGCTGGACTTTGCCTGAAATCGTAGCTCGTGTCGCCAGAGAAGACGGCTATAACAGTCATACTTTTTGGCTTCTTGCGTTGTTAATCAGGCTGGAGTTTTGACCGTGAAATCATTGTGTTCGCGGTGCTTCGATGACGGATGTGACCGGTGAAATCTCCGACAACGTGACTTGGTGGCACTGATATGAGGAGAAGAAGGATTGAGTTGGGTTAGGGCATTTGTTGTGTTGGGCCGAGCCCAATACATATTAAATTATGTGTTAGGGAGTTGGGCTTAGCCCACTCGGATTAATGAAACAAAAGCCAAAGCTCAGTTTATTAATTAATAGGGAGTTGGGCTTGGCCTACTCGGATTAATTAAATAATTACCCAATCTGATTTCTAAATTAAATTGGTGTTGGGTTTTGTATTTAAATGAATATGGGTTTATTTGGGTTAACCAAATGATACCAAATTCATATAAATTGGTAAAGACCCAATACCCAATTTTAATTAGACCCTTCATTCTTATTCAAATTAAAGTCTTCAATTAAATTAAATAGGATTTGATTCTATTATAAATTAAATTGGATTTGAATTATATTAAAATTAAATTTGTTTTAATTTATCCATCAAAATCAAATGGGATTTGACTATGAAATAAACTAAATTGGATTTAATTTTATATTTAACTAAATTGGATTTAATTTATTTTAAATTGAATTGGATTTAGTTTATCTATCAAAATTAAATTAGTTTTAATTAAGTTATTAATTAAATTTGATTTGATTTTGTAAGTTGATTAAATTGGATTTAATCACATATCAAAATTGAATTAGTTTCAATTATGTACTTAAATAAATTAATTTTAATTTTGTAATTGATTAAATTAGATTTATTAATTGGATTTGTGATCCCATAGAAATTAAGTTAGATTACTTTTGATTGATGATTTAATCCTCCCATGAAAATTAGATTGAATTTAATTTCACATGGATTAAATTAATTGTAATCTTCTCATGAAAGTTAATTCGGATTTAATTGCGTCTTGATTAAATTAGACTTAATCTTCTAATGGAAATTAAATTGGATTTAATTCCACAAAGATGAAATTGGATTTAATCATTTATAAATTAGATTTTTCGATCGCATAAAATTAAATTAGATTTAATTTCACTTTGATTAAATAGGATTTAGTCTTAGTGACAAAATTAAATGGGATTTAGTTTTGCAATAATCAAATTGGATTTGATTAACAAAATAAATTAAATTTATTTTATATCATGTTCACATATGTGCTTTTATGATAAATGCTTGTTGTATGTGATGAAATACACCTTTCATGGACTTAGGTTTTATGTTTTATAATGCATGCTTAAAATATATATATGTTGATTAGCCCATTGGCTTGGGTCAATCTAGATAGTTCATGAAAATGTGTAATAGTAGAATTGCTAGGTTTTTCTACGCTTTATATGCATGTTATAAATTAATGTGCAAAGTAAGACCTTCATTAAATATTTAAATTCTCCCAGTTAAATGATACAGAGTTAGTAAAGGATGTGGAACATCCTCTCCCTCCACTAAACTTAATGAAATTAAAATTACAACTAATGTGTAATGCTTCCCAGTTATGGGGGTTATGCATTTGGAAATAATTTGAAGTTTTATTAAGTGCATGGGATGCCTTAGTCGAAGCATATTTCACCCCAGAAACCGGTTAGGTTGCAAGATGAAATTCAAATGTTAGATTAAAGGAGTTAGTGCGAACGAACTCGGGTAGTTCACGGGCTTAGAAATAGGTTAGGTTGCGGCTTTGTGAATTATGGGGAAATGTATTGAATCCTTTATGGGATAAATTGGTTTAAGACACCACTTTGAATAATTAGTGGGCCAAAAATTGGTTAAGTTGCAACCCACTAAATTATTTGAACAACCCAATACTCACTACGAAATCTACCCAATGAGATTTCCAAAAATTGCAGTGGGAGTGCGATGGTTTGAAAAATGAATTGGGAATCAAGTAAAATTAAAGTACTAGTTTTACATGTGCACAATATAAAATCCGAATTGAATCTTGTTTATTTTGTGCGTTTATTTTATCTGTCTCATAAATAAAACCTGTTTAAAATTATGCTCGAGAATTTTGTCTGTATTGGCCTAACCAAATCAATTGACTTAGAAACTTGAGGAATGTCCTCAGTTCAGAGTCATTGATTTGTATGCTTGAGGCAAGCATTACTCAAGTTTAAGTATGGGACGATGAGTAGTGCTTAAAAATGAGGCGCACTGGACATAGAACCATGTGTTTTGGAAACTATTGTTCTATGACCGGATTTCTCATCTTCTTGTATTCTACATTAGAGAGCTAGTGCTCATGTTTGAAGAATTTGGAAAAAGTACAAAGGATGGAAAAACAAGAGGTGATCAATATTGGAATCAAACATGGTGTCAGGTGTATCCACATATGATCCACCTCTGTTCTTTTTGAAATTCTGAACACGTTTGGATGATTTATTAGTTTTACCAAATGGCATTAAGAAAGTTATTGTTTTCTGACTTGTTGAAGAAATGATGCTTCTTTAAGTCTGGTAATGACTTATATGGCATTTATTTTAGAAATAAGTGTAGCAACAATACATTCTTACTAAAATTGTTAACTTGATTTCACAGTTCAGAATTAGTATATTGTGAACACATAAACAAACTGGAAGAATTGTTTAGCACCTAAGATGAGGTTATACCTTACGAGCATAAGACTCACAAGTTGGGAGAAACAATGGGGTCCAAGCCCATTGGGATTGGATTCCTATTCAAACATAAGAATCTTATCTCTAGGTAAGACGACTGAATCTTCCTTCACAGGAAAAATATTAAAGGGCCACTCGAGTTTTGAAGTTTGGTGCGTACTGATGTTTATGGGTGAAAATATAGTATCATATTAAGACACTACAATTCGATTGTAAAGTAAATTATATGATTTCCTAATTCGACCCATTCTTGAGAGAAACTTCCAGTGACTCAACAAATCAATAGGGTAGTAGCATGCAAATGAGACGTTGTAGGACATGACTCATTCTATGCTAAACTACATGCAATTACCGAATTCATAATGATTCATGCGCTACTTATAGGTTCATCTTGAATAGATGTCCCTCCAAATTCATCCCTAAGGCACCATATCAGATGTGGCGCCAGTGGAAGCCTGATCTTACACACGTGACGGTATGTGAATTCCCAACCTACGTAGAAAAGATAAAGGTAAAGAGTTTGGAGGCTTGATCCTTAAAAGGACGTTTTGTTAGTTATCCCAAAGATTTAGTGGGAGAACTCTTTTTACCTACATGATGATCATACGATCATTATGGCCTTAGAGGTCTGTTGTCTCGAAGCTAAGATCATTCGAGAAATTGAAAAAGGCGGAAAGAATTTTCTGAGAGAATAAAACAAAACATCTTAGGACATTACTATTCAAGGAACCAAACTAAGTCCATTAAAACACAACCACCAACGATTGATATGGTAGAGTATCTCAGCCGCTTGAGAGAAGTGGTTGTCTACTACAAGGAAAGCATAAGATGTATGATGTAGCAGAGGGAACCAAAGATACAATCCGTCTACCATGACAAATCGATGGTGGATATAGACTCTACAAGAAGGTGTCAAGGTTATGAAAGTGAAGATGGATTAGATATATTTGAATCAAACCTAGACTTTAGTAGATCGCCCCCGTGGAAGATGAATATATCTATAAGAGAAAGATTGATTTGAATGGCAAGGCCAGGCTCATGGCGAAAGGATTTAGTCAAAAGAAGGGCATTGACTATGAGGAAGCCCCTTTTCCACAGCTACAATCAAATTCGTTAGAATCTTACTTTCGATAACAACACACCAATATTATGAAAATCTGGCACGTGGATGTGAAGACTCGTTCATAAATGGATTCTTCTAGAAGGACACCCATTTCGAATAGTCTAAGGGTTTCACATTTGAGGTCGATTCTCATAAGGACTACATGCTGTATAAATCCACTTATGGATTTAAGCGGACCTCTCATAGTTAGAATCTTCACTTTGATGATATATTTTGGAATTATGATATCATCAAAATGAAGAGAGACCATCTGTGTGCAATAAGGCCAGTGGGAGCAAGATCTCATTTCTAGTACTAAATATAGAGAGTACTCTACTTATAAGAAATGATGTGGTCTCATTGACTGGGTCAAGACATAATAATCGAGCATATTCTCATGAAAGACTTGGGAGAAGCCATCTTTATCTTTATAATTCACATCTATGAAGATAGAGCAAATAGGATGATGGAGCTCTCCTAAGCCCTTTGCTTAGAATAAATCCTAAAGCAATTTGGGATAGGAGATCTGAGAAAGGGCTCTTGCCTAGAAAGGAAGAGCAATGAGTAGCCATAAAATATATCATGAAGTACTTGAGAAGAACTTAAGGATATATTCTTTGTCTATGTCCATGGAGAACTGATAGTGGAAGTTTTATACTTATTCGGGCATTGAGTCTGACACAGAAGATTAAAATTCCACTTTGGGTTTGTATTCACTCTCAGAAGTTGGAATAGTAACTTGGATAAGTTCCAAGTATGGTACTCCTCTACTGAGAATGAAAGTGAAATTGCCTTATAGCCTTTGGAGGCTGTCGAAGGAAACTGTTTGGATCTGAAGTTCTTGGAAGAACTTCTATTGGTCCCTAGCTCAGAGCTTGCATTGTCACTTTACTGTGATGAAAAAGCTGATGCGTAGAAAATAACCTCAGCTGATAAAATGGCTGACCCACTCACTGGGCCACTATCACAGGCGGTGCTAGAGTGACATCTTTAGAAGATGGGGTATAATATACCATAGCGATTGACATTGAGTACAAGTGGGAATTTGTTGGGAATGTGCCCTCGATGCGAACGAGGAGTTAGAATATAAGGCACTACTTTGTATTGTAAAACCTATTAATAATGTAAAAGACAATAGTATGTTTTTCACATAATTCTTAATGACATCTATAAGTCTTAAATGAACAACTAGTGCATGTGTGTCAAGGCAAACCTTCGCACTCCTTGTAGTAGTTAAGGAGATAAGCACTGGAAGGATTTGATACTTGATCACTTAATGGTTCGCAAGTTGGAGAATCTCAATTCGACATTGAGATTTGTGTGGACTTGTATGATACATGCTCTGACAAGGAGTGTCAGTCGAACATTGTGGGATAGTGGGAGTTTGTGTCATAAATACATTGATAGGATTAGTGTATTCGAACACGACTTGTAATAATCCTATCACATGGGTTGTTACTTAGTGACTGTCAATGATTGAATTACTTATTATGATGGTATGCATGAGCCTTAGACCTGAGGAGTCACGGTCGCAGTGTGCTTGTGGCGTTGGATTATGTCATCAGAGTAGTTAGGCCCAACTCACCCGTTGGTAGGGTCAACCTCGAATTGCTTTCTAATAGGCAAGTAGCATGTCAGGTGATTGCTAAGAGGGAATTAACTGTCTCAATAGTAAACGAAAAGTATCCTATGCGATCATAGGTAAATCAAATTGAAAGTTTCTCGCCAGAGCTGATGAGCTAACTCGTGTATAGTAATCTCATATCACTATGATTCTTACCATAGTATCGAGTTCGGTGAGTTCGACATATTCCATGACTCTCACTCGATCGGGATATGTCAGTGAAGTGCTTATACTTATACTGTATTCATAATCTAGAGGTTCGTAATGACATAGTCATTTCGTACTCGGTTGGGCTACAATGTGGGACCACTGTACTAGCTAGGTGTCACCCACATCCTTTGGTATCCTCCCATTGCCAATCAAGACGTACCTAAAGAGTCGCGCTATAAAGGAATAGACGTGGAAATTGAGTCTTGTACTTGGAGGGTGTTTTGGTAATTTGTCCTTGGGAAGGACGAATTAATTTAATTGGTTATTTCATAGGATTCAACATGGATAATTAAATTAATTAAGTTGAGTTGGTCAACTAAAACTGTAATTAATTATTTATTTGATTGATTAATTAGAATATTAATTTAAGCTATGTGTATATCTAATTATATTAAATATTAGATAATTAGGTTAATTGGACTAAATTCTCTTCGTCAACTTAGCCCAACTGTAGTCTAAAAGCCCAAAGTGGGCGTGTGACATGGGTTTAAGTTGGAGGATTTATTTAATCCTCCAACACAAGCTCTAAAAGGAGTTTGAATTAAATAATTCATAACACGCAATTCACATATTATGAAATCCGCCACCAAAAAAATTAGACAAAGAAAACTATTCTTTCAGCTCATTCTCGCCTAGCCGCCATGGAGATTGGAGATGGAGATTTCCCGTAGTCTGTTACTGCGTGATGATCTAGAGACGGTACAATTGAACCATTGGAGAAGATTGAAGATTCGCGAGGATTAAAGATTGAATACGTGAATCAACGAAAGCCACAATTTGATCTTGGTTTGGGAATCCGGATCTATTTTTCGTTTTCGTTGTGCATGCCGACAAGATTCCCAACAAAAAATAGGTATGGGTCGCCAATTAAATAATATCTACTATATAAAATATTTTCCACTTTCATACTAAATAAATGAATAATATTGAAGTCATGCCACCCCACTTCCATGCAAGTTAATGCAAAATGAATGCCATTAGCCCAAATGTTGCACCTTACAACTTCCAAATATACTAATAATATGCAATTAATATACAAATCCTACTAAATACACTACCACAAAAAAGACCTATTACAGCGGTTTTGTAAAACTGCTGTCATAGGGGTACTCGGTTCGGACCTATGACAGCGGTTCGAGCCAAACCGCTGTTATACGATGTCAGAAAAAAAATAAAAAAATGGATACGACAGCGGTTCAATCGAACCGCTGTCATAGACGACAACTACGACAGCGGTTTAGTCGAACCACTATCCTAAACCCGTCTATGACAGCGGTTTGACTGAACCGCTGTTTCACAAAAAAAAAAAACATATGATAGCGGTTCGGGCCGAACCGCTGTCATAGGGGGCCGGGTTTTCTTAACCTGGCCGCTCCCCCTTCTTCTTTCACACTATCTCTCTCTCTCTCTCTCTCACTCAACTCTCTTAGTATTACACCCCCCACAACCACCTCACCACCACAACCACCACCTCTCTCTCTCTCTCGCGCTCTCTCTCGCTCTCTCTCTCTCTCTCTCTCTCTCTCTCTCTCTCTCTCTCTCTCTCTCTCTCTCTCTCTCTCTCTCTCTCTCTCTCTCTCTCTCTCTCTCTCTCTCGATCTATTTCTCTCTCTCTCACCGCCGACATCCGCCGCCGACGTCCGCTTCTCCCCTCTTTCGGTATCTCTTTCTCTCTTTCTCTTTCTAGATATATATATATATATGTGCATATATATGTATATATTCTCTATATATATATATTTAACTCTTTAGATATATATATATATACATAAGGACCGCCGCCGTTGTTGCCGCCGCCGTCGCCGCCCACCTCCGCCGCCGCCGCCGCCGCCATTTAGTGTGTACTTTTTTTGAGATAAATAAATATATATATATATACACACACACACATAACGTATAGAGTTAAATATTTGTGTATGTGTATTTGTGTATGTGTGGGTGTATGTATATATCTTTGTGTACGTGTGGGTGTATGTATATTTGTGTATATGTGGTTATATGTATATATATTTGTGTATGTGTGGGTGTATGTATATTTGTGTATATGTGGGTGTATGTATATATATATTTGTGTATGTGTGGGTGTATGTATATTTGTGTATATGTGGGTGTATGTATATATTTGTGTATGTGTGGGACTGTGGGTGTATGTATATATTTGTGTATGTATATTTGTGTATATTCTTGAGATTTGCCTATTTATTGAAAAATTTAAGGGAAATAGGGATTTGACTGAATTTAGTATTAATTGGGGTTAGTCGGGTGTTAATTACGTTTGATTTGGGATTAAATTGTGGTTATTTGGGATTAAATTTTGTTTATTTTATGGTTTAAGATAATTACGTTTTAGAATAATGGATATGAACCTAACTTCTGTATTTATTACTTCTATTTTAAAATTATTATTGCCAACTGAACCTGCCAAATTTATATGAACCTAACTTCTGTATTTATTACTTCTATTTTAAAATTATTATTGCCAACTGAATCTGCCAAATTTGTATGATTCTAACTTTTGTATTTATTACTTCTATTTTAAAATTATTATTGCCAACTAAACCTGCCAAATTTATATGAATCTAACTTCTGTATTTATTACTTCTATTTTAAAATTATTATTGCCAACTGAATCTGCCAAATTTATATGATTCTAACTTCTGTATTTATTACTTCTATTTTAAAATTATTATTGTCAACTGAATCTGCCAAATTTATATGAATCTAACTTCTGTATTTTTTTGCTTTTGTAGGTCGATGGCTTCAGGTCCTGCTGGTAGTTTTCCTGAGGATGATGTATATGGATCAGATAGCCGTTATGAGGTGGAGATACGTAGAGGTGTCACGGCTATGAAAAATGTTATCAATGCCAGAAGTAAAGGCATAAAGCTACCCATCGGCTGGAATGACAGAGGTCAGTCAGTTAACCCAAACAAGTCAATATTTGTTGGTTATATAGGCGTGCAGGTTCGGCAGAAGGTGTCGATTACCATGAGTGATTGGCGAAAAGTCCCGTCACCAATAAAAAAAAACATTTGGGATGAGATAAAGGTAATTTGGAAATTATCATATTTGTAAGTGTTAATGTATTATCATATTCTCTAAATTATAATTTTATATATACTTTGTTGTTTGTTTTTTGTAGTTGGCATTTGATATTGACGAAAGTAGACGAAAGTTCGTACTAGCAGAAGTTGGGAGGCTAGCACGTAATTTCAGGAGCTACTTAAGTAGAAAGTGGGTGCGAGATGATGCTGGAAATATTAATGACAACCCACCCCCACAATATGAGATATCCCAGGCCGATTGGACGGCATTTTTAGCTGTTCGCTTAGATGAAGGTTTTCAGGTAGCTAGTCATTTTAATTTACAGTTTCATTTGTTGGTTATTTCGTTTAAATTTAGCTAATAATTTGATAATGTAATAAACAGAAACTAAGTAGGGAAAATCTGGAATGAGCAAAGGAACCTTAATATCCTTACCGGAAAGTGAGTCTTGGACATGCTCTTGTGGAGCAAATGGAGGTATGTAGTTCATTTAGCAGTGAATCCTTACAATTTTTTTAATAAAAATTCTATGTTAATGCATATATATATTTTTTAATGAAAATATATATAAACAGAATAAGGGATGCGGGATCCGATTGCACAGAGGTGACATGAGCACTCATGTGGAGGATTGCGCATTTCGATAAAACAAATCAAATTGATAGAGATAATGTTAGAAGAGTAGTGAATGAAATGGTGAGTTATTTGCAATTTTAGCTCTATAATGTGTTGTATGTTTGTTTTGAAATACTATTGAAAGAACAAAATTCACTAATTTCTTTTATTTTTTAAAATGTATTATTACAGGAGAGCATTTCACAAGAGAGTACTAGCCATAGTGGAAATGAGAAGAGTCGAGATGACCTATTGGCTAAAGCTCTTAAAAAGGAGCATCCGGGTCGCGTTAGGGTTGTTGGCTTTGGGGTCTCACAAAGAGACTATTTTAAGGATCCAAAGCCTGCTACAGAAATGGAGATGGAAAGCTTGAGAAACATGGTGAAAAACCTCTCTGAAACTATGGTTGCCATGCAACAACGAATTGATGTTTTGGAAGCCCCTAACTCGCGTCAGCCACATGAAAATGACGTGATTTCTTTGAAAGATAGCAGCCCAGAACCAGGTTATAAGATGCTTCCTGAGGTAATGATTTGAACTTGTTTATTGATCACATAACTTGCAACTCTCTATTTCTGTAAATCACATAAAACTTTCTAATATAATGTTGTGTATATATATATATATGTGTGTGTGTGTGTGTAGGTTATCGCTCCATGTCAATTAGCACTTTCATCACCGTCATATTGTGTATGGTGGCTAAACGACAGATGTACAATCGACCTGAGACTGATA
Source organism: Buddleja alternifolia (assembly GCA_019426215.1). Lineage (NCBI taxonomy): Eukaryota > Viridiplantae > Streptophyta > Magnoliopsida > Lamiales > Scrophulariaceae > Buddleja > Buddleja alternifolia. Next base: position 12,411,595 of record CM033395.1, read on the forward strand.
GAATACTTCACAGCTGTCCATTAGCCACCAACCGTGTGAAAGTTCGCATTGGCACTGCAGTTGAGGCGAATACACCCCTACCCGTCCCTCTCAATGATGAAATGCTCACCATTTCTAGTGTTCTGGGTACCTTTGTTGCTTGGCCAGCGAGTCTTGTCATTGTCACTGATGCACCGATATGTAATTAATAGCTAGTCATTAATAAATTATAACAATTTGTTTGAGGTTACTAAATATACTTTGGTGTGTAAGATTCATGTTTTATTTTCTTTGCTTAAACAGTCTCTAGGACCATCCAAATCATCTAGAAACTAGAAATCAGGGACGTCAAAGCAATCAACTGTCAAAAGAAAAAGGCCAGTGGCCAAGCCTACACGTGAAGGTGACAGATGTGTAGACCTTCAACTAGATGGACTCCCTCATGACCTAGCATTTCTGGGAAAGTACACGAAGATGATGTCTATTAGTGCCCAGATCACTATAGACATCGAGGAACCCATTATGAATTTTGCATTCCCAGAGTATATTGGAAAAGAGGAGATCTGTCACCTTCTGCGTCAAAAAGAGATAGGAGTCTCTATCATTACAACGTACATAAAGTAAGTTTTTTAATTATTTTATTGCATCGGAAATACGATTATTTTCGTTACTCGAAATTCATTTTTTATGCTCAATTTAGGTGTTTGTGGGATAACTACGTAATCCCCGAAGGGAAAGAAGCAAGTTTCGGGTTCCTTAACCAACATTCCATATCTGCGAGAACAAGCCCGCAAATTCAACAAGTGCAGTACATAGCACGTGCTATGATACAGCGTGCACAAACGAATAAGTTATTTCTTGCACCTTACAACACCGGGTGAGCTACTAAAGACTCAACTTTAATTTGTAAAACTAGCTACGCAAAACAAATTTGAACTTATCTTTTGAATGTTTTGTAGGGGACATTGGTTGTTGCTTGCAATTGATCCATTTCAAGAAATCATTTACTATTTGGATTATGTGCATGATGAGCCGCAATACCGAGATGATATAATACAAAAAATCAATCAGTAAGTTTTTCATTCAATCAATGTATCTATTATATATAATATTTTTTAAAACTGTATTTATTTCACATAATTGCTTGTTTTTAACATATTTCCTTGTTTTTTATATTTTTTTATAGGGCTGTGCAGATATTTCGTGTAGATTGCAACAACCAATCCAAGAAATCCAAAACCTCGGCCTGTAAATGGTTTAACATAAAGGTTAGCATTTTCTAGTTTCATGAGATTATATATTCGTATAGAAGTTAGTGTTCTAATATAACGTAACTTAGATTACTTTTGTAGTACCCCCGGCAGACCAACGAGGTGGATTGTGGCTGCTTCGTTATGAGATTCATGAAAGAGATTATTAGTCACGGACAATCTATAATCCCAACAGCGGTATGCATAATCCTAATATATACTTAATTCTATTCCTTTTGAAATTTTAAACCTTTGGTAGGTAATTGAAACGTCATTTCAGTTTGCAATTAATCTCTATATATATGTTGCAGTACTTTCATGATTCTCAATCCTTCTATACTCAAGAGCAAATTGATGAAGTACGCTGCGAAGTGGCACGTTACATTTTCTTAACAGCTCCTTAGAAATTAGGTAATGTAGTTTTTGTACATTGTGACTTGTTGTAAATTGTGATTTGATTTATTGTATTTAAATTGTCATTACTAATTTAATTAGTTGATTGTACATTTTTTTGGAGATTATAACATTTTATTATTGGAGGAAAGAGATGGTAATATTGAAGTTTGCGGTGGTGGTTGTTTATGTTTTGCTGTTAGTTGAAATTTGTTGGTTGCTTTATTGAATATTACTGTACAGGAATATTATCATAATAGGGTGATCAATATAAAAAAAAAGAAAAAAAAAATTGATACTACCAAACCGCTGTCACTAAAAACTCCATGACAGCGGTTTTCAGGGAACCGCTGTCATAGTGTGAACCTATCACAACGGTTCCCTTAACACCGCTGTCATAGATATCACCCCATGACAGCGGTCCCGGCCGTAACCGCTGTCATAGGGTTCAAATTTTTATTTTTTTTAAACTTATGACAGCGGTTCTCTGAAAACCGTTGTCAGAGGAGTGGACCCTATGACAACGGTTTTCAGGGAATCGCTATCATAGTGTGAATCTGACATCGGTTCCCTTAACACTGCTGTCATAGATATCACCCTATGACAGCGGTCCCGGCTGGGACCGCTGTCATAGGGTTCGAATTTTTTATTTTTTTTAAACCTATGATAGTGGTGCTCTGAAAACCGCTGTCATAGGGGTGGACCCTATGACAGCGGTTTTCAGGGAACTGCTGTCATATGGTGACCTATTACAGCGATTTTGAACCGCTGTAATAGGTTCACATCATATAACAGCGGTACCTATGACAGCGGTTAAAACCGCTGTAATAGGCCAAAAAAAACCGCTGTCATAGGTCATTTCTGTAGTAGTGATACCCCACTACACCGCTTCCTCATCCAAAATAGTCATTCCATCTCGCATGAGGGTTGACCCGGCCTGGATTTTAAATGAGAAATGGAGGGAATGATTTTTTCCATGTAAATTTGAAATGGAAGTAAACATAATAAAAGGAAATATTTCCCATAATTTCTCGACCAATTTTACATGCATTTTAACACACAAAAACATGATATTTTCGTCCATATACTATGGGTAGAAAATGGTGTGATGGTATCATCATGTAATGAGTCATTTTATTCATCTTTTGGAGCATTCAAATGTGTAAATCAAGTCTGTGATTCTACCATAGAAGGTCGTCAAATTTTTAAGTTCAAGTAAGTGATTCTTGAATCGTAATATTATGAATTCTGCATTATATGTTTGTCACATGTAATTCTCTAGACTAAATTGAAAGTCATTCGCAGTGTAGCATATGATCATATATTTGAAGACCTTTGGCACTTATTAGACGCTTGGACGAATGACGTTTTCATGGAAAAGAAAAAAACCTAAGAAATCCTATAGCAAGCAGTGGTTGTAATTTTGTCAAGTCTTGTTGTCATTGTTGCCAATACTGCTATGGTACTGCTAGTTTCTCTAGTATTACCATCTTCCCTGATAATACCAGTTGAATTTGAGGCTCCAGCACATGCTGAGATGTATCGAAGTTCAGTGGAGCTGACTTCAAGAGATGACAGAAAAAGATGTTTTATCTCACTGTCTTGAACCTGGTTAAGTTCTTGATGGAATATTACTGACAGTCAATTGAGGTGGGGCGTATGATGCCTGGTAAAATTATGATTTCGTCTGCTGGAATTACATCTTCAATGGATTTGACGACCCGCCTTACAACATTTATTGTTTAGTCAAGACTATGAAGGCTATTTAGGAGTCGTTGGAGACGAAGTATAGGACATAAGATGTTGGACTAAACAAGTTCATGGTCTGGAAGTTCCTAGACTTCAAGATGTTATACACGAAGACTGTGACAAGTCAAGTCTAAGAGTTGTAAATTACCTTGCATGAGATTCATGCTGAGGATGTGGCACTCAGCGAGTCCTTCCAATCAGTTTCTATTGTTGAGAAGTTACTGCCATTCTGAAAGGACTTGAATAATTGTTTGTCGGACTCAAAATTGAGAAAGAATTAGTGTTTTGAACAAAAAGGCTATGAGGCCTCCTGGCGAACAATGACAAACATAACAGAAATTTCATCAAAAAACTAACGTTCTAGCTAGAAAAAGAATTTCAAGTAGTGAACAGAAGTTCCAGCTTGTAATAGAAGTTCCAGTCTGAAGCAAAAGGTATAACTACAAATGAGATTTCTAGGAGAGAGCAGAAGTTCTAGCTGGAAGCAAAAGTTCTATGGCAACACCTAGAAAAGACCGACATCTAGGGACCAACTACTTGGTCAGGGATTACAAAAATCCCGAGAGATAAGTTTAGCTCTAGGGGCAAAACTTGGTTTGGAACCCAGTCCCATTCAAGGGTAAAAATCAGGTTTCTAACCAAGATGACTTCATGAACTATCTTGTGAAAATATATAACAAATGATGGTCTATTACTAATGAGTGCATTTATTTACCACATGAGATAAACCTAGTATAGTTTGAAAGTTCAAGGTAGATGAACTTGGACATTGTGACTCTAAACTTGTACAATTGTTGAGTGACATAAGTCTTACTGAGTGACATTGTGACTCTAAACTTACTCTCCAAAGAGAGAAACATCTAGACGGCATGGTGTACAAAGTACATAACTTGGTTAAGAATACGAAGGATTTTGCAATTAGAGTAAGATCGAGAATGTCGATCAAACGCCCGACACGAAATCTAATAAAGTGACCACTAAAACTATGGTTAATATGTTTAGACCCAAAGTATACCTGAACCAAGAAGTAAGGATGAGACAATTGAAGCATTTATGCTTTATAAAACTGAAGTAAAAAATTAATTAGAAAAAAGAGTAAAAGGTATCCAAAATTATAGATGTGGAGAATACATGGTACTGTTCAAAACAATTGCACCAATTGTGGAATTATTCATAAAAGAACATCCCCTTATTCACCTCCATCTAATGGGGTTGTCAAACACTAAAATCGTACTCTAAAGGAAATAATGAATGGTGCGTTGGCTAATCTCAGAACTGTTGGGGGAGGTGGTCCTACAAGCGGACTACATTCTTAATGAAGGTCCTACGCAGATGTAAGAGTAAGGCTCTATTTGAAAGGCCGCAAGACTTCCTACAATTATGTTCAAATGTGAGGGTCGTTGGGTAAGGTCGAAATACCCAACCCCAAATAAGTGTACATGGCCCATTATGGTAGTTGATGGGCACCGAGAAGCAAAAGCCCTTGAATTCTTCTATTCTTATTTTTAGGAATGAGAATTAAATTAATAAAATAGTCATTGTTATCGTGACATTGCATAAAATGAGATACTTGAAATGAATGTTAAGACTGTGTTCTTACAAAGAGGATTGGATGAAGAAATTCGCATGAAACCAACCACAGGTTAAGTTACTCTTGGAAAGGAGAAGAAAGTATGAAAAACTTGTTGAGCCGCTATACAGACTTAAACAATGCGCCACTGAAGTGGCATGAAAGGTTTGACAAACAATATTTTATCAAATGATTTCTAAATAAACAAGGGTGACAATTATGGTTTTAACAGACACATAGCTCACAATATGATATTTCAATCGGAAAGGTTCAAAGCCAAAACTACCTCTTCTGATGTAAAAGTATGATATGTTGGTTATGAAAGTAATCATGACGTAATCATGAATACTCAGAGGATGCTGAAGAAGGACTTCGACATAAAGGATATGGGTCAAGCAGATGTCACATTAAGAATTAAGATTTCTAAGACAATCAAAGGACTTGTCTTAGTAAGACTGTGCTTGGAAACTTAAGTGCGCACAGCAATGCTCTTGTAATAATGTCAATAGATATGATTAAAGACTTTGTAGAAAACCATGGTGAACGTGTATCGCTATATGCACATATGCCCAACATAAAATATTGTGATAGTTAGTTGGCAACAAGAAAGGCATGTAGTAGCATAAATAATAGTATGGCTAGACATTGTTGTAGACACAATACCATTAAACAGTTAATCTCAAAGGAAATTATCTCCACTGATCAAGGAGAATATGGTAGATCCTTTGACGAAATGATTTCCAAGAGATCAAAAAGATTGCCTACCAAAACGAACGGGAATAAAGACTACAAATCGACAATGGACGCAGCGGAGACCTAACCATGTTGACTGGAGATCCCAAGATCTTGGTTCAATGGGAAAACTAAGTTGTGAAAGTTCAGTGATGCACCCAGGAGTTTAACAAACTCCAAACCCATTGCCTAGGATAAAGAAGTGCTTCTTGCAAGGTATAGCGAAAGGCTAAGTTGGACTTTTAATGATTCCTATATTGTCAAAAGAATTGACACAATAAAGTGGGGTATAGTAGGATACTCTTAAAATAGGAGATCACCTATGTAAGTGTGAGGTGTAGGCATCCTCAATAATGGGAAACATTTATGAATCCAAGACGGGTGTTCCACGGCCAAAATAGACCTAACGGTGAGAACAATGACTACCGAGAGTTTATCATATGAATATCATTTACTAGGTTTACACGAATGGCTGAACAATTTTAAACATCGCGTTCATTGGGCAATGTAATAAATCCTATGATATTTCGTTAAGAAAAGTTTAGAGTCAAAAGCAACCTCTTTTGATGTGACTGAATTCTCAAGAAAACTGCATATGCATTACTCTCATTTGTGAGATGTCAAAATGTGTAACACAACACTTTCGACTATAAAATTCTAACAACTCCCATATTCGGGATACAAAATATAATTAGATATAGAAATCTACGTAATAAGTAGTTAAGATTTGTACTTCGAATTTCTTGAATTCAATTTCGTACGAATGAGAAATTAAGTGACAAAGTTGATTGTTTGAATATATGGAATATTGCATACCCACATAAAGAACTGATCAAATTCCTTTTGATCGATCGACAGAAGATGAAAAATCAAATATGTGGATCCTTAGCCACTATCACACTGATACTTTATCTGGTACTTCGCGTGCATTAGTTTTTAATCTGGTACTTCACACGTACTGGTAGAGAGCAACCATTTCTGGATGAATGGTTGACTGTTTCGACTTTACAGTCAAATGGTCAGCTGGTTCAGCTGAAACTACCGTTGTTATATAGATGCACTAATGTCTAATATTAAGTGGTTTTTCAAATTCCAGCCTTCCCTTGCCTAGAAAAGGCATCCCCCAGCTTCACTTTGAAACACACCATTCTGCATTCTCATATCATAATTTAGAAAATTACTCTTGAGAAATCGAGGTAGTAGATTATTTGTAAACTCTGAGATTTGAAGTGGTTCTATCTCAGAGGTGAATCATCGCATCTTGGGTCATAATTGCACGGGCTCGTACCACCATTACCGGGGCAATATTGTATTAGGGATAGAGGGTTGACCCTTGCTTTGCTTCAATCGTTTTTGTTTTCGTTCACATATACATCAATTATAATTTCAGTGTAATTCCAATTTTGATTACATTAAGCTACCAGTTCTGCTTCCAGTGTAATTTCCAGTTCAGTTCCTGAATTTCAGCATAAAGTTCGTAACATAAGTTCTACTTTGCTTCGTTGACAACTACTGGGTCTTTGTTTATTCTACAATTATAGATAGCCTTGAAAAGCACTAATTATCTGCAATTGATGTAAAGAAGTGACTTTACGCTTGACACTGATTGATTTACATTTCAAGGCGTCCAAGAATCCGAATACTCTAGAGTATATATTACCCCAATATCATAACAAACTCGGGATGATTTACATATGCAAGATGGTTTAAAGATCAAATATGATGTTGAGAACCTTGCTATACATGAATAAACAATTTTATTCACCGGAAGAAAGAATCATTTTCCATTGTAACAATTTCGATCAAGCCTTGTTCTTTTATGGAAATTAATATTATATAAACGAAATTCTAACAAGAAAGAATTTCATCAGGAAATGTATCACCATCCTGCCTGAGGAGCTAGGGCATTGGCTTCCGGAGAATGAGCTTGATAAAATATCCCTATTAACATTCCAATAAAAAATGCAATTTAACACGCGGTAATGTAAACAAATACATGTTCTTATTTTTTACAAGATACATTCAAATACGAACATTTTTTTCATATATTGTATGTTCATATAATGTGTGTTCGTGTGTGTAAGCTGGTTGGGGTACTGACCACATAAGAGGAGGTTTTGAGGGTGGGCCCGCTCCTTGGCTGGATTAGGATCATCGTTGTGAACCCGTAAATAGAGTTCTTGTCCCATGTACCAGTGTACTAGGTTCTGTGATCTCAAATTCCACATTCCAGGGTTGTCAAGAAAAACATATACAGTTGTCCATCCTCCAGGGTACACTTGCACTGTGGACCGAACAACTGGATCGTAGAGGTTATATATATTGCGCGATTCTGGTGTCCATTTCCCCTCACCAAATCTGTATTAGTTTACGAACCCAATAAAGTTAGCTAGTATAAATACATACAGTAGCGCACTCCTGATCTTCTATTTGATCAAATTGTAGTTCAATCTTGTAGTGCACATCATATACACATCAAATATGTAGAATTCGTGACAATGAAGCCTAGCTTCACTAGCAAAGCTGAGCTAGGCATAAGATGCTAGAGGTTTTAGGTTCTACTTCACCAATGTGTGAGAGCTCTTTCTTCTTAGTAATTGTTAATTGGTTGCAAATTGTTATTATTTGATATTCATGATATGTATTAGGTAACTGATTCATTTATATATATAATTTATGGTGATTTGATGTGGAATGAATCAAATCGACTAAGATTGAATCAATTGTAAAGATAGACGAAAATGAAATATATAAAGAATAAATAAATGCAGATATTACTCTTACCCGACAACGTAAAATCCGAAGCCATCCAAATGCCAAGAATCCATCTCATCATCAACATCATTTTGGAAAACAATCTCCAGCCAACCTTTATGTACTCCTTCTACAACAGAAACTCCATACGATGCAGCGTTATCGACTGATAGGACAGGGAATGAGCCAAGTTGATAAACACCGGAGCCGTTTCTGAAGTGATCAGCTAGTTTTAATGGAGTACTTGGAGTTAAATACGACACGTTGTTCACCACGTAGCTCGGTCTGCCATTAATCATGGCTCTCGAACCGTGGAGGATAAATGTCTGAGATATCGTAATGTTTGTGACGTTGAACGTGCCTTGTGGATTAGGCCTTGCAGCACCCGTAGTCATATTCCATCTATTCTTGTCCAACAAAAAATTGTATTTTCAGTGAATTACTCGTGCACACTGCAAAGATTCACAAACAACTACTGGCATAATTAAAATCTTTTATCTTTTACCGCAACTTAAGTTTTAGTCCGTCTTGTTTGAGTTCGTCAAAATTAGTTTCGTACCTTCAATTTCCGTCCTAGTCATCGACTTCCCATTAAGTTCTAACAAAATTTGCATATTCACAATTGAACTAAGAGTGATGCTATATACCACCATTTATATACCACCGATTTTTCACTTTCCCTCGTTTTGGTAAGAAATTATTTGTAATTAATTAATTTTATTGAATTTAATACATCTATACATTCTAAATCAAGGGGAGATGAGAAATCGATGAAATATAAAGATGGTCTATAATATTTTCCTTGAACTAAATGGTTGAAATTTTGAACTTTAAGGGATAAAAATTGTAAAATAAATATTGTACTTAAGCCACGAACTAAATTAAAATAGTGTTAGAAGATTAAAAAAATGTTTGAACCAAATGTCATTTGATTGGAAATACTTTTAAGTCAGTCCTGTAACTCATGGTGTTAACAAAATTAGCCTTGTAAATTGTGACATTAGCAATTTAAGAACAATAATTTTATTGGACTAAATTCAAAGACAGTGTTATAATATAAGGGACTAGATTTGTCGCAATAGTGACACAATATGGACTGCCAGTGTTTTAATATAAAAGGCTAAATACCAACTTTGCGGTTTTACCTACATTGATTTAGTGGCGGAAAAATTGCAATGTTCATACATTATGTTGACCTACATGTTTTTTTAGTACTTTAAGTTGACCTATTGACAATTTGAGTACATTAACTTGCAAAAATCGGCAATTTTGGTGTAAATTGCACCAGAAAATTGAATTTGGCCGGAAAATTTTGGAATTTTGACTGAAATTTGGGGATTTTGACTAAAATTCGAGTTTTTGACTAATTTGGAGTTGTTTTTTTTAACCAAATTACCCTCAATATAGTATTTTTACTAAAATAATTATTTTAATTAAAAGAGTTATTTTAATAATTATTTTTATTAAAAAATAGTATTTTAATAAACTTAATTTTATAAATTAAATAAAAAAGAAAAGGAAAAAGAAAAAAAAAAGGGACGGGTGGGGGACAAGGAAAATTCTAAGGTGGACCGGGAGTATTGCTTCCGGTCCATTTTACACCACACATTCAAAATGAGTGGGGTGGTTTTCACACCCACTTGCTCTATGTAAACCACCTCACCCCAAATGTTTATGTGGTGAAAAATGGACCGAGAGCGATACTCTCAGTCCACCATAGAATTATCCTAGGAAACAGTGTCGCCTTCCCCACCCGCACCCCCCTCTCCACCCCACCCCACCCCACCCCACCCTCCCCTCACGCACACACACCAAAACACGCATAGTCCACACACACACACATATGTATACACACACACACACATATATATATACACACACGCATATATATACACATACAAACAAACACACACGGTCACATATATATATATACACACACACACACATATATATATATTTTTCTTTTAAGTATATATACACACACACGAACACACAGGGCGGGGGTGGGGGGGGGGATGGGTGAAACGTGATGGAGGGGTTAGGGGTGGGGTGGGTATGAAATAATATTTTTTTTAGTTTAAATTTAAATAAAAAATCCCAATTTAAGTTAAAATCAATTAACTCCAATTTTAGTCAAAATCCCCCGAATTTAAGTCAAAATCAGTCAAAATTCTCAAATTTTTTGGTGCAATTTCTACCAAAATTGCCGATTTTTGCAAGTTAAGGTACCCAAATTGCCAGTAGGTCAACTTAAAGTACTAAAAAAACGTGCAGACCAACATAATGTATGAATGTTGCAATTTTTCCATTTAGTGCCAAATATAAGTAACCAAAAACGTATTGCCCGTGCAAGTTGGAGAAAAATTTCAATGTCTATAAATTACGATCATCCAGTTTTTATGAGTTCAAATTACTTACCTGATAGATTTAGCTTGATTAACTGAAAAATCTATGTCAAAAGGATCAGGTCCATCTGGAATAGGGCCCTGGACACTTAGAACAGAATTTTCATAGTGTAGTATCCCTTTGGCCACAAGGGAGTCATTTGCATCAACATTGTACAATTTTGGAGTAGCCACCATATAGTAATCGGCTTCATCTTGATTAGTCGTAATGAGGATCGAATACGACTGTCCAACGTGAACATCTAGAGAATCCAACACGATCTGGTTCGTATATGAGCCTTCTGTCTCAACAACCACCATCTGATGTTTTTGAATTCTAAAGTTGAAACTGAACACACTTCCCACGTTCGAAATTCTTAACCGATAAGTCTTCCCTATAATTATACATCCATAGAATACATGATCAAGAACTTCCAGAAAATGATTTTTTTTGAAGTACTATGAGGACAAATCTTTTGTACCTTTTGTAACATTGAAAGATTCGTATGATATCGAGTTAGGGCTTCCATAAGGTCCTTTTCCATTCATCAATATCACACCGGGGTAAATATGCGGCGTCCAGTCCTCTTGTAGCATTACCCTAACATTCTATTCGTCGTGCCACAAAAACAAGAAAGCAAAGTTTACAAAAAACAAGAAAGCAAAGTTTACATAATTTATCTCCCAAACATGTGCATAATTAGTCCAAGCCCAATTTTGTTAACTTTTCAGAAAACGCATGTGTCCCTCACGTGCTGCTCCGTTAAGTTGGGTTTTGGTGGGAAACTACCAACCAAACTTTGACAATTCAGCTGACAAAGTAGGGTGAAAATACCCAAAATGACATAAACACCGACCCCCTTTATATATATGCTATTATGAAGAATGAAAGGTGGGAAGGGGGTTTTCCCACCAAATCTCAACTTAACAGAGGACATGAAGAGCACATGCATTCTCCATACAAATGTTAATAGAATTGGGATTAATTCTGCACATGTTTTGGAAATAAAAAATTTAAGTTAATTGGTGAGATCCAGAGTATTGGGACAGGAAATGGCACAAGGCCTAATTAGTTACAAGATTAAAAATGCATTTTATCCTGCAAATCTCCATTAGTTTTAGCGAGAACAACTGAAATTGAGTTTGTGAATAAGGTTATGAGGAAATACATGCATGATAGAACACCCAATGTATTGCTTGTTACCTGGTAGTCGTCCTCCATCCAGTCACCAATTAGAAGATCAAATTCGGCTTCTGGTTTGGGGAAAGGTACAAGGATAACATTCCGATTGTTCACTCGGATCGATCCATATCCTCCAGCAGCCTTCTGAAAGCTTATTGAGGGGAAGTAAGTGAAGGTGCCGATCTGGTCTTTGGTCTGAAATACATAAGTCCAGTTCGTTCCGGGATCGATTGGACAGTTTGTACCCGAAACTCCATCTTGCCATGAGTTTAGCCTCTGTTGAATGCCATTCCTTAAAAAACCATAGCAAGAATTAAAATATCAAGCTCCCATTTATCTTAGGATTTGAAAATTACACAAGTCAAAATCTGTTGTCCTATGTCTTAAATTTCTAGATCCAAATCAAGATAGTTTTTCTGTAGAGGGTGGGGTTCTGGAGAAAAAAATACTTTTGTAAGGATGCTATAAGCATGAGATAATTTTCAAGAAAAATTTATAATCTTTTTGTACCTCTATAATAAAACTCTCTCGTCCTCCCTATGGGTGCAGTCTGATTTGAGCGAACTCACGTAAATTCTTGTGTTTGTTTATTCCTTTATTATAACAAAATCTTTCAAGATTTTACCCTCTTGGAGAAAAAGGAATGTCAAAACTAATCATTTTTAGAAAAACTAATTCATTTTAAGCCTCAATGATTGTCAAAATCATTCCGGAAATCATTTGATTTTTGGAAAATCTCTGTCTTCAACTCTCTATTGATTGCTAACGGAGTTACGTTGCACATATGTGAGTGACTAAAATTGCTAAATTTTCAAGCTGAAGGATCTAAAACTGTAAAAAGGAAAAAAAATTAAGATACATAAGAGGCAGAAATTATAATATGTTCCGGGTCTGTTCACGACCTGTTAGATTTATATAAAGATGTAATAACCGCCTTTATTAAAAAAGGAAAATATAAGGAAATGAAATTCGGTTGGATTGACATAACTGGAACGGAAGTTGTGGCAAAATTGGGATACCGAAAAAGTGTAACTATTCCTGCTAAATAAACTATGATACCATGTAAAGAGTAAAGGTTCATCCAGATTGTTGAAGACATTCACATGAACAACATCATTTGTAGTGGCATTGATGAGTGGCCCCGGGAACATTCCATTTATTTTAATAACCTGCATATATGGTTATATATATGTACGCATAGTTAATCAAATATAATTATTCGGTGTGCATATTTTTACATATACATGTCCCGTAGTATTGAGATATATTTATCTGCATAAATGCATGAGATATGCGAATACATACAGGCTGATTATACGATATGGGATAAACAGCAGTGGTGTCAGCTGTAACAATCCATTCATGATGGATGTCGACGCAATTCACTCGAGCAAGAAAACCGACGAGGAAGAGTAGTGAGATTAACAAAGCAATATTTAATGCGCTAAAAGAAGCCATAGGAAAAGCACGAAAACGCAGCAATGCCACGTTTATCGTCTCAAATCACAAGGTTGAAAATGTTTTACAGAGACCATCCATATATATTACCATTAGAGGAAAATTCAGCTGGATTATCCAAAGTAAATGAAGTGGAAAGTACAAAGGGAAAAAGACTAATGATAGTTTATTAAACGTACTTATATTGCAATATGAATGCCGGCATATCAAATTTTTGAGAAAAACAATGTTTGTGGCTGGTTTACTAATTCAACATGAGTAGGGTATATACCCTAGCTTACTCCGAAGAACACTATGCTGTCTTTCTGTTATGTAATTTGAGTTCTTTGATTTAATCAACTGCAAAGCCAAGAAAACCCGAAAAGATTAGTAGCTAGAGTTAATTTTGAGCACAAAAGAAAATGCACTGTCCATGTCATGGCACATCTAAATGCATAAGGAATTTATTATAACTTTCCGCATTAAGAGACCAACCTCGAGAAAGGGCAAGTGACACAATAATATGAATAGTAGTAGGTTCAATGACGGGACTAAGAGTTCCAGTGAAATCAATACCTTTTTGTTTGTGGAAGCCTTTTCCAACAAGTCTGGCTTTAAATCGCTCAATAGTCCATCGGGTTTAGTTTCTATTTTGAGACCCACTTGCAGCCCATGATATTCATAATGGGCGAAACTGTACCAGATTCCAAGTTTCATTATGAACAAAATCATCAATATCTTCAGCCATGGTTGTACGCCAACGTGTATCTTTATTGGCAGTGGTGAAGCAAGTTAGCTCAATGGGAGTACCAAGGAATGATAAGGTCATTACAAAAAAAAATGATTATTGCACATGTCAATATACCATGGTGAAAAGTCTTTTTGCCATGGTTAAAACCAATTGACCATGACTTTGCTATGACTTTGGCCGTGATATTTGCAAGTATGGCCAAAACATTTTTCATAGCTTATAGCCATGGTCAATGTCTTGTTTATTGTAAAGACCATGACTTTTAGTCATTGTAAAAAAGTGTTAGGTTAACATTTTTTCCACCACAGCTAGTTAGAGCTTAAAATAACTAACATTTTTTTTCACCACGGCTAACTTTAGTATGGCTATATGAAACATCTACCACGACCAAGTTAGCCGTGAGTTTAGACCGCGATGGACCACGGTTTTAAGTCATGACATATATTTTCATTGCCAATACTCATTTTTCTTGTAGTGGGTGGAAAGAGCAGGAAATTGTTTTGGAGGGATAGGAGGCCGGAAACGGAGATTGCATGCGATGGGTTGGTTGGACAGTGGCATGAGGTGGAATAATGGTGTCAGCAGGTTATATAAGGTAAGATCAAACCACATGTTAATGAGAGATGCGGACTGTATGGTATTTGGAGTGGTTCTTGAAGTTCTAGTGGGCAGGTGTATGACGTCAAGTTTTTGGTTCATAATGTTTTATTCATAATAATGGGTCACGAAACTTTAGGACATTCAATCCTAAAGTGGATGAGGGAATCTTTCTAGACTATTCTAAGAACGGAAAGAGTTTTCACATCCTAAATAGGCAAACTAATAAGGTTTAGGAATCCATTCACGTTGTTTTGATGACGCTAATCAAGATCTAAGTAAAGTGAATGCTATTGATGTAGGAGTTGCACTACCACAAAAAAGTCCTATTACAGCGCACCTATGACAGCGGTTTTGAAAACTGCTGTAATAAGTGGCATTCGGTTCGGACCTATGACAGCGGTTCGAGCCAAAACGCTGTCATAGGTTTCAGAAAAAAAAAAAAAATATTTTGAATGTGGCAGCGGTTCGGCCAGAACCGCTGCCAAAAAGCGCACGTATGGCAGCGGTTCGGCCGAACCGCTGCCACAAAGCGCACGTATGGCAGCGGTTCGGCCGAACCGCTGCCAGAAGTGTACTTTGTGGCAGCGGTTCTAGCCGAACCGCTGCCACAAACACACATGTGCCAGCGGTTCGGCCGAACCGCTGGCACAAGGGCCGGGTTTTCTACAACCCGGCCCCCCTCACTCTCACTCTCACTATCACTAGATCTCACCCACTCACTCTTTCTCTCTCTCTCAACTCTCTCACCACCACCACCACCACCACCACCACCATCACCACCACCACTACCACCACCACCACCATCGCGACCACCACCGTCCGCCGCCCCCCTCTCTTTTTCTCTCTCTATCTCTAGATATCTACCCCTCTCTCTCGGTTTTTCTCTCTCTCTCTCTCTCTCTCAACTCTCTCACCACCACCACCACCACCACCACCATCGCGACCACCACCGTCCGCCGCCCCCTCCCTTTTTCTCTCTCTCTCTCTCTCTCTCTCGGTTTTTCTCTCTCTCTCTCTCTCGGTTTTTTTCTCTCTCTCTCTTTCTACCACCGTCCGCCGCCGTCACTCCGGTAATATCTCTCTCTCTCTTTCTCTCTTTCTCTTTCTAGATATATATATATATATATGTGCATATATATGTATATATTCTCTATATATATAAAAGTAACTCTATATATATATAGATAGTGCCGACCTCCGCCGCCGCCGACCTCCGCCGACCGCGGCCGACCTCCGCCGCCGCCGCCCGCCGCTGCCCCTGCCGCCCACCTCCGCTTCCGCCGCCGTGGTCCATTTAGTTTTGGTATTTTCTTTTAGATAAATATAAATATATATATATATATATATATATATATATATATATATACACACACACATAGCGTATGTATAGATGTATGTATATGTGGGTGTATGCATATATGAGTGTATGTATATATATTTGTGTATGTGTGCGTGTATTTTTGTATATGTGGGTGTATGCATATATGAGTGTATGTATATATATTTGTGTATGTGTGCGTGTATTTGTGTATATATGGGTGTATGTATATATATTTGTGTATGTGTGGGTGTATAAAAAATTTAAGGGAACTAGGAATTTGACTGAATTTAGTATTAATTTTAGTTAGTCGGGTGTTAATTCCGTTTGATTTGAGATTAAATTGTGGTTATTTGGTGGTTTAGGGTACATTGATCCAACTGGTGATCTATATTTATACTTAGTTGCTGAAAATATAATGTTTTATTTATAGTTTTATGTGATTTATGTGATCCGACTGGTGATCAATATTTGTAGTTGCTGAAAATATAATTAATTAAGATTGAAATTGGATTTTAGCGGATCGTCAGATCCGAATTTTGTTGGATTCAACCTACCCGGGTGAAGATTAAGTTGAGAACTTGGTAGTAATTTTTGCGTTGTTACTCTGCTGAATTTTTTCTAGAATAATGGGAAATAAATTAAAATACAAATTATTTAATTAATTTAACTATCAACTGATGATAAAATTGTTTAATTTGATTAATTCAGAATCAAAATGGATCGAAGTTGGATTTTAGCAGATCGTATGTCGGAACAGTATGAGAAAGGTGTGAAAGAGTTCATAAAGTTTGCGGTTGACCATGCACCAGATCGAACTAGGATCACTTGCCCGTGTTTACGTTGTTGTTTTGGAAAGAGAATTAGTCCACGTGAGTTGGAAGATCATTTGGTGTGTAATGGAATTGATAAAAGCTACAAACGTTGGACAAGACACGGTGAAAGCAGTGTCCCGTTAGATGATTTGGGTGGTACATCATATCCATCACACGATTTCAATATGAATGATTATGAGCCTGATCGTTTGGAGGAGATGACAAATGTGATTGAGGAGGATTTGCGAAATTGTCCTAAAATGTTTGACAATTTGACAAGTGATTCAAAGACACCACTGTATAGTGGTAGTAAATTCACGAGATTGAAAACAGTTCTTAACCTATACAAGTTAAAAGCCAACAATGGGTGGAGTGATAAGAGTTTCACAGACTTGCTTGGTTTATTAAAAAGCATGCTACCTGAGGATAATGTGTTACCTAATCGTACTTATGAGGCTAAACGGATGTTAACCTCAATTGGCATGGGATATGAGAGGATACATGCCTGTCTCAATGATTGCGTATTATTTAGAATTGACTATGCATCATTGAAGGCCTGTCCAAAATGTGGCGCCTCACGGTACAAGAAGAATGGATCTACGCCTGTCAAAACCATGTGGTATTTGCCTATAATACCACGATTTAAACGCATGTACAGTAGTAAAGAGTTAGCCAAGGACTTGACATGGCATGCTGATAGAAGGTTTGAAGAAAGGATTGAAGATGACAAGATTCGACATCCCTCAGATTCTCCTCAATGGAAAAAGATTGATGATGATTTCCCTGAATTTGGTGAAGAATCAAGAAACCTGCGCCTTGTATTGGCTACAGATGGCATGAACCCTCATGGCTTGCAAAGCAGCTCACATAGTACATGGCCGGTGATTTTGATGATCTACAACCTTCCCCCATCGCGATGCATGAAGCGAGAGCATATAATGATGCCTATACTCATTTCTGGGCCGAAACAACCTGGAAATGATATAGATGTCTACTTGACCCCTTTAATTGAGGATTTGAAGGTGTTGTGGGACACCGGTGTTCAAGTATATGACGGGTTGAGAGAAGAAAATTTTAATCTCAGAGTCATGTTATTTGGAACAATCAATGATTTTCCGGCAAGAGCAAACCTCGAGGGATATGGTGTACATGGCCAATGTGGATGCCCCATATGTGTCAAGAGTACAGATCAATATCGATTGACACACTCCCAGAAATATGCATTCCAAGGGCATCGGAGATGGCTAAATCGGAACCATCGATATCGTCGGTGGAAGAAAGCTTTCAATGGGAATATAGAAGAAGGTCGAGCTCCTAAGTGCTTAACTGGTGAAGAAGTGTTTGAAAATGTAAGAGACTTGGAGGTTAAATTTGGAAAGACTTTTGCATGTGGCCTTGCAAAAACTGGGTGGAAAAAAAAGTCAATTTTCTTTGAGTTGCCGTATTGGACGTCTTTACATGTTAGACATTTTCTCGATATAATGCATATTGAGAAAAATGTATTTGATAGCGTCATTGGAACACTTCTAAATGTGCCCGGAAAGACAAAAGATGGCGTAAAGGCACGGTTAGACTTGGTTGAAATGAAGATAAGAGGAAAATTGACACCAACAAATAAGGGGAAACGTACTTATTTGCCTCCAGCAGCTCACACTCTAGCCAGGAAAGAAAAAATTGCATTATGTGAGTTTCTTAATGGAGTGAAAGTTCCAGAAGGGTATTCTTCAAACATTAGCAGTCTTGTATCAATGAAGGATTTGAAGCTAAAACACTTGAAGACTCACGATTGTCATGTAATCATGGATCATTTGCTACCAATTGCTATACGGGCCATTTTGCCAAAAAAGGTGAGAGACACGATAACTAAATTGTGTTTCTTCTTCAAAGCAATGTGGAGCAAGGTGTTTGATCCTGAGCAATTTCCTGCACTTCAAAAACAAATTGTCATCACTGTGTGTGAGCTTGAAATGTATTTTCCACCTGCTTTTTTTGATATAATGACTCATCTACCCATTCACTTGGTTAGAGAGACTCAACTATGTGGACCGGCTTTTATGAGATCTATGTATCCGGCTGAGCGTTATATGAAGATATTGAAATGCTACGTGAAAAATCGTAGTCGACCGGAAGGTTGCATTGTTGAACGTTACATAGTTGATGAAGCCATTACATTTTGCACAGAGTATCTGACAGATTCTAATGTTACAGAGCTCCCAAAGTCTCATGTTGTGGGAGGGGGAACAGAAGGAGTCGGATTAATGGGAAAGCAATTAGCTAGTGTTCATATTACACAAAGGGATCAGGCACATCTATATGTGCTCCACAACACCGATGAGGTTGACCCATATGTTGAAGAGCATAAGAACCAACTTAGGAGATTCAATCCAATTAAAAATGAGAGTTGGATTTCAAGAGAGCATAATAAGAGTTTCATCGATTGGTTCCGAAAGCATTTTGAAGAAAAACAGAAAGAGAATCCACAGCTTTCAGTTTCAGATAAATTGACACGGCTGTCGATGGGTCCGGACAGACTAGTATTTTGTTATTCAGGTTATCGTATAAATGGTCGCACATTCTATACAAAAGACCAAGACGAACGAAGTACAATGCAGAATAGTGGTGTGAGTCTTGTAGCTCAAGCAATGCATATCTCAAGTGCGAAAGATAATAATCCTATCTATGCCGATTTATCATATTACGGGGTGATTGAACGTATATGGGAGCTTGATTATAGTTGGTTTCGGGTGCCTGTATTTGGGTGTAGGTGGGTTGACAATATATATACTTTAAATTATAATTTTATATATACTTTATTGTTTGTTTTTTGTAGTTGGCGTTTGATATTGACGAAAGTCGACAAAAGTACGTACTAGCAGAAGCTGGGAGGCTAGCACGTAACTTCAGGAGCTACATAAGCAGAAAGTATGTGCGAGATGATGATGGAAACGTTAATGTCAACCCACCTCCACAATATGAGATATCCCAAGCCGATTGGGCGGCATTTTTAGAGGTTCGCTTAGGTGAACCTTGGCAGGTAGCTAGTCATTTTAATTTACAGTTTCATTTGTTGGTTATTGCGTTTATATTTAGCTAATAATTTGATAATGTAATAAACAGAAAATAAGCATGGACAATCAGGAAAGAGCAAAGAACCCTGAATATCCTTACCGGAAAGGGAGTTTTGGAGATGCTGTTGTGGAGCAAATGGAGGTATGTAGTTCATTTAGCAGTGAATCCTTACAATTTTTTTAATAATAATTCTATGTTAATGCATACATATATTTTTTAATGAAAATATAGATAAATAAAAGAAGGGATGCGGGATCCGATTGTACAGATGTGACACGAGCACTCGTGTGGAGGGTTTCGCGTTCCGATCCGACAAATCAAATTGATAACGAAAATGTTAGAAGAGTGGTGAATGAAATGGTGAGTTATTGGCAATTTTAGCTCTATTAATTGTTTTATTGAAATACTATTAAAAGCACAAGGTTCACTATTTTTTTTAATTTTTAAAAATATAGCATTACAGGAGAGCATTTCACAAGAGAGCACTAGCCATAGTGGAACTTACACGAGTCGAGATGACCTATTGGCTAAAGCTATTAAAAGGAAAGAGCATCCGGGTCGCGTTAGGGGTGTTGGCTTTGGGGTCTCACAAAGAGACTATTTTAAAGATCCAAAGCCTGCTTCAGAAAAGGAGATGGAAAACTTGAGAAACATAGTGAAAAACCTCTCCGAAACTATGGTTGCCATGCAACAACGAATTGATGTTTTGGAAGCCCCTAACTCGCGTCAGCCACATGAAGATGACGTCATTTCTTTGAAAGATAGCAGCCCAGAACCAGGTTATAAGATGCTTCCTGAGGTAAAATATTTGAACTTGTTTATTAATCATACAACTTGCGACTCTCTATTTTCTGTAAATCATACAAAACTTTCTAATATAATGTTGTATATATATATATACGTGTGTGTGTAGGGTATCACTCCATGTCAATTAGCACTTTCATCTCCATCATATCGTGTGGTGGCTAAAGGACAACTATACAATCGATCAGAGACTGATAGAACACTTCAAAACTGTCAATTAGCCACCAACAATGTGAAAGTGCGCATTGACACTGCAGTTGAGGCTAATACACTCCTGCCCGTCCCTCTCAATGATGAAATATTCTCCATTTTTCATGCTCTGGGTACCTTTGTTGCTTGGCCAGCGAGTCTTGTCATTGTCACTGCTGCACCGGTATGTAATTAATAGCTAGTCATTAATAAATTATAACAATTTGTTTGAGGTTACTAAATATACTTTGGTGTGTAACATTTATATTTTATTTTCTTGCTTAAACAGTCCAAATCATCTGCAAACCGTAAGTCAGGGACGTCGAAGCGGTCAGCTGTCAAAGGAAAATCTCAAGTGGCCGAGCCTGCAGGTGAAGTAGACATATGTGCAGATCTTCAACTAGATGGACTCCCTAATGACCTTGTATTTCTGGGAAAGTACACGAAGATGATGAAGATTGATGCCCTGATCAATATATATATGGACGAAGCCATTATGAATCTTTCATTTCCAGAGTTCATTGGGAAGGAGGAGATCTATCACCTTCTGTGTAGAAAAGAAATAGGAGCCTCTATCATTACAGAGTACATAAAGTAAGTTTTTTAATTATTTTATTACATCTAAACTACGATTATTTTCGTCACTCGAAATTCATTTTTTATGCTCAATTTAGGTGTTTGTGGTTTAACTACGTGATCCCCGAAGGAAAAGAAGCAAGTTTCGGGTTCCTTAGCCCACATTCCATAGCTGACCCGTCAGTTCAACAAGTGCAGTACATAGCACGTGCTATGATGCAGAGTACACAACAAAATAAGTTATTTCTTGCACCTTACAACACCGGGTGAGCTACTAAAGACTCGACTTTAATTTGTAAAACTAGCTACGCAAAACAAATTTTCAACTATCTTTTGAATGCTTTGTAGGGGTCATTGGTTGTTGCTTGCAATTAATCCATTTAAAGAGATTGTTTACTATCTGGATTCTGTGCATGGTGAGCCGCAATACCGAGATGATATGATACTAAAATTCAATCAGTAAGTTTTTCATTCAATCAATGTATCCATTATATTTAATATTTTTTTAAATTGTATTTATTTCACATAATTTCTTGTTTTTAACATATTTTCTTGTTTTTTATATTTTTTTATAGAGCTGTGCACATATTTCGTGCAAACTGCAACAACCAATCCAACAAATCCAAAAACTCGGACTGTAAATGGTTTACTATAAAGGTTAGCGTTTTCTAGGTTCATGAGATTATATATTCGTATAGAAGTTCGTCTTCTAATACAATGTAAGTTTGATTGCTTTTGTAGTGCCCCCAGCAGACCAACGAGGTGGATTGTGGCTATTTCGTTATGAAATTCATGAAAGAGATTATTAGCCACGGACTATCTATAATCCCAAAGCGGTATACATAATCCTTATATATATATATACTTAATTCTATTACTTTTGAAATTATTAAACCTTAATTGGTAGGTAATTGAAATGTTATTTCACTTTGCAATTAATCTCTATATATATACATATATCTTGCAGTACTTTAAGGATTGTCAATCCTTCTATACTGATGAGCAAATTGATGAAGTACGCTGCGAAGTTGCACGTTACATTTTCTTAGAAGCTCCTTAGAAATTAGGTAATTTAGTTTTTGTACATTGTGACTTGCTATAAATTGAGATTTGATTTATTGTATTTCGTAAGGTCATTAGTAATTTAATTAGTTAATTGTACATTTTGTTGGAGATTAAAGATGGTAATATTGAAGTTTGGGGTGATGTTTGTTTATGTTGAATATGTTTTGTTGTTAGTTGAAATTTGTTGATTGGATCATTGCATATTACAGGCACTATCATGACAGCGCAATAAATAATTAAAAAAAAAACAGAAAAAAAAACAGCGGTTCTGCAGAGCCGCTGCCACAGTTCTCACCTGTGGCAGCGGTTCTCGAAGAACCGCTGCCAAAGGTCTCACCTGTGGAAGCGGTTCTGCGAGAACCGCTTCCACAGGTGAGACCTTTGGCAGCGGTTCTCCCAAAACCGCTGCCACAGTTCTCACCTGTGGCAGCGGTTCTGGAAAACCGCTGCCACAGTTCTCACCTTTGGCAGCGGTTTTCCCAGAACCGCTGCCACAGGTCCGTTATTTATTTTTATTTTTTTGGTTTTTTCACAGCGGTGTTCAGGGAACCGCTGTCATAGGTAGACCTATTACAGCGGTTTTGTAACCGCTGTCATAGGTCCACCCCTATAACAGCGGTACCTATGACAGCGGTTAAAACCGCTGCCATAGGCCCAAAAAAACCGCTGTCATAGGTCATTTTTGTAGTAGTGTTGAAGACATTTGTCATCAAGCGCTCAAAATCATCTTTGAAGATGAAAGTGAGGGTGAGGATAAAATCTTTGTGCCTCCTCCTAAGAAAGTTACTCAAGTTTGTCAATAATCCTATTGTAAAAATTGCTAATGATCATCAAGAGCTAAATCAAGCGAAAATCAAGCATCTACGCAAAAGGTTAATGATTGTGAAGTGCGAGATCAAGCGCCTTAGCAACCTCTAAACTCATTCCAATCGGACAGACTATGGTGTTGGTCCCAAGTGGTATACGAAAGGGTCTAGAAGGGGGGGGGGGGTTGAATAGACCCTGACGTCTTTTTCGACTTCTTAAAAATTCGTATCGCTTTGAAGCCGTTGAATTGCTCTAGCGTCTCATTAGGTAGCATCTTGAAGCCGTTGAATTTTTCTTTGGCAATTGATAATTTGTTTTCCTTTATTTGTGCTGAGCCACCACAAATAGTAGCCAACTTATCCCAAATTTCTTTAGTTGTATTGCATGATTTGACTTTGTTGAATAAGTTGTCATTGTCACCAATGGCTGTGTATAATGCATTCCTACCGACATTGTCTAGATTGGCTCGTCGACGCTCATCGGTGGACCATTCTTGTTTGGGCTTCTCCACATATCCGTCAAGTGTTTCTCCTGTGGCTTCGGGCGCTCTGGTGATAACTTTGTATATTTTGATTGGCCCATCTGAAATGATATCACACATTTCATCATCACATGAACACAAATAAGTAAACGCTTTGACCTTCCAAGAGTCATAATTTGACTCGGTCAACTTGGGAACTTTAGAAAATGCCATGAAGAATTTAAAGTAATTTTGAAGCGACTATATAAAAAAGATGGATCTGAACAAGCAGTTACGCTTGGAAACGCTTAGGTTTCAACTTCAACCGCTCTGATACCACTTGTTGGTCCCAAGTGGTATACGAAAGGGTCTAGAAGGGGGGGGGGGTTGAATAGACCCTGACGTCTTTTTCGACTTCTTAAAAATTTGTAAGGTTCACTGGGTGATGTAATCCCAGCTACGTCCTTCTTCTCCTTTTATCAGGGAGGTTTTTCCACTATGATGATTATCGAAGAGTCACACAGAGACTTCTACAAGATAGAGGGAGATTGGATATGATCTTGGAACTCCTTGGTCACACAGATTTCAGCTCCACTAAAGATCTTCTATCCCCTTGCTTCTTTCACTCAGAAATGGTGCAAGTTACTCTTGATCTCGAAACTCCTTGGTCACACAGATTTCAGCTCCAATAGAGATCAACTTCAACAAGCTTCTTTTACACAAAAATATTGCTTGCAAGTCAACCAGCTTTCTCACTCAGATGAAAGGTGTTGATGGTTTTGGTCACGGGTTTGTTTGTTTTTGGAAAGTTCAAACAACTTGAGGATATCTCAATGGTAGTATATGTTCTTCTTAAAAAGAGATTTGAGATATGGGTGACTGTCTCTGGAATATTTGTGAAAAGCTTATATGGATATTTGGCTATGATTTTTGGTAAGCTTTTCTTTCAACAAGGTAGGTAATTTTTGTGTGTGTCACTTTTTTTCATCGGTTTACTTGTTTGTTGAAAGAGCTATTTATAAGGTATTGGTGGTTTTTGTCCGTTTGACTCGGTTGGAGTCTCGTTTCCCCAAACATTCCTTGAGTTCAGACATTTCTAACTTTGGGTATATTTAATTGGTTAGGCATGGTCTTGGTTTCATAAATCTGACAGTCTAGGTCAAAGATATGGCTTGCCCATAAGTTATAGTGCTTATATTTTAATAGCACTTATCCGACTTTTAATGCATCTTGTCTTATTTCCGTTGGAAATAATTCGTCCGTTTGATTCATGCATTTTTTAAGTCTTTGGATGGTTTTGGGTCTGAATTCTTTTTCAGGTTACGTTCTTTGTAGGTTGTGTTGGTTTAACCTTTTTGGACGCTTGCTGAAGAGAATAGTTATTCTCGTGTATTGGACAGACGCTTGGACTGATCCTGACTTTCTTTTCTTTATTTCAGACGCTTACTCTTCAATCTTATCTTGATGGTCTCACTGAAAATTCCGTCATTTCACTTGATGTTGAGTATTCGGCCTGAGTTATCCATTCGTAGTTTGAGCACTGGGATAATCCCTAAAGCGTTTGACGGGCGCTTCAAGATATCTTTATCCATTGTAGCTTTAGACGCTTGATCTTCACCTTCATCACTTGGTAGACTCACCCAGAATTTTCTTAAGTGTTTTAGTGTCACATACTTAGTCTAAGGAATTCTACAAAGATAAATACTATAAGCCTAAGATAAATAAGCTTTCAGGTACTTATACATAACATTCTATGAAAGCTTTTACACTTTTCGGAGTCTAACAGAAAGTCCTATTTGTCATCATCAAAACATCTAATATGAAATTCCTAACAATTTCCCCCTTTTTGATGATGGCAATACTTATTTGGTTCAAGCGTTAGATACCTGAAGGTTAGCGTAAGTTAGTAAGTTAGTTTGAGCTTTAACGAGATGTTTCAGCTGTAAAATGCATTTTATATATATATTTCACAGTGCAGGCATTTTACAACTAAAAAGAGAGAGGCACAAGTAAAAATTAAGATCGTGGCTTGATCTTGTATCTCTTAGTCATTTCAGCACGGATTGCTTCAGTTATCTGATCTTCTAACGTCATCATTGCCGCATGATCTTTACTGATTATGTGCTTGTTTTCTTGAACTTGTCGTGCCTTAAAGGCAATGAAGTGTTTATCCCATTCCTCTGGACTGATGCCTATGTATCGTAGGCAAATTCTGAAGGTTTGGTCGAAGTCAGACATTTTTCTTTCTAAGGCTAATACTGCTGGATCAGTTGGTTCTGGAATTGATGCTCTGAGAAGAGAAATGTCAAACTGTTCAAGCAGTGCTCTTGAGGGCAATGGAAGAGTTGGATAGAGCACTCTGGGGGTTTCTTTCTTATTGGACGCTTCAACCGATGTGGTTACCCAAGAGGGATAGGGATACCTTGGTTCTGCACTCAGTGTGAGAGAAGTATCAACGTGTTGACGCTTGGATGGTGGAGGAGGAACTTG
The DNA here is from genome assembly GCA_019426215.1 of Buddleja alternifolia. Classification (NCBI taxonomy): domain Eukaryota; kingdom Viridiplantae; phylum Streptophyta; class Magnoliopsida; order Lamiales; family Scrophulariaceae; genus Buddleja; species Buddleja alternifolia. Next base: position 12,437,970 of record CM033395.1, read on the forward strand.
ATCTTTAGATGTTGACGATTTCCTCTTTTCTCCCTTCTTTTCCCCCTTATTGCCATCATCAGTCTGTATGAAATGTTGAGTAAGAAGACTGACTTGAGCAGCAATCTGAGAGACAGAGGCCTCAAGAGTGGTTAGACGCTGGTCGAAATGTTATTTCATGACCAGGAGTTGAGCTTGATTAGAGTCTGTGAGAGAGGTCTCGAGAGCCGTGAACCGGTCTTGTAGATCATTGGTTAAAGCCACATGACTTGCCTGAGTAGCTGTAGATAGTTGCTGTATTTGAGTGAGGCATTCAGTCATGGACGGTTGAGCGTGGGGAAGTGCAGGGCGGACTTGAGGCTTAAAACGAGATGTGTGTTTGAGAGATTCAATAGGTACTTGATTAGTAGGATCAGATACTGTTCCTCGAAGCTCTGGAGCAGTGTTGGACTCGGTGGATGCAGTAGAGTCGGATTCAGTTGGACTGGGAGAATGAGGCGCTTGAGGTAACTCTAATAAGCGCTCAGGAGCAGGTAGCAGTTCAGCTGGTGCTGCAGGAAATTCTGATTCTATTCGGCTAAAGTCCGTAAACCGAAAGTTCAAGCTGGCAAACGGTTCATCTGCATATGGATACGTAGCAGTCTGCAGAAGTTCATTCAAATGTAGAGTGCGGAGATAAGTACCTTGAATGAACGTTCTGATAGGACTATCCAGTGCCCTGATATACAGTGGCCCGAGGATATCCAGCACATGAGTGGGAAAGAGTTTGGAGGGCGCTTTGCAGATGGAGAATAAGGCATCTGGGCAATAGTGGTGTGAGAAGCCAATTAGCCGATCTGTTGGGAGAGTCTTCGGTTTCCGAGAGTCGGGAACGCGGAGCCGGTAATACTCTTCCAAGTATGGGTAGATGGCTGAAACAAGCGCTTGAGATCTTTCTAGCAGCGATAAACCAAAATCATAGTGACTGGAGACTTCTTGTCGAATAGACGGAAGAAGTGGATATCCTCTGAAAGAATTGATCCGAGAGCCATCCCATTGTCGCAGATTGTCTGTGAAGATTTTGTCGAATAGAGAGACTGGACGCATAATTGCCATCATGAGAGAAAAGTTGTCTTCACAGTGGCTAGGGGTGCAGTTCAGACAGGACATGGGAGAAGAGCCGCTGGTGGACGCTTGATCATCAAAGCGTAGAGAAGAGTTGGCCAGTTTGTGCAACGCTTGTCTTAAGCGGTGTTCAGGTTGATGGCGGATCAGAGGCAGCTTCAGAACGGGTCCAAGTCTATGTTGGCGCTGCGTCAGCATGTAGCGTGCAAATTGGGTCTTTTATCATGAATCCCTATTCTGAATAGATGGGGAGCACTAACCAAGTCTTCAAATTTATACGTGTCACCCATGTAAGCTTCAGCCCATCTTATCTCAGTCATACAATACTCAGTGCCTGCATTAAGTATAGCACGAAACCCTTGGTGATGAATATCACAGATGGATTCAAAACGATACCTGTCGGGTTGGTAGTTAGCGTTCCAGACGCAGTCAAAGTATGCATCGGTTTCAAGTTGAATCATCTCGGTCAGGGATGCTGGACGCTCACCGGCATGTACTCCTTTATTCTTCCACAGGAGGAGAGGATTAGCTGAGTGCTTGTTTTCCTCGCTTTTGACCAGTGTTAGAGAGTGAGAATAGCCTTCTCTGTTTAGTAGCTCTTCCGTTGGGTTCAGAAGCTGATCCTGACGCTCATAGACTCTGATGTTGTAGTCGCGGAGAGCGAAGCCAATGGGTTTGCTTGTCCCACAGTCCAGATAATAAGCTAAGTCAACATCAGCTCTAGGAGTCGTGCCTCCTTGCCGCTGTGCTTGGAGAGTGACGGAAGCCGGGATGTGTGTGGGAGTCTTCCCGAGTTCAAGCGCTGTGTAGTAAGCTTCATCAGCTGGGGTGGAGGCTGTATTAAAGAGAGTGTTGCGTACAGCCAGATCAAACTTTATGAGCTTGGCGATATCATTTTCGGCATTGATAAGACTTTCTTCATTGTAACCTGCAGGTATGAAGTTCTCTGCGGGCGCTGGAGGCAAATAATCGACTGAGTGATCGATAGTCTTTGAGGGATCCAGCTTGAAGAAATGTCGATGGATCACAACGTCGTTAGCATCGCTCTGACCTTCTGAGCGTGCCTCTGTTGTACTAGGTAATGCAAGCAATGGTTGAGCCCTTGGGATTTCAGGTTCATCCGGCTCGAGATTTGTAGATTCGATGGCAGCTTCCTGTGCGATGGCCACAATTTGGGTCATATCAACATCCAGATGGACATCAACTGGCGTTTCGAAGGATGATATCGGGACAGCAGCTATGGCTTGATCTCTTTGTGTAGTCTCAGAAGAGATGGCAGCAGTTGGACGCTTACGCCTCATGAAGATACGCTTCACATTTATACCTTCGGCGGGGAACGCTTGAGTCTGTGGAACTGCAGGTTCTTCAAAGTCAATATTTTTGAGAACCTTTTCCAGATCTTTCCGACTAATGAGGGGTATAGAATCCTCGTCATCTTCATCGCTTTTGATAGGTTGAGCCTTGGGCTTTCGAGGAGCCCGTTTCTTTGTGACAGTGGGACGCTTCACACTATGTTTGGCTTTTGCCTGATCTGGACGCTCAGCCTCCTCATCTGACGCTGCTCGGACAATTTGGCGCTCAGAGAGAGGCTTAGCAGCACCTCCAACTTTGGGTGGATTGAAAAGATTATTGATGATTCTTGGCCCATAGAACTTATGCTTGGCCACGGTGACTCCTGCTGAAGAGGTGCATTCTGCTCGAAAAAGTAGATCACTTAAAACTAGACCATAAGGTCTGTTTGAAGTGCGTAGACTGTCTCTGAACCGGCTGAATATATAGGCGCTCCAGTTGATTTTTATCTTGAGTAGGATGGCAGTCATCATCTGGAACTGGGTTGGGTTGATTTTGTCGAAGGTTCCCACTCTGCATTCTATGTTTTTACTGCAGAAATCAGCCAAGACTCGATACCTGTTCACTATATCTTTCTTCTCAAAGTACGGTTTGTATGGAACATCATCGTAAGCGCTAATCTGAGTCCAGACTGCTTGAATTTGTTCTTCAGTGATAGTGTCCAAAGTGGCTCCAGCATTAGGTAGAGAGAAATTCTGGGCAATCGAGGCCGCAGAGAGAGTGAACGTCTTTGATTCCTTCTTGGAGACAGGAAACAGACAAGTGATGGAAGTCTCATCGTCAGACAGTCGAGCATTTCTCCAGAAAAATTCTAGTTCTTCAGGAAACATATACGAGTATTTCGTGAGAAATTTCTGAAGCCTAGCCTCTGCTACAGAATCCATGATTTCCGTTAAATCAATTTGGGGGTTTTCATAGAGAAACTTCCAATCAACTATAAGGCCTTCAGTGATCTTGACAACAACGTTAGCGGTTCCAGCAGTAGCTTTCTTGGGTGCCATTAGTGAGAAGTAGACGGAGATTACGAATGAAAATTTTTATTTTTGAAAAAGAGAGAGACTTTTTCTTGCACGAATGTAATAGAGTAGAAGAGTGTTTGTGTTCTGCAGAAACTTCAATTTGAAGTTTGAAGTTTGAGATGTTGACACGTGGAGGAATATAAATCTCAGCCATTAAAATATAACTGTGGACGTGAATTTAGATTAAATAGGCACGGTTTCTTTTAGTAACTGCCACATATACTATTTTGAAGTCCGATTAAAAGTTTGAAACAGAGACTGAGAGTGATACGTGTGCCCATGAAAAGCGGATACGTTCTTTATAAAAACTGTTCAGGAACCATAATTTTGAACAACTATTCAAATGCCCGCCAAAAATTTGTTAAAGCGTCCGGACCTATTCAGAATGACGCTTGAAGCAATTTAGTGTTATGTGGACGCTTGAAAATCTTGAGAGTCTCTTTCAAGTAACATTTTGTGCTTTAGCGGTCATTGTAACATATAGAATTATTCCTTTCAGTGTGTATATGAGGACACAGTTTCCCAGTACTTATCATTATGTCTTGGTAGTAGTGTTTTCCTTTTGGTTTAAAATATTCAGCGCTGGTTGTATTCGTCTAAGATACATGGTAATTGTACTGACGCGTGTACATGTGCTGAACCATCTTTGAAAAACGTGATGAGTACCCATGGGCTTTCTTGAGCGAAGGGTGAGGAATGTCAAGTCAGCATTAATTGCATTGATTGACTAATCCACTTTCTCGTTTTAGCGTAGGGTAATGTACGCTTGCTTTTAAAAGGGTCTTTTTACTAACTGCTTTAGCCGGGAATAAAGCTAAGCGTTTAGTTTATTTTGAAAGAAGTGCAGACGCTAAGACAGATTTGTGTAATAAGCGTCAAAAAGGTTTTAAGTGTATGGTGCTAAGTGCGTATGACCGATGCAAGGGAAAACATTTTTGGTCATATTCACTTAGGTATAGTTAGCTCTTTTAAGGTTCCCCCTATGTAGGTTCCCCATAAATTTCATAACATACAGTGAATTCCCCCTAAATTTCATGCCTAACAAAAGTATGATGTTTCAAATGATTAAGCATTTAGATCAATCATACCTAGTTCACTTCTTAAAGTGAGAAACCTTTGTTCGTTAAGCGCTTTGGTGAAGATATCTGCCAGTTGCTTTTCTGTACCAATGAAGTGCATGGAGATATCTTTCTTTTGAACGTGGTCACGTAGAAAGTGATAGCGAATGTCAATGTGTTTGGTTCTAGAGTGAAGAACTGGATTTTGAGTCATTGCTAAGGCGCTTTGATTGTCACAATGGATAGGAGTTGGATCTAGGATTTTTCCATAATCTCTAAGTTGTTGCCTCATCCAAAGGATCTGTGCACAACAGCTTCCAGCGGCTACATACTCAGCCTCAGCGGTGGAAGTAGCGATGGACTGTTGCTTCTTACTATGCCATGAAATTAGTCTATCACCTAGAAATTGACATGTTCCACTAGTACTTTTTCTATCTATTTTGCATCCTGCAAAATCTGCATCTGAATAACCAATTAGTTCAAAAGGAGAATCCCTAGGATACCATAAGCCCACATTTTGTGTGCCTTTTAGGTACTTAAGGATTCTTTTAGCAGCAATTAAGTGTGATTCTCTAGGATCAGCTTGAAATCGTGCACACATGCATACTGAGAACATAATATCAGGTCTACTAGCTGTAAGATAAAGAAGTGATCCAATAATACCTCTATAGTTAGTGATATCAATTTTCTTTCCATTATCGTCTCTATCTAGCTTAAGCGTTTGGCTCATTGGAATTTTTGAAAGTGATGCATTTTCCATACCAAATTTCTTGATCATATCTCTAGTATATTTAGTTTGATTTATGAATATGCCATTAGGGAGTTGTTTAACTTGTAATCCTAGGAAGAAAGTTAATTCACCCATCATGCTCATTTCAAATTGATCTTGCATCATTTTCGAAAATTTCTCACATAGACGCTTATTGGTAGATCCAAATATAATATCATCAACATAAATTTGAACTAGGAGAATATCTTCATTATGGGTAATTTTGAATAACGTTGTGTCAACGCTGCCTTTTGAAAAGCCTTTACCTATAAGGAAGATAGAGAGAGTGTCATACCATGCTCGTGGTGCTTGTTTAAGACCATAGAGTGCCTTGTCCAATTTGTAAACCATGCTTTTCCCATGGTTGTTGATGAATCCTGGTGGTTGCTCCACATATACTTCTTCTTGGAGTTTACCATTCAGAAATGCACTCTTTACGTCCATTTGATACACTGTAAATTTGTTAAATGCTGCAAACGCTAGAAACATGCGGATTGCTTCAAGTCGGGCAACTGGAGCGTATGTTTCATCAAAGTCGATGCCCTCTTCTTGACAGTATCCCTGAGCTACGAGTCTGGCTTTGTTTCTAATCACAATCCCATTCTCATCCATTTTGTTTCTATAGACCCATCTAGTTCCAATGACCCCTTGGTGGGTTGGTCTTGGTACTAGCGTCCATACCTTATTTCTTTCAAATTGGTTTAGCTCTTCTTGCATGGCTTCTATCCAACTTGGATCGTTAAGCGCTTCATCCACTTTCTTTGGTTCCATTTGAGATAGGAAGCTTGCAAACATGGCCTCATTTATTGTAGCGGCTCTTGTTCTAACGGGTGCTCCAATATCTCCAATAATTAGTTCTGGTGGATGGTCTCTGAGCCATTTTCTGTCTGGTTGGAACGAGTTAAGAGATTGATCTAACGTTTGATTAAACTGTGTAGGCGCTTGACCAATTCCTTGCGTAGGCGCTTCAGTGTTTATAGTTTGAATTTGCTCTTGATGAACATTTCCTTCATGATCATCAGCGTTTCTTGCAATGTCATCGTTGATGTCTTTACGAGTAGTCTTAGGGTTAGGTACAATGATTTCATTATCTTCATCAATATCACTATCATCACACAGATTGATTTGTGACGCTTGTTGAGATAAATCTTCAATTCCTGCATCATTAATATTAACCTTACTCGGTTCTTGGTTAGCATCATCAAACACAACATGAATGGATTCTTCAACCTTCGATTTGATCTTATTTAAGATGCGAAAGCTCTTTCCATTTTTGGCGTAACCTAGAAAGATTCCTTCATCTGCTTTAGGATCAAATGTCTTTAGGCTTTGGGAACCATTGTTATGAATGAAACATTTTGAACCAAATACATGAAAGTATGAAACATTCGGCTTACGTCCCTTCCATAACTCATATGGAGTCTTTTCATGTTGCTTGTTGATCATACACCGGTTCTGAGTGTAGCAAGCAGTGTTGATAGCTTCGGCCCACAACCTTTGAGGCAGCTTAGACTCGGCTAACATAGTCCTAGCGGCTTCTTTAAGCGTTCTGTTCCGTCGTTCAGCAACTCCATTTTGTTGAGGTGTTCTAGGTGCTGAATACTCATGAAGTATTCCAAAGTCTTTACAAAATTTCTCAACAATATGGTTAGTAAATTCAGTTCCTCTATCACTTCTAATTCTTGTTACTTTTAGATCTTTTGAGTTTTGTAGTTGACGAATTAGAGAGGTGAGCTTGGCACTAGTTTCATCTTTAGATGCTAGAAATTCTACCCATGTATAGCGTGAAAAATCATCAACTATTACTAGTGAATACTTTTTACCACTAACGCTCATGATTTGAATAGGACCAAACAAATCTAAATGTAGTAATTCAAGTATTCGAGAGGTCGATAGATGAAGCTTCTTCTTAAAGGATGATTTAACTTGTTTACCCATTTGACAGGCATCACATAAGCGATCTTTATTAAAGGAACCTTTAGGTAATCCCTCTACGAGATTTAGAGATATTAATTGAGAGATTGTTTTGAAATTGAGGTGATTCATTTTTCTGTGCCATAACCAACCTAATTCGTTTTGATTCTTAGCTACGAAGCATGTAGGGTTGTTATCTAATGTTGAATCCCAATCTACTAAGTATACATTGTTTGTTCTTCTTCCTTTTAATTTAGTAGATCCTGTCTTAACATCGATTATCTCGCACAAGTCACTAGAAAATTTAATTTCAAAGCCTTTATCACAAAATTGACTTATGCTTAGGAGATTATGTTTAAGACCCTCGACATAGTATACATCATTGATCATGATGTTCCCCCTATGCATGATACCTATACCTTTAGTTTTACCTTTAGAATTATCACCGAATATAACTTGAGGACCATTGGTTGCACGATAGTTGATCAAGAGATCCTTTGATCCAGTCATGTGTCTCGATGATCCACTATCTATGTACCATACTGAAGCGTCGGTGTTGGCTCTAGGTACCTGCATTCAAAAGGGCAGATCTAATTTCCTTTAGGTACCCATTTTGTTTTGGGTCCTTTTTTGTTAGTGACGTGAATTAGATTTTTCGGAACCCATATTTGCCTTATCTTCACTACGGGAGAAAGATTGGCCTTCTTGGGTTTCGTTTTGAGTTGCATACCTTTTCTAGATGTATAGAAATATCCTTGATTATAGTGATAATCATAATCGTATTCACAATTATCATAGTGTTGATAATATGAACTGGATTGTTTTGGATATGGACGTTTGATTCTGTTTGGTACTGGCTTAGGATGCACTTTTGGTGCGGGACGCTTAACGTTTGATTCACTGGCAGAAAATATCTCCTTAGCTTTTTGAGCGTTTGGATATATTTTCTTTTGTGAGACATTCACTTTGGTCTTTCCTTTGCCTGAGTCAATGTTGACTTTATCATTAGCTTTTGTACCAGTATTTGTTGATTCATTCAGTGTTTGTCTGATTGAACTTTCTTCAACAAAGATTACACCTTTTCCTTTGTTGATTGTTGTAACATTGGACGCTTTGGCTTTATAACTGAATTTATCAAAACCTAGACCGGTTTTTTCACCAAATGCCCTGGTTACTTTAGTCACATTATCTAGCGTTCTAGACGCTTTTGATAATGAAGAGATAAGCTGCTCTGATTTGGCAAGTTTAGCGACCATTTCAGCTTCTCTTTTGACTATTATATCAAGATCACCTTTTAGCTGAGTAATTTCACTCTCGAGTGATTGGTTTTTCTCAATGCACTCTTGCTGAATTTGCAACTCTGCTTTGAGCGTTAGGTTATCACTTCTGAGTGCTGAAATAATACGATGGTGATTTTGGAATAATTGGGTGGCATCTTGACAATCTGTATAATATTCCTTTACTTTGTCAAGTAATTCATCATAAGAGAGAGGATGATACAGATCAGTGGTTACCTCAGATGGTATGTCGTTAGATGCTTCATTTTCTCTTGCCATGAGACAAATGAATGCTGAGTCCTTTGATGGTTCATCATCGCTGCTTTCATCTGATGATTCCAAGTCCTCTTCAGGCGTATAGAGAGGTTCTGATTCTGCTAGCAAGCCTTGTTGTCTCAGGTTGCTCCTGAATTGGTTTCTATCCGTGTGATCTTGCTTTGTAGGTTTAGACACATTTGGATATGGGCAATTAACTTGGAAATGCCCTGGTCTCCTGCAGTTGTAACAAAGATTGGTCTTCATCTTTTGTTCGTTTGTTAATCTTGTGGATCGTTGGTTTAACGCTGCAGGCGCTGAGAGATCTTGCTAAGAAGGAGTTTGATATTGAATTGGCGCTAGGGAGGAGGACGCAGGATAGTGAGGCGCTTGATATTGTGGTTGTATTTGAGGAAGCGCTTGATATGAACTTTGTCCTGGGTGCTTAGGACTGTTTCCCTTCTTTTCATATTTCAGGAATTTCCTGAATCTATTTAGAAGCGCCAGTTCTTCTTCCTCACTTATATCCGAACCTTTTTCTTTGATAGGTTTTCCTTTGATTGATGCCATTAGCGCTCCAGATTCGATCACTGGATTACTTACTGCATCACTGGCCGAATTCAGCTCAAACTCAAACGCTTTGAGTTCTGAAAAATCATCTTCTGGAGTTAGGCTGTCCAGATTGTTTGATTCTCTCATTGCAGTTGTTTTCATCAGGAATCTGCTTGGAAGACTTCTAAAAATTTTGACCACTGTTTCTCGATTTTGTAGCTCCATACCCAGAGATGTTAGTTCAGTGACAAGGGCTGTAAACCTCATGTCTAATTGCTCTAGCGTCTCATTAGGTAGCATCTTGAAGCCGTTGAATTTTTCTTTGGCAATTGATAATTTGTTTTCCTTTATTTGTGCTGAGCCACCACAAATAGTAGCCAACTTATCCCAAATTTCTTTAGTTGTATTGCATGATTTGACTTTGTTGAATAAGTTGTCATTGTCACCAATGGCTGTGTATAATGCATTCCTACCGACATTGTCTAGATTGGCTCGTCGACGCTCATCGGTGGACCATTCTTGTTTGGGCTTCTCCACATATCCGTCAAGTGTTTCTCCTGTGGCTTCGGGCGCTCTGGTGATAACTTTGTATATTTTGATTGGCCCATCTGAAATGATATCACACATTTCATCATCACATGAACACAAATAAGTAAACGCTTTGACCTTCCAAGAGTCATAATTTGACTCGGTCAACTTGGGAACTTTAGAAAATGCCATGAAGAATTTAAAGTAATTTTGAAGCGACTATATAAAAAAGATGGATCTGAACAAGCAGTTACGCTTGGAAACGCTTAGGTTTCAACTTCAACCGCTCTGATACCACTTGTTGGTCCCAAGTGGTATACGAAAGGGTCTAGAAGGGGGGGGGGTTGAATAGACCCTGACGTCTTTTTCGACTTCTTAAAAATTTGTAAGGTTCACTGGGTGATGTAATCCCAGCTACGTCCTTCTTCTCCTTTTATCAGGGAGGTTTTTCCACTATGATGATTATCGAAGAGTCACACAGAGACTTCTACAAGATAGAGGGAGATTGGATATGATCTTGGAACTCCTTGGTCACACAGATTTCAGCTCCACTAAAGATCTTCTATCCCCTTGCTTCTTTCACTCAGAAATGGTGCAAGTTACTCTTGATCTCGAAACTCCTTGGTCACACAGATTTCAGCTCCAATAGAGATCAACTTCAACAAGCTTCTTTTACACAAAAATATTGCTTGCAAGTCAACCAGCTTTCTCACTCAGATGAAAGGTGTTGATGGTTTTGGTCACGGGTTTGTTTGTTTTTGGAAAGTTCAAACAACTTGAGGATATCTCAATGGTAGTATATGTTCTTCTTAAAAAGAGATTTGAGATATGGGTGACTGTCTCTGGAATATTTGTGAAAAGCTTATATGGATATTTGGCTATGATTTTTGGTAAGCTTTTCTTTCAACAAGGTAGGTAATTTTTGTGTGTGTCACTTTTTTTCATCGGTTTACTTGTTTGTTGAAAGAGCTATTTATAAGGTATTGGTGGTTTTTGTCCGTTTGACTCGGTTGGAGTCTCGTTTCCCCAAACATTCCTTGAGTTCAGACATTTCTAACTTTGGGTATATTTAATTGGTTAGGCATGGTCTTGGTTTCATAAATCTGACAGTCTAGGTCAAAGATATGGCTTGCCCATAAGTTATAGTGCTTATATTTTAATAGCACTTATCCGACTTTTAATGCATCTTGTCTTATTTCCGTTGGAAATAATTCGTCCGTTTGATTCATGCATTTTTTAAGTCTTTGGATGGTTTTGGGTCTGAATTTTTTTTCAGGTTACGTTCTTTGTAGGTTGTGTTGGTTTAACCTTTTTGGACGCTTGCTGAAGAGAATAGTTATTCTCGTGTATTGGACAGACGCTTGGACTGATCCTGACTTTCTTTTCTTTATTTCAGACGCTAACTCTTCAATCTTGTCTTGATGGTCTCACTGAAAATTCCGTCATTTCACTTGATGTTGAGTATTCGGCCTGAGTTATCCATTCGTAGTTTGAGCACTGGGATAATCCCTAAAGCGTTTGACGGACGCTTCAAGATATCTTTATCCATTGTAGCTTTAGACGCTTGATCTTCACCTTCATCACTTGGTAGACTCACCCAGAATTTTCCTAAGTGTTTTAGTGTCACATACTTAGTCTAAGGAATTCTACAAAGATAAATACTATAAGCCTAAGATAAATAAGCTTTCAGGTACTTATACATAACATTCTATGAAAGCTTTTACACTTTTCGGAGTCTAACAGAAAGTCCTATTTGTCATCATCAAAACATCTAATATGAATCTACGCAAAAGGTTAATGATTGTGAAGTGCGAGATCAAGCGCCTTAGCAACCTCTAAACTCATTCCAATCGGACAGACTATGGCTTCGTGGTCTTCCACCAAAGTTAATAATTGGAGATATTAAAGCACCTGTTAGGACTAGAGTCGATACATTTAATGAGGCTATGTTTGTAAGTTTCCTATCTCAATGGAACCAAAGAAAGTGAATGAAGTGCTTAGTTAATCAAGTTGGGTTGAAGCTATGCAAGAGGTCAATCAACTTGAAAGAAGTAAGGCTTGGACGTTAGCTCCTAGGCTAACTCACCAAGGAGTTATAGGGACTAGATGGGTGTTTATGAATAAAATGAATGAGAATGACATTGTTACATGAAATAAAGTCAAGTTAGTTGCTCAGGGTTATTAAAGGCATTGATTTTGATAAAACCTATGCCCCCGTAGCCCGTCTTGAAGCGATCAAAATTTTCCTAGCGTTTGCAGTCTTCAACAAGTTTATTGTACCAAATGGACGTAAAGAGTTCACTTCTGAATGGTAAACTCCAAGAAGAAGTGCATATGGAGCAACCACCAGAATTCATCAACAACCATTGTAAAAGTATGGTCCACAAACTAGATACGGCACTTTTTGGTCTTAATAAAGCACCAAGAGCATTGTTTGACACTCTCTCTATTTTTTTTGTTGGTCAAGGCTTTTCAAAAGGCATCATTGATACAACGTTATGTAAAATTACCAATGATGAAGCTATACTCTTAGTCCAGATTTATGTTGATGATATTATATTTGGATCTACTAATAAGCGTCTATGTGAGAAATTTTTGAAATGATGCAAGATCAATTTGAAATGATCATGATGGGTGAATTAACTTTTTTCTTAGGATTACAAGTTAAACAACTTCCTAATGGCATATTAAAAAATCAAGTTAGATACACTATAGATATGATTAAGAAATTTGGTATAGAAAATGCATCCTCCTCAAAAATTTCAATGATCTAAACACTTAAGCTAGATAAAGATAAAAGTTGAAAGAAAGTGGATATCACTAATTATAGAGGTATCATTGGATCACTTCTTTATCTAACCGCTAGTAGACCAGATATTATGATTACGGTATGTGTGCACGTTTTCAAAATGATCCTAAGGAATCACACTTAATTTCTATGAAGAGAATCCTTAAATACGTCAAAGGCACAGAAAATGTGGACCTATGGTATCCAAGGGACTCTCCTTTTGAACTACTTGGTTATTCCTACGCAGATTTTGTAGGATACAAAATTGATAGAAAATGTAGTGGTATATGTCAATTTCTTGGTGATAGATTGGTATCATGACATAGTAAGACAACAATCGATAGAGACCTCTACCACTGGAGCCGAGTATGTAGCCAATGGTAGTTGTTGTGACCAAATACTTTGGATGAGTCAACAACTTATATATTAAGGTTTAATTCTAGGTCTTGCCCACATTCATTGTGATAACCAAAGCGCCTTATCCATGACTCAAAACGCTGTTATTCATTCTAGAACCAAACACATTGACATTCGCTATCATTTTTTGAGTGACCATGTTCAAAAGAAAGATATCTCCATACATTTCATTGGTACAGAAAAGCAATTGGCAGATATATTCACCAAAGCACTCAACGAACAACGTTTTCTCACTTTAAAAAGTGAAATAGGCATAATTGATTTAAATGCTTAATCATTACTATATCATACTTTTAGAGCCATGAATTTTGGGGGAATCCACCTTAGTTTATATTTCAAATTATTTGAAAAGTGCTTATAAGTTATCAAATTTAGGGGAAACTGTCAGGATTATGCGCTCAAATGCCATAGATGATAGATTGTATAGGGAATTCCACTTGTAAATGACTTATTCTATTTTATAATAAAAAGCATTATTTTATTTTTACTAAATCTTATTTGCATCTGTAATTAGTGTATAACATTTGTCCATGTATTCAGTGAAATCTCTATACTTCCTATGAGATAGGAATATAGGCGCTAGAGAGATCTTGCTTACTTAATAAGTTTCAAGCGATATGAAGTTTTTAATGGACAATGAAGACTTAGAATACTAGTACAATCTGAGTTTTGACATGTAAGTGCCAGTCGAACACCTTGTGATGGTGGGAGTTTAAGTTTATGGGCACATTAGTGGAACTGATATGCTCGAACACGACTTCCATCAGTTCTGTCACATTGGTTTTCACTCTGTGATTGTCAATAACACATTGAATTGAAATATCAGGCTAAAGATACAATTCTTACACCAAGTCCGCCACTACAGTAGTTAGATCTAATCCACTTGTTGGTGGGGTCGACCTCGAAATGCGGTTTGATGAGCAAGTGGTAGTCTTAGCTGATAACTAATATGGGATTTGTTCTTTCATAAGTTAATGAGAAAGTGTCCTATTTGATTATAGTTAATAGAGATCAAAGTCTTTTACCAAAGTAATAGAGTCAATTGTACTAGGCAAAAAAGCAAACTCAATGATCTCGTATTATTATAATTTATATATATATAGTCAAGTTCAGTGAGTTTGACTTTACCATGACTCTCACTTGACTGGGACACGTGAACAAAAGGTTTATACGTGTATTCACGATTGGAAGGTTGTGGAATGATCCATTCATTCGATTTCATTTGGGCTATGAAGTTGGCTTCGTGACTGGCTATGTGTTACCCATTTTTTTTATATTCCTCTCATTGCCAAACGAAACGAACCTAAAGAGCCGCGCTACAGAAATGATTAAGAACGAGGAGGATTTTTCTATTTGAAATTAGGAGGTTTAATTTATTGGATAAATTAAATATTATCAATTAGTTAGTCATTAGATCATATAATTAATTAATGGATAAGATTAATTATTAATTAATTTCTTGAGGAAATAAATTAATGAATTAATTTATCTAATTAATATGGTTATTTAATTAATTAATTTATTTAATAGATATAATAGATAATTAATTAAATAATAGAAAATTAATTAAAACACAAGACTGAATCGGGTTGAGGTAGGCGTCTATTTGGACGGCTACATGGGCCGAGTTGGGCGTCCATGACTTTTGACCTAAGTGAATTCATTCATAACTCTCCTAGAAAGAAAAAGAAAAACTCCTCCCTCTCTCTCTATAGCCTAGCCGTTGCCTACTTTAGAAAAAAGAGGATATTTTTCTTCTTCAACAATCCATGTGATTATTTAGAGATGGAGTAAATTCTCCGTTCGGACTAGACTTCAAAAAATCTTCAAAGGATATCATGAAGGCTGGATATTACAAGTATTGGAGATCTTAGCTCTGCAAAAGATTTGCAAAATTTAGAAGAGTCGGATTCTCCAACCACTTTGCTTCAACGGGTACGTACGTTTTAGCATTTATCGATTCAAATATGTAAATTGAGATGACCTATTGTGGTTATTTAAATCTTTTGATACGTGTTTTTTTGCTAAAACCCAACAGTGGAATAAGCGTCAATCTCTGCTCTGCGTATTTGATCCATGTTATGTGATTTATGATACACATTTTATGTGTTTATGAAGCATGTAATTTTTATGCATTTTTTAATTTGTGGTTTATGATTTTTAGACTTGAAATTGATTTTTATGTTTTTTCATGAATCTAGGATTTTATTTAAATCTTAAAAAATCAAGAAACAAGAAAAAATGGGGCAAAAAGGCCCCGAGTGCACAGCGGCGCACGCAGCGCTGGGCTCCGCCCGAAGTCCGCACAGCACCTGGCCGTGTGCCTGGCACATGGCCAACACATGGCTCGCTGAGCCGGGTCATGGATCCGGGTTTGAAATCTAGGTCGTGGACTGGGTCAAATTTTTTATTCTAGTTTTTGGTAAATTTAATTATCCGGGTGGGTCAAAAGGATGATGACACAAAATAATTAAAATTAAGCCCTATTAGAGAATTTCTTTGGTTTGACTTATTAATTAGTTTGGACTTAATTGAATTTTTCCAAATGGACCAATAGGTTGGTGATTTGCATTTAAATTAAAACTAACCCAATAGAAATTAATAACGTATATTTATTGTATTAGTTAATAAATTTTGGGACCAATTAAAATAAACTCGAGTGGACCAAAATGAAGGTGATACGAATTTGATGAAATCAAGCCCAAATAAGATTAATTAGAATGAAAATATTTAATTAGAATAATTAATTATTTTTTTGAGAATAATAATTAATTTTGGATTAAATATTATTTTCCTTAACTTGAAAGACTTATATATTTGAATAAAGAAGATTAATTATTTTCTTAGATGATAAGTAATTAAATTCTTTAATCAAATAAAAAGTTTTTCAAAAGAAAGTGGCTTTAAATCATACTAAAATAGAATTCAGTATTTTATGTATTCGTTTAGTTGGACTAAAAATATTTTAATTAAAGGTAGATATACTTGATTTATAGTTTCCCATATCTAAGTCAACAGTAAGACTAGATTGATTTTAATTGAAATATTGAATATATAAAATTAGGAATTTTATAAAGTACTTATTAGTTGGACTATAATTAATAATTAATCATCAACATAAGTTTTTTAATTATGCGAGCATGTCATGTGTGATGGTGACGCCAAACATGGACTTAGGCTTTTTACGATGTATCTTTCTTTTCTATGGGTTGTAAAGCCTGAATTGAGGCTATTTATTGCTTTCTTAGAAATAATGTATAAGTTTTTTTTTCAAGCTTTGTAATATAATAGTTTTCAAGACTGGTGGAGACATGAAGCCCATGAAGACTAGATAAGTTTTCGTTTATGCATTTTAGTTTTGGTGATGGCCAATTGGCTCGGACCCTCTAGTAAAAGTCCATGATCGAATGTGGTGGATTCACTTATTTTTTCCCTTTTTACATATATTGATGGACATGTTTATTAGTAGAATAAATTATGCAGGTTCAATATAATAATTGCGCTATATAAATGAATTAATGTGCAAAATGAGACCAATTCTATTTGACAATCTCAATTCTCCCAAATAAATAATACCGAGTTAGTAAAGGATGTGGGACATCCTCTCCATCCACTAAGCTTAATAAAATTAAAATTACAACCAATGTGTAATGCTTTCTAGTTCTAGGGGTTATGCATTTGGAAATAATTTGAAATTTTGTTAAGTGCATTTGATGCCTTAGACGAAGCATTATTTCACCCACTAATTGGTTAGGTTGCTAGGTGAAATTCAAATGATAGATTAAAGGAAGTTAGTGGGAATAAAATCAGGTAGTTCACGGGCGTAGAAATCGGTTAGGTTGCGGCTTGGTGAACTATGAGGAAAGGTATTGAATCATTTATTGGATAAATTGATGCATGGAGCGAACCATGTCTAACAAAGTTCCATTCCTTCGCTCAGTTACTCCATTCAAATTTGGTGTCACTGGAGGTGTGAGTTGTAATAGTATACCATACTCTTTAAGGTATCCATCAAACTCCGCCTCATATATTCTCCTCCTCGATCAGATCGAAGAGCCTTTATATGTTCCCCAATTTGATTTTCCACTAAAGCCTTGAATTCTTTGAATCTTTCAATGGATTCAGACTTATGCTTCATCAGGTACACTAGACAATATCTTGAATGGTCATCAGTGAATGTGATAAAGTAAAGGAAACCTCTACGAGTCATTTCTCCAAACAGTCCACAAACATCAGTACGCACTAAACCTAAGATTTGTGAGGCTCTTTCAAATGTCCCTGTGAAGGGGGGTCTAGCCATCTTGCCCTTGAGACAAGATTCGCAAGTAAGATAGGGATCCAATTCCAATGTACCTATTAGTCCATCTTTCTCCATTTTGTGAATTTTGTGTTCGCCGAAATGGCCTAGTTTAAGATGCCAAATTAATCTTTGGTTAATTCCTTGCCTACTACATTTTCTTTGTATAGTATTTACAGCACACTCATTCTAGACATTAAGGTAATACAGACCATTTACTAAAGAAGCAAAGCCTACTAATTTATTACCCTAATAAATGTTGCAATGTTCATCTATAAAATGGAAAGTATAATCACGCTTAACTAAAACGGGAATAGAAACAATATTTTTAAGCCCATTGGGCAAAACCAAAACATTATCCAGAAATAGTAAATGTCTAAAATGCAAAAGTAATGAGGTAGATCCAATTTCAATAGCCACGACGCTTTGCCCGCTGCCTACTCTTATCTTCACCTCATCACTGTCCAGTTTCCTTTCTCGCACCAGATCCTAGTTCATGCAACAAATGCGAGCACTAGCTCCAGAATCTAGAATCCAAGATGTAGAGAAAACGGTCATAGAATAATAAGTTTCATAAACATAAAGTTCCAGACCTTGTGTGCCTGGGCCCATGTTTGGAGAGTTCCTTCTCGAGTGGCCTAGCTCACCGCACTGTAGGCATCTATCCATCTTCTTTGGCCCCTTACGCTTGCAAATTACAGGAGCTTTCCCTTTTCCCTTATTGACACCACCCTGAGCTCCAAGCTCACCGTTATGCTTGTTTGGTTTCTTCTTCTTATTCTTAGCCTTTTTGGGCCCAGAAGAGATAACCAATGCAGTTTTCATTCCCTTGGGCTGCAATTGAGATTGTGTAGTAGTTAATTTGTTCATTAGCCCAGCTAAGTTGCATTCAATCTCATTGCAATTGGAGTTCATCACAAAATTGGGAAAAATAATCAGGAAGAGACTGCAAAATGAGATCTGTTTGAAGTTGTGGGTTCATTTTAAAATTGAGAGCCTCCAATCTTTCAATCCTCGCGATCATCTTGAGGACATGACCCCCAACTTTTTCACCCTCTCTCATTTTGGCTCCGAAGAGCTCTTTAGATATTTCATATCTAGTAGTGCGGCTATGTTCACCATAGAGCTCGACCAAGTGTCCCTAGATAGCCCTCACAGTGGTCATCTTCTCGAGCTAAGCATGTACCCACGCACTCGAACGTCGTCATTTACCCATTTTTCATGAGCTTGGACTTCTTCCTCATTGGCAAGTGTTCTGGCAGGTGGAGCATAGATGTCTATGTCTAACACATCTCCGAAAGACTCCATGTTGAGAACAATTCTCAAGTTCCTTAGCCAGGCCACGTAGTTAGGTCCGATAAGGATGTTATTTTCGAGTAAAATGGAAAGTTGGTTAATAGTCATTTTTGTTTGACAGAGATAAAACAATAAATAACTGCAGAAAATAAACTAGACTTGATTAGATAATTGTAACTTAAACTAGACTTGATTAGATAATTGTAACTTAAACTATAACCAAGTGAAATCAAGGACTTCGATTTATGACTTGGCTCCCACTATATTTTTCGAGATTCACACTCCCACTGTGAAAATCGGAAGTGATCGTTGTTTATTACTTCGTGGTGAACATTGATTTCTTAAATCGAAATAGTGGATGGCAACCCTTATTTGGTCAACTACTTAATTAAAGTGATGTCTAACATCAATCTATCTAATAGACGGTCCAATCTTCTTTTCCCATAATCCATCAAAACTGAAACCCTTTAACGATATATAGGTTTGTGGACTATCTAAGTTCATTCCCGTTAACTCCTTTTAATCTAACATTTGAATTTCACCTTGAAACCCTTTAATGATATTTGCGGTGGAATATGTCTCGATTAAGACATCCAATGCACTTTTTGAAATTTCAGAATTGAGTCTTAATACATGACCTCCACTTACTGGGAAGATGCCATATATTAGATTCAATTCTTAATTTCATTAAGCTTAGTGGAGGGACAAGATGCCCAGCGCCCCTTTCGAACTTAGTATCATTTTTGTTTAAGAGGATTTATGTTCTAAACATTTATCTATGTCTCACTTTGCACATTATCAAAATTTTTATAGTGCAGGATAAGTATATACATGCTTCATACATCTAATGAACATGCAACAAAAGCAATAAAAACAACACATTTATCTATGGCCTTTTCTAGAGGGCTCAAACCAATGGGCCATTAAAAAGAAAAACTAAACTATTCTTGTCGGGCTCCAAGCTCCTCTCCTTTTTGGATTGATCTCTTCTTCAAGACCTATTCTAATTATATCTATTAGATAAGAATATTTGACATCCTATACATAATTCTAAGAATAAAATAATGGGCTTAAATCCGGCCCTTACAACCCATAAAAGAAATACATCCAAAAAGAGTCCTAAGCCCATGGATAATGTCACCATCACATAATACATGTCGTAATAAATAAAGCAACTATGTTGGTGATTCAGTTAACAATTAATTAGTCCAAGAATAATTAATTAATTTTTTATTCAAATAATTAACACTCAATAAAAATTAATTGGGCTCGATTTCATTAAACTTAAATTACCAACCCATTGGCACATTTAAATTTAACTAATTTAGCCCAAAATTAATTTTTTCGATGTCCAATATTTTAATTAAACTAATTTGGGCTTATTTAATTAAAACCTGGGTCATCATTCTTTTGACCCACCCGGATAATTAAAAAAAGCCAAAACCCATTTATTTAAAAATTATACCCGATTTTATACTACCTGACCCACTCAGACCCGCGTCAAAACACCCAGGCCTCCATTGGGCCTGGCGCACGACCCGTCGTGCGTGGGCGCATGACACAGCAGCAGGTCGTGCGCCCCGCACACAGCCTTGCTGGCCTGCCAATGATGCGCGGCGCAACAAACACGGAGCCTTCGGGCTCCGTTGTCCCACCCAATTTGATTTTTTTGAATCACCATATTATCATGCAATAATATCCAAGAAAAACGCAGAAAAAGCATGGCTCAAAATTATAAATATATCATCAAATTCATCATGCTTCAAAAATACGAAAAACACATAAAATTCACGTATTTGATTAAATACGAAAATCAGAGATTGACTTTAATACCACTGTTGGATTTTTAACATATAAAATGCAGCGAAAATTTAAATCCCACGGTGGTGCATCACCGATTTCATTCAAAACATTGTTTAGAAAAAGTGTACCTTTCTTTGCGTAATTGAAATTTTGAACCAGATTTGTGATCCTCTTTTGAACAGCAAAACGACTACTATCTCTAAATCACCACGCCAGAATTGAAGCGAAAAATTCCTCTTTTTTTCCCTTGAAGACGGCTAGAGAGAGAGAGAGGTGGAAGACTTTGACTGGGAGAGAAAGATAATGAATTAAGCTAGAGTTAATTTTCACTAAGTAGTATATTTATACTACACAAGAAAATAACCTAACTAAGCTAAGCATTATGGACGCCCACTTGTCCATTTTTAATGCCCTCCGGGATTAGTCCAATTGTGGTTTTATTTTAATTATTTATTTAAGTAATATTATTTATCCAATAAATAAATCAATTAAATAACTAATTAATCCTCGTTATCTCTATAATTAATTCCATAAAGAAATTAATTAGCATATTAACTTAATTAATTAGTAAAATCATCTAATGATTAATTAATTAATTAGTTGCAATACCAAAAATATCTCAAGTCTTATTCCATAATTTTCTCTTTGCAATTCCTTTAGGCGTGGCTCTTTATGTTCGTCTCAAAATGCAATTGGGAAGAAACCAAAAGGATGTGGGTAACACCTAGTCAGTCCCATGGCCCACATCTTATCCTGATTGAGAACAAATGAATAGGATCATTCCAAACCTTTCTCGCTGTGAATACCGTACGAGTATAAACCCTTTATTCGTAAATCACGGTCAAGTGAGAGTCATGGTTCAGTCAAACTTACAGAACTTGACTATATGCTTTGCTCATAATGAATCAAGGTCACTGAGTATACTTTTATGTCCAACATGAGTATCTCTAATGCTTTGGCCAAAGTCTTTTGACCTCAGTCATTCATGACTGCATAGGAAATTTAGTTCATTCACTTATGAGAGAATACATTTTATTTTGCTAATCAGTTAAGATTGCTACTTGTCCATCAAGCCGCACTTCGAGGTCGACCCCACCAACGGGTGAATTGGATCTAACTACTCTAATGACAGACTTGATGTTACAAGCACATCTTCAACATGATTCCTTAGATCTAAGGTTCACGCGTACCTATCACAACTTATCAGTTTTGTCATTGACTGTCATTGAGTGAAAACCAATGTGACAAACTGATGCGAGCTGTGTTCGAACACATCAGTCTAACTGAGGTGTCTATAACATAAGTTCCCACTAGCATGCTCATAGTGTTCCATTGGCACTTCCCTGTGAAAACTTATATCATACAAGTCTTTATCTATTAATGATGTCCAATCAATACTCTCTTCAACTTGCGAACCGTTTTAGATACTAAGGATCAAACTCTTCTAGTGTCATTCTCTATAACCCATAGGGAGTAGAAGGTTTGCCTTACTATCAAGGACTTTACGTTGTTTACTAAACCTTACGAATGCCTATAAGAAAACAACATGAAAAAGCCTTTTATTTATATAATAATGTTTTGTTACAATTTAATACTCTATAAATCTATCCTCTTTATGGCATTTGATACAACAACCAATGTCATCGACACTTAATTTTGTAGAGACCAAGGTATGAATTATATTCCCTTGCTAATTTATCTTTTTGAGATACTTCATTTTTGTAACCTATTCTATTTTAGAAATCTGTACTTGACTATATGAATTTTGTTACTTGCTTTCATAGCTAATTGTTGCTCTAAAAATATGCAAATAGACTTTTATTATAAAATATATTGAGTGTTAAGGATTTAAAGCATGCATCTTATGTGTAAAAATACATATGTTATGTGTACCTCTCACATAGAACAAAAAAAGGGGGACATGTGCAAATAAAAAAAAGAATGAGAATTGCACTCAAGCCCTGCTTCGTACTCTATATAGACATCTAAGCCTTTGTCTTTCACCTTCTTCCAACATCAAAACACACCGAAGAGGGAAAATTCAGCAATTCCCTATGGAAACCTCAGCCCTGACAATTTTAGTTTCTTGAAGATTTGAGATAGAAAATGACCTCCAAATTTAGTGTTCTTTATATCAAAATATTCCTAAGAGAATAATCTACAACATTATGGAAACCAATGTTATTTAATAGCTAACCAAAAAACAAGAAAAAACCCTGAACCCGAAGCTGCTCCAGAATGTCATTCATCCTTGCTGGTGTGGGAGTTTAAACTATAATTTGTTGTAATTTCTTCAATTGGTGTAGGATATGTCCGTGGTTCGAATGAGACACGAGGCGATGTAGCCGGGTTGTAACTATGAGGGTTTCTATTTACTTCTTATTGCTTGAATTTTCTTTACCCGCTTTCATATCGTTTGATTGCCTTGTTTTGTTTCTACAATTATCTTGTGAGTATTGTTCTGATTGATTCTAGATGATTGTGAATTCTAAAATATCCCATTTGGTTCAATATCTCATTATTCTCGACGTCTATCCTTTTCACGTCTATAGTACATGTCTTGCCTTGAAATGGTATTCAGTTAAATCGGTGTCAACTCCCTTATGTCTTTTCATACAAATACCAAGTTCGTATCCTTCATCACACGTTGAAAACATTGTAATTCTTGGCCCTACGTGTTATGCGGGGCAAAGTGCTACGTCGTGGGAGCCACCTCTTGAGGCTTCGGCACAATGTGCTACACGACGGGAGCCACCTCTTGAGCCCGCAGAAGCCACCTCTAGAGTCCTGATGTCCGGCATCCATCCGCGATGTGTCCCTTTTCTTCATGTAAAGCTTTCACTTGTAAACATATGGTTAAGGGAGCTAAGAGCTACGCTGTGGGAACCACTTCTTGAGGCTTCGGCGCAAAGTGCTACACAACGGGAGCCACCTCTAGAGTCTTGACACCTATAAATAAGTGAAGGGAGCTAAGTGTTATACAGGGTAAAGTGCTATACGCGATGGCAGGGACCACATCTTGAGCCCGTAGGAGCCACCTCTAGAGTCCCGACACTTGAAACTATATGGTATGCATAGAAAGGTGTGGAGTCTCCCGCTGATATAGGACAGTGGGGAGACGTGACACAATTGTTTGACATGAGTTCTAAAGTACACGAGTTGTTTTCTTTGTTCTTACTATGTTCGATACTCGATTGTTCACCTTTCTGATATCTTGATTGATTCATTTACTTGCCTCTGTATATGCTTGTTCTTTTATAATCTTTTGTAGCAGATTCCACTTCAAAGTAAAGGTAAAGCGAACCGTTAGCCAACCTCACTGAGTCATTCGGACACACCCTTCTTTATTTCTTTCTTTTCATATAAGTTTATTATGTCGGATACGAAGGGAGAAATGAGGAGTAAAGAAAGCATTGGTTCGTTGCTATTAGAGGTAGTTATGTTTTGTGATGTATCATTGGGTATGTCTATGTATTGTCATGGAGACCTTTGATTGAAAGTTGTCGTTAAATTATGTATGACTAATGAAGAAGGTATTGTTGGTTTAATTGGAATGTAAGTTTAGTTTCAGTAGATGACATATTGGTATAGTTCTGACGCTTGGCGCAGGCTCGAGAAAGAAAGGTTTCCCAGATCGAGATAGCGTCTCGGTGTAGCGGGCCACCCTGGTCGGCGGGCACCATATTTGAGGGCATAAACACTAACAACACCGACTCGGATTTTCAATCTGATGTCGATGACAGAAAGTCCACCTCAGGGTTCATCTTGGAAAAGTTCCTAACAAAGCACAACCGTTGATTCCACCACTGAAGCTGAATATGAGGCTGCTTTAGAGGCAGTCAAAAAAGTTATTTGGCTTAGGAAGTTTTTTGGAAAACTTGAAGTGGTTCCTAACATACAACTCCCATTGCCACTTTACTGTGACAATAATGGATTAATAGTACAGGTGAAAGAATCAAGGTCTCACAACAAGTCCAAACACATAGAGAGAGGATATCACATCATTAGAGAGATCGTCGGTAGAAAAGAAATTGCAGTGCCGAAAATAGCCTTAGGCGACAACGTAGCTAACCCACTGACCAATCCTTTGGCACAAGCGGTGCTAGATCGACATTTGGAGAAGATGTGTATTAGATACCATAGCAAATGACACTGAGTGAAAGTGGGAGATTGTTGGTGTTATGCCCTCAAATGTCATAGAGGAAAGAATGTATAGGTCATATTCACTATAATTAAACATTATTTATACAAAGGCATTTTAGTTATTTTCTTATTGGTATTTGTAAGCTAAAATAAACAACTGAAAGTCCATGACATTGAGGTGAATCTTATACTCCATATGGGTTAGGAAGAATGTCACTAGAAGGATTTTGTAATCATTGTTTAAATAAGTTAGCAGGTCAAAGAAAGTCCCGACTGGACATCAGGAACAGATAAGACTTTAATGACATAAGCTTCGACGTGGAAGTGCTAGTCAAACACTAAGTGGTAGTGGGAGCTTATATCATAGAAATGTCAGTCTGACTGATTTGTTCGAACACAACTCGCATCGGTTCTGTCACATGGGTTTCACTAAATGAAAATCAATGATAGAGCTGATATATTATGATAAGTACCCATGAACCTTAGACCTGACAAACCAAGTTGAAGATGTACTTGTGATATCAAGTTCGTCATTAGAGTAGTTAAACTTAATTCACCCAATGGTGGAGTCAACCTCGAAGTGCAACTTGATAGACAAGTAGTAGTCTTAGCTGGTTTGCAAGATCGGTATTTATTCTTTCATAAGTGAATGAGCAATTATCTTATGTCGTCATGAATGAGTGAGGCCGAAAGTCTTTGGCCAAAGTAATAGAGAATACTAGTGTTAGACACAAGAGTAATCTTGTTGACCTCGACACATTATGTACTCAACTGTATAGTCAAGTACTGTAAGTTTGACTAAACCATGACTCTCACTTGACTTGGATATAAGAATAAAAGGTTTATACTCGTACGGTATTTGCAGTAAGAAAGGTTTGGAATGATCCTCATTATTCGTTCTCAATTGGGTTACGATGTGAGTCACGAGACTGGCTAAGTGTTACTCACATCCTTTTGGTTTCCTCACAATTGCCTTATGAGATGAACCTAAAGAGTCGCGCTTAAAGAAATTGCAAAGGGAAAAACCACTTTTTACAAAAAGATTTTTTCGGTATTTGATATCGATTATTTTTAATTAATTTGTCATTTTACGATATGATTGACACGAAAAATCCTTATGTGTTTGCACAGCAAGTGGACTGGTCGTGTGTAGTAATAAAGTGGATTTTTAAGTCCGGATTGTCGATCCCACAGAGACTTGTATTTTAGATTTCTTGAATTTAAAGCAAGTAATAATTTAACTAAAACTAAAGATTTAAAGATTTTAAAAGCAATAAAATAAACTAAAACAAGAATTAACTAAAATATATGGAAGCAAGATAGAAGAAACAAGATGTCGAAATCAAGATAGCTATGGAAGAGAGCAACTAAGACACATATGTTGGCATAAATTAATTAATTCTTATTAAAATCACATTTACATATTATTAGACTAATGTTGCTTTGGTGAAAATTCCTTAATTAATTACTACCCGATGTCTCGACTGTAATAATCCTATAACTAATTGACGGTTCTCTAAATATGTCTATGCGAGAATCTAACCAACAATCATGCATTCAAATTCTAGAATTTCCCCGGATAAATCCGGTTAACTGCACTGGGGAATCTCTACCTATCTAGGGGCAATTCCACTATTTTTTTCGGATTATGTGATGATCCTTTTTGCACCTTAAATTACCTTCTTTCGAACGAATAAATTAAGCCATATATCATGCATATGGTAGCTAAGCATATGAAGCATTCAAACAAGATCACGACACAAAGCAACAATAGAATTAATATGAAAAATACAATTCATAACTCAATTATCATAATTTAGCCTCAACATAGCTTTAGTTCGAAGAATCTAATTCATCATAAAAGATAAAAGATAGAAACTTAAATTAAGATTCATATTCATAGACAAAAATAAATCTAAATCTAAAAAACTCTCTCGTATTTTTGATGGATGAACTTCGATCTTCATCTCTTTCATGCTTCTTGATTTCTTACCTTCAAGGGTTCTTGAAAATCTTCATGAATATATAAAAACTATGTCTAAACCCCATTAGGGCTCTATTCTATGTGTATTTCATCTCCTTAACCCTAGAGAACTGATCTAATATATCTAAGGGTGGAAGGGGAAGATTCCAACTTAAATTAGAATTGGAAATTTCCAAAAACCTGTTGTTTTTCCCGTCAGACGCAACATTCGAACGTCCACAAGCTAACGTTCGAACGTTAGGAACAGTAACATTTTGCCTTCTGCGCAGAGATCTTGTTTCCTTCATAACTTTCTCCATAAACCTTTGATTTGGGTGATTATAGTTGTCACGTGAAGCTAAAACAGAGCTCTACAACTTTGTAGAAGAAATATTTGTCAAATTCAGTCACTAAATACTATGAAATTCTGCAATTCCGTCCAGTTTTCCTCAATTGCAATGATCTCTCACCTTTACTCAATAAGCACACAAATTACAAGCATATGTGGCATAAATCATGCATAAACCAATATAAATCACATAAATATGAGGCTCTAAAACATGTAAATCTCACACCTATCAATGATTAATTAGTAAAATTAGTTTCTTGGATAAATTAATAATATTCTAATTGACTCATTTATTTAATTAATTATTAGATAAATTAATTAAATGGAACTCAATTAATTAAAATTGGAACCAATACTTACACTAGCCCGAAAGCTAGTGCATGGCCAAGATGGGCGTCCAATATGGACCTCTTCTAGGCCTTGGAGTCCAAGAGTTTTGTAACTCTTAAGCTGTTTATTTATACACAACTTAAAAGGAGTTAAAAATCCTATCCTCTTTTTGCACAGAGAAAAAGAAAGAACTCAGTCAAATATTTTCTCTCCTCATCCTCTCTTTTAGCCGTGCACTACAGTGAAGAAAGGAGGAGGATTTCTGCTTTGGATTTCGGTGCGAGGATTTAGAGGCAGTGACAAAGTTGCTACTCGGGTCAGATTTTGAAATACACATATAAGGAAGAACATATAAGTTTTCTTCCTCTTAGTTTGAATATGTAGAATCAGATAAACCACAACTTGGAAATTTTAAATTATTCCGCTACGTTTTTATATACACATTCCCCAACAACAGTAGCACAACCACCACGTAGATCTGGTAGAATACCGCATGAACCTGAGGGGTATGGGTATCTACTGTAGAGGGAGCTAGAGCTCCATACTGTAGTAGAAGAAGTTCACGAAGATGATCCCTCTACCTATGATCAAGCGATGGTGAATGTCAACGCTTCAAGATGGCAAGAACCAATGGAAACAGAGATGGATTCTATGCAATCAAGCCCAGTTAGAACCTTGGTAGATCGTCCTGAAGGAATCAAACCTATAGGATGTAAATAGATCTATAAAAGAAATATTGGTAATGATGGCAAGGTTGACACCTATAAAGCCAGACTCGTAGCAAAAGGCTATAGTCAAAGAAAAGGAATTGACTATCAAGAGACCTTTTCGCCTGTGGTCATGATAAAATCCATCTGAATACTGTTATCCATAGCTACATACTTAGACTATGAGATATGGCAGATGGATGTCAAAACTGGTTTCCTGAATGGAATCCTGGAAGAGGATATCTATATGGAACAACCAAAAGGTTTTGTATCCGAGACCAATATCCAAAAAGTATGTAAACTTGAGAGGTCCACATACGGTCTCAAGCAAGCATCTACAACCTGAAATCTTTGTTTTGATGAAGTAGTAATGGGATATGGCTTCATCAAGAACAAAGATGAACCCTGTGTCTACAAGAAGACCCGTGGGAGAAATATCTCGTTCTTAGTACTATATGTAGATGATGGTCCCAAGTGACATACAAAAGGGTCTAGAAGGGGGGGAGGGGGTTAAATAGACCTTGAAGTCTTTTTCGACTTTAAGAATTCCGTATTACTTTTGAAGAATTTGAAGCTTAGTAAGCTCAGCGCTAGGTCAGGCGCTTAAGATAAGATAACTTGGACTTAGTGATTTCAACAATTACCAAAGTATGGTAATGTCTCAATCGCTTAATCAGGGTTAGCACAACAGAAATAATTTTGTAAGCTTATCGTTCTCTTTAACCAATAGTCGCTTAACCGTTTTAATGCCTTTTCAAAGATATAATATGAAAATGTAAAGTAAAGCAATAAAGTAATAAATGACACAAGATATTGTAAGGTTCACTGGGTGATGCAATTCCAGCTACGTCCTTCTTCTCCTTTGAACTTGGAGGAATTCCACTAAGATGATTTTCGAAGAGCCACACAGAGACTTCTACAAGATAGAGGAAAGGGAAGATGATCCTGAGCTCCTTCATCACACAGACTTCAGCTCCAATGAAGTCCTTCTTCAACATGCTTGTTTTACACAAAAAATACTGCTTGTGAATCAACAAACTTTCTCACTCTGATGAAAGATGTTGAGGGTTTGGTCACGGGTTTGTTTGATGTTGGGAAGTTCAAACAACTTGGGATATCTCAATAAGAGTTTTAGGGTTCTTCTTTGAAGAGGTTTGAGATATCTTCGACTGTTTTTGGAATGTGTTTGAAAAGCTTGAGAGGATTTTTATAGTTTAAGAGTTTTCAAAGAAAAGCCCAAAATAAATATAAGTTAGCTTTAGAAAGTTAGTTAAGTTAGCTAATGTTAGATTAGCCTCAACAAGATGTTTCAGCGATAAACCATTCATTCATATATATGGAATTAAAAGAGTACATGATTTACGCTGAAAAATGAAATGAAATGAAAAGCGACAACATAAACAAAGAAAATAAAGATAGAATAGAGAATCATCTTCTTTCTCGCTTTTTGGAAGCCTCTTCTTGGAATATTTCGTTCGCCAGATCCAGAAGGACTCGATCAATGTCTATGATTGTGGTATGATAGACTTCATTATAGTCCTCGCTTATATTCTTAGTGCTTTGGTTTAATTCCTGTAACCTTTCTACCTAATCCCTTGGAGGGATCCCGAGCGTCCTGATTAAATCATGGTACGTGTCTTGCATTCGGTCGTTGGATGGTTTCCAATTTAGAGGTCTTCTTAGTGCTTCAGCGTATAGATTAAAACCCATACCTTATAAAAACTCAACATCAAGGTCCTATAGTTGCTCAGAAGTATCTTGGTTTACGCTTCTTTGTGAGCATTATTTTAATGCTCGTAATCTCTTTGGACATGGAGCACCAATTCTTGTTATCAGTCTTGGACTCCAGTGAGGCTTTTCCTTTGGCCTTGGATTCTTGATGCTTTTCTTTCTCTTTCACCTTCTTGACTTCATCAAGGGAAGACTTTAACTCAGCGATATCCTTTCTCAAAAGCTTAACTTCATAAACAAGAAGAGTGACTTGTTCGACGATACTCTGACTGACAAAGTTGGAAGTATTATGTCTCTCAGGTTGGAGACTAACTTGATGTGCAAATTATCATTATCGAGCATCTTACAGCAGGAACCCTCGATATTGTTGAGCAAATTCCTAATGGCATGTCTAAAGTCTCTTACCTCTTGATCACTTTCCGAATCTGAGTTAGAAGAATAAGGACGCTCTGGGGATGGAATGAGTTCATAAGAGCTTGAAACGACATCCTTTCCTTTGGATTTATCTCTAATTAAGGGCTCTTCTGGTTCTTCAACCGTTTCAGCGTGCACTTCTTCCATCGCTAAATCAAGAGATTGAGTCGCTTCCTTAATCTGAACAAAATGTTCACAAACAAGCGTATCAACTACTGTAATGCCGGGGGTAATTTCCATTTGAATGTCTTTATTTGTAACTTTAGTGTCTACAACAGTAGGATCCAACCTTGCTTCAACTTCTGTGATCTCCACAGGAATATCTCTTCTTACTCGCACAACCGAAAGTAGACCAATTGCCTCCATAACATGCCTTGGACTCTACTCTAGCGTCTTCGTGTGCCTCAGTACTCAACGCTAGATCAGCGTCTTCTGGGAACTCTACTCCAGTTGTATGCAAATTTTTGAAATCCTTAAAAAACGGCATGAGCTTTTCGGCTAGCGCCTGATCTATTGGACTGATGAGAGAAATAAACTTAGCCACTTGGATGTTATGTTCCCAAAATAAGAGGGGGAGCAAGTTGTACCCACGGAAGTCACTAAAACCAAAGTGTTGGTTAAAAGTGATATCCAGCAATTGGGCGTTCTCATCAATCGCTCGTCTTTCTCTGTGGAATTTTGCAAAATCATCATTCAAATGAAATTGGGTCTCTATTGGTCCTGGAAGGGAATCCCGCTAGCTTGTAGAAGCGTCTTTATTTAAGTCAATCTGGAGGCGCTAAGCAAAGTTTAACTCATAACCCCCTTGACTGATTTGTCTAAGTTGTTCTCGGATGTAGCTTTCCATGGATCTTCGAAAGTAAGGTAAGGCATCTATAGGAACCACAAGCGACTCGCGCCTCTGTAACAAAAATAGAGCGTATCCTCTACATCAATACTCTATTACAAAATTGAAAAGGAATGGATACCTGATCATCTCATCTATTCTATGGAAATGTAACACGAAATCCTCAGCTCATCTGGATGGATCCAAAATCCAGCGTTTTCCAAGAGTTTCGGCTAACGCTTTATCGGTCTTTGCCTCGAGCAGTTTCTTAAATCGTTGTTTCTCTTCTACAAAACTTTCTGCCTAAAACCTGTCAAGAAAATCTCGGGCTTCATCTTCAATCCAACAGTTGATAGGGTTAGGGTGATTTTAAAGAATAGCACCTTTGCCCTTCCATAATTGTAGCGGCTTTTTTGAAGACTTGTTAGTGGCTGACTAGACAACCTTGGGGAGAGCTGAATGACCTATCTTGTTCAGTTGTTCTTCATCCAGATTCTTTCCCCATAGCCCATGTGAGGATTCCTTATCTTGACATGAGTTCAACGGAATAGATAATTGCATTCCATGCTCTTACCGACTTCTTAAAAGCGTTTGCTTTTGAACTCTGCCAGGTCTTTCTGTGGAATTTCCAAATAGTCCAGGCGAGCAATAATATCTTTCATCGTCGTAACTCCACTATTTGCAAGAATCTCAAATATGATTATCTTCTGAGCGTCTAAGAGAGTTGGATTGTTGAGGGTAGTTTGAAAATTTAGCTCCAAGTCAATCAATTGCCTAAGCGTCGTCTCTCTCCAGGCATAATAAAACTCTAAATCATCAATATAGCCTATGGGGAAAAAATTGACCGCTTGAGGAGGAGGACCAGCTGGTGTGGGGATAATCCACAGTCGTTTCCTGGGCTGGTGAGATTACCACGTCTAGAAGGACAGTGTCTAATTCTCTAGCGATTTCCACCACCGTTGATGGATCAACGTCCAACTCTAGGTCTGCCTCATAATGGGGAGGTGCAGCAGCAGCTTGTGCACTTTGAGCTGACACAGGAAAGCGTTTGAGAAACATGAAAGATTTCTACTAAGTAGAAATTCAAGATATAAACAAACAAAAATGCTCACCCTGAGGACTATCTTCGACTACAGTAGTCGCTTCAACTATAGGAACTTTAGTTTCCATAGCCTCAGGCTCCTGGCCTTCTTCAACTTCAAGGGGTAAAGAAGTGAGGGGATCAACACGTATAGGAATATTGAATCCTTCTAATAAATTCATAGCATACTGGATGTCATATTTACTATAGGCTGAAAAGTAATTTATCCTAGCATTAAAAAGAAAAAAAAACACACAGAAAGGATAAAATACGTTGTCTAAGACAAGTACTTACCCTGATCGCTAGCTAACTCTGTCGAGAGAGCTTCAGGAACGGGCTCTGCGATTGAGTCAGCGATTTGTTCACAAGGTGGAGGAGGAGGTGGAACACTAGAAGATTCTTCAAGTCCTGATTCGGCGGGAGCGCTTGTGGAACTTCTGGGAGTGGACCAGGGCGTGCGCTTACGAGCAAGAGGCACTTCCACTTCTTGTGCTTTTTTTTAAGTTGGTGGTCCCAAGTGGCATACGAAAGGGTTTAGAAGGGGGGTTGAATAGACCCTGAAGTCTTTTTCGACTTCAAAAATTTTTGTATCACATAAAGGTTTGAACGCTTGGATAACTGAGCGCTTGGGTCAGACGCTTCAGGAAAGTTAACTTAGACTTTGTGATTTTAGCAGTTTACCCAAGTAGGGCAACGCTTAGATCAATCAGGGTTAGCACAGCGGAAATGAGTTTTAGCGTTTTTTAGTTAATTTAATCGCTTTGCAATTTAACTTGTCTCTTTCAAAGATAAATGATGTAATAATAAAAATTAGACAATGAAGGTAAATGACACAAGATATATAAGGTTCACTGGGTGGTGTAATCCCAGCTACGTCCTTCTTCTCCTTTTTCACTTGGAGGAATTTACTAGAATGATTTTCGAAGAGTCACAGAGAATCTTCTACACGATAGTAAATGGTGAAAATGATCTTGGGTTCCTTGATCACACAGACTTCAGCATCAATGAAGATCATCTTCTTCAAACTTCTCTCACTCACAAATACTGCCTGCAAGGGTTCAACAACTTTTTTCACTTAGATGAAAAGTTGAGGTTTGTCACTAGGGTTTTGTTTGTTTTTGAAAAGATCAAACAACTTGGAATATCTCAGTTGGAATTTGAATTTCTTCTTTGGAAGATGTTTGAGATATTTGTGACTATCTGGAATGTAGATAAAAAGCTTGAAAGATTTGACTATGGAGTTTCTAAGCTTTTTCTCAGCAAGTTTTACTTGTGTCTGTACGTACTGGGGTAAGGTATTTATAGGCAATTTCTTGGGATCTGTCCGTTGGACACATGTAGGAGCGTGCCTTTCACGAGGCGCGTGAGTATACCTTTTCTCTGACATTCCTAAAAATTCGCTAAAGCCGATTGGACGGGAGCAGCTGAAACTCTGAAATTTCTGACAGTGTGTACAAAAGGTGGCTTGTCCACAAGTCATATTTGCTTATCACATTTAATTCTCTTATCAGACATTTAATGCATTTTGAATTTAATTCTCGTTGGAAGTAAATGCCCGTTGAATGATTGCATTTAAGTCCTTCATGACTTGAGGATTTATTTCAGGTGATTCTGACATAAGTCGCTTGAAAGTTTTCGAGCGCTTGATCCATAAATCCTGAAATGAGATCTTATAACGTTTGACAGACGCTAAGAAGAAAAACTTTATCTTCGGTTGACTTCAGACGCTGGTCTTCAACTTCTTCTCTAATATACTCACCTAGAATTCTACTAGCGATTCAGTCACAAGACTTAGTCTAAATTCTACAAAGATAAAAATTACAAGCCCATAATAAATTACAACTTTCAAACGCTTATACATCAATCTATGAAAAATGGAAACTTACATTGTATTTTTGGGGTCTAACATTAAATCCTATCTTGTCATCATCAAAACATCTAACATGAAATTTCCTAACAATTTCCCCTTTTTTGATGATGTCAAGACTCTTATAACTCTTTTATAATTTAAGAGTTACTTAAAAGAAAAGGCCCAAAGGACTATAAGTTAGCCTTTGAAAAGTTAGTAAAGTTAGTTAAAGTTAGATTAGCTTCAACAAGATGTTTCAGCGTTAAAACATTCATTCATTTCAAGAATTTAATGCATACATGTTTTACACTGAAGGAAAACCATCAACAAAAAAATTAAAACATAAAAGGAAACCAATCACTTTTTCTGTCGCTTCGCTCTTTCTTCGCCTTGTAGAACTTCTAACGCTAAGTCCAACAAAAGACGATCAATATCGATCATTGTCGTATGTTGAACGTTATCATAATCATGCCTACGAAGTCTGGAGCTTTCATTTAGTTCTAACAACCTTTCCGTCCATTCCCTTGGTGGAATACCAAGTTCACGAATTAAGTCATGATAGATATCTCTTTGTTGATTGACACGCGAAATCCTAGCAAGTATACTAGGTCGTGCAAAGTAATAAAGTGGACTATTTAGCCCGGGGTGTATCGTCTCCACAGGGACAATTGGATTCAATGCTCGTAATTGCTATATTATCTATCTCTAAGCTAAATCAAATTATAAGATGATGGTTGATTATACTATGAAAATAATCAAAGACAACTATGTGATAAACAAGATAATAAATCGAATGGAAAGAGGTGATTTGGGTTATGATCCTATTATGTTCTATTCTATGTTCATGAACTCTCAATTATCTGGATTCTTAGAACGTTCTTGTTATGGCGAAACCCTCTAATGTATTTATTATTCAATCTCTTGAAATAACAAGCCTATACTAGTTAACAACTTCCTATATCTCTATAGTGAAGATTGAATTAACTAACATGCATTTAGGTTCAAAGGAATTCCTTGTTTACGAAGATCCTACATTCAATCGGGTCATCTTATCACAAAAAGCCACACAACGCAATCGATTCTATCTCTAGTCAATTGTTACGTTATGATGTTTGATTTTTCGATCTCCCTTTATCTATATCCTCTCGGTCTCAAGACAAAGCATTTTATCAAACACATGATGATCAAGCATATGCAAGCATTAAGCACAAAATCAAACATGTAACAAGAATGTAATAAATCCGGAAATTAATGATTCATTAAACACAAAACATCACAAAGTATTCACATAACCCAATCACAAAAACACTTAGCTCATACTTACAACAACAAGTGATTCAACAACTCTACAAGACATAATTGAAATACTAATCAAGAGAAAGAGTTGAATTACTCCCTATTATAAAGTGTGAATCCAAGCTTTGATGATGAAAATGATGATGATGAAGATGATGATGGCTCTTCAAGCTTCCTTAGGACTTCCCATGGCTCCCCCTTGGTGTTTTAGAGCATGTCTAGCCTTTTAATAAGTGAAGAATGTGTTATAAAGACCAAAAACGGCGGACATAAAAAATAGGGCAGCAGGGCACTGAGCCGCGGCACAAACTTCTATCAGACCGCGGCACTAAAAGTGCGAACCAATTTTCCGAAGTAGGACCGCGGTCCTGTGCCGCGGTCATCTCACGCAGAATTTGCAGCTTTCGTATTTTAATCATAACTCTCTCTACACATGTCGGATTGAGGTGATTCAAGTTGCCACGCGAAGCTAAGAAACAAATCTAGAATATTGAAGAAGAAACCTTTCAAGAGGATGAAAACCGCGTTTAAATATGAATATTGTGTAAAATCTTTCGTCAACTATCTTCTTTTGTTTCTTTCTTCAATTTCAAGCTCAATTTGGATCTCTTTTCTCGTCTTTCATGCGTAAATCAACTTTTATCCTACAAAACAAAATATATACGAATCAAAGCATTATGAGGGATAAAAAGTGATCAGAGTAACGATCAAATCATATCACAATGGGGCATAAAATACTGTAAAATATGGACTTATCATTGATCATTTGATGGTCTCCAATTGATAGGTCATTGTAGCGGTCCGGCATAGGCAGCAAATCCCATACTTTCTAAGAACTCGGGGTCCAATTCTGGAAGCGCGTACTTTTCGAGATAATACCTTGGCTTTCTTTTCTTGGATAGCATTTTCTTAATGCTTACTAATTCTTCGAACAAAGAACGCCACTGTTTATTATCTGTCTTGGAAATCGCTTTGGACTTTTCTTTATCTTCCCCCTTCTTGACATTATCAAAGGAGGTCTTGAGTTCAGCGACATCTCGGCGCAAGAGTCTAACTTCTTCGACGAGAAGAGCAACTTGTTGAGCGACACTCTGAGCGGCGGCATCGGATGAAGCGTGTCTTTCAGTATCGGCCAAGGCGCTCTGAGCTAAGTGACAGTTGAATTCAGATGAGAGCTCAGCGATAAGGGGTGATATGCTTTGCATGATAGCAATAGTGCTTTTATTTGCAGCGTTTCCAATATCACAACTCCGCGTATCCGACACTATGCGGATATGTCTATCAGCAGCCTCAAAGATCTTGGAGCAGAAACCCTCAATGTTGGTAAGCGAGTTCCGGACTGCCTGTCTGAAATCTCTGGCTTCTGAATCACTCTAAGAATCTGAATAGGAAGAAGGACGCTCTGGGGACGGGAGAAGTCCGTAAGATTTTAAAATTGCAGCCTTACCTTTGGATTTATCTCTGATAAAAGGTTCTTCAGGCGCTTGAGCCATTTCAGCGTGCACTTCTTCAATCGCTTGATCCATGATAGGATCTGCAATCGCTGGGGGCTTGACCACTGGGGCGCTGAGGGATCTGGATGTTGAGCGTCATCCTCAGTATGAGCACTTTCTTCTTTTACAATTTGGATGGAGGGAGAAAGTTCTCTAATACCAATGACCCAGATGGGGCCAAGGGCTTCCATCGCATGCCTTGGATTGATCAGGCTAGATTGCGGGATAAGGAATATAGTGTCTTCGCACTCTTCGGTACTTAGTGCAAGTTGGTAAAGCAATCCCTGAAGTATAACAGTTGAAGAAGTCCAAAATCAAAGGCATGAGCGCTTAAGCTGCTTCTTGGTCCACTGGCCTGATTAGCGAGATTATCTTAGCCACTTGAATATTTGATTCACTAAAGAGCACGGGGTGAAGAGTCTATCCTCGGAAATTGTAACACCCGAAAAAGTGATTGAAATTGATGTCCAGCGCTTGGGCATTTTCAAACGCCGCTCTCATGTCTCTGTGGAACTCAGCGTGGTCATTTGAAACATCCACACAAATCTGACTCTGGCCTGGAAGAAGAGGTTGTTTACTTGATGAAGCGTCTTCATTTAGGTCAGGAAAGACTCGTTGAACAAACCCTGCACGAGGATGCAAAACGTAGCGTCCACCTTGGCTGCATAAGGCAAGTTGCTGGCGAATGTAGCTTTCGATTGGTTTTCTATATCGTGGCAAAGTGCTAACATTCCCTGCAATAATCTGACGCTGTTGAAGTAAAGAGGTTGCATAACCTCGGCGTCTGTACTCTATTCCGAAATCAAATAAAAAAGGATATCGGATCAATTCTTCAATGGTGAAAAAGTGAAGAACAAATTCTTCAGCACACCTGGCTGTATTCATCATCCAACGTTTTCCAAGTTTGTCTGCTTTCTTTTGCTCTTTGTTAGCAGTAAGGAACTTCTCAAAATGTTCCGTCTCTTCATCATAGTTGTCAGCCCATAATATGGCTAGATATTCACTAGCCTCATCTTCTATCCACGAGTTGACCGGATTTGGGCGCTCCGCAACAAGCGGTCCTTTAGATTCCATAACTTAAGTGGATTAGGAGAGAGAGCGTTCTGGGGAGACTTGACAACGGAGGGGAGAGCCGAATAGCCTATCTTGTTAAGATCTTCTTCATCTGGATCTTTGTTCCAATCACCTATGTGGGGGTTCTTGAAAATAATCTTTTTTTGGCACTGAGGAAAAAAAGACTCGTCCGAGCGACCGTTTGAATTGAAACGCTGAAGATCAAAGTCAGCTCTGTTGAAAACTGGATGACGAATATACTCAAAGTGTGATTGACGACGCTCCAAGTTATATAGTCCTAGATTGGCAATACGCTCGAAGATTTCAAACTTGAGAGAGTTGGACATATCGGGCCGATGGAGAGTTGTTTGAAATTGTATTTCCAACTCGGTAAGTGTTTGAGTGTCTCGTTCTCTGGAGGCATAATAGAATTCAACATCTGGAGTATATCCGCGCGGGAAGAAATTGATGACACGAGGAGGAGGTCCCGTTGGCATAGGAATAATGGCAATCGCTTCTATTGGGATGGGGGCCACTTCTATCGACCGCTCAGCGTTCAAAGTCGCTTCACTGGCTGATGATGTTTCAGCGTCAGGAAGGGCTTGAGATGCTTCCTTAGCGATATCCACAACAGTTGCCATATCCACATCTACTTCAACTGGAATCTCAAATGAAAGAGGGGCATCAGCGATTGGTGCCTCTGGAGGTACATCTTGAGCTGATACATGTAAGCGATTGAGAAAAACAAGCCAAAAAATTCCACTAAGTAGAAAGTTAGAAAAGACTAAATCGCTTACCTTGAGGAATATCATTGACTATTTCAGTCACTTGATCTGTTTCTTGGACAGGTTCCTCAGGCTCTGGAACAACTTCTTCTGGATCTAAGTTGAGAAAACAAGTTATAGGATCAGCACGAATGGGAATATCTAATTCTTCAAGGGTGTTGAGAACAAATTGAATATCTGCTTCACATTGTGCTGAAAGAGTTTTTTATCCTAGCGTTAGAGACTTAGAAACTAACGAGGAAAGGATATACTAATTTGCTAAGCAAATACTTACCCTGAACACTAGAAAGCCTCTCAGATTGAGTAGCGGCTTGAGGATCTGAGCTGATTTCTGGAACAGCGTCAGAGGGAGGAACGCTCACTGACTCTCTAAGTGCTGGTTTCGCTGAAGCACTAGAGGAGGCTGCAGGAGTAGAAAGAGGAGTACGTCTTCATGCAATCGGTACTTCTTCTACTGCTTCCTCTTCCTCGGGAACGAAAAAGATAAATGCTGGAGGAGGCGATGGAGATTTAGGAGAGGGAGAAGGAAAAAGGATCTTTTGCTTCTTTTTGGGCTATGACTTCTTCTTCTTGGGTTCAGGCATCTGTTTCTTTGCTGGCTTGGATGGCTCAGTGACTTTGAGAGCTATCTTTCTTTTAGGTCGCTTGACCACCACTTCTTCTTCGGATGAAGAGGATGATGATGAAGAGGAAGACGCTTGATCTTCATCATCACTACGAACAACTCCTAAAGCACGAAGTCGCTCACGCTCTTCTTTTGGAACAGCTGCACCACCTATCTTCCTTGGCTTTTGCAGCTCACAGAGCATTTTCTTTCCGTAGAATTTTGTCAGTGGAATCTTCTTGCCAGAAGAGTTTGTATAACCGCAAGCGCTACGAATACGACTTAGCACAATCCCATAAGGCTTGAGATTCACCGACTTGGCCATCGCTGCCTTAAAGCGATTAAAAAAGTAGAGAGACCAATTTACCTTTAATTTGGTCAGAATGGCCACCATCATCTTGTACTGTATGTTTGTAACTTTATTGAATGTCCCGTTTCTGCATTCGATCATCTTTGAGCATATATCGGCGAGAATAACATATTCTCCCTTCACGTCGTTCTTCTTGAAGTTCTGCTCGTATGGAGTAACAACATCTTCTTTCTTGACCAATTCCCAGACTTTTGTAGCATCTCCGAGATTGACGTGTTTCACCTCAGAGCCATCATTGGGTAGAACCAACAATGAAGAAATCAAGGAAGGGCTAAGAACAAAAGTCTCTTTAGCAAAGGGGAAGACGCAGGATATGGAATTTCCGTCTTCAGAAATCTGGGTATTGTTGAAAAAGTGGAGAGATTCATCTTCAAAGTAGTTGAAAATAGTAGAGATCATATCTCTCAAACCAGATTCTTGAAAGAGTGGAAGAATCGTTCGAAGAGGAGAGTTCTGGTTATCAAACAGATAGTCCCAGTTAACCAGAAATCTGGCGTTAACAGTGACTGGTTTTTCAGCACGGGAAGTTTTTCCGGTAGCAGACTTGGATGATTTGGAAGATTTTGAAACTTTGGGAGCCATTGCTGAAAGTTTGAAAGCTTTTTGAGAGAGAGAGAAGTATTTGCCTTGAGAAAGATGAAGATTCTTACAGTAGAGAGAATTTGTGAGAGTGATAAAATCTGATTGTAAAGATCTTGAGGAGTTTAAATAGAGGTAAAAATTAACTTTTCAATGGCTACGATGTTGACACGTGGACAGTCAAAGAGTTTGAATTTTGAAAAGAGTCAAATCTGATACGTTTTAGAAAAGTACGAATGCAAAAAGTGCGGTAAAATAGTTTGTCTGTTACCAAAAAGAGTGAAATTTTGGGATCCGCAGTTACCAAATTAATTGAAAAACGTTTGAAAAGATTTGAGATTTTCAGCGTGAAATACACGCGCCTGATAGTACACTGACACGTAATCAGACTTGTGCAGACCTGAACTGTCTCAGTTTTAGATAAATGTCAATAACCGTCAGTTTGATTTGATAGGCACGTGTGGGTAGTTATCAAATCTAACCTTTTATACTTATCCACATGCTATCCTTTTATCGATGAAAAATTATGCATGATTTTAAAATAATTTTCTTAGCATTATCGTGGGAATTTCTTTAACGCTTAAGACTTTTGGAGAACAAAATTTAATTTTGTAAAGTTTGTGATAAAGTCAATCGCTTGAATTTATAAATGACAATTTTATTTAGAGATTGACTTCGTCATACATAAAGATAAGCGCTAGTGATTTATGCATAAAAAAATTTTAAATCGTTTTTTATCACAGTCGCTTATAAATTGTTATAAGTACAATTTTAAAGTTCCCTCTAGAATTGATGACTTATTTCAGATTTTGTCAAAACGCTTTAGACATAAACATAAGGTGGATTCCCCCTAAATTATATGCCTATTTAAATATGATGCTTTATGATTTAAGCGTTTAAATCAATCATACCTAATTCACTTCTCAAGGTGAGAAAGCGTTGTTCGTTGAGCGCTTTGGTGAAGATATCTGCCAATTGTTTGTCAGTTCCATTGAAGTGGATGGAGATATCTTTCTTTTGAACATGGTCATGTAAAAAATGGTATCTAATGTCAATGTGTTTAGTTCTAGAATGAAGGACAGGATTTTGGGTCATAGCTAAAACGCTTTGGTTATCACAATGGATTGGGGTAGGACCTAGGATAATCCCATAGTCTCTAAGTTGTTGCGTCATCCAAAGAATTTGCGCACAACAGCTCCCAGCGGCAACATATTCTGCCTCAGCGGTAGAAGTCGCTATGGATTGTTGTTTCTTACTATGCCACGAAACTAGTCTATCACCTAGAAATTGACATGTACCACTAGTACTTTTCCGATCTATTTTGCATCCTGCAAAATCTGCGTCTGAATAACCAATTAGTTCAAAAGGAGAGTCCCTTGGATACCATAAGCCCATATTTTGTGTGCCTTTTAGGTATTTAAGGATTCTCTTAGCAGCATTTAAGTATGATTCTCTAGGATCATCTTGAAAGCGTGCACACATGCATACCGAAAACATAATATCCAGTCTACTAGCGGTAAGATAAAGAAGTGATCCAATGATACCTCTATAGTTAGTGATATCAATTTTCTTCCCACTTTCATCTTTATCTAACTTAAGCGTTTGGCTCATTGGGATTTTTGAAGATGATGCATTTTCCATACCAAATTTCTTAATCATATCTTTTGTATATTTAACTTGGTTTATAAATATTCCATTAGGGAGTTGTTTAACTTGTAATCCTAGGAAAAAAGTTAATTCACCCATCATGCTCATTTCAAATTGATCTTGCATCATTTTCGAAAATTTCTCACACAATCGCTTATTTGTAGAACCAAATATAATATCATCAACATAAATTTGGACTAAGAGAATATCTTCATTATGGGTAATTTTAAATAACGTTGTGTCAACGCTGCCTTGTGAAAAGCCTTTACTATAAGGAAGATAGAGAGAGTGTCATACCATGCTCTTGGTGCTTGTTTAAGGCCATAAAGTGCCTTATCCAGTTTATAGACCATACTTTTGCCATGATTGTTGATGAATCCTAGAGGTTGCTCCACATAGACTTCTTCTTGAAGTTTACCATTCAAGAATGCACTCTTCACGTCCATTTGGTACACCGTGAATTTGTTGAATGCGGCAAACGCTAGGAACATACGAATCGCTTCAAGATGGGCTACTGGGGCGTATGTCTCATCAAAATCAATACCTTCTTCTTGACAATAACCCTGAGCGACTAGTCTGGCTTTGTTTCTTATAACAATGCCATCTTCGTCCAACTTGTTCCTAAAAACCCATCTAGTCCCAATAACTCCTTGATGAGTTGGCCTTGGTACTAGTGTCCAAACTTTGCTTCTCTCAAATTGGTTAAGCTCTTCTTGCATTGCTTCAACCCAACTTGAATCACTGAGCGCTTCATCCACTTTCTTTGGTTCCATTTGAGATAAGAAACTTGCGAACATGGCCTCATTAATTGTAGCTGACCTAGTTCTAACAGGTGCTTCCATATCTCCAATTACTAGCTCTGGTGGATGGTCTCTAAGCCATTTACGGTATGGTTGGAAAGGGTTGAGAGACTCTTGGTCATCAATCGCTTGATCCCTATTTGTCTCTGGCGTAGTCGCTTCATCAATCACAGTTCCAATTTGCTCTTGATGATTATTCTCTTCAGGATCATCAGCGATTCTGACTTTATCATCATTTGTAACCTTACGAGTAATCTTAGGAATAGGCACAGAGATCTCATCATCAGCGTCATCATCACTATCATTATTGAGATTAATTTGTGACGCTTGTTGGGCAAGATCTTCAATTCCTACATCATCAGGATTAACCTTACTCGGTTCTTGGTTAGCATCATCAAACACAACATGAATGGATTCTTCAACCTTCGATTTGATCTTATTTAGGATGCAAAAACTCTTTGCATTCTTGGCATAGCCTAGAAAGATTCCCTCATCCGCTTTAGGATCAAAAGTTTTTAGGCTGTGGGATCCATTATTATGAATGAAACATTTTGAACCATCTACATGAAAATATGAAACGTTAGGCTTACGTCCCTTCCACAACTCATATGGAGTCTTCTCATGTTGCTTGTTGATCATACACCGGTTCTGAGTGTAGCAAGCTGTGTTAATGGCTTCGGCCCAAAACCTTTGAGGCAGCTTAGACTCTGCAAGCATTGTCCTAGAGGCTTCTTTAAGCGTTCTATTCCGTCGCTCAACAACTCCATTTTGTTGAGGTGTTCTAGGAGAAGAATACTCATGAAGTATTCCAAAATCTGTACAAAACTTCTCAACAAATTGGTTAGTGAATTCAGTTCCTCTATCGCTTCTAATTCTCGTCACTTTTAGATCTTTTGAATTTTGCAATTGACGGATTAGCGTTGTGAGCTTGACACTAGTTTCATCTTTGGTCGCTAGAAATTCTACCATGTATAGCGAGAGAAATCATCAACGATTACTAGCGAGTACTTTTTACCACTAACACTCATGATTTGAATAGGACCAAACAAATCTCAATTCAATAGTTCAAGAACTCTACAAGTAGATAGACATGGTTTCTTCATAAAAGATGATTTAACTTGTTTACCCATTTGACATGCATCACATAAGCGATTCTTTTGAAAGGAACCCTTAGGTAATCCCTCTACAAGATTTGGCGATATTAACTGAGAGATTGCCTTAAAGTTGAGGTGATTCATTTTTCTATGCCATAACCAACCCAATTCATTTTGATTTTTAGCAACAAAGCATGTGGGGTTGTTATCAAATGTAGAATCCCAATCCACTAAATACACATTATTTGTTTTTTTTCCTCTTAATTTAGTAGACTTAGTCT
Organism: Buddleja alternifolia; assembly: GCA_019426215.1. Taxonomy (NCBI): domain Eukaryota; kingdom Viridiplantae; phylum Streptophyta; class Magnoliopsida; order Lamiales; family Scrophulariaceae; genus Buddleja; species Buddleja alternifolia. The sequence continues at coordinate 12,481,771 of CM033395.1, forward strand.
TAGCGTCGTTGACATCGCAGAAGTCGCTTGAAAATTTAACATCAAAACCTTTATCACAAAATTGACTAATGCTCAACAAATTATGCTTAAGACCCTCAACATAATATACATCACTGATCATGATGTTCCCCCTATGCATGATACCTATATCTTTGGTTTTACCTTTGGAGTTATCACCGAATATAACTTGAGGACCGTTGGTTGTACGATAGTTGATCAAGAGATCCTTTGAGCCAGTCATGTGCCTTGACGACCCACTATCGATGTACCAAACTGAAGTATCGGTGTTGGCTCTAGGTACCTGCATTTAAAGGGTAGTTTTAATTCTTCTTAGGTACCCATGTTATTTTGGGTCCTTCAACGTTAGTAGCTTTGGTTTGAATTAATACTTTCGGAACCCATATTTGCCTTGTCTTCATTACGGGAAGATTGGCCTTCTTGGGTTTCGGTTTGTGTTGAGTGTGCTTTTTAGGTGTAAAGTAATATCCTCGATTATAATAGTAATCATAATCGTAATCATAGTCATAATCATAATTATCATAGTATCGATAATATGATCTTGACTATCTTGGATATTGACACTGGTATTTCCTTGGCGCTGGCTTGGGTTGCACTTTTGGTGCTGAACGCTTAGCGCTTGATTCACAGTGTTCAGGCTTACCTTTAGCCTTTTGAGCGTTTGGATGAACCCCTTTTTGTGAATCATTTGCTTTAGCCTTACCCTTGCCTAAGTCGGCTTTGGCTTTCTCATTGGGCTTCGTACCGTTGTCGCTAGATTCATTAAGCGTTTGACTTTGTGAACCTTTCTCAACATTATCTAAGTCACATTATCCAACTTTTTAGAGGCTTTTGATAATGATGAGATGAGCTACTTTGATTTGGCAAGTCTAGCGATCAAATCAGCTTCTCTCTTGACTATTTTATCAAGATCGCTTTTCAATTGAATAATCTCACTCTCAAGTGATTGGTTTTTCTCAATGCATTGTTGTTGAACTTTCAACTCTGCTTTGAGCGTTACTTTATCTCTTGTGAGTGATGAGATAATAGCGAGATCATTTTGATATATTTTGGCGGCCTCTTGACAATCTTTATAATATTCATTAACTTTGTCAAGTAATTCATCATAAGAAAGAGGATGAGATAATTCATTGGTTACCTCTGGTAGCAATTTGTCAGACGCTTCATCTTCTCTTGCCATGAGACAGATCAACGCTGAGTTGCTTGTAGGCTCATTATCACTACTTTCATCTGATGATTCCAAGTCCTCTTCAGGTGCGGGAAATGATTCAGATTCCGCTAGCAAACCTTGTTGGCGAAAATTGCTCCTAAATTGGTTTCTATCCACATAGTCTTACCTTGTGGGCTTAGACACATTTGGATAAGGGCAATTTACCTGGTAATGCCCTGGTTTGATGCAATTCTAACACAAATTAGTTTTCATTTTTTGTTCAGTGGATAATCGCTTTGATCCAACTGGCGCTGAGAGATTCTGAGTAGGCGATGAAGGCGCTTGATATGGAACTGGCGCAACTGGTTGAGGTGCTGAGTACACTGGCGCTTGATACTGAGGCGCTGGTGCTGGGGAAGGAGTTTGAAATGAAGTTTGTCCAATAGGATTTCTCTTTTCATATCTTAGAAATTTCTTGACTAATAAGGCCATTTCCTTCCCTTCATTTGATTCCACTGGTTTAACCTCACTAACCGCTTTACCCTTATTTTTGGTGGTAGCGATTAAAGCTCCTGATTCAGTCGCTGAAGTTGTTGTGTCGCTGACTTCACCCAATTCGAATTCGAATGCCTTTAACTCTGAAAACACATGTTCTGGAGTCAGAGTCTCCAAAGTTTGTGATTCTCTCATAGCAACTGTCTTGATCAAGTATTTACTTGGAAGACTTTTGAAAATCTTATTGACCATTTCCTTGTTGGTCAATTCTTTATCTAATGACGCTAACTCGGTAATGAGCAAGGTGAATCTTGCGTCCAATTGTTCTAGCGTCTCACTGGGCTGCATTTTGAAATGCTCAAATATTTGCATGGCTAGGGAGAGCTTGTTCTCCTTCATTTGTGCTGAACCTTCCCACACAATGGCCAACTTATCCAATATTTCTTTGGAGGTTTTACATTGCTTGATCTTGTTGAACAATGCATCGTTATCTCCTAACGCTGAGTAAAGTGCACTTCGTCCAACATTATCCAGATTAGCTCTTTTTCTATCCTCTGGCGTCCATTCTATCTTAGGTTTCTCGACATAACCATCTGGAGTTACAACTTTCATAATCTGAATGGGGCCATCTGTAATCACATCACACATTTCATTATGGCACGAACATAAATATGCGAATGCTCTAAGTTTCCAAGAATCATAGTTTGATTCAACCAACTTAGGCATTTTATTAAAAGCCACAATGAGATGTTTTAAAGAAAGATTTTAAAGCGATTAATTAAAAAAAATGGATCTGAACAAGCAGTTACGCTCGGAAACGCTTAGGTTTCTACTTCAATTACTTTGATACCACTTGGTGGTCCCAAGTGGCATACGAAAGGGTCTAGAAGGGGGGGTTGAATAGACCCTGAAGTCATTTTCGACTTCAAAAATTTTCGTATCACTTAATGGTTTGAACGCTTGGATAACTGAGCGCTTGGGTCAGCCGCTTCAGGAAAGTTAACTTAGACTTTGTGATTTTAGCAGTTTACCAAAGTAGGGCAACGCTTAGATCACTTAATCAGGGTTAGCACAGCGGAAATGAGTTTTAGCGTTCTTTTAGTTAATTTAATCGCTTTGCACTTTAACTTGTCTCTTTCAAGGATAAATGATGTAATAATAAAAATAAGGCAGTGAAGGTAAATGACACAAGATATATAAGGTTCACTGGGTGGTGTAATCCCAGCTACGTCGTTCTTCTCCTTTTTCAATTGGAGGAATTTACTAGAATGATTTTCGAAGAGTCACACAGAATCTTCTACACGATAGTAAAGGGTGAAAATGATCTTGGGCTCCTTGATCACACAGACTTCGGCACCAATGAAGATCACCTTCTTCAAGCTTCTCTCACTCACAAATACTGCCTGAAAGGGTTTGACAACTTTTCTCACTCAGATGAAAGGTTGAGGTTTGTCACTAGGGTTTTGTTTGTTTTTGAAAAGATCAAACAACTTGGAATATCTCAATTGGAATTTGAATTTCTTCTTTGGAAGATGTTTGAGATATTTGTGACTGTCTGGAATGTAGATAAAAAGCTTGAAAGATTCGCCTATGGAGTTTCTAAGCTTTTTCTCAGCAAGTTTTTCTTGTGTCTGTACGTACTGGGGTAAGGTATTTATAGGAAATTTCTTGGGATCTGTTCGTTGGACACATGTAGGAGCGTGCCTTTCACGGGGTGTGTGAGTATACCTTTTCTCTGACATTCCTGAAAATTCGCTGAAGCCGATTGGACGGGAGCAACTGAAACTCTGAAATTTCTGACAGTCTGGTCAAAAGGTGGCTTGTCCACAAGTCATATTTGCTTATCACATTTAATGCTCTTATCAGGCATTTAATGCATTTTAAATTTACTTCCCGTTGGAAGTAAATGCCCATTGAATGATTGCATATAAGTCCTTCATGACTTGAGGATTTATTTCAGGTGATTCTGACATAAGTCGCTTGAGAGTTTTCGAGCGCTTGATCCATAAATCCTGAAATGAGATCTTATAACGTTTGACAGACGCTAAGAAGAAAAACTTTATCTCCGGTTGACTTCAAACGCTGGTCTTCAACTTCTTCTCAAATAGACTCACCTAGAAGTCTACTAGCGATTCAGCCAGAAGACTTAGTCTAAATTCTACAAAGATAAAAATTACATGCCTATAATAAATTACAACTTTCAAACGCTTATACATCAATCTATGAAAAACGAAATTTACATTGTATTTTTGGGGTCTAACATTAAATCCTATCTTGTCATCATCAAAACATTTAACATGAAATTTCCTAACATAAGTCTCTGGCAAAACAGTAGTCGCTGGAGGGGGAGAAGGTGTTTTCGCTGGGGGAGAGCGAAACTTTTCCTTCTTCTTTTTCTCTTTCTTGATTTTCATTTGTTTCTTCACTGGCTGGGATGGCTCAGCGACTTTCAAGGTAAATTTCGCTTAGGTCTTTTTACCACAACTTCTTGTGGCTCATCTGATGAGGAAGAACTCGTTGGATCTTTATCATCACCACGAAGTTGACCTTGGGCAAGATGCTCACGTTCGTCTTTTGGAACGACTGCACCACCTCGACGCTTGGGGTAGAGAAATTCACCGATCATTTTCTTTCCATAGGACTTGGTAGCCGTCACTTTGGATCCCTTGGAAGTAGAGAATCCACAAGCGCCTAAAAGAAAACTTAGCCAAATCCCATACGACTTGGGATTGAAAGACTCTTGCATCGCTGCTTTGAAGCGATTGAAAACATACAATGTCCAGTTGACCTTCAGTCTGGTCAACACTACGATCAACATCTTAAATTGTATGATTGAAACCTTGTCAAAAGAACCTTTTCTGCACTCTATCATTTTTGTACAAATGTCAGCCAAAATGACTTTCTCTCCTTTCATGTCATTTTTCTTGAAATTCGACTCGTAGTCCGCCTCAACTTCATATCTTCGAACAGTTTCCCACACCTTTGTAGAAGTACCCATGCCCACTTCTTCAACTTCGCGTCCATCGGAGGGCAGTTACAGAAGATCGGCAAGCAATTTTGCAGTAAGTACAAAAGGGGTTTCAAGAGAGGGAAAAGAGCAAGTTATGGAGTTGCCGTCTGCAGAAATGACCACATTCTTAAAGAAATGTATAACTTCATCCTCATGCAGAAGAGAATGAGAGGTAAGAAGATTTTTCAGGCCAGATTCGTCAATAAGAGCCAGAATTTCTTTCATCTGAAAGTTTTGGTTACTAAACAAGTATTCCCAGCTGAGAAGGAAACCTGCGTTGAAACCCGTCGGTTTGGTGGTTTTTTCGGAAGCAGAGGAAGATGACTTTGGTGGCACCATTGAAAACTTTGAAGAACATTTGTGGAGAGAGAGAATAAAGCTTTTAACCTTTAGAAAGAAGATGAACTTTTACAGCAAGTGAATTTGGAAGTGATAGAGTTTTTCTGTAAGAATTCAAAGGCTTTAAATAGCCAGCAAAAAGTAACTCCTCAATTGCTTTGATTAGTGCCACATGTAAAAGCAGTTAATGGGAGATGAAAGACATTGATGTAAATAGGGCAAAAAATTAGGTTAACTGCTGTAAATATAAAATTTTGAAGTCTGCAGTTACTTTTTCAAAAACGTTTAAGAGTTTAAAAATTTTCAGCGTGGGGTGCACGCGCCTGTTAGTACACTGACACGTACCCAGACTAGTACACATGTTCAACCACCTATTGAGATAGTGGTTAATAACCACCAGTTTGATGTGATAGGGACGTGTGGGCAGTTGTGAAATCTTATCTTTTGGACTTATCCACACGCTACCCTTTAGCGATGAAAAGAATGCATGTTTTTCAGAAATTGTGGCATAGTGTTTAAGAGGGAATATACTTAATGCTGAAGCTTTTACTTCTATAAATAACGTTTAATCATTGTTTGGAAATAACACTTTTTATTTTATTAGCGATCAATCTTGTCATGCATAAAGTAAACACTAATGATCAATGCATAAAATTTTCAAAGTCATTTTTTTATCATAGTCGCTTACTAATTAGAATAAGTACAATTTTAAAGTTCCCCCTAAAATTGATCACTCATTTCAATTTGAAAAACGCTTTATACATAATAAGAAAGTGGATTCTCCCTTAATTATATGCTTCTAAAAGCATGACGCATCATGATTAAGCAGTTAAATCAATCATACCTAATTCGCTTCTCAAAGTGAGAAAATGTTGTTTGTTGAGCGCTTTTGTGAAGATATCTGCCAATTGTTTGTCAGTTCTATTGAAATGCATGGAGATATCTTTCTTTTGAACATGGTCTCGCAAAAAATGGTAGCCAAGGTCAATTTGTTTAGTTCTAGAATGAAGGACTGGGTTTTAGGTCATAGCTAAAGCGCTTTGGTTATCACAATGGATTGGGGTAGGAACTAAGAGTATTCCATAATCTTTAAGTTGTTGCCTCATCCAAAGGATTTGTGCACAACAGCTTCCAGCGGCTACATACCCTGCCTCAGCGGTAGAAGTCCCTATGGATTATTGTTTCTTACTATGCCACGAAACTAATCTATCACGTAGAAATTGACATGTACCACTAGTACTTTTCCGATCTATTTTGCATCCTACAAAATCTGTGTCTAAAAAACCAATTAGGAGAGTCGCTTGGATACCATAAGCTCACATTTTGTGTGCTTTTTAGGTATTTAAGGATTCTCTTGGTAGCACTTAAGTGTGACTCTTTTGGATCTGATTGAAAATGTGCACACATGCATACCAAAAACATGATATCAGGTCTACTAGCGGTAAGATAAAGAAGTGATCCAATGATACCTTTATAGTTAGTTATATTAATTTTCTTCTCACTTTCATCTTTATCTAACTTAAGCGTTTGGCTCAATGGAATTTTAGAAGAGGATGCATTTTCCATACAAAATTTCTTAATCATATCTCTTCTATATTTAGCTTGGTTTAAAAATATGTCATTAGTGAGTTGTTTAACTTGTAATCCTAAGAAAAAAGTTAATTCACCCATCATGTTGCGTCATTTTCCAAAATTTCTCACACAATCGCTTATTAGTCGATCTGAATATTATATCATCAACATAAATTTGGACTAAGAGAATATCTTTATTATGGGAAGTTTTAAATAACCTTGAATCAACGCTGCCTTTTGAAAAGCTTTTACTTATATGGAAGATAGAAAGAGTGTCATACCATGCTCTTGGTGCTTGCTTAAGACCATAGAGTGTCTTATCCAATTTGTAGACCATACTTTTGTCATGGTTGTTGATGAATCCTAGAAGTTGCTCCACGTATACTTCATCTTGAAGTTTACCAATCAGAAAAGCACTCGTCACGTCCATTTGATACACTGTGATCTTGTTGAATGCAACAAACGCTAGGAACATCTGAATCAATAACCCTGAGCGACTAGTCAGGCTTTATTTTTTATAACAATACCATCTTCATCCATTTTGTTCCTAAAAACCCATCTAGTCACAATAACTCCATGGTGAGTTGGTCTTGGTACTAGCGTCCAAACCTTACTTCGCTCAAATTATTTAAGCTCCTCTTGCATAGCTTCTACCCAACTTGAATCACTAAGCGCTTCATCCACTTTCTTTGTTTCCTTATGAGATAGGAAACTTGCGAACCTGGCCTCATTAATTGTAGCGGCCCTAGTTCTAACATGTGCTCCTATATCTCCAATTACTAGTTCTGGTGGATGATCTCTAAGCCATTTACTAGTCATGTGCCTTGACGACCCAATATCAATGTACCAAATTGAAATATCGGTGTTCGCTCTAGGTACCTGCATTTAATGAGCAGTTCTTATTCTTCTTAGGTACCCATTTTGTCTTGGGTCCTTCAACGTTAGTAGCTTTAGTCTGAATTAAAATTTTCTGAACTCATATTTGCCTTGTCTTCGTTATGGGAGGACTGGCCTTCTTGAGTTTTGGTTTGTGTTGTGGGTGCTTTTTAGGTGTATAATAATATCCTCAATTATAATAGTAATCATAGTCATAGTCATAACCATAATCATCATAATATCGATAATATGATCTAGATCTTTGAGGATATTGGCGTTGGTATTACCTCGGCACTGTCTTAGGAGTCGCTTTTGGCGATTGACACTTGGCGATTGATTCACTTGTAGAAGGTTTCTCCTTAGTCTTTTGAGCGTTTGGATAGGCCCTCTTTTGTGAATCATTCACTTTCGTCTTCTCTTTGTTTCCTGAGTTGGTGTTGACCTTCTCATTTGGCCTGTACCATTGTCTTTGGGTTCATTCAGTGTTTGACTGTTTAAACTCTTTTCAACAAAGAATACACCCTTTCCTTTGTTAGTTGTCATAACCTTAGACGCTTTTGATTTATGACCAAATTTATCACAACCTAAATCGGTCTTTTCACTAAAAAGTCTAAATACTTCAGTCACATTATCAAGCTTTCTTAACGCTTTTGATAATGATGAGACAAGCTGCTCTAATTTGGCAAGTTTAGCAATCAATTCAGCTTCTCCCTTGACTATTATATCATGATAACTTTTTAATTGAATAATTTCACTCTTAAGTTATTGGTTCATCTCAATGCATTGTTGCTGAACTTGCAACTCTTCCTTGAGCGTCAAGTTATCACTTTTGAGCGCTGAAATGATATCAAAGTGATTTTGATATAACTTGGCAACATCTTGATAATATTTATAATATTCATTGACTTTTTTAAGTAATTCATCATAACAAAGAGGATGAGATAATTCAGTGGTTACCTTAGATAGCGAGTCATCAGACGCTTCTTCATCTCTCGCCATAAGACAAATTAATGCTGAGTCACTAGATGGCTCATCAACACTGCTTTCATCTGATGATTCCAATTTCTCTTCAGGTGCGGAGAATGGTTCTGATTCCGCTAGCAAACCTTGTTGGTGAAGGTTGCTCCTGAATTGGTTTCTATCTGTATGATCTTGCCTTGTGGGCTTAGATACATTTGGATAATGGCAATTTACCTGGTAGTGCCCTGGTTTCCAGCAGTTATAACAAAGGTTAGTTTTCATTTTCTTTTCAGTTGATAACCTTTTGGAAACTACTGGCGCTGAGAGATTCTGAGTCTGAGACGGAGGGACATGGTATTGAACTGGAACTAGAGGTTGAGGGGCAAAATACACTGGTGCTTGATACTGAGGCACTGGTGCAAGGGGAGGGGTTTGAAATGAGGTTTGTCCACTAGGGTTTCTCTTTTCATATCTTAGAAATTTCTTGACTAATAGTGCTATTTCCTTTTCCTCATTGGATTTTGTCGTTTTTACCTCGCTGACTACTTTTCCTTTACTTTTGATGGTAGCAATTAAAGCTCATAATTCAGTCACTAAAGTCGACATGTCGCTGATTTCATCTAATTCAAACTCAAATGCCCTTAACTCCGAAAACACATGTTCTGGAGTTAGAATCTCCAACGTCTGTGATTCTCTCATGGCTACAGTCTTTATAAAGTACTTGCTTGGAAGGCTTCTAAATATCTTATTGACCATTTCCTTGTTGGTCAACTCCTTGTCTAGTGATGTAAACTCTGTAATGAGCGATGTGAACCTCGCGCCCAATCGATCTAGCGTCTCGTTGGGCTGCATTTTAAAATGCTCAAATTTTGCATGGCTATGGAGAGCTTTTTTTCCTTTATTTGTGTTGAACCTTCACACACAATAGCCAACTTATCCCATATTTCTTTTGAAGTGTTACATAGCTTGATTTTGTTGAACAATCCAGCATTGTCTATTAACGCTGAGTAAAGAGCGCTTCGTCCAACATTATCTAAATTAGCTCTTTTCGATCTTCTTGCGTCCATTCCAACTTTGGCTTCTCAACATAACCATCTAGAGTCGCTTCAGTCACTCTAGGGGCTCTAGTTATGACTTTCATGATTTGAATGGGGCCATCTGTAGTTACATCACACATCTCATTATCGCATGGACATAGATAAGCGAATGCTCTAAGTTTCCATGAATCATAGTTTGACTCAATCAACTTAGGCATTTTGTTAAAATCCATAATTATGAGATTTAAAAAAATAAAGCGACTAAGTTTTGAAAAATGGATCTAAGCAAGCAGTCATGCTCAGAAACGCTTAAGTTTATACTTGAACCGCTCTGATACCACTTAATGGTCCCAAGTGGCATATGAAATGGTCTAGAAGGGGGGGTTGAATAGACCCTAAAGTCATTTTCGACTTTAAAAATTTCGTATTACCTTTGAAGAATTTGAATGCTTAGTAAGCTCAGCGCTAGGTCAGGCGCTTAAGATAAGATAACTTAGACTTAGTAATTCCAACAATTACCAAAGTAAGGTAATGTCTCAATCGCTTAATTAGGGTTAGCACAGCAGAAATAATTTTGTAAGCTTAGCGTTCCCTTTAACCAATAGTCGCTTAACCATTTTAATGCGTTTTCAAAGATATAATATGAAAATGTTAAGTAAAGCAATAAAGCAGTAAATAAAACAAGATATTATAAGGTTAACTGGGTGATGTAATCCCAGCTACGTTTTTCTTCTCCTTTGCACTTGGAGGAACTCCAGTAAGATGATTTTTGAAGAGTCACACAGAGACTTCTACAAGATAGAGGAAAGGGAAGATGATCTTGAGCTCCTTGATCACACAAACTTCATCTCCAATAAAAACCTTCTTCAACAAGCTCCTTTTATGCAAAAAATATTGTTTGTGATTCAACAAACTTTCTCACTCAGATGAAAGATGTTGAGAGTTTTGTCACGGGTTTGTTTGATGTTGGGAAGTTCAAACAACTTGTGATATCTCAATAGGAGTTTTAGGGTTCTTCTTTTAAGAGGTTTGAGATATCTTTGACTGTCATTGGAATGTGTTTAAAAAGCTTGAGAGGATTTTTGGTTATAGAGTTTATAAGCTTTTCTCTCAAATAATTTTAGCAAAGTTTAGAGCTTTTCTTGTGTATGTACGTATATGTTTATGGTTTTGCTGAGGGTGCTATTTATAGATATTTCTTGGGATTTGTCCGTTGGACACATGCAGGCGCGTGTCTCTCACGCAGCGCGTTAAACAATCCCTTTTGTAACATTCCTTAATTTCCACTGGTTCCGATTGAACAGGAGCAGACTTTGAACTCTGAATTCTGACAATCTAGTCAAAAGGTGGCTTGTCCACAAATCAAAATAGCTTATCAAATTTAATGCACTTATCCGGCATTGAATGCATTTGAACTTATTTTCCATTGGAAATCAATATTCATTAATGATTGCATTTAAGTCCTTCATGACTTGAAAATTTATTTCAGGTGAATCTGATCCTTGATCGCTTGAGTAATTTGAGAACTTGATTCAAAAAGTCTGAAACAGTCCTTTAGCGTTTCACATACGCCTAGAACAAATCTTCATCTTCACTTGGCTTCAGACGCTGATCTTCAACTTCATCTTTGATAGACTCACCTAGAATTCTATCAGCGACTTGGTTTCAAACACTTAGTCTAAAATCTTCAAAGATCACTTCATATATATTGACTCATAAATTTGGCATTCACATGGCCTTAGTTCTACAAAATTAGCTCATCATCAATAGCTCAAGAAGATCTAGAACAATCATATACATAATTATGAACATAAACATGTAATGAAAGCAAGTAAAACACCCTAAGGCTTGGTTGATGATGAATCTTAGCTTGAAACTCCAATCTCTAGCTTAATCCCCCTTCTTCTCCATCCAAGATTAATGAATTTGTGGCTCAAAATCCCAGAAAAATGCCTTTAATCACCAAGAATCCGAACCCCCTTCATCTTCCTTTCATTTTTGGCCTTCATACCTTCAAAACCGCTGTATCGGCGCCCAGCCATGACCTAAATGGCGCCTAGGCGCGGTACAGGTGGCCTACATGGCTTGGGGAATAAGTTGACCGGTGCCTAGGAGCGGGTGAGGTGGCGCCTAGGCGCCGGCTGCAGAGTCTGAACCGTTTTCTTGCTTTGCAGCGCAGCAATTGTATTTTCTTCATAACTTTCTCCACCAACCTCGGATTTAGATGATTCAAGTTTCCACATGAAGCCAAGACGGAGCTCTACAAATGTCTAGAAGAAAACTTCCTCAAATTCGATTTCCAAATATACGGAAATACTGTGTTTTTATGCGCTTTACGTCGATTGTAGTGATTTTCCACCTTTACTGAATAAGCACATAGATTATACACATATGTGGCATAAATCAAGCGATAAATAAATCTAAAACATTTTATATATCCTTCTAGATGGAAAGTACTTGATTAAATCAATCCTTTGATTTAATCAAGCCTCGAATTAGTCACCAAACTAATTCTCGGCACTTACAAATCGCGGTTGCCCACCTAGCATAGGGTCTCGAAGACCTAGATAAAACGAAAGTAAAGATACGCCTTTTTGCGATCTTGATCCTCGCACAAGTAAGATCTCTCTATCTAATCTCCCGATTGAATCTAGAGAATTGGCTAAGGTCGAAGCTCTATTAATTCAATACTATGTTTCCCACGTTAGTGAAATCAACTTCGACTATCTAAACGAGGAAACCCTACGTCTCTTTAGATATCATACTTCGGCCGAAGATTCCTTAAGTCGATTCACTATGTAACCATAGGAGATTAACCGACTGGCTAATGTCAGAGATAGATTCCCCTTGATTCTCACGTGCCTTACTACGTAAGACGTGCATGTCTGAGTTTGCCCATATTCGATCATCTAAAGTGATCATGTAACAAATCAAGAACATGCGCGGTTACGCATAAGACATCCAATGGAATCTTAGGTCCATAAGGATTACTCTTATACTACATGACCACTGGAAGTTCCACATTCGAATGGGAATCCATTTTAGGAACTTCCATGGGGTTGTTCAGTTCGCCCATTACCACAATGGCAACCCTCATATATGCATTGCCTTTCACCGTGCCAGTATCTATGGAACGAGATACACTTCTACCAGAGTATGTATCCTATGAGCAAGTCTTTTGGGTTGCATCGATATCCCTTTATCTCGATGAACCCTTTCACGACTTGGAACAATGTTTAAAGATCACAGTCTTCCAGACATATTCCATCATTGCCACACCCAATGTGCAATGATGTCACATAGCTATGTGTGATCCTTCGGGACTTTATTCTAAGCCAAAGTAAAAAGTAATTGATCATAAGAGTTAGGCAATGACTGTAGGACCAAATCCATAGAAAGCTCATTGTCAAGTGCCATGCCCAGACCAGCCAATTTTTCAATTAGCCCGATCATTTTAAGTACGTGCGCACTTACATCAGAATTTTCAGTCATTCGAGCCTTGAAGAGCTCCTTGGAGATAGCATATCTTTCTCGCCTAGTTCTAGTGCCATATAGCTCTTGTAAATGAAGGAGGATCGACGCAGCATTCTCGATCGTCTCATGTTGTCTCTGCAACTCGTTGCTCATAGAGGCCAACATGAGACATCGCACTTGCATGTCATCTTCCTTCCATTGTTGGTACTGGAACTTTTCATCATCAGATGAATCCTCTTCCGGCTCATCTTGCACGGGTATGTCAAGCACATATTGTCTTTTTTCAGACGCAAGGATAATCTTAAGGTTACGAAGGCAATCTTCAAAGTTTGATCCAGTCAGTTTGTTTGTTTCAATTAGGGTTTTGAAAGGATTATTGGCCATTTTCGTTTATCTGCAAAAATGCGTAACAGATAATCAATAACGGATTTTCAAATAAAGTCCTTATACAATTTGGTCTTTAATTGTACAAGTCTCCCACTATTTTTCTCAAATCATACCACCCTCTTGACATGATTCGAAGAAACGTTAGTTTCTTTATTGGACTTGATATTCATTCTCACTTCATCATATGCCCCATTTTCTGAGCTAACATACGATGTTCTTGAATAGTAGCCTTACCGGACCTTCTATCCTTTTAGATAGTTCTCAAGATGGTTTTCCTCATCTCCCACATGTGCCCCATTTTCTGAGCTAACACATGAGCGACAATGTTAGGCTCGACCCATCAAGTATCTCATGTATAACCATCAATTTCATTGCCCCCATTTTCTGAGCAAACCAATGAAACCAACCGATTTCCACGGGGCACCGTAGTGCTTAGTAAACACTCACAGCCTACCTCAGATCCAATCCACCCCATTTTCTAAGCAAGAGGATTGAACCTTTAGCGGCGTTTCACATGGTGCATACTTATGATGGAAGGCATGATAATAGAATTCCATTCTTAATATCATATAAGCTTAATATTTTCACAGGAGGGAATTATAACATGCTTATTGGGGGGTCTCATCAAATTTAATTATCTTGTTCTAATAATCTATCCAATGCATGCATTACATCACATAATCATCATAGACAGATAAGTAAAACATCCACAAAGCGGTAAAATTGAGAATGAACCACCTCGAGCCCTAACCTAGCAACCCACTCGAGCCAAAGTGGGTTTGGACATTCTAGAAAATAAAAACACAGCCTAGACTATTACAATGGTATCGTCTCAGCATACAAGTCTTCAAGTCTTGGCTCCGTCTCCTTGCTCCATCTTCGATTACATAGAATATCAAAAACTACTAATCTACTATACGAAAAGGAAAGAGCCAAGCCGGCTATTATTTACAACTCTAGAATAATTACATACATAGAGAACCAACACTGCGACTAGGCTCGTGGTTCATCCTTTTATCACATAAACATGCCAAGCAACAAACATACATGTGATAAAGTAAATTTTACCCATTCATCATTCAAACTAGATTGCAAATATCATTGGGATAAGTTTGATATTGATTTCTAAAACCTTTCTCAGAGTTTACAAGTCTAAAACATCATAGGTAAGGTCTTTGGGTCACCCACCTTCAGAAATTACGAAGAAAGGAATTTATTTTTTTTTATTTAACTTTCTATTGACCATGCCTAGGCATGGTCATCCGCGCGCCTGGGCGTGGGTTACCCCACGCCTGGGCGCTGCGAGCAGCGGCTGTTGCTGTTCGCGATTTTCAAATCAGTTTTTCGTACATTCGTGATTCTTTCGAGTTTCGATTAACGAATCTGAATTCTCCTAAGGTCTGAGTTTTATTACTTGATGATTAAACCCTCGGTTCAACCATCTCGCAACACCCCACCAAAGGTGATTTCATAAAACTAGATCAAAACCTTCGAAAACAATCATATACCCAAATTTCAGATTTCATGATTTTTAAAACCAATGACTTTTAAACATTAAAATCATAAAAATCAAACAACATCCCAAATCAAAATCAATCCTAGTCTAACAATGAACATATTGATTATCATGCTTTCGATTTTACAATTAAAACGTAAAAACAAACATGCATAATCACATAAAAATTCGATCGAGCCAAACCATGGCTCTGATACCACTGTTGGGTTGACTCATTCCCTCGGGTCGCTCGAGGCTGCGAAAATTAAAATTTTACAAAAGTAAACGTACAACCACCCGAAAACAGGAATATGGAATTGGTTCGATCGAATTTGATAAGGAGGTAAACGAAATTATACCTTTCAAAAATTTCGTTTCACCTCGTACTTTGGATCTTAGCAACACTGTGGTGCAAATCCACACAATTTCCCTTGGGTGAGAAATTGCCTGTCATTTTTCGTATTTCCCGGTTTAGAGTGCTCCAAGCGTCGCACCTCTAAGATGTATCCACACCTCGTTCAAGTCACCAATCGTCTTGCCTTGCGTGCTAGACAACAAAACGATTCTAAGCTTAACTTAGGCTTGATTATGTGAAAGGTAGGAATATTTTCTAAGTCGTTTAATTCAACACAAGAATAGAACGACGTCTTGTTGGAAAGAGGAGAGAGGTGGCCTATTTTAGGTTTAAGAGAGGGGGGAGGATTTTTCAGCTTTTTCATCATCAATTTTAGTCTCCTTCATCTCTTATTTATAGGTGAAGATTACCTAGAGTCCTATTAGGAAAAGGAAACTTCCTTTCTCCCAAACTCTCAAGTACTCATTATCCTATGAAGACTTGGAGGAAGGGAAAACTCTTTTCCTCTTATTTACACTAACAAATCGGTCAACTCTATTTAATTGGACTTTAGGATTTAATTTTGACTTCTCAATTTAATTATAGATGCAACCCATCAATTAAATACAAGTCAAATTAAATCCAACCAACTGATTCCAACATTTATTTATTTAACTTGGGCTCCACCCAATTAAATAAAATACTTGGACTCTACTAGGTCCATTAATTTAATTAATTCTACAAGATTAATTAAAAGAGTAAAATTAATTGAATCCTTCAATTAATTTATATTCCATATTAGGAAAGTACTAAACTTTCCTAATTCCCACAATTTCCTCGAAATTGATTAATCACATCTATTCAAGCAGTGACTCTCTCGAGTTAGTGTGTGACCCCTCAGGCTCGTTTCTATCTAGTAGTAAGTACACCTTCCGACAGTGCTAGTGTACCTTCCTAAAATAGAAAGTACTAGATTAAATCAATCCTTTGAATTAATCAAGCCCCGAATAAGCCACCAAGCTAATTCTCGACACTTACAAATCGCGGTTGCCCACCTAGCATAGGGTCTCAAAGACCTAGATAAAACGAAAGTAACGATACGCCTTTTTGCGATCTTGATCCTCGCACAAGTAAGATCTCTCTATTTAATCTCCCGATTGAATCTAGAGCATTGGCTAAGGTCGAAGCTCTATTAATTCAATACTATGTTTCCCACGTTATGTGAAATTGACTTCGACTATCTAAACGAGAAAACCCTACGCCTCTTTAGATATCATACTTCGGCCGAAGATTCGTTAAGTCGATTCACTATGTAACCATAGGAGATTAACCGACTGGATAATGTCAGAGATAGATTCCTCTTGATTCTCACATGCCTTACTACGTAAGACGTGCATGTCTAAGTTTGCCAATATTCGATCATCTAAAGTGATCATGTAACAAATCAAGAACAAGCGCGGTTACGTGATAAGTGCAATATTTATATATTTTATTACCTCTATCTTTAGCATTTTATTGTGATTATATGGCCATTGGAACTGATTTTATCTCATTTTGTGATTTGGGCAAGAGTTGAAGTGCAAAATATCATTTTCAATCAAAATGACAGATTTGGCGATGTTTCGGAAATATTAATATATCTGGAGATGCAGACATTAGTTTCTATTGAATTTTATCTAGTTGGAAAGCTAAGACAAAGGCCTATATTTCTTATGCAGAAGTCCAAACCCAGTTTGGAAGTTAAAGGGCTCGAAAGTGTTGAAGAATTTAATGAAGATTTCTGTTCTGGACTGGACTGGAATGCGCAGCTTTGGTGAAAAATTCATAACTAGAGTTATGTGTCTTGGATTCAGTCAAGGCCAGTTGGAAATGAAAGCTAACACATAAAGCTACAAATGTCTAGAAGGAGTCAAAGTCAGATTCGATGAATTAGAGGTGACAAATCAGAATGTAAAGGGAAGAATATATTCTCCATGCTTTGATGTTAAAGAGAAGAATATATTCTCCATGCTTTGATGTTAAAGGGAAGAATATATTCTCCATGCTTTGATGTTAAAGGGAAGAATATATTCTCCATGTCTTGATAAAGGAAGAGGGAATATATTCTCTCCATGATTATGTCATCTTTTCATTGCCTATATATATGTCTTGCAAGAGTTGAAGAAGAACAACAAAAACAAGAAGAAAACAAAGAGAAGAGAGTTAGAAAAAATAGTATTTTCAGGTTTTATGCTTACAATTATGAGTAGCTAAGTTTTTATTTCGATTCAAGGGAGTTCATTTTGATTCACATGTTGTGAGACACGGAGCTTCATCTATCTATCTACGGTTTGATTATCTTTTGTTTCTTATTCTTAATGTTCATGCTTGTTTAGATAATATTCTAAGGTGCACATTAGTTGATTATCTATTACAATCTATTGCTAACAAATCTTCATAATCCGTAATTGTTATGTTTGATTTGTGCATGTAGCAATTAGGTTTTCATGATTAGGATCCCAATTTTCGTTGATAACCTAAGGGAAACATTAGAGTAAATTAAATAGTTGGCGCTTGCTTAAACTATTGTTTATCCTTAGTCGCTTCTAATTCGTTATGCTATTATTAACATGATTAGGATTGCTTAATACCGAATCAGTTGATAATAAGAATTTAACCGGGTGCTGGGCTTTGGTTAATGATATACGGAAGTTAATAGGGATATAAATAGCTGGTTATTTATGTTCTTGGCTAAGTAATCAAAGAATAGATAGTATTTTAGGTGTCTATGATCAACTTGAATTGAAGAACGAACTATCCTTGAATCGATGCTATACATTTATTGAACTTTCTATTTAATTCCTGTCATTATTAATTCATCAAACAAACCTCCCCATTGAATATTATTTTGATCAACCAATCTCTAGGGTTCGACCTGGACTTACGAGTACTACAAATTCTTGTGAGAACAGTAATTATATTTTGGTGCATTCGACACGTACCAAATTTTGGCGCCGTTGCCGGGAATTGGTTTTCGGTCAAAATTTTATTTTATTTTATTTTTTTTCGTTATTTCTGTACTTTATCTTTTGAGTTTTTTTTTTTTTTATGACTCGTTTTTCTCAATCTAAGACCCAGGAAATAGATCCAGAGATTGAAAGAACATTGTGTAGATTGAGGAAAGACGCTAAGAAGACGAGCAACGTGGAAAACGTGCAATCGGAAGAATCTATCTTATCTCCACACGGAAGCACCATATCTCTTCACTTATTTTCAAGTGAATCAGACGAAGAGGAAGTCATGGCTGGAAATAATAGGACTTTGAAGGAGTTGGCTACTCCGGATTTTAATTTACAACCTTTATGTATTGAATATGTTGATTTAGATGTTGCCTTTGAATTGAAATCGGGATTGATTCACTTATTACCTAAATTTCGTGGTCTTGCAGGAGAGGATCCAAACAAGCACCTAAAGGAATTCCATGTTGTATGCTCGAGCATGAGAGCGACGGGAGTATCTGAGGAACAAATTAAATTAAGAGCATTCCCATTTTCCTTAGCAGATGATGCAAAAGATTGGCTTTATTACTTACCTTCAGGGACGATAACAACATGGAATGAGGTCAAAAGACTATTTTTGGAGAAGTACTTTCCAGCATCAAGGGCTGCCAACATAAGAAAAGAGATTTGTGGCATAAGGCAGTACAACGGAGAATCGTTATATGAATATTGGGAGCGATTTAAGAAGTTATGTGCAAGCTGTCCACACCATCAGATAAGTGAGCAACTATTAATTCAATATTTTTATGAAAGCTTACTTCCCATGGAAAGGAACATGATTGATGCAGCAAGTGGAGGAGCTCTAGTGGATAAAACCCCCACCGCTGCTAGGACTTTAATTTCCAACATGGCAGCAAATTCACAACAATTTGGCATGAGGTTAGATCATACACCTAAAAAAGTCAACGAGGTAAGTACATCTAACCTTGAGCATCAAATTTTTGAGCTAACTTCATTAGTTCGTCAGATGGCCGTAGGAAATTTGCAAGTAGCGAAGGTATGTGGTATTTGTTCAGTTACAGGACACCCCACTGATGCGTGTCCTACATTGCAAGAAGAAACGAACAAGCAAGCCAATGCCATTGGAGGATTCCCAGGTCAGCAACAAAGAAAGTACGATCCTTATTCCAATTCATACAATCCAGGCTGGCGAGATCACCCCAATCTCAGTTATGGAAATCAAGTTGGACAAAATCGTTATCAAAATTCTTTCCAGCCTCGACAGCAACATCAAACGAATCAATCTTTGAATTCAGGTATGGCTTTAGATGAAATTGTTAAAGCTCTCGCTAACAATACCCAACAATTTCAACAGGAAACAAGAAACAGCATCCAAAATTTAGAGAAACAGATAAGTCAGTTAGCAACTTCGATGAGCAAGATGGAAGCTCAAGGTTCGGGCAAATTACCCTCCCAAACAATCATAAATCCTAGAGAGAATGCTAGTGTAGTAACTTTGCGGAGTGGAAAAGAAATTCAGAGCCCAACTCAAAGTGTGCCGGAAGAAGAAAAACCCACAGAAGCTAAAATTAGTCTCGAAGCTCCTAAGGTAAGTTTTCCTTCAAACATGCATAAATCCACTAACACTGTTCCTGTTTCCATCCCCTTTCCGAGCAGGTTAAGTAAATCCAAGAAACAAAATGAAGAGAAGGAGATATTGGAGACATTCAGGAAGGTAGCAGTAAACATTCCACTGCTTGATGCTATTAGTCAGATTCCGAGATATGCAAAATTCCTTAAGGAACTGTGCACCATGAAGAGGAAGCTACGAGGAGACGAGAAGATTAAGGTGGATGAAAATGTGTCTGCAGTAATCCAGCGAAAACTGCCACCTAAGTGTAAGGATCCAGGTATGTTTACTATTCCTTGTGTGATTGGGAATCATAGATTTGAACGTGCCATGTTAGATTTAGGTGCATCAATTAACGTCATGCCTCATTCAATTTATGCATCTCTTAATTTGGGTCCCTTAAAACAAACTGGTGTTATTATACAATTGGCGGATCGATCTAATGCATACCCAGAGGGGGTACTTGAGGATGTGTTACTGCAGGTGAACGAGTTAATCTTTCCAGCTGATTTTTACATTCTGAATATGGAAGATAATGGATCCCCAAATCCAGCCCCGATCCTCCTAGGACGTCCCTTCCTCAAAACAGCAAGAACAATGATTGATGCTCATAATGGCACTTTATCAATGGAGTTCGATGGGCAGATTGTCAAATTTGACATATTCGAATCCATGAGGTATCCCCCTGATGTGAATTCAGTTTATTCTATTGACATTATTGCTGTGTTAGAACAGGAAGCTGGTGAGAAAAATCAAGCTGGTATACATAGGAAGTTGCAATTACAAGAGTTAGAGGAGATTCGCCTCAATGGACATAGAGTTAAACCTTTATACGAAGGTTTTCAAGAGCATACAATAGAGGAAGTTTCATTGATCAATCCAACTTACTTGGATTAAAAGGCTGCAAAGTCGAGCCAACGACTTTAAAAAAAGGCGCTGCTTGGGAGGCAACCCAAGAGTGGCTGAACGACCACCATCAGATTTGCTTTCTTTTTCCCTATCTCTTTTAATTTCGTTTGTTCATTTTTTTTATTTATTTTTATTTATTTATTTTCATTCTGTGTTGCATTGAGGACAATGCAAATTTTAAGTGTGGGGGAGATGGTTAGTTATTTGTTTTATGAGTTAAAAAAAAAAATTCTTTATTGTGCAGCCAAGTAAGGTAGTGAAAAATTATTTCCCTTCATCAGTGGTTGATTGAAAAATAGACTAGATTCAATAGAGAAGTTAAGTAGTGTTAAAATTGTTATAATTGTTGAAGTACAGACTTTTAGAGAAATTCGTGTAAATTCGTAATTTAGCATAACTTTGTATGTGACTTTTGACTCACTGAAATTCCTTCAAATTCCTCAAGGTTAATCTGGTTGATAGTGACTTAAAATAATAATGGATGAAATTCCTCGGTGTAAAGCTTGAGGCGTAAATTGCATAATGTTGAAGATATAGTATAGCGCCTGGGATTATCTACATTGAAGGGATTAAGCCTGAGGAGTTTTCAAGCTTGGTAACCTAAGACTATCTAGTCTGGGATCTATCGGCCCAAACCTGCTACTGTGTTGGAAATCTAATAGGGCTATTCAAAGTATGTCCAGAATGAAATGATCCGCTTGTTGAGTAACCGGGTGCATTCATGAGTAATGTTTGTATTCGCGTCAAAAGACAAGTGTGTTCTTAATAATAAAATGTTGCTCGTTTTGATTTATTATTCATGCTTGAGGAAATATAAAGGGATGATGTTGAGTTAAATGTTGCATTAATAGTATTGCGGTTACAAAATGAAGTGAATTCTTGAGAAGTTTGTGTGAATGCAAGAGTAATGGTGGACACATGATTAACCTTTCTAGCGAATTTTGTTAATTTTTGGTTATGAATCGATGATGTTTGGAATGAAAATTTCATGAACTTGCTTGTTTGTACATTGAGAGATTAATTTTGTGGGTATATCTTCTGCAAACCCTCACGAGACTAAACTCGTCCACTAGGGGTAACCTAGGGGTTTAAAGGCTTGTTGCATATGCTAAATGCAACCGTGTTACCTACGAAAGTGGTTGGCTTAGTTTTAGTTTTAGTTTTTTTTTCTTTTTTTTTCTAGTTTCTCTTTATCTTTGCCCGAGGACGTGCAAGAGCTAAGTGTGGGGGAATTTGATAAGTGCAATATTTATATATTTTATTACCTCTATCTTTAGCATTTTATTGTGATTATATGGCCATTAGAACTGATTTTATCTCATTTTGTGATTTGGGCAAGAGTTGAAGTGCAAAATATCATTTTCAATCAAAATGACAGATTTGGCGATGTTTCGGAAATATTAATATATCTGGAGATGCAGACATTAGTTTCTATTGAATTTTATCTAGTTGGAAAGCTAAGACAAAGGCCTATATTTCTTATGAAGAAGTCCAAACCCAGTTCGGAAGTTAAAGGGGTCGAAAGTGTTGAAGAATTTAATGAAGATTTCTGTTCTGGACTGGACTGGAATGCGCAGCTTTGGTGAAAAATTCATAACTAGAGTTATGTGTCTTGGATTCAGTCAAGGCCAGTTGGAAATGAAAGCTAACACATAAAGCTACAAATGGCTAGAAGGAGTCAAAGTTAGATTCGATGAATTAGAGGTGACAAATCAGAATGTAAAGGGAAGAATATATTCTCCATGCTTTGATGTTAAAGAGAAGAATATATTCTCCATGCTTTGATGTTAAAGGGAAGAATATATTCTCCATGCTTTGATGTTAAAGGGAAGAATATATTCTCCATGTCTTGATAAAGGAAGAGGGAATATATTCTCTCCATGATTACGTCATCTTTTCATTGACTATATATATGTCTTGCAAGAGTTGAAGAAGAACAACAAAAACAAGAAGAAAACAAAGAGAAGAGAGTTAGAAAAAATAGTATTTTCAAGTTTTATGCTTACAATTATGAGTAGCTAAGTTTTTATTTCGATTCAAGGGAGTTCATTTTGATTCACATGTTGTGAGACACGGAGCTTCATCTATCTATCTACGGTTTGATTATCTTTTGTTTCTTATTCTTAATGTTCATGCTTGTTTAGATAATATTCTAAGGTGCACATTAGTTGATTATCTATTACAATCTATTGCTAACAAATCTTCATAATCCGTAATTGTTATGTTTGATTTGTGCATGTAGCAATTAGGTTTTCATGATTAGGATCCCAATTTTCGTTGATAACCTAAGGGAAACATTAGAGTAAATTAAATAGTTGGCGCTTGCTTAAACTATTGTTTATCCTTAGTCGCTTCTAATTCGTTATGCTATTATTAACATGATTAGGATTGCTTAATACTGAATCAGTTGATAATAAGAATTTAACCGGGTGCTGGGCTTTGGTTAATGATATACGGAAGTTAATAGGGATATAAATAGCTGGTTATTTATGTTCTTGGCTAAGTAATCAAAGAATAGATAGTATTTTAGGTGTCTATGATCAACTTGAATTGAAGAACGAACTATCCTTGAATCGATGCTTTACATTTATTGAACTTTCTATTTAATTCCTGTCATTATTAATTCATCAAACAAACCTCCCCATTGAATATTATTTTGATCAACCAATCTCTAGGGTTCGACCTGGACTTACGAGTACTACAAATTCTTGTGAGAACAGTAATTATATTTTGGTGCATTCGACACGTACCATTACGCATAAGACATCCAATGGAATCTTAGGTCCATAAGGATTACTCTTACTACAAGACCACTAGAAGCTCCACATTCGACTGGGAATCCATTTCAGGAACTTCAATGGGGTTGTTCAGTTCACCCATTACCACAATGGCAACCCTCATATATGCATTGGCTTTCACCATGCCAGTATCTATGGAACGAGATACACTTCTACCAGAGTATGCATCATATGAGCAAGTCTTTTGGGTTGCATCGATATCCCTTTTTCTCGATGAACCCTTTCACGACTTGGAACAATGTTTAAAGATCACAGTCTTCGAGACATATTCCATCATTGCCACACCCAATGTGCAATGATGTCCCATAGCTATGTGTGATCCTTCAGGACTTTATTCTAAGCCAAAGTAAAAACTAATTTAAGAATAAAGACATGCCACACATAAAAAAGATATTGACTTTATTTATAAGAAAATGATTGTTCAACTCTAGAGTTACTATTACAAAGAATGGCGCCCAATAATTGGTTCGCCGGGCACTAACTCTAACACTTGATTGCATAAACAAGTTCGCAAGTGATATGAAGTCTTTAATGGACAAATAAAGACTAGGAATACTTGTACAATCCGAGCTTTGACATGGGAGTGTCAATCGAACACCATGTGATGGTGGGAGCTTAAGGTTGTAGGAACATTAGTGGAACTGAAATGGTCAAACAGGACTTGCATTGATTCTGTCACATGTGTATTCAGTATGTGACTGTCAATGACAAAACTGATTATTTGTAATAGTTATAAGTGAACCT